>JAWNLX010000604.1:8521666-9150000 GCA_035042055.1 Drosophila macrothrix
AGAATGAAATTAGTTACGTTATGAGAAGCACTTAGCCTAGTGAGGACAGCAGCAGCCAGTCAGCCAGCAAGCCAGCCACCAACCATTTAAAAGCACATTTCAGCATCCATCATCCACTCCGTTTTCCCTCCTTCTCTTTGTGTAACTCGTTTTAGTTCATTTCACATAAAAATCAATACAATTGCAGCAAAAGTGCATTATAAATAAATTAATTTATAAACAACAATCAAGTACGAGTCGATTCATTCTTCAAACACAAAAACAGAACCGATTCAAAAAACAGTTGTTTCTTAATGCAAACAGAAAAAATAGGTTTTAAAAAAAAAAGAAGAGAAACACTACATAAATATGAATTAAGTCGTGGCATTATTTTTTCATCGAAAGCAAAAGTAAAATTAGTGCATTAACTCATAACTCAAAATTTGAATTTCCCACTAAAGTTTGATTTTATTAGCTCGCTAGAGATGGAACTTAATCAATTTACTCTTTGTTTTGCCATGTATATTTGTGCTGATCGATTTATCAGTGTTGATAACCCAAATTGAGTTGATTCGTTCTGCAAGCACGAAAACAGCACAGCGCAAAACACAGTTGCCTTTTAATGTATTAAAATGAAAAAAGAAAATCAAATAAAACTTTACTTAATTCGTGGCATTATTTCGAAAGCGGATGCAAATAAAATGAGTGCACTAGCACATTTAAGTTTACCGCTCAAATTTGATTTATTTACCTGCTAGGGATGGAACTTGATCAGTTTCCTCTTTGCTTTGCAATGTTGCACATCGATTGCTTGTAATGTTTATCAGTGTTAATAACCTAAATTTGTAAACACACAATTTGCGCAATTATTTATTGAAATAATATGAGCTTTCCATAAGAACAGAAAGCGAGCACAAGTTTGGGTACGATTTCCCAACATGTGGCAGAAACGCGATTAGAGGTGTACAACACAATACACACATGTGTGTGAATTTATGTACATATCTATGCACAACACAAACATAAAACTTGTGTGTGCAGAGTTGAAGAAGCAACAACAACAACCACGAGTCGGTGACCGTTTGGCTAACAGAATAAGAATAAAGAGAAGCAGAAGTTAAATTTTATTCAACGAATGTACATGCACAAATACATAGCAATAGCGTATTTTTGTTGTTTTCTTTTGGGAGCTGCTTCGTAATCGGAAGAGGTTGCACAGTGGTTCATATTAATCATACACAAAATATTATTGCACTTTTCGATAACCAGCTGTTTTGCAAGCGGACGCCGTCGCTATTGAAAACAGAATAGCGAACAGCGAATATGTAAAAATTGTGTGCAAAACGTAAAAGGCAAAAACGGTTTTTAATTTCAACTCGGACAAAGTCAGAACACAACAAGAGAGTAAAAAAAATGGATAGGCAAAGAAGAGAGCAAAGCAAAGACAACAAATCGTACATATATACACTTAAAACACACGCATAGAGCCACATATATTTATGTGATGTTGTTGCTGCGAAACTTCAGCAACTGAACTAAAAACCGTATATTGTATACATAGGTGGTACACACATACGTATATATGTATTTATGTGTGTATGTAAATATGTGCGTGCGTGCACATTTTACATGTTTCGTATGCGATGCGATGGAGCCCGAAACATGTTCACACAAACACACGCATACATACATAAATATACAGGGCGACAGAGCAGTTGCCAGCACAACGACCAAAGCAGCGGCAAGCGGTGAACACAACAGCAAACGTTTACTGTTGTTGTTGTCGTCGCCAGTCGAAAAAAATGCTTTGCTAAAGCGCTTGCAATCGAATGAATGTACATACAAAAAATACATATATATACATACATACACACACACACATGCATATTCATGTTTGCATGTATTCGTTTGTATAAGCCTCAAGTACACAAAGCGCTATGGCAAATTTTTTTTCGTTATTTCTGCTTTGTTATTTACAATTTACGAGTAATTCTCTCGTTCATTTTGTCGTCGTCGTTTCTCTTGTATTTTTTTGTGAGAAAATCAAAGAAATAAGCAAACCAAGATGGTGACGAATCAAATGTTCGTACAAATTGAACGAAAACAGAAATAAACTCTTTTGCTGTAAAATTCAAATGCAACACTTTTAAATGCTTATTGCATTCACCACTACACAGGCACGCAAACACTGACACACACAGACACGCCACATGGAATGGCGGGAATTGCTGGTGCTGCTGCTACTGCTGGCTTTGAGATTGTTTTTCTTACCTTTTAAGAATTCACGTAGTTGTTCCGCTGATATATTCCTATAGCCCAATTCATTTAGGTGCTGAAGTATAGCCCGAGCATCCAATGGCAAATGTGACATTTTTCCAGCAAAAGCATTGACTGATTTATATTCGATGTATGAAATTGTTAAGTTTTAGTTCACACATACACACACACGCACACAGCACCAGTTTCTCTTTCCTTCTTTTGTTGTTGCTCCGTTTTCTTTGCTGTGTTCACTTTGTGTGTGTGTTTCGTCGTGCTTCTTCTTCTTGAGCCCGCTTTTGTGCTGCTGCCTGCCGACAATCGAAGCAAGACAAGCAAGAAAATTTTCACTGTACCTTTTTTTCGCTTGATTTTTTATTTGATATTGTCGCACGCCTCACACGTTGAATGTGTGTTTGTCAGACGTTCAATCGCTAAAATGTATTTAGTAGTGTTGAAGTGCATGGGAGAAGTACACACAATAAAACAACTTCAAATCAGCGTCGTCGTCGCCGTTGTCGCGTCACTTTTATGTGTGTTGTTTTATGCCGATTGTTTAGCGCACTGAATTGCCAAAACTGTTTGCGTTGCAGCACATGAAAATATCGCCTGATTTGTGAATGTGTGTTTTTCACATATTTGTTCAAATGATTTTATAACAATTTCCACAACATTAATGCACACGCATTTACACTCAGCTCGCACAACAACTCTTCAATGCACTGCAATGGTTGCTATCGATAGCAGTGTGTGTAGCTCTAGCGATGGTATTCTGCTGAGTATCGATACCCATATATCGTACTCGTAAAAGGTACTTAATTTTTCTTGTTTACGCTTTTGTGTGCATCTGCATCTGGTTGTGCGTCCGTTCCCCATTTTCTACTACTAGTATTCACTACATATATATATATTTATATATATATACAGATATTTTGATTATGTCCCGTCACTATAACGCAAATCTGCTCTGTCTGCTCGTCGTAGGTGAGTGCCAGCGAGTCCCATTTTACATTCACAAATATGAAAATAATTAACTGGAAAAAAAATGTGTTAAATTTTTGTGTTTTTCTCTGGTTTTGTACGCAGCCTGCAGTTGTCTGATATCCAACGTGGATGGCTATGGCCGCGGATACGGAAATCAGCGAACGTCGACAACGACGACGACGTCAACGACGCCAGCGCCGCAAACGCCCAAAGAGTATTTGGACAGCAAGTCGAGTTTCTCCACTTTCGGAATCATTTCGATAATATTTACGATAATTGTGCTCTCGCTGGTCTTCTACTACGGCATCATGTGCTATCCGCTGCTGTGTCGCGACGACAAGAAGTACCGTTTCATGGACGTATCGTCCACGATTACGGCGGCCACATCCCGTTCCATACAGTCCATCGAGAACTATCCGGTTGATCAGAAGCACAACAATCACCACCATCAACTTGCCTGAGTGCCACAAACAAATCTCCTTTCACTCATCGAATATTTACGCAAAGAACAAACAAATTAGGGCTTAAACGAAAGAGACTTACTAAAACACACACATATATATATATATATATATATATATATATATATATATAGATGATTCATACTCATTCCAAGTTAAGAAGTCACGCTTCAAGTTTGGACAATTCTTTGTTGCTCAACACTCGCTGTGAATTTGGAACATAAATGACGAATACTTTTTTGAGATACACTTTTACAATTTATTAGCTATAGTTGAACGATGATAAAAATATACACATTTTTCGCGCAGGTTGTACTTAAAGCAAACAAACGTACTTAATATACTTAATAATTATATATGTTTTTATATACTCCCCCTTTACATGTATTTTAAATAGAAACCTTTAGATTAAGTGCCATTTTTGCCAAGAATTTATGCATTTATTACTCAACACACTCATTGCTTCCCATATTGAATTATACATTTTGAAATTTTTCTAATTTTTAGTCAAATAAATATTTTGGACAAAAACACAACTGGATTTCTCCTCAAATGTTTTTCTTTTACTTACTTACTCTTTTTTTGATTAAATAAATATTTTGAATAATTTTCGTTTTTATTGTGTAGTGAAATAAATATTTTGAATATTTTGGACAATTTCCCACAAAAGAAATATGATTTTTTCCTAAAACATTTTTGTTTTATTTTGATTGTTTTAAGCATATTTGGATACTTATAGTTAATATAAATTAAATATTTTATAGAATTTTCACAAAAAAAACAACTATATTTTGCCCCAAATGTTTTATTTTAATTAGTTTCAGTTAATCATGCTTGGAATAGTAGAAAAGAATTTATATTTTTAGTTAAATAAATATTTGTTAGAATTTGCCACGAAAAAACGAAAATGAAAAACGATTGCATTTTTCTTCAAATGTATTTTTTATTTCGTTTTGTTTAAACATACACGTGGAATAGTAGAAAATGCTAATATTTAATATTACTATTTATTAGTTGGTTGCAATTGGCTGACTTGAAAATGCTTTTTGTGCTGGTTGCTGGAAAAGTGGAAAATTGAGCCGGAACCTGAACTGTCTGCAGTCTTGATGGGAAGTGGCTGAGTGTCGAAGATCTGGCTCAGTTTACAGCTCATCCTTGCCGACATCGATGTCGTCCAGATCGATGTCGCTCAGATCGATTTCCTCCTCGGCGGGCAGCTGTCCATCCTTGCCGTCCCAGGGATCAACGCTGACAATGGTTGGCTTCTTGGCGCCGCGAACGGGGGCGGTGTGTCCCCGTCCGTAGGAGATGTCGCGCAGGAACTCGCTGATGCCGTCCTTGGAGAAGGAGCCCTTCAGCACCGAGAATTTCATCTTCTTGAAGTTGACCACGGCCATCGCTGGATAACCGAAGCCGCCCACCTCGAGAGACTCTTCCAGCGCTGGCTGTTGGCCACCCTCGGCCCAGGCCCAGCCCCACAGCTTCTGCTTGAACTTCTCGCCGAGGGTGCGCAGCGTGTCCAGCAATTTGTTGCGACACTTCGCATCGCAGTCCAGGATGTGGGGCAGCACAGAGACGACGCACAACGGTCTGCCATCGCAGGCGCTGTCGAAGCTCGATTCGCCGGTGATCTCAGTCAGTTCCGGTGCTGGCACATTTTCCGTATGCTTGTCGCTGGCCCAGCTAACGATGTCGGATGCAGTGCGTCCGCCATTGTATTCCTGAGCATCGCTCGCCCGATTCGTGTTCGCTGGGAAGAATTTGATTGTCGGATAGCCGCGCACATTGTACTCCGACGCCTTGCTTTGATGCGCTGTGGCATCCAACGCGCCCAACTTGACCTTGCCATGCAGCTCCTTGGCGGCCTTGGCCCACTCCGGCTCCAGATTCTTGCAGTGGCCGCACCACGGCGCAAAGAACTCCACCAGCCAAATGTCCTCTGAGTTTAGCACCAGCTTGTCAAAGTTATCCTCGGTCAGCTCGATGACATCACCGGAAGAGCCGCCTCCTCCATTGCTGCTTCCTCCACTGCTGCCTCCGCCTCCGCTCAAAGCTGCTTGCACCTTCCGCTTGGCCTCGGCTAGCGCTGCCTCCGCAATTCCGTTCGCTGTACGCTGCCCACTGTAATCCGTGGGCGATTTCTTGTTGGCGCCGAATATTTTGATGGTGGGAAAGCCACGCACATTGAACTTGTTGCCTAGCTCTTTGTGCTCATCGGCATTGACGGAGCCCACTTTAATGGTGCCCTTGACTGCCTTGGCCAGTTTCTTGTACTCGGGTGTGAGAGACTGACAGTGGCCGCACCACGGTGCATAGAACTCCACCACCCAGATGGCGTCATCCTGTCCAACGAGCCGGTCAAAGTTGGTTGGCGTCAATTCCACAACATTGTCGGAGGCGGAGTAGAAGGCGCTCCCTCTGGCGATGAGTAGCAGAAGTATGCTGGCTGCTGCGGGGGCGTTTATCCATATTATTAACATTTAAAGGTGGGAGTTACGAGCTATGAGCCACTTACACGTGTACAGCAACTGCATCATTGTTGCTTCTCTTTCAATTTGGGTTGATTTTCAAATGTACTTCAGTTTTTATTGTCGGCTTCCCAGTTGAATGATGTGTTGATTCTGTTTCTGATTCAGCTTTCTTGGCTATATTTGCCGACTTACACGTCACTTGCTCGCGTTGACCAGCACTAGCAACAACATTCGAGTTGCAGCTGCTTAACATTTGCCCAAATGTTATTTATGGCGCGCTTTTCTTTAGCTCTTATCGATTTTAAATTAACACGATGAAAAATAAGCGATTAAGTGTCTGAAAATCTAAGTCTACTTTTTTTGCCTTAATATATTAAGTATATTGTCAGGTGTTTGGTTTTTTTTTTAGCGTTCTATTGCCTAGTTAGATTTTGTTGCAAGCAGCCGCTTTGCAATAGATTATTGATATTTTGTTTTACTTGCCACTTCGTAAGTTTACTATTATTCCGCCAGATGGCGTTCAGTTAACAGATACCTATCGATATCAAGACAACGGTAACGGTTCTATGATGTGCAAATGCTGTCTACATTCGTCTGTTTTCTATTGATCTGGCAGCAATTGCGTGTGCTCGCGGCAAAGCGCTGACTGCTGTGCAACGCAGCTTGCTTAAGGAGAGCTGCTCTGACAGTTAGTTAATTTCATGTGTCCCGTTAGAGCTCTCATATAATTCACTCGCAGATTGTTTTCTGTGCCTGTCGCACCAATTACACCCCTCACCCCGCGCAGCCAGCTTCCTGCGTGTGCGTATGAGATAAAATATGTGGTCAATTTCACTTAATAGCGACTTAGTAGCAGTGTGGCCAAGATTTATGTGACGTTAATATTGCCAGCAAGGAGAGAAAAAACAACTTTTTGCTTATTGCATGTGTGAGTGTGTGACTGTGATTTGTATGCATGTGTCTGTGTGTGTGTGAAGGGTTAATTGACATCTGTTTTGTTGCCGCCTTTATGATTATTGAATTTTAATGCACATCCAAAATGGAAAATGCGCACACTTTTCTCGAATCAGGATTCAATGTGAAAAACTCATAAATTGCAAAGCAATAAGGGGGCGGGGCCAAATCGAAATGTAAACCTTTTACACTCACCCACACAAATACATAATGTCTATGCCACATTTGCGTTGCACTTTCCGGTTAGCTGCCACTCTAATCATAAAAAAACAATTTTACGTTTATACACGGGAAAAAAAACGTAGACAGCTTTTGGAATTTTTCTAAGAATTTATTTCAAATTATGTGTATGTTTTTTTGCCCAAAAAATAAGCAAAAATAAAGAGAAAAATAAATAAATATTATTTACATAATAGCTGTGTAGATTGATTTTCAGTTTATTTACCAATATATTTCGAGTCACGTCTGGATTATATATAATTTATAAAAAGAGTTTACCGAGCCACCAAATTCAAGTTGTGACAGTCAAAACCATCTTTCTTTGTGCTCATTTTACTTTATTCACGACTCCTTTCTTCTTTTTCTCTTCTTCTTCACGTTGTTGATCACACAATTGATATCGACCGACATCGATGTCAATGTTAGTACATAGTTTCGTGTTAGATTACAGATGTTATGTTACAGACTTAGTACTAAATTATTAGTAGCCTGCTACAAAGTTAATGTATATTTTTTTCTGCGAGTGTATGCACATTCACATGTGGGAATCCCCCCCAACACGCACATTATCCACAGTCTTTGGCCAATGCGTATGCCCGGCAGAGCAATATTTTTTTTATTGATACTCATCTGTGTTTTTTTTTTTGGTCGGGGAGGTTTGAGAAGAAAAAGTGAGGGCCCAAGAAATAACCCCTTAGTCGAACACCTTTGTGGACTCACTGACTGACTGACAGAGTGTCACATGACATGAGGCTGTTGAGAGGCGTGTTTGTCTCCTTTTTTTTTGCGTATTTTTATTTTTATCGGCAAATGCCATTTTGCTGTGTGTCGCATTCACTTTGCGGATTTTGGCCATTATTCACTTGAGGCTGGCTCCGTTCGAGTGCTTTTGCGGCTTAGTTTAAAGTTGATTTTTGACACGCTTCTTACGTTTGGTGCATCCCTCCCCTCCCTCCTCCTGTGTCCTTTGCCCTTTGCCCTTTGCCCTTGTCGTTTGCCTTGTTGCTTTGCTTTGCAAATTTTGCGTTATCTATTTTTCTATATCATTGAGCTGTTTTTTATGGGATTTGCTGGGCTTGGCTTCTGGTTGGGTTCAGCTACTAGGTAACAGCCCCCCCACCCCAACACCCCTCTTTTTGGGTGTGTGTCAAAGTGCGTGAATATTTGGTTGATTTGACGTTGAGTTCTTATCGCTCATAATGCGACCATTGTGCAAATGTATAAAAGATGAAGATGAAGATATTTGCGTTATTTGTTTGCTTTTTTTTTGGCTTTTTCCATTTTTATATTTGAGTGCACTTTTTGGGCAGAGTGGGTGAAAACCAAAACAAGCGAATAATAAGAAATTTGCGTATTCAAAAAGTGATTATTTTTATTATTATTTTTTGTTGTTGTAATTTTATGCCAAGAAAATGTTTACCGGCCAAGATTTATTTCTTATATTTTGCGCTCAATTTTGAATTATGCTTTTCTTATGGGAATTGCCAAGCATTAATTTAAATTTTGTAAGCCTAAATGTTAGTTCTCACTATTGCTAGACAAAGATCCGTGCATAAATCTACCACCAACTATATAATGAAATCCAAAACGTGATCAAACATAATTTGGGCAAAAAGGTGTTGCCCCAAAACAGCAAAAAGACGAGCAAAAGGAAAGCTATTTGCCCACCTATTTGAGTATTTTGCTGGGTGACAAAACTTGTAATTTTCTTATGAAATAAACTGCAAATAAAGTGAATTTTATGCAAAATATGTTTAATAAACACAATCAAGTTTGGCGACGATACCCAAAATCGGGGTGAACAATGCCAGCAAATAACCGAAAAAGGGGGCGAAAGGACATCAACGCCTGCAAGGTTTTTAATTGCCTTGCAAGTTGTAGTTTATATATTTTTGGGTACCAACTTATGTGTGTGTGTATGAGTGTGTGTGTGTGCTTGAGATGCCAGCTAGGATAATAAGATTGTAAACTGTAAGAGGACAATAGAGGAGTGTCGTCGCAGGCTTGAGTTTATCGAATGTGTTATGTGTTCTTCGTCCTGCTTCCTGCTTCGTGCGTCCTTCGTCCTTCGTCCTGTGTCCACTTGCCCTTTCCTGGGAACGTAGTGTTTTGCCTTTTTAATGTCATTTCAGCTACTTTACAGCCAACAAGCTGTTTTAGCTCTTAACACTGCCTCAGAAAGTGTTCACAAAATGCCAACTCATTACAATTTGAATTGGGTAACTTTCTTGCAGACAAGGTCTCCTCACTTTATGTAGTTGGCAAAAGAAATTAATTGTCTCTATATATATGTATACATATACACTCAGGAAAAAATCGGCCTAAAAAGGCGCAAGATTTTCTTCTTTTAAAAACATAATTTCTAAATACAAAAAATATTGAATTAGAAAGGTTTGCTCAAATCGACAAACTCAAGAATATATATTTTCTTATTTCTTAGAAATACTTTCTATTATGAAGAAATGCATTTCTGAAAAATAGAAATCAAACACTGAAAAAATCATTTTTGAAATTTATAAAATAGAAATAAAGTTTGTTCTCAAGAATCGTAAAATTATTCAAGTCAAGTAATATGGCCAAACTTTAAAAAAAAATTCAGATTATTTTTTTCCAAGTGTACATTTATCTGTATAAGGCTCGGTGACTTTGTGCTTTCTGCTGACGTTAACTTGAAAGTAATTTGATTATTTTCAATTAAAGTTTTTAATGGCTTTCCAAATGTTAAGTCTCATTCCCTTTGTATTTTGTGATAAGATTCAGAGTCATTAAAAATTATTCAACATTCAGCAGTAAAATCAAATTTATCAACAAACATACAAAAATAGTATGAATTATTTTTAATTTTACAAAAATCATATTAGTTACCTAAGGAAACTTCTTTAACAATTGTATTTGAAAAATGCATTATACAGTTCCATACCATTATTGAGTCTAATTTGTTGCTTTTCAGTAAGGATGTCTCATATTGGTTTGCGATGAACTGGCGGTTTCTTTGTGACTGTCAATCACAAGTTTCAAACTCGAAAGGGCAGCGTTGTCAATTTTAATTTGCGTCCGAAACAATCTCCCCTCAACCACCCGCCTTCCCCACCTCTCTTTCTCCCAGCGTCCTCTGTTCAAAAACTTGATTATTTTATAAAAATATTTTGTTACGTGAAAGAATATTTTATAATTTCTTTTCCTGCCATTTTCCCATAGTCGGTTGACTTTTTTCTTTCTCCTCTTTTTTTGTTTTGCCTTTCGTCGATATTAAATAAAAACAAGAAAAATTGTTTATACTCGCCGTGTCGAAGTTTGAATACCCTGGCTATTTTATTGAATTTGCTGAATTGTTATAAATGATATTGTAAAGGAGACATAAAAGGTCAATAGCTTGCGAGCATGTCGATTAAAAAATAAATCCAAAAAACTACAGCATCAATATGTAATTGTTGTGGAAAATTCAAATACCCTCTGAGCGGATGTAACAATAACAACTGAAAAAAGGGAAAAAAGAAATGGCAGCTTTGCTGCTTTTGGCGTTTACCCGTGCAGTCAATTCTTGTTGCCATCTTTTGTTTTCATTTGGAGAGCGCTTCTATCATTTCTTTTTTTCATTTTTTTATACTTTCAATATTTTTCAGCGCAAAATCAGCTTAGGGGCTCATTATCCTCGAACGTTCATTCATGTAATTTTTAATTAATTTTCCAGCGCCACAAAATCGAAACAGAAAGAAAACAAACGAATGAAAGTGTATGTGGTATATATGTATATATATATATATATATATATATATATATTTATTTTTATATAAAAGCTATAAGCTGCCAGTAACATTCGCACACGTTTCGCCATTTGTGGTTAAAGCAGTCCCTTTTCCTATTATTTATAATGAACAGTCAAAAAAAGTCTTTTTCCTACCACAGGAAGCAAGTAGCAAGTAAAAATGCTGCAGTCACTAATTACAGACTGCTAGATACTCTGTTAAAAGTCGAACTAGTTATTAGAATAATACAATATGTTATTAATATTCTGAACATTGTTTTAATATAATATTTAACAAATTCTTTTGGTTGCGGTTGACCGTTCTGTAAACAAGCTCATATTTTAAAAAAATACATTTTTATATTATTTATTTGGTTACAAAATTGTACTGAGTAGAAAGTATTATGTTTTATTAGCGAGTACTGATCTAGGTGCTTTGACTCTTTAATATTACATTTTGCGTATTTTGAGATATATTCGCAATACTTATAGCTTAATTTTGTTCATAATTTAATGCCCCAAGCCCCAATATACCCTTTTACTTGCAGAACAGGGCTTTCAAGGAGTAAACAAAGGAGTAAAGGTGTTTCTACAGAGTTTACTATTTAATTATTTTGGCCTAGCTTGCAGCTTCTTATGTGGTCTCTACATAAATAAAAAAAATAATACAAATGGGAATGGTTTCGTGCACAGCAACCGACTAGGAGATACACTGTTCCCAGCCCAAATACTTATGAAATACAAGCTCATTAATCCAGATACCCTTCTCCTCATTTTGTCCGCTACAAGTTTAACAACATTTTTGGCGAGTGCAGTGTATAAAAAGTAAGCAAGACCAAGAAACAGCACCCGTAAAGCGAGCAAAGCGTTAATTGATTTTGTTTTATTCTTTTTGGTCGATGCTTGTGAAGCTGGTGCGTGGTTTGCTGGCCGGTTCTGTTTTCCACCCTGTTTGGGATGTTGCTCTCTTGGTTTAGCCTTCTGCTTTCATGCTTAATTAAATATTCATCAAACACACAATGGAAAACTTTTAAATACTCATCAAGTTGCGGCTGCCTCTTAAGATACATCCAAGGAGTCGCAGTTGCTATTGCTATCCCCCTCTCTCTCTCTCTCTGTCTCTCCTCTCTCTCTCTCTATCTCTGCCTCTGTTATCCCTGTTTGTCTGGTTGGCTTTCGTCTTCAACTGCTGGTCTCTGGCTCTCTCGCTTTCGCCTGTTTACTTAAGGCAAGTCTGCTCTAATCAATAACAAATCACCGTTCACTTTGTATTTTAAATCCGCTTTTTGCGCATCTCACACCCTCCACGACATACGTACATACTTACATACATATATGCATACTTAGATGTATAGATGTAAGACAGGAATTCCCCATTGGAACATTAAAATCTCGTTTATTCATAACAAACTATAAACCCAAGACCGGAAACTCAACCCTTTTGTCAAGCATACATTTCTTGTTTCCTTTCTCGTACACATACATGTACATATGTACACATGTACGTATGTATTTGTGTATGTATGCAAGTGTGGGTATAGCCAGTATGCTGATTTGAAGTGCTCTAACACATATTCATCAGCTTCTATAAAAACTGTTTTGATTGTGTGCAATTAATTTTCAATAGAGTCGCCTAAATGAAAATAAATTGATACTTTCTTTTTATTTAAGTTTTTACTTACTATGAACTCCAAGTTTATTTAGTTCTGTTGTGTCGATTAAAAAAAATAGAATAAATTTATTAATAAGTAAGAGAAGACCTTAAATATTTTGCTAGTTGTTAATTGAATTCTTTTTTGGCAAGTGCCAAATTACATTTCCAATGCCGGAAGCACTCTTTAAAATACTCGTGTCAACAGATATCGACAGCTTTTCAAATCAGATTACTCATCTGCTGTAAATTAAGTTACGATTAAGTTATGATTCCACCTTTGGAACATTTAATTGATTTCTCTCTGCCAACCCTTAGTCAGCCATGGACTGCAGCCAACCAAAACGGAATTGGCGAAAAAACCCCTTTAGGAGAGCACTTGCTCCGAACGCAATTAACCAGCCGAAACGCCCACACATTAAGCAGGGCACGCCAGGAATCCCATGGCTGGGAAACAAAGCCTTTTTGATGTCACTCTGCAAATGAACAAAAAATGAAAAAACAAAAAAAAAAATTAAATATAATAACGCAGACACATCAAACGTGGTCCTCGTCGTCATATGTGACATATTTGAAATATATGATGAGCATATCACAATCTAAATATGTATTCCTGGGGCCCGACAGCAATTACACACTAATGTATTTACAGCTAAATGGAATGTTTTAATGAATTTATATTTCGAGTGCCAAATGAGGGTGAAAAATAGAGACAAAGCCAAAGTCAAAGCCAAAACCAAAGCCAAAGCTAAAATCATACAATTATTTTTGGTATGTTGCCCAAAAATAGAGCGACCGGTGGTGCCATAAGGTAGGTCGTTGAACTATTTGGATTTTCCACTTCGTGGTTTGTGTCTTCTAAGATCAATTTATTTTCGATATTTCTTCAAATTTAGCCTTCATTCGTGCTTTTTGTCATTCACTCAAACAGGCATTGTTTAGAGGGGGAATACTTTACATATCAATGGATTGCGTTGTGGCCTCAGTTTCAGGAGAGGAAGCGTTAGTTGACCTAGAACTTGATCTATATCCGACCGATTTCCCCGATAGCATACCTAATGCTTTTGTGATGTTGTTGACATTGTAAAAAGCCTCTACGCACACAAATGTATAAGGCTGCGGCTCATGATTATTAGCTGAAAAACGAGGAAATTACATGCGTTCATTTTTAACACACATTTGCATATGTCTACACTCAGAAAAACGATTGACCTGAAAACTGGAAAGTTTTTCTTGTTTTTAGAAATAATTTCTATATTTAATTTCTTTTTCTTTTTAGAAATATTTGTAATTATTAAGAAAAAAATCAATTTTAAAATCAGAAACGAATAATGAAATTTACTTGGCTTATTAAAATTATCTAAATGGTTTACTTATATTTAATCTGTAATACTAATTTTTATAAATAAGCAACAAAAAGCTAATGAAGACTATGAAAATTAGGTGAGTTTTTTTGGTATAAAAAATTTCTAAAGTTAATGGTATGTTTTTTTTGAAGTGTATGCTTAATATTTGAATCTTATTTTTGTTTTTATCTCATTAAATTTAAAATATGATGGCAAATATTTATTTGTATGTAGTTATTTGATTTTATATTAAATGTATCTCCGTCCAAATCATGTATTAAAAATCAACTTAGATCGAATGAAAACTGAGAAGATGGGGGAGATCAGAAGACTTTTTGAAAAGGGGAGATGAATATTTTGAGTCGAAGCTTTAAAAATAAATGCACATTGAGCAAAGCTGCGGCAGATCGCTGGCGTGATGCTCTTTTGTCTTTGCTCCAACGGAAAATGACTATAAAAGCCGGTGATTCGTGCTCTCGACACGTCAGTGGGTGAAATGAATCAGGCGTCGCTCTACGAACGCGCCAACCAGGTGCAGCGTCACGATGCCAAGATTATACTGGAGGAGTACGCCACGATACTTCAGTGGCGCTCCGATGGACAGGACAGTTTGTTGGACGTTGGCTCCGGGCCGGGCAATGTGCTGATGGATTTTGTGCATCCGTTGCTGCCAAAGGGCTATCAGCAGCTGGTCGGCACAGATGTCTCCAATAAGATGGTGGGCTATGCCAACAAGTGCTACGAGAGCTATGCGAGAACCCAGTTCCAAGTGCTGGACATTGGCTGCGATCGTCTGCCCGATCATCTCAAGGGTCGCTTCGATCACGTCACTTCATTCTACTGCCTGCATTGGGTGCAGAATCTCCGGGCTGCGTTGGGCAACATTTACAACTTGCTGCGAAATGAGGGTGGCGATTGCTTGCTTGTCTTCCTGGCCAGCAATCCGGTCTTTGAGGTGTACAAAGTGCTGCACGCCAACAAGAAGTGGGCCCACTACATGCAGGACGTAGATCAGTTCATTTCACCCCTCCATTATAGCACTAATCCCGTCGAGCAGTTCACCCAACTGCTCAGCGAGGCGGGCTTCATTCATCACAATGTTGAGCTGCGCAGCGAAGTATTCGTTTACGAAGGAGTCAACACATTGAAAGGTGAGTTTGATCCTGTTTCTTTTGCAGTTGCCTCATTAATAATTGTATTTCCGGTAGACAATGTTAAGGCCATTTGCCCATTTCTGGAGCGCATTCCAAGCAAGCAGCACGAGGAGTTTCTAGATGATTTTGTTGATGTGGTTATCGCCATGAACCTTCAACAGGATCTAGTTCAAGATCACAATAACGATCGGTTGCAGCAACGCTTCATATCGCCCTATAAACTAATCGTGGCCTATGCCAGAAAATCTCCAGAGTTTCTGCGCAATATGCTCAGCGAGATGGGCATTAAGAAGAGTTCAAAGGGTCTGGAATGAAAGAAAATGGAGTCCCTTAGAAATTAGTTCCTAGTAGGTGTATTGGCATAAAAAACCGCTAAAGAAGCTAAATCAGACACTTCTAAACAGTGAGAAGTTAAAGGTATGTGAACTTTTAAGCCCCTTATTAGCCGAATATCTTGAGAATTATTTATATTAAGAAATAATTGAAATAACAAAGCCTTAAATAAAGCATAATTTAGTAAGAGAAACATTGCTTATTTATAAAATCCAATAGATAAAATTCTTATTATCAAACCAAACTGACTTAAAGCTCATAATGTATTAAGTAAGCAAAAGTTTGTATTTGAGATATCTAGTAAATGCAGAGCACATCTGTACTGAGAGAAGTATCTCTTATTTTGGAAGAGAGTGAAGAAATAAAAGAAATACTTACACAGATTTTACTTCTTAGTTGCATTTAGCATTGAAGTGTTGAAAATCAGCTTATACATTCTTGAGCTGCTAAGGAATCGAAATAAGCTTCGAGTATCTATTAGCAGTTCGTATATGTTTTTGACAGACTAATTATTGAAAAGAGTTCACCCACAGCCAAACTGCCAGCGTGACCTCCACGGAATATATATTTTATAATGTGCTTTCAATAAAGTTGCAACAGAGGCAACAGAGGCTTGAACCGCTCGTGACAGCGGCAGTTGTGAAAGGGTTGAAATCATTTTGAGTCTTGGTTAATACACAGTATATATATGTATATGGGACTTAGCAGTTATAATTATGCGCTACCTGACGCACAGCCCGGCAACAATTTTAATTGTTTTTTCCGGCAAAAATGTACATACGCATGCAACGTTGTCGGCGGAATTTTCAAATGAGTTATTAACGCGACGACGGCGAAAACGTTGATCCAACAAATGCGCATCATGTCATTTATCATGGAAAGGGCAAAGGAGGCGGGAGGCGTGAGGCGTGAGGCAACAGAAGCAGGAGCAGCAGCAGCAGCAGCGGCAGGATAAACATTAACAGTTTAGAGTTGGACAGCTTGAAGGCTGGAAGACTTCGATGCCTGCCAGCCAGTTTTATCCTACTCCGTTGCGTCCCTTCGGTGCCGGGGGGTGGTGGGTTAGAAAGTAGTGGTAAATGTTTGTCTTAATCTTTGATTTTTGTTGCTGCTCTGTTCTGGCAAATGTAAACGACAGGAATTAATTTAGACAAATGATTTCTCAAGTGGAGAGCTTCAGCTACGGAGTTTTGGACGATTTGCCGGCTGTCAGTTGTGTGCCCCATCGCTATTCTTCTGGGATGTGCGAAGCGTTTGGGCGTGGCATGCGATTTGTGATACACTCCACTCCTACCCCCCTCCCCCTCACAGAATAACAACGGCTTCCGGAACCCCACTCAAAATTGTTTTCGCAAACACAAATTTTCGTATTGAAATTTGATTTATTTGTTAATTTGTTTGTAATGAATTTTCCGTTTGCTTCGCTGCGTGCCCCTGCCGATAGAGAGAGAGAGAGAGCCCGAGGGGTATGGGGCATGGGGCATGTGGCATGGGTGCGAATAGCGGGTAGAGCCAGCATGGTTGGGCGTCATTTAATTGCCCGCCAGTGCTTTAGACTGTGCCTGGCATTTTTGGTTTTCTCTTGCATCATTTGTTCGGCTAATTTCTTAAGTTTGAAGACGAATTGGTTTCACTCACAGCGAAAAATGTTTGTGCATTGATTTGGAAATAACAATTGAAAAATTGAACTTTTGTCTTTACAGCATTTGGCTTTCTTTGCCTTCTGGCAACAACATACTTGTTGTTTTGTTTTTATTTGTAATCAAATTAATGCACTTATCACAAGTTTTATATATTTTAGTTGAACGGAGATCTTTCCTTCATTACCTCAAGCATTAAAGCAATACTTTAATTTACTCATAAGCAGAGGTCATTTAAATATAACCGTCACAATTTTAGTTACTCAATGCTGCGTTGATATATCTAATTAGCAACTGTGTTGATCGATTTCAAGAACCATTAGCAACTCTGCTGATCGAGAGATAAAAATTTCGATAATAGTTGGCAAATAAAAAAGAAAATCTTGATACAAGTTGTAGCTTATTACTACAAGTTTATAGCAATATTACTATTTAGTCTTAAGCATCGCTCATTAAAATATAATCGTCATCATTTTGATTACTCAATTTTGTATTTGCACGTGCGACGATATATCTAATTAGCAACTGTGTTGATCGATATCAAGAACCATTAGCAACTCTGCTGATCGAGAGATAACAAGATCGATAAAAGCTGGTGTCGCACTTGATAAAAATATTAACTAACGTAACATTTACACTTCCCAGTTGACCTTCCACTTTTAGTCTGGCTATAAAAAACATGTGTCAAACTAGGACACGAAACTTGGCCGACTGAATGGCGCTTGCAGATTGGATAAAAAGTGCTCATAACCGCAAATTATGCACACATATTATAATTAGAGTTGTCCTTGTGTGCTCTTTTATTAAATATTCCACATTAACAAGAAGCTTTTGTTTGGCCACACAGAGCCTTTGATATGCTTATTATATGGTTCTACCTAAATTACATATCTGCTGCGCTGCAACTTGCGTTGTAAATGTGAATTTTAATAAATTATATTGCAATATGACAAAATAAATATACAGCACTGTTTGTGCCACGAGTCAGCATGAAAATGAAGGAAAATGAGGAAGGTTTCCCCCACGCCTCTCATTAATATTTCAACTAATTTTTCTTTTTGAGAAGTAAAAAAATGTTTTGCTGAGCTAATTATGCACAACGTTCTTTTCTTTTTTTTTTATTTTGAGTCGAGCCCACGGGATAGCAGAGTTAATCCTTTTTCATTTTGGCCACTTCATTACGTTTGCTTTGCAGGGCTTTGGTTTATTTTAATTTCGTTTTATGATTTAACTTTACACCTGCTCGCAGGGCTGACGGTCAACTGAGGGGTGGGCGGTTGAGGTGGAGGTGGGGGACAAAGAAAACAATACCGGAAATGCCAAAGACTGCGATCACTGCAGCAGCACTTCAATTAAAAATCCGAGTAATGGCCGAGGCACTTAAGTGCTTTTTACTCCTTTTGTGTGCTTTTGTGCTGTTGTGTTTCTGCGTGTCAGGTGTGAGAATATTTCTTTTGGTCCTAAATAATTTGAAACATTTTTGATGACGTCAACAAGGACAATGTGAGTTGGGCCCAAAGGGACGCAGGACAGGCAGTAATACGAGTGCATGAGGACTTCTTGGTAGGCATGCCGGGTCAACGGGTTACGTTGGGTTGCCTGCGAAAATCTTCGTGTAATCGGATAAGGTAATTGGAGGCTTTGTCTAGACATTAAGTGTACATAGTAAATTTGTTTTTCAAGTTGTTCGAACCGTGGGGTGCAGCCCAACATTGATGCACAAGCCCAACAACTGTGCACAGTGGAGAACACTCTGCAGTCCTTTTTTTATATTTGATAAGTGATTTAAGCATACATATTTAATCACTTCTACTATATGATTGGGCATGAAGGAACCATTTTTGATCACAGTCAAGGTATTACAACTCATATCTTAACTATTTTATGTAGCCATTACATAATTTAATATTTTCTTTGGTTATTTTGACATATCTCTTACATTTTTCTTGGTCGGATTTCCGGTTTTCAGACTATGGTTACTAAATTTTGTTAAAATTCTTCTTGCCCGTTGGTTGCCGCCAATATATTATATTTAATATCCAATATTTAATATTTAATTTATCTTTTTCTCAGACGTTCAGTTTTTTTTTCCATCTGGAAAATTAAATATATTTTATTATATATTTAGTATCCACGGTGCTCAGTCGGTAGCTGTTACATCTTTGCACTTTAATGAGTAGTTCGAAAGAGCCTTTTGCTATTTCTATTCGAAAGTTTTTGGTAACATATGTGTGTATGCACAAGCGGGACCTTTTCTCAACAACAACAGCAACTATAATGGTGGCTTTTAATAAATCGATTTAAATTTTTGAACATATTTTCATCTCTGGAGAAATTTGATAGTTTTTTACAATAACATTTTATGCGGCCATTTCTCGTCCACTAGCTGCTCCCAGTTGCCGTGTGAGTCCAAAAACTACTCGAGCAGTTAACTAAAATAATAAAAGCAACAAACTTGTTACAACAACAACAACAACGGCGACGACAACAGCACTGCAAAACAATAACTACAAGCTCGTTGGTTCAAGACCAAACAAAGAAACTATAAAGTTTACGGGTCACACGATGCACGATGCACGATGCTCCCAGGACTCCACCAGGACTGGCACCACTATGATGATGGTGTCCTCGTCCTCGACGTCGCCATCGTCGTTGCCGTCTGTGCAGCTTCCTGTGCATGGCAATAAAATTGCCCTCGCCCATAAGTATGCTACAGTTTTCATGGTGGCTTATGCTGCAAATAGTTTTGCCACGCCCCTCGACCCGAGCACAGAACAGAACAGAACCGAACACATCATAATTAATGCAAAGCTGGCAAATGTATGCAACACCTGCGGTTTGTTTTAAAAGACCGCAAGCATTCCCAAACTCACCCAGCAGCGGGTGCTCGCCTTGCAGCCGGTTCAGTGGCCTGCTCTCTCCCAGTTTAGTTATTGGCATTATTTTCCAAGTCGCTGACATTTTATGTTTATTTAATTGCAGCCTAAAAGCAGACAACAATTTTCCAAACAGCCGTCCTCAAGGTAGCCGCTGGCTATGCTACCTCGTTTTGTGGCCGAGTCCAATCAAATTTCAATTTAATTTCAATTTGGCATTCAATACGCTTCACTTTTCGATTTCAATGCATTGCCGCTGGCATAAAATTGACTTCAATTTGTTGGCATATTTTGCGGTCAACAGGACAACTGCTCGCATTGCCAGCAGGACGACAGAGGTCGTTGCCCATTCCCCATTTCATTTAAAAAGGCGATGACGACAGTTTGACAGTTTACCTTTGGATTGTTCCGCTCATCATTGCGGTTGTGGTTGACGACTACTCCTAATTATAATCCAGTCAGTCCAGTTTTCCAATTGCCAGTGTCAATTGTTTTTGAGCATGTTTGCAATTGTAATTGTTATGTTCCGGATACTTATTCCACTTATGTCTTCATACTGCGGACCAAAACCCGTCATCCGGCTGACTAACAACATTGAGATGTCAACTTCGACATGATTACTGAAAAATATATATCCAGACGAGGACTTTTTGTACCAGTAATGGGTATGTTATTTTCGACGATAGCTGCTGACAAATTATTATAAATTAAAATGAAGTCATACAAAGAGTGGAGTATGTTGAAATGTATATTTTAAATTGGTCGTATTTTCATTTTCCGATGCGAGGTTTTCTTGAACAGACTGAGGCCGTGAGTTATTTTTTGCGTTTATTTGTTGCCAAAGTTAGTTCAATAATTTAATTTATTGTTGCTTGATTATAAATTTAATCCCCAATCACAAGAAGTGCACAGACAAAATTAGCTCATTTTTAGCTGGCTGAAAGACTAAAGTAAACGCGAACAAATTTGCTTGGCAAAAACAAGTCTAAACGCTTAAGCGTCCTATTGAAACATAATTGTTCTTACTTAGTTCATATTTCTATTCAAAATTCGAAGTAATTATTTGCAAGAGAAGCCTTAAGATCAACTTAAATTGTGTCGCTCTGTGCACGATTGAAGCTGTACTTTTGGTCAATGGACTTGGCAGAGAAAAAATGCTGAAGCCACTTGATAAACTCAATTAGATTCATTACGCGCAAATTGCGCAAGTGTCCAATCTAACTTTGACCATCAGGGGACTGGACAAGTCCAAGTGCGGATATCCTTTGCGGAAAAGGTCAGCAGAAATAATAAATGTGCGGCACATTAAATAAATGATTATTACGCCGACTCTCTGCCACTCTCTGCTACACGGGAAATAAAAGTACGTCCAAAATGTATTTTATTTAGAAAGGACACACAGACACAAGTTGTCCTGGCTATCGTCGTATCTGCAGGCGTTGACTGCCAAACGGCAAATAAAAATTATCAACGTGTTCGTTGCGCAAATAAAACTCACTTCATATGACAAATATTATGATTGCATCGAACTGGCCAACTGACTGGTCCATAAAAACTGATTATGACAGTTGATTAGATTATTTTGTGTGCATGATTTTTTCGGTTTTTATGCGCGAGAGACAATCGTATAAAGTCGATATACTTTCAACACCCATACAGACATTAATGTTTATTGTTGAGCGATTTATGATCTGTGTTACACTCGATGTGTGCCATAAATATATATATATATATATGGCATTTTATTACAACCCTCGTCTTGCTGTTTGCCTCGCGCCAAAACCATAATTATAATAATTTTTACGAAAAACTTAAGACCTTGTAATTATAATTGTCAGTTTTTGTGGCCCAGCCGCGATTCAACCCTAGCACCAGGGCAAAGACAAGCAGCGGGGTCTCTCATTAAACATAATTCTTGTGTAAACAAAAGCTAGCGTAACTTGATAACAAAATCGATGCGACGTCTGCAAAATGCGGAACGAGTGAAAGCGTAATTATGTGGGGCGTTGCTATTCCATCTTCAAATGGCTCCAAGGAAAGTGGTCTTCCCCTCCCAAGACCCATTCATGCCCGGTAATATGAAAATCAGACAGGCCCACGAAAGGACGAACATCGTTGATCAAAAATATATGTGCTATATTTATATTTTATTAATCAGCATTTCTAGAATTGAAAGTTGTGGTGTCTTATTACATTATCATTTAAACATAAATTTATATATTAGTAATTAAATGTATTTACAAAGCTAATAATGAAAATCACATAACTTAATTTGAAAAACCTACGATTTCATAAGGATTCAAACTAGCGAACCTGTGTTCCGAGAAGAGTGATTTCCCACAAGGACCCTAATTTATTTAGCAGCTAAACTGCAACATGCCGGCGGAGTGATGAAATTTTATCAGATTCTAATAATTTTTTGTAAATTATTTCTTATCTCTTATATTTATAATAATTTCTAGTAACTTTTACACAAATTTGACCATCTGTGGGAAGATGTTATTAACAAATATAAGCAAATACTTTAACTCATATGAAAACCATAATTTTGTTTGTTATTTAATGTCAGGCTAACAGAAAAATTCTAAAAATACTACAGAAGAATGTAAAGTAAATAAATAAAGCTAATACTTGGCTGACTGTAAAAAATATTTCCAACTCATTGATTGCCATATTTGTTTGGGGGTCTCATGTTTGCATATTCATGTACAAAAAAAAGTGGACAGCAAAAATTTCAACAGCATGTGTGTGTGTGTGTGTGTTTGTGTGTGTGTGTGTGTTTGTGTGGATGAGCGTGGCATGTGACGCACTCAACTCGTAGTCTATGAAATAATGAACGCATGAATGATTGCCGCACAAAAGCATTGCATACTTGTTGGCTGTTTATGCTGCCGGTTCCATCGCTTTATTGTATACCCTTTATTTATGAATTGGGTGAGCATATTTTCTTGCGAATATACATAATATAAGCGAACTGGTTGAACTATTTTTGTATTGTACATTAAAGGCAAAAAACGAGCTACATTAAAGTGAAACTGAGAATTAATATGCAGAGGTACTTTGGGTTAGTCTGGATAAATGATTTCGTTATTATTACAAATGTACAAATTTAAATATAAATATACACATGTAACAACAATTTCTAGTTGGCTACTGCAGACAGGATAACTTCCAGTCGAGCATTCGCTAGTTGATCAGTCGTACTTGATTTCTGTGAGGTATGTGCCGCTCCTGTTGTTGTTATTGTTGTTGGTCTTTTATGAAAAAATACCAAAATCGGTTAATGTTTATTGAAAAGGCATAAAATTCGTTCTACTAGAATGGAAAATATGCTTTTGATACAATTATTGTGCCTATCTGCAGGCGCCAGCAAACCTTGAACCAAACCGAATCCACCCTGAACCAAATGCAGACTCACCCCAAAAAATATAAAAAAAACCTTTCTGTTCCCTCTTCGCACATTGGCTTCTTTTTTTTTTTTAAATATTTTTATTTTTTCTTTGAGTTTGTTTTGCGTCTGCTCTTCGACAAATTTTTTGTACTTGCCTAGCCGTCGGCGCTTCTGCATAAGCCTCCCCCTTTCCCCGATTCCGGCAGTTATATGGGTCGCTTGCCGCTTGCCGCTTGCCGCTTGATAACAATTCCCGTAACCCAGGCCAAGAATGGGGCGTCAAGCGGAAAGCAATTTCATGGCCATGGGGTGGAACAATGTGGAATTGGAAAAAATGATACTTTTGCTTTTTATTATTTATAGATTTGATATTGCTGATCTATTGAATAGTTTAATCTTTGCCTAACTCGCTAATATAAATGAGATTCGCATATTGACATGCAACAATGTTTTGTGAAAATTAATAATTCAACAATTTTTAAAAAATAATTGTTTGGTTTCTAATTTATAACCTGAGATATAAACGATATAAACTCTTGTATCCTTCTTGCATGCAAGGATATTTAATTATATAAGGTTATGTTATAATGAATAATAGAAAAATAAATACATTTTATGTAAAGGATATATTAAGTAATTTAATTTTCATGGAAAAACAAGGCAAACCCTATGATTTAACCAAAAAGAAAAACAATTTGTAACTCGTAGGCTAAGAAAAGTCACTCTCCGCAAGTAATGTTATTAAAAAATTTAGCATTCGTGCACAATTAAAAGTTTCACAACGTCCCAAAGTATTGCCCTTAACGAAGAAGAAATGTTCTAAAAATCGCGTTAGGTTCGAAATAAAATGCACCTGCGGGGCCGGCAAGGGACGTTAAAATCAAGAAAAACACGCAAAACAATTATTCTTAAGATATCTCTGCGGCAACATTAAAAGCCAATTTCAGTTGATGACAATAGAAACAAAGCGCAACAGCATCACCTGCCCTTAGGGGCAGTGGGGGCAGGTCGAGTGGGGCATCAGATATGCAAAGAATCAGCGGGACAAACAAAACGTTCGCGAACCGCTAAAAGCCTGCCAGACTCTTGGTCTTTTTAGGCAGCGACATGAAAAATAATGTCACCCCCAGCGGTCGTCCTTGTTGTTCCATTTGGCGCCCCGCGACTTTCTGCATTTAAAAACTCGTCTTACGGCTTTTTTTCTTAACGCAATTTTTGT
The DNA here is from genome assembly GCA_035042055.1 of Drosophila macrothrix. NCBI lineage: Eukaryota > Metazoa > Arthropoda > Insecta > Diptera > Drosophilidae > Drosophila > Drosophila macrothrix. Next base: position 8,546,346 of record JAWNLX010000604.1, read on the forward strand.
GTCAACGCCGCGTGTTCCGTCTGGAAATATGGATGGGGTTCCTTTAAATAGGTATAGATTCGAGGTATAACAACTAGACCATGAGCTTTGTACTCTGCAGAGCTTCACTTGTGAAGCTATTGGGGAATAAGATTAATTAATAACGGAACAATATAATATAACTTGTATTTTTGTTTCTCGATCTGCAAAGTTGCTCCGCGCATCACCATTCATGGTTTTTAATATCGATTAACACATTTGCTTAACATAATTAGATATACGGTCACACTTGCAAAAATAACATTGAGTAATTAACATTATGACGAATATATTTAAATTATGTGTTAAGACTAATATTGCCAAAGTATTGCTGTAATTTTTATATATTTATTTATTTATGATCCAAGCATAATAATAAAAGTTAATTTATAGGGCATTACGAATTGGGTGATTTTCTAAACTTTTATTTATTTTTTATTTGCTTACCATTGCCCTTCAGATACTATTTTAACATCCCGCACAGCCGGAAAAACTTGATAGCTCCTGACCTAATGGTCTGGCCTGTTAGCATATACTGGCCTGAAGGCAGCGTTTCCCAAATCGTGGTATTTTTTTATTTGCATTGTTCCGTATGAGTATAATTGTCACCATGGGTGTCGGAGAGGGCGGCTGCAGGCTATTTTGAATTGCCAAATCATTTAAGCGCAAATTGCACCAATTAAAAATGGGTTCATCGACAAAACTCAGTTCAGCGATTGCCAACAACAGGCAGATGCCAACAACTCGATAAGCGGTTGTCAAAAAATATACCGAAAATATACCAAACACGAGGCCAAAACCAATTTATATGCAAATGCCCCAATGTGTAGCAACTATGTAGCCGGTAATGACAGCTCGGACGACGTTGATGTTCGGCATCAAGTCAATTGATGAATTTCATTGCATTTATTTGGGCATGAGACCATGAAATATGAAATGAAATATGTTGTAAAGCCAGCGATGCTTAACCCTTAGTGGCTAATACTTTTGAATTATGCATAAAATGTTGAAATTAGTTCGCCAAGCTGCAAATAAAAACTTTACAGCGCCATTTCAATATCAAAGCGTCTTCTCTTGCGGCATGTTGAGTTCAATTTCATTTAAATTATAATAGGATTTTAGCAAAAAAGGGAAGGCAGAAAATAGATGTACATAAATATAAATGATTTGGCTAATATTTTACAAGTAAGAAAGTTGCTGTCAAACACATAACGCTCTGATCCTTGTGTAATAAAAGCTGATGAGATATATTTCTTTAAATGTACACATTTTTTAGGATATTTAATTTATTTGTAAGAGTTTTGCTACCCAATCTAATGAATTATTTAAATAACAACTTACTTAATTGTGCTGCCATTTTTTCGACTGTCCAAATTACGAGCAAGCACTAATCAAATCCCAATAGAGGACAGTCATCCGTGAAATGTTGAAACTAAAACAAAACCCATCAGTTCTGGATATGCATACGTGAGCATCCTTACGGTTTTATGCCACCCCTACGGCTCAGTCGGAGATTATTATTTGTATTTCTCACGCACGTGTGTATACAGACACATACACACATACACACATACATACACAGATACATATGTGTTCGCTGAGGTTAAGTTTCGGTGTGTAATTATAAGCATTAATACGCGTGCCCATTTGGACTGAATAAATCAGAAATATGATGAATACTAAATAAATGCACAATGTTGAGGACAGGACTCGGGTTATTCCGCCTTGGCAATAAAGCGGAACGATTCGCTGGCAAACCTTTGGAGCTGAGGCACCAAAAATGAGTGAAAACAACAGAACTCGAAAAACCGGTTTTTAATTAAGATTAAATGAGCGAAGCGCACACATGTGGATTTAAATTTAAATGAGCCCGAACCAGAGGGCCGGAGTGCCCTTTTTCCCGTCTGCTTGGGAGCTATTCATCGAGTTCATTAATTTTACACAAAAACCTGTTAAATTATTCATATATGTTTAAACCGATACAATGCCCAAAAAAGATATATGTTTAGACAGCTACACCTACGCCGAAGCTTTAGCCTATTGAACCGAATACCCGTATTAAACTTTTATAATTTACAACATTTAAACTAGCTTGCTAATATATTTAATATGAAGAAAAAATGTTACTGTTTTCAAAATTCTATTTAATATCCAATAATTTTTTTTTTTTCAAAGTTACATGAGTCCCTTCTTAATTCATTTGATTTTATGCTTATGTGATCCTTATAATCGTTTTGCCAAATCCTTCTAAACATCAAAGAGCAATAATTTGCATTTGGCAGGAGCTGTATATATTGCCAATTGCAAACTCATTTTTATGTAGCCATCATTGGCATCTTTTAGAATAGTATTTTAGGTAAATATTTATATTTCTTTTGTCAGCATTTTTTCAATAACTTTTAATACCTACATATATCATGTGAATAACAATGGTTGTGGAATGAACGAAATTGGTAAATCGGGGTATGGCGCCAGATTATAGGCAAAAGTTGTGCAAAAAATTGTTAGCTCATTCAAACAGATACTTATACACACACACAGACACACACACATATTATATGTGATATATAGCAGCCCTTATGAGCCGAACGCTGTAATGAAAAGCTCAGACTGGCATTTGCTCGGGCAATGAAACCACACTTATCTGCGATTATGACTTTTTAAAATTACACTTTTTAGCACACATACCGAACAGTGGATAGAGGCCACTCCAAGACAAGGGAAATTTATTGATGCCACAAAAAAAAAAAAAAAAAAAGAAGAGAGAAAAGGAGCAGAGAATTTGGCACACATCCCATCATATCCATATCAGCATATTCACACATGCCATATGGATGCTACCTCAATTTAAAACAGGAAATGCCTCTTGAAGTGATGCGCCTATTGGTTTGGGGGTTGACTTTGATTTACTTTTATTGATAGATTAAGAACGTCAAAAGGTAGCGCTTACCCCTCGATTATATTCAGCAACCCTCGCAAGCCTCGCGTGCATCCGAAGAGTTTTCTGCATTATTGAAATTTAACTACAAAAAAAGTTCGAATTCTTTGACGGACAACGCTCGACAGAAGTATACCCTATTAATAGGTCATAAGCTTATTTAAATATATATTTTTTATTGTTTGGTGCTCTAATTTTATAAATTAAATTGTTTTTCGCTCGTAGGTGAAGTGTTTTTATTTTTTTATGGAGTTTGCAGTTTGAAACTCCAAAGTCGAAATTTATCGGCCTATATAAAAAATAAAAAAACACTTTTTCTGGAGCCAGCGTAATATATATATATGTAGATAGGAAAACATACATGTAATTATATATTCTTCTCAAGTATATACAAATTTAGTGTTATCTTATATCTAGGTCGACTTTTTGTATTTACCACGGTTATGTCTTGGATCTTGGAAGCCTCAATTTCTCTATAATATACATAATTGTGAGATCCTTTTTACCATATTTTTGATTACAGGGTATTAGAGTTTATGTGCGTGTACATGTGAGTGCGTGAAGAACATTCTATAAATTTTTACACCACAGTTTAAATGTCACATTTGATGTTTATCTCTTGGTTATAAAACTGTGCATTGTTGTTAAAATTTGTTCACAACAACCCACAAAAGTTAAAGCCTGAGATTTAAATTGTGTGAGTGCGAAAACCATACGCATATACATAGCTAAATCATACAGCTTGAGCTGAGTTTGATTGATTTTCACTCTTATTTTGTATATATTTTTATATATACAAGGCAAACGACTGTCGAGCCCCAGGAAAGTCTAACTAACCTTCTTAACCAATAAAAGTCCCCACATATCAATTTTACTTCAAGTCATAACAGAGTCAAGTCATTGCAGAGTATGTTGTCTTCGAAGTGCCAAAAATTCCTGCAATTTTGTATTTTTAATTAATTTTCGCCCCATATATGTAACTCCCTTAATAAAAATTCAGAAACTTCTTCACCCACGCAACGTTTTTTTTGCGTCTTACTGCAAAGACTTAACGTATAAATAAGAATCAGAAATGCAATAAATTTTATGCGAAGTATAATTACTTGATGGCAATGGTATTGTTCTCATTTTCCCGGGCATACAATTGTGCGAGCTGCTCGGTGTAATTGCCTCGTTTTGCACCTTGTATGGGTCTCAGATCTGGGTTGGTTTTCTAAGCAGAGCCTAAGACGTACATAGACATTAATAAATTTTGGAGCAGCAACAGCAACAATAACCAGACAATTATACACCACATACAAAATGAGATACACCAATCGAGGTGTGGCGTCTTCGCCCACACCACAGGGCTAACAAGGACACCACACCGACAAATTGCTTGGTCGCCGTTTGTCAAGTAGAAAATTGAAATTAAAACAAAAAGAAAACAACAAAAAAAGAACAAGAAAAAAAACATAGGGTGGCTTATAGCTAGCGGAGGGGTCGGGGGATGACGCTATGGGAAATTATCGCGTTTTTGGTGATAAATCACGCAGGTGTCGTCGTTGCTTGTTGTTAAGCCTGTACGTTCATTGTCGTTACAGTGGCTGTGGTCGTATTTAAAATGCACCAAGTTGCGACAGCTAACAACCCCACCGTTCAGCAACATTTTAATATTTCATGTAAAAGCGTAAGTAATTAAATTCAAGGAAAAGTAACAGCAAGTTCCGCACTGTAAAAATTCCATAATTATACGCGACGACATGTCGTGTGGGCTTAGAAGGCTTCTGCCATGCATACATACATACCTACACTAAGAAAAAAGTCGCACTGAATTTTAGAAAATCGTCCGACGACACTAGAAAGTTTTTCTTCAATTTACAATTTATTTATAAATATAAGAAAAAAAATTCTAGAAATTATTGAAGATTGTCTAAATCGATACTCTCTTTTTATGTTTTTAAGAAATATGTTATTTAAAATGTTTGTATATGTGAAATCTTAAAGTAATAAAGTTTATTAATAATAAAAGCTAATTTTAGAGAGTTGCTCTGTGCACATATGGAAAACATAATCGAAAATTATACATGTTTTTTCTAAATTTTAGAAAATAAACTCTCAAATTTAGACAAGAAATGCACTGATTATTAGAAATATACTTTCTGAATAAGCTGAGTTATAATTGGCGAATTTCTAAAATTCAGGGAGATTTTTTCACAGTGTAGCTACGCCAAGCGTCATAACCTTTTACAGCCAGAGACGTCGTATTCGTTTCTTGTCGACTCCTTGCCGTTGTCGTATATTTTTCGATGGCCAAAAAATCACAGTGGGTATATGCGGCGTGTACAATTAAAATGCACATGCAAAGACTACATAAGAAATACGAATGCAAATCTTGAATATCTTCAATTTAACCAATCAGAAACGTTGTTAATTTTAGCACCCCGCAACAATCCAACAGAAAACAATATTCATATTTCAATTATACGATATATATGAAGACAAACTTTATTTAAGGGTATATGCAGTTGTAACTGAAGTATTGGACTTGCTTGTGGTGAATACAATTACGTTTTTCGTGTCTGCTTACCAAGAACCACCCGCCTGCGCTTGTGGAGCGAGGGAGGGAGGGAGGGGTGCCGGGAAAATGCGTACGACCGTAGACGGGCGTCTTAATCCTTTTCCCATTATTATTTTCATAATTTTTATTTACGTGATGGCAAACGTCTTCGTCGTCGTCCTCGTCGGCCTGCTCCTTGTCTGTTCCTGCTGAGATTTTTGTCAACTCTTCCTGCTTCAACCCCCTGTAGTCATGGGGAGCGCTTGTCTCTTTCGTTTTGCTCTTTTTTAATATTTGGTGAAACATTATTTTCCTATAACCGAATTATTCACTGATTACGAGACTCGCGGCACCGCTTTTCTCTTTTGTAGTTGTTATTTTACCAACCCCTTTCGTATCTTGCATATTTATTGCTCATTTCTTCTGGCGAAAACATTGCTTATTAGCTGGCCAAACTTCAACCCGCACTTCCAAATTACAAATATTTGATAACTCGTTGCCCTATTTTCCATATAACTATTTTTGGTTAGTGTGCAGAAGCCTTGACAGCAATTATATTGTACTATATATTATATACTATTTTATATAAGAATATTATGAAAAATATTTATAACTAGTGCCACGGACACAAACCATAATAAACCAAAAGCAATTGTTGCTGGTTCAAACCTCTTTCACTTGCTTTAAGAAGTTTCTTTGCTTTGTTGGAAGCCTTAGTCAAACTTTTGTTTTAATAATTAATAATTTAAAATTATTTATTTTCTGATTAAAATTTAAAAAACAACAGAAAACAACCATAATCAAACCAGTGAACTTTCTCGTAATTGAACCAAAACAATTTCGAGATTTTTATTTTGATTTTAAAGTAAAATTGCTGTGCGTAAGCTGAGTAAATAATAGCTAAGAAATTCAATACAAATATTCAATTTTATGGTTTTTATTTGTTATTAATTATTTTTAAATTAATTACATGGGTTTACTGAGACCGAAGTCAATCGTTCATACATTATAAACTTGATTGTAAAAATATTGTAAAATCCTTCATACAATCCAAACTTGATGATTAAAATAAACTTGGTGGCTTACCATGTCTTAAATTTCACACACTTTCCACTGAAAATATAATGTATTCCTCACTCTGGCAACCGCTTGGAGTGCCTGCTCCCGTTTCCTCATCGCTCCTAATAGAAGCGCTCAATATTATGCTTTCATTTCTGTTTGCCAAGTGTTTGCATTGGGCGCGTGCTCACTGACGAAGAAGAGACTCGATGGTGGACTCGACCGGTGCAGCCGTGGTCATCTCCCTAACGAGGAGCGCCTGCATCGATAATGTTGTCCAGCACATGTTTAACTGTCCCTGCTGCCAGCCGTCGATGCTGATGATAACACTCACAACATTGCCCGGCAGTTGCGCGGCGACATTTTGGCTGTACAAACTTTGATATATGTATGGAGCCTGGCCTGAATTGGGGCATGGGACTGGGGTGAGCCGAAGGCAAATGTCCAAAACCAAAGCCAAAGCCAAATGCAAACTCAAATGAGGCAAATTGCAGCAATATTTGGGACGGGGAAGCTCAAACAATGCAATGCAACAACAACAATGTAGCGGACGTAAACACAAACAGAGTGTTGCCCCAAAATTGGTGTGGGCGGAAGAGGCATAGATTTGGACTAGGAGTGAGAATGGGACTTTGTTAAGCGGCCGTCAATTGGCAGTTGGCACTCGAATGCAATTTCAGTAATGAAAATAAACATTGTGACCGAGCCCCAGTCGAATGACCAGTGGTCGACGGAAGGAGCCGTATTCAGTTGTCATCATTGTCATTATTATCACTCACTTGGACCTATCATTATCAGACCAAAAACATTTCGCAGCGGAGACAAAACGTCAGATGTTATATTCAAAACAACACGATAGCAATTTTGGCTTCTTCACACCGAATCTTTTGTACCCTCTTCAATGTTTCCCCGTACAAATACTTTGTAATGTGAATTTTCATATTAAAACCTTTTAAAATACACTTTTATTTTTGTGAAATCAGAGAACTATAAGTGCAGAGCTATCGTAACACCCAGATTTAGTTCATGGTGAGCGACAGAGCTAAGGAATATACCCTCGCCGGGCAGTGTATGGTGGAATGACCCCAAATCCCAAAAGTATGCAATGGCTTTTGTGGCCGGGCTACACGAGAATTGACTTAATTAAATGCAATTTTGACTGCGTTTTGGTCATTTGAGTGCGCAATTTTCTGTTTGTGGTTGGTTGCTGCTTCTGAGTTTGAGGCAATTGCTTGCCACTCGGTTCGTTTTTATGTTTGTTTAATTGTCGATGCGTCGCTTTATGCTTATTTATGATTTAATTAAGTGCTGAACAGCCGCAAAATGAGCATGCAACCGAACAGTGCAGAACAGTATGTGTGTGTGTGTGTGAGTGTGAGAGAGGGGATTGATAGGGTTCGCTTTGGGGGCAATGGCACTTTGCTTACCCAGGGCTGCACCAGGGCTGCACAAGTGTTTGTTTTGATTTCGAGACGTTCCTCGTGGTCGCCGCAACATATAATTTAATCAAGCGATAGGTTAATGAAGCACTGCCCCGAAAAAGAGACGGAGGCAAGCAGACACGTCACATCATTAAATATATATCATTAAATATATAGTATGCGCATCACATCATTTTCTTGCAATACTTCTCTGGCCATAGAAAATATTTACAAATCGCTTGAAGCTGTGTATGAAGGTGGTAGCTGAAAAATAAAGCTTTCGCTTTTATATCCGTTGTATGTCGTATTATCCCTTACTTTGTTTTGCAGCCACCATGGCTAGAAGCGATTTTAAAATATTTTCTGTGACCACAGCAGGTCCCTAATCAAGGCGGAAAGCCTGCCACAACTCAAATCCCCCACCTTGATGCTGCCTTCCGTTACTGAATAATTGAATTCTTCCGCTTGATGAAACACAAACCGAATGAGTTGATCAATCAATTTGAATTTAATACACATATGTAACACAATGGGGAGAAGATGTGAGGATAACATGTATATGAAAAGGTGAATGTGCTAATATTCTATTTGGGGATAGGTTTCTCTAAACCCTGTTTTCAATAACAAGCAATCCACTGCAATCATTGGATATTGACAACCATTATTTGTAAATTTGTAATACATTATTTAGAAAATATTTTGTTTATTTACTTTATTGGAAGAAAAATCGGAATAAGGCAAAAAATTGTTATGCATAAACTAAAAATCATTGAGAGGAAGACAGAAAAAGATAAAGAATGAGAAAATAGGTAAGTCTCTGAACATGAGGAGTATGATAGAGTTTTCCCGGAGATATATATTTGTTTTGATTATGTAATTTAGGGAAGGGAGAGTTTCACCGGGAATACGTGAAATAAGGCATTTGTCGTGACAAACTGCTTAATTTCTTAATGCTTTTACATTATGCATAAATATATTTTATCATTCGCTTGTGTATAGGGTTAATCTGCTACAATCGTATTTGTATAAGGAATAAGGAAGTTCAGTGCTGAGCAATCTGAAAGGTTGCTCATATAGAAATGTAGTCATCCATTTTGTCCGTCTCGGCATCAATTCGGTGTCGGAGTTGTGCTTTTGGCACTTAATTCATTTGTGAATGTGACAAGTGGCTCAAGCGACGCTAAGCCATAAGCTTAAGGCCACGAGCACTAACTGAGACTGAGACGGAGACTCGGAATGGGACAGCTTCTCAAATGAGAATTAGAGAGGTGTAAGTAGTAGCGAGTTGACGACATCGCTGTCAACGTTCAACTTTATGTTGATTACCTTTTTTGATTATGTCTAAGTGTATGAGAGCCCACGGCACACGGCAAAAAGCTGGCAAAACAATAAACATAAACCAAATGACTGCGAGGACGACGACGACGAGGACGAGGACGACGCGTATGAAATATGATTGAAGTCGAAATAGAACTGAGCAGCAGAGCAGCAACCACTTGAAGGGCCCCATGTGTTGACTACTTCCTGATGGTCGGGGGGTCGGGGTATGGTGACGTCGGTGGAGGCCACTGGGGACACAATTCGAGTTGTGTTAGAAAGGTGCACCTCACACAGCACATAATCACTTGTGCCGACAACAAAATTAAATCCAACGAATATGCACAAACACACGAAACCGGAGCAACCAACCCGCGTCTGTCGTCTGTCGTTTGTCGTTTGTATGCGAAATATTCTAATTGCAATAAAAAGCGACATTTGCCCGAAATGAAGGCAGGGGGCTGCAAGTGGGGCACTCAAAAGTGGTGTCCCCGTTGCGACGACTCTCTAATAATCATCGAATAAATTATGCAAAAATCATTTCTATTGTTGTAAGTGGCTTGTCGACGTCGTCGTCGTTGTTGTCGTTCTCGGCATATCTCATTTACCTCCTTCCAAACTTGCTTTGTACCCATTTGGTATCGCATTACATTTTCTTTGTTTTCGGTTTGGGGTGAGAGCGGGAACAGCATAGAAACCATTTGGCAACACTTGAATTTTTAATAACTATGCATTCCTTTTAACTTTTCTGGTGTGCTACAACCACTCATTCCTGAACATTTCTGGCATAATGGGCACACTGAATGCATATAGTGGATATGCCGAAACAGACAACACTCGGTTATAAAATTATGAAATGTTTTTCATCCCAAAAGGCCTCAATACTTTTTCTACAAATTAAATAATATGTAATATGTATGGGAAAGTGGGCATTAACTATGTGAAAGTTTATTTAACAAGCAAAATAAAATACAATAAATATTCCTGATCAGTATTTAAAATTATGGAGTTATAGCTTTTTTTATATTCGCAGAAGAATCTCTCACTTTTTAAATTAAAATTTACATTTTATTTTTAATTATTTATTTTTTTTTTCTTACTTTTTGTATTATTTTGTGTCGGCTGATATTAATTGATGTAAAATAAATAAATATTGCAGTGTGAATAAAAATTGATTAAAGCTTTAAGGTAGAAATTACTCTTCTTGAAATTTATTCCGAACTTGAGTAGTAATTTTCAGTGATTGAATTTAAGTACATTTTATCTCTTGTATTTTAACACCAGCACATTTCCAAGAGCATATTGCAACATAAGTCAGAGATTGGGCATTTGAGTTTTTAAGCCTGTGATAAAAAACACATTTAACATTGAGTATTATCAACAATTTATTTTCCACTTTGACTGTATTTATTTAAATTTGTACTTGGTTTATACGGGTGATATTGGCCATGATAACAAGCCGAATCCATGAACTGTGGCTTATCGCTTGCTCAGCTTATTTGCACAGGCGATTGCTGAAAACCAATCGGCGTAAAATTGAAGCCATCCAGCGCACAGGACATGCAAAAATCGTAAACAGGGATCAGGGCGGTTTCCAATTTTTTTTTTTGTTTGGCTGCGACTGTGAAGAGCATGTGCCAGGGCATAATAATAAATAAAAAACAAATAAAAAATGAAGTGAGCGCACCGTGAAAGTCAGTCAATGTTTTGCCAACTTATGGGCGACGAAATATGAATTTCCAAATTAAACATACCGCTGGGACGAACGCGTACATCGATTGATTGACGCGCGATTTGACACGTTGAAAATGCATAAAAAAAGGAAGCGAAGCAAAGGCTGCCATCTGTAATTGTTGCAACAACCCCAAGGATGCTCTGGATGCTCTGGATGTTGTGGATGCTCAGACGAATTTCGTATGCAAATCGACGACGGGCAGCGGAAAAACCGCGTTGTTGAGCGTGAAATTTGTTTTCTACTTGTTACGGGGGTTTACGCTGGCTGGCTGACATATACTCAAATCGAATTTTAGCTGGAAAGTCATAAGAAAATATTTGAATAAAAGAAAACACAACGTGAAAAAAGCAACTCTACTTTTGGGGTGACACCAGTCTCTTGCCCTGCCTTCGCTCGACTTGACGCACTTTTCAGTCACACATTATGTAAAATGAACATGCAAATAAGGTTTGCAGTTAAGAAAAAATAAAAAAAATTGGCGTATAACATTTGTTGTTCTTGTAACTCCCCTAAAAATACAAAATCCTCCATATGCCACATTGGGGAACAATTATGTGCGAGTTTAATTTGATTGCTAAACGATTTTTGTTGAGTTAATTTTGAGAGTTCAGCTTTGCGCATAAGGATTGCAGATTTAAATATGTATTTTTATAAACAACTTCAATTGCGAGAGAGTCTAGTCGAGAGTGCTCGACTTTGGGATACTACGTAATTTGGACAAAGCTGGTCTAGCTTATATCCTATATCAGACTTATTTGATTCGTTATTTCTTTTATATAGTTCTTTAATTATATGGCAACCGCAATATTTGTATATTTCATTAAAAAAGATCCAATGTACAACTGATTGCCTTGCAAATGGGCACAGGGCTTATTCAGTTAATTCATGTTGCATTCCTTGGCCAAACAAAATATCTTATACCGCAAATAATGATAATAAATGACAGACAAAATACCAAAATTATGGTTTTTAATATAAAGAACCATACTTTATGGCACTGCATACAGCCACCCACCCGTACTGGTTCTCCTTGATTATTTTTGATATAGATACACGTTTCTTTTCTTGGATTTTTCTTTTCATTTTGAGCCCCAGCTAAAAGTCACGAGACACCGCACGTAAAAAAAGTGAGCTAATAAGCGAAACAACAAAGAAACAAGCCAAAGACACGAACGCTTAGATAAATGAATGGAAACACAACTTGTGCTCCATCCCAGTCTGTGCAGGATACTTTGCATACTTTTGGGCGCATTAGGAATATGAACGAAGTCGAGTAACAAGCGTGAAACAGAAAATAAACCACAGCAGCAGCAAAAAACATCAACTCCGAAATATGTTTACAAAAAAATGCGACGGTGAAATATATAAATGGATTTTTATGTTGATTTCATGGTCGCAGCTGTTTGGGAAACGGCTTTATTCCACTCATAATTTATTATACTGTACTTTTTTTTTGTTTATGTTTATGAACTTTAAATTCAAATTTGTAAGTATAAAGAACAGACGTCAAAGTCTCTCTGCCCGTCCGTCTGTCTATCTTACTGTCGTGGAAACTATAAGTAAGGAGAGCAGCTGTCAAAGTCAGTCTATCCGGATTCTTCTGTCGAACAGTCTATGAAACTATAAAAAACAAGGAACTAGGCACTACGAATAAAGTTTTTGTCTAAGTTTAATCCCTACCCAAATGAATGAATAGAGACTATTTTAAATAAACTAATTAACCTGATTTGATGCATTGTTTATAGATAATATTTTCCTTAGATTGATAGTTAAGTGAGTGATGAGGATATTATTTTAAATTGTAGTAAACTGTCTTTGCGCAAAACATTGTTAAAAATAAATTCACTCAATTGAAAAAATATAAAAAATGAAAGCGAATAACGAAGAACGAAAGAAGGCAAGGCTAAAGTTCGTCTACTGCCGTCGTTGGCATCGATAGCATGACTATACTTTATATAATCCTGATTGCTGGCACAACCCTTGCCAGCGACATGATAAATGACCGGTGTTATTCAAATTAATTGATCAAATCCGAATGTCAGACTGAAATCTGCGAGAAATTGCCAAATTACGGCATCAAATGATTTAAGTGGCGCACGGCGGTAGCGCTTCTCACACAGCACAGGATGTGAATGTGGATGTGGATGCGGATATGCCACTGCTCATGGTTGGGGGAGGGGAAGGGCGTTGCGTAGCAGCTGGAAATTTGCATGTGTCATGAAAGTGTTAGAGTGCGGGTGTTTCATATGACACCCACCGGAGCAGAGTGCACGGATTGCCAGGATGTGAGGGCCATGAGGTATATGTGTGTCAAACGGTATAGCTTCCGGTTGAATGATTGAACAAATGAATGGCTTACAAACGAACGGACGCAGAGACTTTGGACAGGAAGCCGCATGCACACACACAAGCACAGAAACACACACACACAAACACACGCACACACATGACTGGCGGCTATACTGACCAAACACGTCGACTGTTTGCGGTTAGAACCCAGACTCTTCGTCCATTTGGATGCCAACGGAACCACAAATCCCCGCTGGCATATTTTTCGGTGCAAAAATTTACTGAAATTGAAATGGGAATTGCAAATTAACAGCAGTAGCAGCAGCAATTTATTGCTTACTCGAGAGTTTGCGGACATGACATTGGATTGGGCATTGGATTGAGTAAGCCATCAGTTTGTCAGTCAGTCAATTGAGTTAGATTAATTGCATGTGCTCTTTGCTCGTTTTGCCAAGTAGTTAAACTGATTAATTTGATGAGATTTTACCGTATTTGGCAAAACAGTTGCAGAAAGCAATTAAAAATCAAATTGAGATGAACTCTTCAACGCTCATTCTTAATTCTATTGCAATATTGGTATATTCTTATAAGCATAGCTCATTTAAATATCATTTAGAAATCATCATAATGTTAATTACTCAATGTTATATTTGCATGTGTGACCGTATATTTAATTATGTTAAGCAACTATGTTGATCGATATTAATAGCCATGCGTGGAAGAGTGTCGAGCAACTCTGCTGATCAAGCGATAATAATATCGACGATCAAATAATAAAGTCGCGTTTGATAAAAGTCTCAAATTATTACTACAAGCTTATAGTAATATTACTATTTACTCATAAGCAAAGCTAATTTAAATATAATCGCCATAATGTTAATTATTCAATTTTATATTTGCATGTGTGACCGTATATCTAATTATGTTAAGCAACTGTGTTGATCGATATGAATAACTATGTATGGAAGAGTGTCGAGCAACTCTGCTTATCGAGTAATAAAAAAATCGATCAGAGTTGGCTTTCTCTTTGTAAGCGACTATCAATTAAAAAAGATGCACTTGATAAAGGTTGCAGCTTATTACTACAAGTTTAAGGTGTAAAATATTTTGTTATTGTTGCATTGGCATTTTCCCACACTTATCGAGGCTGACTGGCAAGTGACACAGCCACTTAACACCCACTCATGTCACACACACAATCCGCTTAAATTAAATACCCGAAAGGCTAAACAAAAAACCGGTAGTGAAACCGCCAAGCCACCACACACAAAAAATGTACGTGAATGGTGGGTGGGATGAAAGGTGGAATGGTCTGGGAGGGGGGGAGTATGGCGACGTCGAGGACTTTCTGCAAAATTTAACAAAAACAACAAGGGCGACACACCCTGCTCAGACTTTTTTCCACACTAATCGTCCCTTTATGCGACGGTTTTCTTTTAGACAGGGTTGAATTGCCCTCCACAAGTGTGTGTGTGTGTGTGGGTGTGTGTGTGTGTTGTTTTTGGGACAAACAACCACCAAAAACTAAAGTTTCAACTTGTGTGCAAAAGAAAGGACACCCGTTGCGGAAAGATCAGAGCAACAAGTGCCCACTAGAAAAAAAACCTTTTATTCACCCAAAAATAAATCAGCAAACGACTGGAGTGAAGTCAAGATGCGAAAACAAAGCCACTTTTCGATGGTTGTAAGTGTTAAGCCCATAACTACGCATATTTACATAAGTCTCCGTGAACCCGAATGAACATTGCCAAAATGTCCAGAAATGGAAAAGAATTGCCTGCCTTCTCTAAATGAAAGAAGTATGCACGGTTATCCACGGTGATATGATTTTGTTTCCGAGTTTGTTCAATGTCTTTTGGAAAATACAAATTAGTAGCTGTTTAATAAACTGGTAAAATCTGATTCTATTTACTGCTTGCAGATCAGGCCTGATATATCCAAAAAAGTACTAAGAGATTTATTATGCACAGGAACAGCCGTGTCTGTGTTCCTACTTGATTATATTAGGTCAATGAATCAGTATTGTTTTTAAATTTATGAAATCTGTTAAGGTGTTCAAAATCTTTGAAAGTTCCTTGTCTATATTTGGCAGACTTCTGTGTATCTTCTGTGTATGCTATACGAAAACATGCCTATCAAAATATGCTCTAAAAACGTGTCTCGGAAATCGATACTTATGGGATATTTAGTGCTGTGGGAGAGAGTTAGCTAGTTGGCACTCTCGAGTACAGCTCTTTTGCCTTTTTCACGCAATATACGGGCAATTTCTCACACTTGATTGGGGAATTGGGTGGAACAGACAGACTTGGCTGACCAAACGAGCGACCCTCTGTCTGGGCATTCGAAATTGTTTACCTTGGCATCAATTTAAACTTGCATGTGTACATTAAAAAAAAAAAAGAGAGAGAAAAAAAAGACGCAAAATGCAAAACACAATTCAAATTTAAAAGTGTTTATGGCAGCGAAATGTAAATTTGTATTTGCTTAAGCGAGCGAGTACGCTAATATCAGTAAGTGTGCGAGTATAAAAACTGAAACCTTTTTGCGGCAAGTCACCCCCGGTATGCGTAGCTTTGTTGTGGTTAGGAGTTCATATACCACATGGCAAACAGCCGTGCAGCTTATCACTAAACGGCTGTTAGCATTGTTCAAGTCAAAAGTAAAAATAAGCACCATAAAATGTCAATTTCTGAAATGCACTATTGTCTTCCACCGAAATTGACATTGACAAAAAAAGCAATGCACAAATTCTATATTTTAATTAAATACACACCTTTCTCTTCTAAAATTTATAGTAAGCTATTTCTTTTACTGGATATAATTTTAAAACAAATTGTATGCTTTAAATTAGTTTGTGTATGCAAGCAAAAGTGTTGACATCAGTTTAACTGTCGCAAAGAAGGAATTTTGTGAATGGAAACAATGCACGTTTGGAGCATGGATATACTATTTTGGTGCAGGAGATTTGGGAATGCAATTTTCAGTAATAGCTTGGCTTGCAACTCGTTTATGTGGTAATTTAATATCGAGTGTGTTGCATACTTGCGGCACAATGCAACGAACGCATCATCATCGTCTGCAGCTGTCGCGCCGGTTGCGCCTGGCTCTGTGGGGTTGGCAAAACATTTTGCCGCATTTAATTAATTGTTCAATAAAATTAATAAACATTTGTGGGCCTAGCGAATATTCAACAGCTACCCCAACAATCCCTTTTTCCCGGTGGGGCCCAAAATGCATGGCATTTTTCGGTGGCAGCGATGACATTGCAATAAGTGAACTGAAGGGCAGTGTCGCTGTTTTGACTGCATTGCAATCTGTGCAATGTTTGCACAAGCCTCAGAGCACCGAGTGGAGTCTGCCTAGAGCGACGACGAGGATGTGAAAAAGTCGTTTGGAGTAAAAACATTTTGTAAATTGCTTCATAAATATCAATTTGTAAAATAATAATTGTTTGGTCGACTGCTGTTTTCATTCATTTTTTTTTTTTTGTGGCATGGACAGCTGGTATGCCTTTTGGTGCACGTCTGTTGCCTCAATCGACAAAATAATAGAAGAGACTTGCAGGTTGACTGCAACGTCATCTAATGTCCGGTGATATGGCACTCGGCGCACTTTTCGTCCTCGCGTCGTAATTTCTATTGCTCTTCGCAACCAGCGTCTCTTTATGTTTCTGTCAACAGTGTGGGACGTGATACCTGTTTTCATGTTTCCATGTTTCCATGTTTTCATGTCGTGCGCTGCATCAACTGGTCTATTGCCACATAAAAGTTGCAGCGGACTGTGATGAAGTTTAGCTGTCGCTGTCTGATTAAACTTTTAGCTGCCATAACTAGCCAATTGGGTTGAACACTCTGATGTGGCACTCATCGCACAACAAGCAAAATGGTTATGTTTGGGCTGTCGCAGACTTAATACCCTTGCAGATAAATGGTAAAGGAACAATACGAGTATTATAGCTTTGATTTTGGAAAACGTTCGACAAGTGTTCTATCCAAGATTGTCAATAATGATGGTCGTCGTCGTGCTCCATAATACACTTTTAAAAAAATAAAATGCACCTTTGTATAAATGTGCAAAAACAACACACCGGAAATTAGTCATATATTCAAAAGTTTTTGAAAAATGCACCGTGAAATTAAAAAAGGCCAACTCTGGTTTCTAGGGAGCCACAACCATCAAAGTTAGAAATTTAATAATAATAATAATATGATGAGGAATTTGTAAAACATAATGTGTTATTTTTCTAAGTGTATATACTATACTATATGGAGTCGCTGCCTCACACATTTAATGTCAAAGTTATAACGCCCTTGCAGGGGGCACTTATCAAAAGGATTGCCTGCGGTACTTTTGACGCTTGCTTAAAGTTTGGTCTATTCCAATTTAAATTTATGTTTCATTTCATTTGTTATACTGTCCGGGTTTTACCTTTTATTTGTCTGTTAATGGGAAAAGTGGTGCCCAAAAGTGCATAAATAATTTGGTTTGTAAAATTTCATTTTCGTTCTCCGCATTTTTTTTCTGTACTTCCAACTCATAATTCTTATTCCATTTACGCATTTCAAATGTGAAAATTTGTTTGGTCGTCCTTAGCAACGTCGACTGCCAAAATTGAAAAGTTCAAATTCAATTTGAATTCAATTTGGCTGGCGTACTTGAACTTAGCTGATGCGGACAGACAATGAAAAAACCATTATGTAATGGGTAGTTTTATTTGCTGCAGATTCGGAGGAAGGGGCGCTGCAATTGGAACTGATGGCTGCCAAGGGGTATGCATTGGAAAATGTGGGGGTGGAGTAAGCTATCATCTTTTGGCTGCTGATAAACATTTTTGTGTGGGAAAAAATGAATAGGAATTGTTTTTTGCGGAATTTACGTTATTGGTTATTGGCTTAACTGCTATTATCTGTATAAAAAATGGTGCATCGACCGAATTCGCTTCACTTCACCACTTTAGATGAAGCTAGATTCTAAGGAATATTGAAATTAAAATGGATTTCAGTTGCTTGAACTTTTCTAATGAAGTTTCTTAAGTTAATATATAGTTTATATATATGGTTTATATATAGTGTTGGTTTTCCATTATATTATTGCAGCTATAGCATATAAATATTTTGTTTTACGACCTATGTTATAGCTACATTTTGTTCCGTAAGTCATTATTCTTTTAAATACTAATGCGAACATACATAAATTTCATTAAAAATGCATTTACGGAAACTGAACACACCGTAGCCAAAAACTTTTAACCAACCCTCCACTTTCAACTCGTGGAAGATGAGTCCACAGGAAATCCAGCTGCGACTCGGCCAATTTCAACTCCAACTTCTGCTCCTGTTATTGTGGCTTAATATTCATGGTAATTGTGTGCTGGGTTCAGCTGTTCGTCGAATATTTTAGTAATATCTAAAAGGTGCCACCTACCCCTTAAAGCCTCAACTAGGAAATCAACAGTATAAAAGTTAAAAGCGATAAATATTTACCTGGATATACAACTTCAAATGGAACTTTTTTTTGGAGTAACTGTAAATTCTAGCTAATGATCTGTTGGTTGGATGGGGGCTTCCCATTCAATCTGGCAAAGCCTCCAGAAAAAAAAAACAAAAATAAAAACCGAAAAAAGTGTAACGAATAGCAAAATTAGGATATGCAGGACGTGGACACAAATTAGTCGCACCCCGCCGCGGCAAATGTCTTGAGTTACATTTTGATGACTTCTTTACCTTTGGGTGCGTCTGTGATCCCATTATGTTCAAAAATTACAGCTTTTAAATGTTAAAATTTCTTCTTTTATGACAGTCGACAAGCCGAGCGGGGAGCTCTTCATTTTATTTTTGGGTTTTTTGTTTCCATTATTGTACTCAGCAGTTTCTGACAATGTTTAGCATAAAAATGCAATAACAATTTTAAACAGATTTTCTGCCTATTTTGGTGAGCAGTTGCGTCCAGTTTCAGGCATAAGGTTTTCTGAGGTAATAAAATATTTGTGGAATAATGTCAATATCGGATCTGAACAATATAAAATGCGGCTGCCATTAGCAAGACGAGTTGTTGGAAAGCTGAATTATTATATACATAAAAAAAATGTAAAACTCAGCTCATCACTGAGTGCAAATACTCAATTCAAAGGATAGCAACTTTGAAATATTAATTATTATGGTCTTCATGGCCTTTTATATATGTGTGACTATGTATATATATTTAAATATATAGAGATAGCGGTTGCCAGCAGTCCCTATAGCACTGACAAACTGCAGCCAACGTCGCGACGAAGCCCAATTTCATTAGACTATAATTTTTAATTGAAAAATGTATATCATTTCCAAAGCTACCAGCAGCACAGGCTTGCACACCATCATTTTTCCCTCACTGCGCCGAAAATTGCTTCAACGTTGTGGGTACCGTCGAGAGAAATCCATGAAAATATTTTGTAAGCAGATTTATAGTTTGCAAAAAATAATAATTATTTGCACAAGGCCAAAGGAGCACAGACGGAGACATATAACCCGACGGCAGCCAAGAGAGCTTGACAGCCTCTCCAACCTCTGCTGGGCGATGCCATCTTCCACCACATGGACTCTAATAACTGTAACTCTATCAGATTGTGCCTCTGTTTCCCCCTGGTATTGCTGGTGCTTAATAAAGGCTTGGACGCAGATTAGTTTGTCATTTAATTATTTTTTGCCTTTGCATCCAGAACCAAAAAAGAACCAAGAAGAAAACGAGTTGGGCGTGGCCTAAGCCATTTTATGTGCTTGAGATTTATGTGAGTATCGTCAGTGTAAAAGAATTGATGTATCTACGTATGTATGTACAAGATAGATATTTTGCAGACTTTTCATTTAATTACATTACTTTGCCAAAAATGATTAAATTTGTTGTTCCGAGCAAATTAACTTTGCCCTTAACGAATTGCGAAGGTAATCCCTGTGGATATTCTTTTATTTGGTTATGTTCCCAAACCTGTCTATAAAATCCATATTGGTGAGCAGTGATGTACTTGTTCACTGATATGATATGTTCCCAATCCAGATTAGAAGATTATGTATATTTATTCACAGCTATTAAAACTTTCGCTTACAAGAATGAGATAAAGATGGAAGCCAATAAGAAGTAAAAATAAATAATAAAAATGCTGGAAAAATAAAAATTAGACCAAGTTCATTTCAATTCAATTCAACATTTGTTTTTTATTTTACGCAAAATACTTTAAACTTACTTAGGAAAGTCAGTTTCGTAGCTGCGAAAGTGTACAATTTCAAGTACAAATTTATTTCAACCAACATCAAGAGTCTGATTTTGATAATACACAACGATGTAGACGATGGTGTTGGGTTCGCCTGAGAGTGAAGCTCGGGCGTTGTCCAGTTGTCAGTTGTCAGTTGTCAGTTGTTGACGCCTATGGCCAGCAGCTGGTCAGCAGCTTGAACTGTCTAATTGTTTGGGCTCCTTTGTGACCTTTTTGAAGGTGTCAAACGCATTTGCTGCCAAAACTCCTCCGCCCCGGCACGTGCGTGACTTTGATGCCGTAACAACGTAACATTTTATATTGAAGCTGCGTGTTTGGTAGCTGACCACTGACTTTCACACATGACCATTTGATGGGGGGATGATGGGGTTATGGCGATTTTCATTTTGCTTTTGTCAACAGTTGCCTTTTAATTTCGCTTCATTTGCATTATAAAAAAAGAGTAGCTGAAGCCACATACTCTGCTCTCTAATTGCTGTCAAAATTTGTTTGTTAAGTGTTGGCCGCCGCCCACAATGCCACACCCTAGGCCAAGCCACTGTTTGAGACCCAAATACAAATGGACATTTTTCAAACGGGTGTTTTAACAATACCAGCGTGTAACGTGTGCTTTGCTTATTCTCGTTTCCATTAAGTGACAGTCTGACTGTTGAATAAATTCTCCACTCTTATATCAATAAGTCGTCAGTAATGTAGCATAAAATGATATTATAAACACAAATTACAGTCACAAAATAAAATTGTGTGAAAATAAAAAGGTCGCAGAGAAAGCACAGGAATCTAATAACATTAATGACCGCCAGAATCACTAGCAGGACTAGTCTCAAATCATTTTGCAAATCTAATGAGCCTCAACGGCATAAAAAAGACAAAATTAAAAAAAAAACCGAAAAGAGAAAGAAAATTATATGTTTCTTACTTAGAATTGCATATACTCTTCTTGCATTTAATATATTATTAAATATTAAATTAAGATTATTAAAATTGAAAATACATATCAAATATACAAGATACCAAAATTGAAAAAGAAATAAAAAAATAAACAGTTTAGCTACTTCTATCATTAAGAACTCAATTTTGAATGTTCTGTTTTGTGAATAAGATTTTCGCATGCATTTCTGTTTGGGCATCTTAAAAAATTATTATTTTTCCTGCACATTCCCCAATTCATGCAACAAATGTTAGATCATTTGGCGACCCGAAGAAATAAAAATATTACATTTTATTTTTAATTTTGTATAATTTATCACTAAATTGTTGCATTTTTGTATTTATTGTATAATTAAGAAATAATAATAATAGTAAATAATTAAATAAATAATACGACTCTCCGTTAGAGTATCAAAAATAGGTTGGCGGCAAACATTTCGGTGTGCATGAAAGCATAAAGCGCGGAAATCGACAGCGCGTAGGTCGCAAACTGCAAACTGAGACTGGTCGATGTGGTGTTTTTTGGGTTGGGGTTGGGGTGCAGTGCTGGGTCAGCTGCCAGTGGGGTGCGAAATCAGGAATTAAAACGTCTTAATGGTTCTATCTTCTTTATGGGCTGTCTGCTGTCTGTTGTCTGCGTGTCTGCATAGCACAGGGGTGGTTTGCTTTCGGCCTTCGGATTCTTCTTAGCTTGTCGGCTTAGAGACCCAGAACTGAATTTCTTTTTGACGTCCAAGCGAAAAATGTTTTCGGTGACTTCTGTGAGTTAATTTGCATGTAAATTAAGCAACAAAATGTTGCTGTCTTTTTTTTTTATTGCTCTAATGTTTCAATTAACACACTTAATTTCTATTTAAGCTTTAATGGGGCAGGGTTGAGGGGTGGGCGATTGTTATGTTTGTTGTTATCTCCTGTTTGTTGTATCAAAAAATTACCATACTCATTACACAAACAGTGTCCAATTTTGGAATCAAACAAGTTGTAAAAAAAAAAAAAAACCAGCGACTTAGCTGAACTAGTTTTTGTATATAAGCTACAAATATCAGCCATATATTAACATATTATTTTATTATAACTTTTAAGCTCGTTTACTGTTGAAAGCTGCTAAAATTTGAGTTTTGCTGGACCAAAAAATGCATTTTAATTGCCAGACCATAAATCTAGAATTAAATTGTTTAGGCATTAATTGGTTCAATTGTTAATTAATAGATTAATTAATAACTATGTTTGTGTTTCTATTATTTGTATTTTTGCGTGTAATGTTTTGTGCTGTGTTCTGTTTGTTGATTTGTTCGGTTGGATAATTTTAATTATTTTGCTGCCAAGTATTTTTGGAATGCATTTTTGATTAGAACGTGATATTTGCACGAATAAACAACAAAATAATTAAATGCATTCAAGCATTTTTAATTGCTTACGCCAATTTGCTGTTTAGGAAATGGCTGAAACAGTATGTTGGCCCATCGAATCTGGTCACAAAAACACATATTCATATTTTATGTGCTATTTTGATTTGCTCAACTTATTGCTGGTTCGTTGCTGCTGCATTGTGTACAGGCCATAGGCTTATTATAATCGTTTAAACATTATATAGGTAAGCAATAAAATTGGAAAAACTAGATTAAAGTGATATAAGAAAACAAATTAGTTATTTTTCAGAAAATTTCCCTCTTATTATGCAGCAAACTGTACAAATACAGTTTATTCCTTTTTGGTGTTCAACGTGTCTAGGCCACAGTTAGGGATTCTTGTTGCCGACTGCATACACTGAAAACAAATGTGAAAAATGCACTCAGCTGCATAAATCTGTGTTCTTTTTGTATAGTTTTCTGTTTGTCTCTGCAGCATTTTTTGTCCAATTCTGTTTAGAATGTGATGCCTATTAACTGTCATCAGGCAGAAAATTGTATAATGTTGCTAAGTTTTGACTAGGGCGAGCAGCTAATAAATTCAAACTAATGTGAATCGACAAATGTTATTATTATAAGGCTTGTCTTTTGTTTGACTAACAATGCAATGGTAACAATTACGTGGAACACGTTCGAAGAAGAAACCCCCTACATGCAAACAGAGTGTAAACAAAGGTGTCAGAGCATTTCTTAGTCCAACGGAAGCAAACAACCCAGCAAACAGACAGACACAAAAAATATAAAAGCAGCAGCACTTTGACGGCAAACAGCGCCAACAGGAGCCAAAAGGATATCGCGTGCCAAAAATTCAGCATGTAAACACACAGCCCAGAAGACAATGGCATGCATACTGGAGACCATGTAAAAGCTTTCAGCATATCGCCACCTCGCCAACCAATTGCCCAACCATTCTCATTTCATCCCCCAAATGTGTGATATTGGGGAATGCTACGCTTTGATAGCTCGTGTTTCTGCTTTGTTTTATTTTTATTGTGATTTTATGTTAGTCGTTTTGTTTTGGCATATTGGCAAATATTAGTCTCATACTTGCCTAACAAATGGTATGCTTTTGTGTTGAATTTTTGTCGAATGTCGACTCAAATGGGACCATACTGCCAGATACACATATTTGTATATATATATATATGCATGTAGTTAGCTTATACCAACTGTGGAACTAGCTCATTCAGTTGGGATTGATGGTCTTCAAGAATGTCGGTTTATGTTAACTTTTTAAGCACTTATTATGTTTTTTAATATCTTAAGTATTGTATTACTTGATTTACATAAGTTATCTTCTTTCGCTTGTAGCTAAAAAAATTTATTAAAGTAAAACGCAATTTTTTTAGTTACAATATATAATTAGGCTTTATTGATAGAATAGTTTGCTTGTCATGAAATTGCTAATTATGCGCTTTGATTCGTAAGATACTTAACAAAATATTTATTTATTGTATTGTTGGTCGTCCCCTTTATTTTCAACTTTTCGCTCTTGGAAAACTGCAATAAAGAAAGGAATGAAATAATTAGTTCTTCAGCAGCATACCTAAGGTAACAAATAGATTAAGTTTAAATATATATTATAATTTATGTGATCTCTTTTTGATTATCATCACCATCCAGGTCGATTTAGGTATCCCCGTTCTATTCGAAGTAGTTCCTCTCTTTGCAACTTTGAAATATATCTTAGTTTTTGCTGAATGTCGAAGGCAACTAATTCGGAATAATTTCATTTATAGTGAAATATACATGTCGACAGTTTAACTTCCGCAAGGGTATATAATCTTCGGAGTGCCTAATATAAGCATTCATTCATTTTTTATTTTTAATTTTATGTAACACAACAGTATAACCATGTCAGTAGCGATATGTTAGGCATTATGATTTATTTAAATAATCTACAGGTCATGCCTAGAGCTAACAAATCATATTTCAAGTCAACGCTGACAGCTGCAATTTTTCCACTAAGAAGTCATGCAACATTTGTTCATTTAAAATGTGCATACATCTTTAAGGCTCAGTCCCACGCAGACCGAAGGCAACCAATCCCAACGAAATCACACTGGACACCAGGGCTTGCCCCTCGACGAAAACCGAATCAATTAAATTCAATTAAATGCGTAAAACCACAAACCAAGTGCATAGGCGTTTAACCAAAGGAGGAGTCTCGTTATAGCCAGGCTTGGCTTGGGTCCATTGTTATGCTGTTGGACAAGCAGCCAGTGCTTAGCTGTCAATCTTATTCTAATTGAAATGCGCACACAGCCTCTGTGTCAGTTCACAAATTGAGTTTTACTGGCCAACAATTGAAACTGCAAGGTGCAGGGAGGCAACACTAAATCCTGGGTAACACTATCTAACAACATTTTCATTTGTAACTGCCGATTGCAATTTATTGCTGAAGTGCAACACTAAAACCGACAAATATATATAATTAAAAGTTTATTATTTACTGAAACAAAATTGTCACTTGTGCAGTAAATTATAAGTGTATACTTGTTGCGAGGAGAAATAATGAAATAAATAAATAAATAAAACATAACAAATTTTCAGGTATTTTTTTAAACAATCTTCTAAAAAGCTCAATTTACTGTAAGTTTGGAAATGGACAGAGGCTCTCTCATTTTTCTGCGTTTGACTAAAACAAAAAATGAATCCAGATAATTGGACGTCTTTTCAATTTGTTTTCTGTTTACTTGCCCACAAAAATAAAAACATTTTGGCTGTAAGCTAGTGTTATAAAAATCAACAAGTTAACTGCATTGCCTGCACTTTGGGCTCATGCTCCTTATCCTGTCATTCAGTTGAACCAGACGGCAGGACATTGTATTATGTTTGTTTCTCGAATTCTAATTGCACCACTTGACTTTTGTTTTGGACTGCCGGACAATGAACTAGAACTAATTCTAGACACTGGATAATTGCTATGGGCTGCAGGACTACGCCCAAATCGTTGCCATTGTTTTTCCAAGCAGTACATTTTTATTGTTAATTAATTAAAAAAGTTTTTGCACCTTTTTACATTAAATAGGTTTTTTTATTTGTGCCGTTGGGCTAAAAATTTTAACAATTTGTATTTCGCACACGGCTTGGGTTTGGCGTGCCTTGTTAAAATATTTGAAAATATTTAAATTGACATTTTTTGTCATGTTACTTTTACTGGTTTGCATTTTTTGCTGCCCTGTTATGAATATGAACAATGTCAATTTGTCGGCAAAGTCGCCTCAAGGCAAAAAAAGGTTGACAGCACGATGATAATTTTTCCTTTTTCATACTGTACATATTTTGAAATCAGAGGGAAAAGTTCACATTTCAACAGGCAGACTTTAAAATTCCAGTCGCTGTCAACCTGCATGCCAAACACTTTAAGTTGCATTTGCAACATGCTGCTCATCCATACAACAACTAATCAAAACAAATTCAATTAAACGAGACAAAATTCGGGATGGCCAAGTGGAGGCCAGCCAGTCAGCCAGTCAGGCTGCTGTCCAGTCCTGTCCGAGTCCCAGATCCAAGTCTAAGTCCCCAGCCGTTTGCATGCGTCTCTTATCTGGCAGCACAATCCATTAAAATTGCACATCGTTTACACCAAAAATCAATTCGCCAAAGCATTTAGGCATTACAAATGCCAAGCCAGCCACCGACTCTAGCCAGCCAGCCAGCCATACGAGTAGACAGCCAACACGGTACGGGACTCGCCGACAGAATCCACGCTCGGCCACCAGTTCACCAGTCAGCCAGTCGCTGGCCCGCTTCAAAATGAGGCTTGATGCCCATAAATTTCGCATACGGCGTTTGTGTTTTTCGTTTGTTTTGTTCCTGATGCCGGCTGCTGGCTGCTGACTGCTGCTGCTGGCTGCTGCTGTTGTCGTCTGCCCTCTACAAAGCGATAAACGCAGCCTACACTCAAAAAAAAAAAAAAAAAAATTTAAGTCTAAAACAGAACCGTAAAATTAGTTTTTTTATTTCTTGGAAAGCATTGGTACTTTAAGGTCTGACATTTGCATACATTTTAGATAGCTTACAAATAAATTCATATTATTTTATGGCGATTCAAGCGCGTGACTTCGCCTGAGCTGCTCAGCCTCTAAGTCAGACAACAGCTAATCTCTAATATGAAAGTCGAAAGTCGAGTCAGTAAATTTCCTTACTTGTTTCTGAATTTTAGAAGGACATTTTTCTATATTTTTTTTAGAATTTTATAATTTTCTAATTAGCATTTTTTTAATTTTATAATTCTTTAAAATGTTTAGAAAAGTTGACAAAAACAAGCTTAAATTTTTGGGATTGTCGATTTAGTGTTCGTATTTTTTAGCAGATTTTTTCTGATATTTAAAAATTATTACCAAAAACAAAAAGAGAAAAACTTTCTCATTTTTTTGGCGATTGTTTTTCCAAGTGTACAAAGCGATAAGAGCAGTCTATAAGGCCGCAGTTCGTTCAGTTGGTATTGCTTTGAAATTAATCCGCCAGATATTCGAACATAGCTACGTTTGTGAATAATCCAGAGTCGTCTTTTAACTGTACGCTATGTTTGTTAGGATAGAACATTGGGTTTTGAATACAAATCGACTGTAAACATAAAAAGGCAATTAAAGTAGCGTCTTTTGGTTGTTAATATCATTATTAAATCTCTCTAGATATGGAGAAAGGCTTTAAGACTTTTCCGTTCGATGTCTAGTTTCTTTATTTTTATGCCGAATCTTTAAAATATTTTTTAATGTGACTGCGACTACTTCATTCAAATATGGTTTCTATTCAATAAATTAGTAATAAATATAATTAGTTTGAACGAACACCACACTCAATGCTACCCCATCATCCAGAGCTCCTATCAGTTGCACTTTAACATGTCGCACAACCAATAATGTCTATCTGACTGGGGAGAGAATCGCGAGTATGCCAAAGATGCATTTTCTGTAGTGTTGTCCTCCTCCCTTCCTGCGTTTCATTAGTGTCACCTCAAACAGCAAATTAAGATTAGAGTGCCGACGCCAACTGAAAGTGTGTGCGTAAGTTAAGCCCATGAGTTATAGCATGCATTAATGCGCAATAAAATGTGACTCAAACGCTGACTTCCAACATATATTGATGTTGAGTAACACCCAGTCTGTGTGTGACACTGGCTGATATGGCTAAGTATTGACCAACGAACCAACACGATCGAACTAACATTTTTTTGTTTAAGCTCAATATACTAAAGTACGAAAACAATTTTCTATAATGAAAAAAAAAATTAATAAATTAATGCCAAATTAAAATATATATATATATTCTTATATTTATTTATTTATTTGCGTTCAATTAAGTAAAATTAACATCCAGTTGCACATAAGCAATTCTAAATGCCAAATTAAAAAATACATATTTATTTTTGCTTCTAATTTTATTATTATTTATTGACGTTCGATTATCTAATTTGAACATCCAGTTGCGTTGAACATGTAATAGTCCTGACATTTATGAGTTGTCAGCACCTTTTTCACCCACTTCTTTGGCATAAACGCTTCCCTTTTACCCCAATAACAAATGTCAAATGTGATTTACATAACGAATAATAAAAACAGGGCGAAGGCATATTTCCTGCGCGGTTGTCTGGCAAAGTTGGGGGCATTTTTTGTATCCATAACTGATAGCAATCTGAAGGCTGAAATCGTTGTTTTTGGTGCTCAGTGTAGTTCAGTTAACCTGCATAAATTACCTTATTTTGATTGTACGAAAACTGGGATTGTGTAACTTTCACTTACAATCTTTGCTTCGGCTGGAAAACTTAGGCATTATTAAATTTGACATGTTGCGCCCGTTTCCATTAATGGAACAGTAACAGATGAACAAACGCAAAGTTTTGTACATTTTTACGGAACATCCCTTGCTACAAATCACAAGATAAATTGTTTTTGTTCATGATTTATATATATATATATATATATAAATGTGATGTTGCCTTTGCGGCAGTCCATCTCCCAAACCCACTCTGTGCGAGGGCATTACTTTCTCTTTGGCTTGTTATCGCCAGCGTTCAAAGAAAGCAACAAATATTAATATTGTTCATACATCTAGTAACTTTTTATTTCATTTTCAATGCAGGGTTGGCAACTGAAAATGTAATTTGTGAATTTAATATTGTGCGAAATGTGAATGAAAGCGAAGCTAAAATCGATAAACTTAATCTTGTTGTAAGACAGATAGACAAACATAAACAGACGCATAAAATATGGTTTATAAGTTATTAAATTCTATAAGAGATAATTATTTGATGAACAGTTGCGAATTTGTACATTTGTATTTGTTATTTTACAGCCTGCAATATTGTTCAAAAAAATTGTATCAATTGGCTATTTAATTGTTACTTACTGTTTCGAAAATGATTTAGTTTAAAAAGTGTTGACCAGTTTTGAGCGATGCTCGAAAACCTTACGATTGAGCACTTCGATTAGTTTGCCAGGATCGTTGGGCTTGTTGCAATTTTCCTTGACAGCAAAATGATCGAGGTACTCATCCCGTTTGCAGTACAGACAGACACCGTTGATAAATTCCTCCTCGCAGATCGTTGCATTGGTGGAGCGCATCCAGTCTTGGTTGCTGAGCTGCTTGAACAGATCGCCGATATAAATGCGTGCCGTGGGTATTGTGGAGAAGGCATTCAACGCAATAGTTGTTATGGGATTGTGCTCCAGATTCAAAACCAGAAGATTCTTAATTTTATCAAAGAGACCGCTGGCGAAGCGAAAACAGATAATAGATAAAGATTGTGGAACGGGAAGATTTTCAAGTGCACCTACCCCTGGATGCGATCCAGATTGTTGTGGGCCAGATGAATTTCGAGCAGCATTGGGGAGTGATGGAATAGTTCATCCGGTAATCTGGCAATGTTGTTGCGCTCCAAGTGCAGCATTAGCAACTGCTTCTGCGCTTTGAGGAAATCCCTGCCAATGTAGCTGATATTACTGCGAATGCCAATGTAGGACAGATTCTCCGATTTCCAGAACAGCTCGGCTGGCACATTATCGCCACAGTTGTGCAGCTCAAAACCGCGCAGTTTCGTCATGTGCCACAATTCCTTGGAGCTGAGCAAGGACATCTCCACACTGCTGTTCTTTAGCGAGCAGTCCAGGGAGAGTTGCAGTAACTCCGACTGCCTCGAGAATATCTCACTGGCCACGCTGGCCATGTTTCTAACAACAATTGATAGTCTTTTCAGTTTCGTTAGTGGATGCAGCAGCGTGCCGGCCAAATCGCTTCTGCCCTTAAGCGTCAATTCCGTGATCTCCGTGACATTGTCCAAAAAGGTGGCAGGCAGCACAGCCTTAAAGCCAATTATAGACAGTTTTCTCAGGCCGGGATAATTTGTGAAACGCTGCTGCAGTAGCTCATCTCGTTCGTCGCGCGTCTCAAAGTAGTTGGAGATCTCCATCTCGGTGTAGTTGGTGATGCCCAGTCTCGAGAGCATGTGCCGAATGGTCTGTCCATTGGGTATGGCACAGTTATCGATGCTCAGCCGTCCAATGTGGCCGGCTTTGAGCGGAGGCAGATAGCCAAAGCCGCGTGCATCGAAAATGCTGCAGCTGATCCTGTACAGCTGCTTGGAGCTGCTCAGTGTAACCATGCCGCACTTGATGCGCTGATCCTGGCATTCGCATTCGTTGTTGCCCTTAAGTATTGCCTCGCATCCCTCCTTGGTTGTGTAAAAGGCCGCGGCTTCCTCCTCAACGGAGACATTCTCCTGCAGGGTGGGCAGGAGCAGCTGTAGCAACAGGAACACCAGCAACATTCTCGTCTGCTGCCCCGACATCGACTGAACGCTGCAATGAGAAAGGCAGAAAGGTTTAACTGAATTTTGACCAGCAAATAAATTGACCTGCTACGCAGTATTTAAAGTCAGTCCAAGGACGTGTTTGTTCACTGCACCTCTCAGGTAACTACGAATTTCAATGGAAATGCATTGAGCTCTGGCCCTGGCTGCAATCAACACCCCTCGCTGCAATTCACAGGCACTGATTTTGCCAACTACCTGAAAGTACACTCAGACAAAAAATCACCATGAAATGTTGTAAATCGACGTAAAATCAAAATCGTCATAAACAGTTTTTCTTATACAAAGTTTTTCTTGTGTATAGTAATATAAGAAAACATTTTATTTAAAATTCGAAAGTCTTGCATTAAATCGATATACCCAAAAGAGTATGAAATATTTTCTATTATTGGGATTGCATTTCTAAAAGAATTGTACAACATGATTCTTGGCAGAAATTCTTTCTGAAATTTGGAAAATAGTAATGAAGTTTACTCTCTTGACTGGTATTTTATATTTTAGCTGCTTGAGTCCGCGTAGCTCAGTGAGAAGTTACTCAACTCGGGAACAAAGTACACGGATAAATTTAAGGTTTAAGCTATGTAAAGTGTGCTTTTAAATAATATGTGCAATCTAACAGAAACTAATATTTAATTATTAATATAAATAAAAAAAATGCCATAATTTAAGAATTCTTTTTTTTTACAGAGATTTGAACTTAGGAAACGCAAACCGTAGTTTTACAAAGTCCAATCTTCAATTCTAGTTTACTTTCTGAATAATACGTGGAGTGCGATTTTATTCATTGTATAACACTCTGAGTTAAGGGCTAAAAATCTTTACGTGTGTATTTGCCGTCAAACCTGCCTTAAATTGTAATTTAGAAGGCAACTCGCTTGAATTGGTCATTTCAGCCTTTTAAAGGCTCTTAAGTGGCTGGCTAAATGACTTCAGTTGCACCAAGTATGAAAATAAACAGCAAATCAACTACTGGCTGCTGTGAACTAAATTTTAAGTAATTGAGTTAAACAAACACATTCTGGAAATATCAGACCAATGTTGATAATTTGTAATTACAATAATAATTCTTGCATCATGTTTTTTGATCATAAATATTTGTTGGGCATATTTTGTGGTCTGATTACTTTTTGACAGTGCTTCGATGGCAAGCGACACGAGTTTTAAAATGGTTTCGAAAAATCATGTTCTTATCTTCCCACACTCATATCCAGCTAAAGTTCAATGCGCTTGCAATTTTGCTTAATATGAGAGCAAAGTCGGATCGTCTGTGTTTTTGTTTTTGTTTTTGTTTTTGTGCTGAGCTTGGATGTGGCTTGATTATAAATATGGCTGCTTGGGCTAAAGAAAATTACATTTCATTCTGGTTTTCAGTTTCATTACAAATGCAAAAATGCAAAATGGCAAGGCGGCCATTATCTTCATTCGGCTTTGTTGATCGATGATCGCTGGCAGACCGGCAGGACTATCCAGTCCAACTCCAACTTCAACTCCAAGTCGGAGATGGAGATGGAGACGGAGACGTGGCATGTTGAATCGTTTGAGGCGTTCATGCGTAAATGGCTTGCACACTTTTACGCAGTTGCATTCACATATCTGGCTAATGCATTTGAATTTGCAGCCGCCAGCCAAATGATCACATCGACATGAACCAATCAGCCAACCAGCCAGCCAGTCAGCCAGTCAGCCAGCCGGTCCACTTTTCTGCCTCGATCGCCTCGCTTGCCCCGCTTGCCTCGTTTCCTCTGCAACCCGCTTTCCGCTGCCAAGTCGGCTGCAGGCAGCACACGGTGGCAAACATTTTTTTTACGATTCGCTTGTGGTGCCTCTCGGATCGCCGTTCGTATTCCCAAGAGCTAAATCAATAAATTACGTGACAGGCATGCAGAAAACTTGGCTCCTCCATGGAAAGAGCGCACTCCAACGATCTTCGTTGCGTTTTGCTCATTTTGATTGAATCAATCAAAAAGAAGCATTTATATTTTAAGGCAAAAGCGCCATATACATATTTATTTCTTGCAGATCTTTCGTATGCACATAACAATAAATTATTATTATGGCATGCCAATGATCAACCGCACAACAGATCACAGAAAGTGCTTTATCTTTCGGTATTAAACTTATTAAGTTTCCATTTGTACGATGCAAAAGAATTTCAAATGTAAATGTACATCAGGAAAAAAATGGCCTGAATTATAGAAGATCGCTCTGAAATGAACGTCCCTCTGAAAACTAGAAATAATTTCTAAAAATTCCAAATGCTTGAAATCTTAAAGAACTAATGTTTAATAATAAAATAAGTAACACAAATATATATATATATAATATATTGCTAGAGAATTGCTGTGTACACATTTGGAAAACCTATTTGAAAATTAAGCATATTTAAAAAACAAATTGAAACAAGTTTCGTAAAATAGAAGGAGTTTCTGAGCGTACTTTAAAATGTATCTAATTGCTGAGAAAGCAGCTTCGCCTTAGCAGGTTTCATTAGCTGTAACTTTTGCAGTTGGTGAAAACTTATTAAGAGCAATGCGAAAGGCCAAAAGTGAAGTCAAAAATAAAACAAAGTCCTGCTGTTTCTACCTGCATTGATCAATCAATAATAAATATGATGGGTTTTGTTAAAAGTTTGCTTCTATGCTAAGCGATGAAAAGGCCGAGCGGGATTCAGTTGGCTCAAAAGTTTATGAATCCTGGCCAGCGAGAACAGGCAGGCAGAACCAACTGGAAGCCATGCTACTGCCCAACATCGTTGTGCCACAAATCTTCATTGATTTTGATTTCTTGCACTGCGTTGTTAAATCGCCTTTTCCAAGAGAGGCAACGTCGAATCGTAAATACTTTTGTTGGACTGCCGCACAACATGACAGGCAAATAAATGGTCATAATCCTGGTCAGACAAAGGGCTGCCTTCACAAAAAGGGCACTTGCCTAGTCTCTCGGCTCCGGCTAATAACTCACTCATACTCTCAGTACGCTGGCAATGTCTGTCTGGGCTAATGTCTAATGGAATCACCAGGAATGGGGTTGGTGGTCTTCTCTTTATGCGATTTGCATTTGATTTATTTATTGTAAATTATACGCCGCATGCAAATTGCTAGCTATACACAAAACAGAAGAAGAAAAAAATAAAAATAAAGTTCTTGTGCAATGGTTTTCCAAGAAAACGTTTCCAGTTGCGCTAAAATTGCCTCGAAGGCATTTCTGCCGTTGCTCAAATAATAATTCGCTTCAAATTCGAATACGCACGTTTCGTAACAAAAATAATACACACATTCACCGAGTGTGCAAGGAAGAAGGCAGCAGCCAAAAAATATTATGTTGCCCGAAGCGCCCACGCAATGGGAAAGCGTCTCTGGCAAACCCTTTGCCCCAGGCACGAACGTAACCCCCTCCGCCCTCCGCCCACCGCCCTCTCACCGTCTGGCCATGGGCCCCCCACAGTGGCAAATCAAATAGACGCATGAAATTGAATACTCGCAGAGAGCTGCGTACCATTTTTGACATTTGCCTTTGAAAACAAATGGAAATGAAAATGAAAATGGAAATGGTAATGGTAATGGTAGTGGCAACTGGGGCAACGCCCGTGCCGCCCAATATTTTGGTGGAAGTAGTAGCTAGGTAGGTTGGTAGGTAGTTTTTCTATTCGGCTTATTTCTATGTTTCCGCCTATTTATTTATTTTAATTAAAACGGACACGTGTTGCTGTTTTCTTGTTTTCATTTGCCAGGGTAACTGTGCGACAAGAAACGCAAAGAAATTCCGTATTCGAAGAAATTGTGGCTAGTGTAACTGAGAGCTGTCTAAACTCTAACTGTGAGCAAATACTTTGGTAGCCAAGCAAAAACGCATCCCACGCTGCCTTGGGGACTTGGCAAGTTATTCTAACTCTTTAACGAACTGGGTGGAGTTCTTATATCTAGAGATCAAGCAGAGAGACCAACTTATGACTGATATTCTGCATTAATCTACATATTATACAAGCTGAGTAACAATATTTTAATTTATACTGATTAATATTTTACAGCTAGTGTTGCTTCCAGATAACAATACAAATTATCGCCAAATTTAATTCAGAAAAATATTTCTATAAATATTTTAGTTTTTATTCAGTAAGTGCTATTGGATATATCAGATTGTCTTGAATTCTCAAGAATAATTATGCATAAATATATAAATAGAAATTGTTACATGAATATTAAATACAGCCAGTAGATAAATAAATACTTATGTCGAAAGAAATCTTAAATTCTCAAAAACATTTCTATTTAAATACGATTTTTTTCCTCAATAGGATTAACTGCTACCAGTAGATGCTTATGTTGATAAAATAACATTGTGTTAGTTGGGAGCTCATTGGTTGCATGATCCCATGACAACTGCCATTGAGTAGCAACAAAATGGGCGTGACAATTTATGCTGCGCAGACTTCAGCAGCAAAATTTGCATACCGCCTACTTGCAGAAGCTGCCGATCGAGGCTTTAACAACAGCCAGCCAGCTTAAAATGCCCCTAAGTGGTCTTTGTAAAATTGCGCTGGCATCCAATATGCCTCGATCGTAATCGTGTCTAGAAAGTGGCTATGGTTCTTAACGGCCAGTTGCCCTCAAATACAAAAGAAGAAGCTGCTCGCCAGTAGCCGGCTAGTCATCAGAAGGCCGAAAATAGTTCACTGCCTAGGACCAAGTCTGATTCACGTTGTTGTTCTTCTTCTTTTTTTTATTGCTGTTGCTGTTGCTGTTGTTGTTGTTGTTGTTGTTACGTTGGCTGTTGCGAGTAATGTTTACTGTTTTGAAGCACTCGCAGCTATTTCCAAAGTGCGTAGCAAATCATAAAAATGGCTACCGAGCGGGCCGCAATAGCCTCAATTGCTCAAGTCGAAGTCAACGGCATTAATTTTATGCAATTAATGGAAATTATATGAAATTATGAGTGGAACATTGAAACATTCCTTGTGAACATCACCCAGGACAACCGATGTAGAACCGAGTTGAACTCAATTTGCAACTTTTGAAGTCTCGGCTTGGGTGGCCGCATTTCCAGCAATTTGCTGTTTCACATTGCTCGCCAAATGAAAGAAAATTAAATTTTTCACTGCCTACTTAATTGAAACATTAGTCAAACATTTGTATCTACTCTGTCCCAGTTCTGTTCGCTGTGCCCTCTGTTCATTTACATTCAAATTAACTCGTAATGAAAATGAGTTCAAAAACTTTGACTTTCTGGGGGTTGTGGCATTTAATTAGTTGTTGTGATTGTTGTTGCTTTTGTTAATGCTGTTGTTCTTACCGATGTTTGTTGGCCATTTCTTTTCGCTTAGACAGCCAAATTATTCTCGCACAATGTGCTCCCCGTTTGTAGCCAACTTTATGGTCTGTTAGCCCAGACACTATCGAATCCCATTTCTTTAATTTAATTGGAGTTGAAATGTCAGCAATGGACAAGACTCTACTGCAATTATCGCCCCTTAGGAAAAAAGTATGCCAAACAATTTAGAAAATACTTCTTAAAGGCAATCCGACTTCTATTTTTGCTAAGTGAATCATTAATTAGGTTTTGGTCGTTCAATTAAATGTCATTTGTCTTGTAGGCTTGCTAGGCATGATAGGCATTTATTTTGATGAGTAGTTTACAGCTAAAACAGATAAATAAATACATACATATTATAGTAGTCTATATAATCTAAAATAAATATTAAATAATATAATTTCTATCTGCAGTTCTTCGTGCAACTAGTTGTTCACTAAATTATTATACTTTTTAAAAATATATATTCCAACAATTTTTTATTCATTTTTTATTTATTTCGAAAAAAAAAAATTACAAGAATAATCGTTAGCTATCGGATACCACTTGTATTTATTTGACTACTTTGCTTGATGTACCCAAACACTCAAAACTAGGGCCGTTGCCCACTTACTCAAGGAGAGGCGCATACAACTCCTTTTTTCGTTCCTTTGCACAATTTTTCGCACACACAGCAGAAACTGCAATCAAAGTCTGCTGCATCATCTATCCCCCCAGCTACCAGGGGCATCCTCGTGCCCCAACTTCCATACATTTTAGCACTTCAAATTGGCAAACAAACAAACTCACGTTCAAATGAAATGTGAGCATAAACAGACATTTTTCACACAGCGCTCGTCGCCGTCACATTTGCCAAGGTAAACAACTTGAATGCGCCCTGCTCCGAGGATGCAACGAGCATAGAAAAGAGAGACGGAGAGAGCGAAAGAGAGCGAAAGAGAAGGAGAGAGGGAGTCATAGGTGTAGAGAGAGAGAGGGATGACAGTCATGGCACTTGACACGCAAATATGCATAAACAAGGCATGAATATTCATGCACAGATACACATACATATACTTGTGACACTTGTGTGGGTGTGCAAAATGTTGAAAAGGACTCGTTGTCTTGGTTGCTGATATCTCGACTTAGAGATGAAATGCAATGCGCATAGAAAAATTTGTCCGCAAATGTTTGCACAGTTGGTTTGGCAGGCGTGGCAGGGGTATTTGAGGTTGAGGTGACTGAACCGGGTGTTGGGTGTATAATACATGTTATGCAATCATAACGGCATTTGAATGAATGAATTCTTGTTTGCAGGGCTTTTGAAATGCCACCAAGACGCAGGTCGTTCACTTGGTGGGGCCATTCAATATTAAAATTTCAACTGACTAAAAACATTTACACAACAATCATAAATCCTTGTCAATCACACGCGTGACACACTCCCCAATTCCTCTCGCTGCCATCATCATCAGCAGCAGCAGCCTTATCCAGCCCAATCCGCAGACCCCCCACTCCCATATGTATCTAGCTACACTCAAAAAAAGGAGACATTTTCAATACTTTTAGAGTCAAGGGTTCATCCTCTTATTATTCAGAAAGTACATTTCTACAATCGAACCTAAAAACCAGCAATTGCATTTATTTTAATTCAAGAATTTATCTAAAATATGGAAAACATCTATCTAATCCCCAGCTTGATATCTTTCTATGTTTGTACACAGAATAATTCTTATATTAGCTTTTTTGTTATTAACATTTTAAGATTTCACATATATAAACATTTTACATAGTTTCTAAATGAACATAAATTAATTTGTAAAAATTTTCGATTTTCTGGAGATTTGAATGAAATGATATAATAATATAGCCGAAGAGAGAGAATATTTCGTTACAATTTTTTAAGGATGCATTTCTTAACTAAAGAAAATATTTCTAAAAAAAGAATAGATAAAATAATAAAATAGATAAAAAAGATAAAGAAAAAGTTTCGAAGTTTTGGGGCGATTTGCATTGCAGAGTGATTTACTACATTTAAGGCATTTCTTTTTCTGAGTGTAGCTAGCTAGCATTAACCATATATTGCCTATCGCTAGTTGCAACTTTTTGCGGGCTCCAGACAACAGCTTCGACTTGTGACTTGCGTAAGCGGAACTGATTACATCTGTCGTCATTGCCACCGTTTTTGAAGCTGCGTGACAAAAATTTTTGACTGTCGTCGTCATTTATTTGATGGGTTGCTTTGACAGCTGTGTCTTCGATAGCGATACGATTTTGACTCCCACTTGATGGTGGCTGGAAAAAGTTTCGGCCGTTGTGGATTGTACACAGTTTTCGACGCTGGCATACTTGAACTGCTAATTTCAATGGTAGTGGCTTTTATTCCTTTCATCTCTGGACAACAATCAATCACGTTATCTATATATATATATATATATATATATTTATTAATATATAAATACCTCTGTGGTCTCTATATTGTTGTAAGTGTGTAACATCATTGAAAAAGATTTACTCAATTTCATATCGACAACCGATGGAGTCGATGTAGTATCTCAATGCCTTAAAGCTAACTTGAATGGACTTGGAAATAAACACAATTTGCTTTCCTTTTGAATTAGCGTAAAAAAGGTTTCGAATAAAACAGAATTTACTAAATATATTCATTATATAAATAAGCAAGCGTCTTATCGAAATTTGCATACGAAATTGCACTTTTTGCAATACACAAATCCAGAACTAATAAAGCTTATCCGCAAAAACTTCTTCGAATACGGTTCGGATGAAAATGTTGCACCAAAAACAACGACAGCACTAACAGTAATAAGCGTCTCGCCTTGGGGCAACAATTTAAGATTTACTCCACTTAAACGCTATTTAAGCGTGCAACAAATGCAAACCCAAAAATATAACAAAACGATAAAATCAAATATTTTTTCATTGGCGTGTCGAAGACTAAATACCCTTTAACGCATAACTGGCAAACATTACGTTGAGCTTTGCTGCTCAATCTTCCAATGGTAAGATAACCAAGGAGGATTTTTATCGATAATATATGAAAGACATGAACAGACACGCACCAGTCGTGATAGGATAATGAGTCTAGACGCATTTGCAGCAGTAAATACGTACCTAGATAATGTCCTAAGTAGGATAAGAACAATTGCATTTAGCTGTAAGATAATTTAAAAGTTTTGCAATAAACCTGCCGAAGCAATTTGGCAATTTTCGATACTTAAACAACGTTGTTGTGTTCTAAATTTGTTCTTGGGATCACCTCTCAGTTGTACTTGTGCCTTATTATTACACCGCTTGTAAATTAAAACTAAGATAAACTGCTTAATTAAGTGAGTCTTTTAAAGGCGAATTAATTAAATATACATTTACTTTACTTGTCATAGTACAATTTCAATATTATATAGATATTGATATTAATTAATAATATCAAGTCCATATAAACACTTAAGGTATATTCTAGGTCACCAGCTGAAATTTAATATAACTTTTGGGTTCATAATAAAATTAATAAAAATTTAAATTTGATATTTAAATATAAAATACGTAAAATATGTAATGAAAATGAAAGATTAATTTCAGATATTAGTAAATAAATGTATGTGCGACATATGCACACTCTAAATACATATGAATATTAAATTATTTACAAAATATCAACTGAGGCAGTTTGCAGTTGGGCCGCAAACCCAACGGTAGCTGCTTTTTGGCTTTTGTCGGCAAGACAGTATTAACAAAATTGTTTCATTTGAGTAGCAAATTGCTTGCAAGGTAAAGTGGCTAAAACCACAAAAAAAAAAAGACCGCAAGAGTTTACGGCCTGCTCGCTCCTAACAATATCTCATTGTCAGGCCTAAATCATGTTTAACGATCAATAAAAGAACCAACTAAGAAGTCGGCTCTGCATTTCTCTCTCCCTCTCCCTCTCTCTCTCTCTCTCTCTCTCTCTCTCTCTCGTCTCTCTCTCTCTCTGGCACTCTCTATCTGCTTCTTTTAGTGGAGTGGCGTGAAGCATTGTAAGTTTGCATACGGATTCTGTTTCTGTGGAACTCATCTTGCGTCGCTTTGTGTGGGCTCCCGCACTAACTCAGCCAATGTGTGAATATGGCAAATTGAATACCCCAGCGGGCAACTTCAAAGCTACAGTGGCAACTTTGTTGTGTGTGGCAACCGAATACTACTTAATATGGAAAGCCCATTCGAAGTCCCCAGTATTTGATTGTCACAATTATGCAACGACAGACTGAGGATTTGGTGTCGCATTGTCATATTTTATTATTGTTGTACATTAATGTACATGTAGCCTAGAATCAACATTGGACCAGACATAACTAGCTAACTACAATATTGTAAACATTTCTATCATTGCTTTATCTGGCTATCAGTCGGGGCACTTTATTTGTCGAGTACTTCAAATCGACAGCTGTACCTGGACTCATGCAATAAAGAATTTAATGAATTTATCGAAGGCACGTGGAAATCAAATTGCAATCTTCCAAACAGCAGCTGTCCAAAAAAAATTAGCCTTCATTCCAAAACAAAAATGTAAGCGGATATTAGGACAGCATTATTTCCGCTCATTTTAATTTCACGAGCGTGCAGAAACAGCTAAAATTCAAAAGATAAACACACAAATCAAAGTCATCGTAAGCCAAATGAAACTGAAACTCAGCAAGGAAAGAGATTTGATACAAAAAACAAAAAAAAAAAACATTCAAAAAAAATCTTGGCATTTTTGGGGTAATTTTTGTAGCAAATTTTATGAATGAGGGGAGAGCTTATAAGGGAAACACGTGCGGGGAGTTTTCATGATTTTGTTACAAAAATACCACAAAATCTTATTAGAAAATTAAACGACTTGTTTGGTTTTTTTTTTTGCCTTTTTGATTTTTACCCGGTAGCATTAGCATTAGCCTCAAACAGCGCTAAGTAATTTTTTGACAATCGGGCGGGAGTTGGAAATGCATTCGGCAAAATTGTGCAAACAACTGCACTTATAAGTCATAATCAACATAAAATAAAAAACATAAAAAACAGCCGGCTACAGCGAAGCCAGCTAACCCACTGTGCACAGTAGGCTGAGTTGTAAAGGAGACCGGACCGGGGGAGAAAGGAAGAGCGACTAATGCACAAAGGAAATTATAATAAGCGCAGCTTTTCCTTGTACAATTCCACTGAGAAGAAGAAGAAGAAGAAAAAAATGAGACGCCGCAAAGTAATGTAAATCGCCCGATGGCCTTTGGCTTTTCATGTTTTACTCATTCTCCACTTTTATCGGACGAATAAAAAGGATTTCGTCGAAGGCGTCTCGTATTTCTTTTTATTATTATACGGCAGCCAGTAGGCGGTCTGTGCGGGCGGAGCTTTACTGTACCCATTGAAAATGGGCAACGAACAGTTGGGCATTTGGACTTAACAGTCGACAGGAGAGTTAAATACATATATTCCTGATCGTATGGATTGTCAAAGTTTTCTTTAATTATAAGTTGAAATAAGTTTGTAGTCAATTTTGGACATATCTTAAAGACTAGAATTAGTAGAGACATTAAGTGGAACTGTCTGCAGGGTATGCCCTAGTCGTTCACTATTAGCTAGAGCACACTATTTACTAGACTTGTCATATTGCAATGGCCTCGCGCCTGGCTTACTGTGTTTGTTTTCTCATTTCAATCTTTATTGTTGTCGACAGGGTCGTTTCGCATTGTGCGATACCTTCTCTAAATGGATTATGGCAATTAAACTGTGTGTGTCTGGCTGTGTGCTGGGTGCAAAACTTAAAAGCTACTTCCTACTACACTCAGAAAAACAAATCGAACTGAATTTTAGAAGGTCACCTTATTATTCAGAAAGTAATTTGTAATTTGGTAAACTTTAAAATTGTGGACCGGTAAAAACTTATATGGATTCATTCTTTACTACTTTCTGAATTTCAGAAAGAGTTTTAAGAATCAGTGTTTACATTTTACTTTATAGAAATGTCTTTTTTTGGGATTGACGATTTAGGGAAAACCTTATTAATTTTATGAAAAATTGTTTTCTTATATTTAGAAATTATTTAACATATTTATAATTATTTTGTAATTTGAAATAAGAAAAACTTAATAATTTGTAGGTCGATTTTTTAAATTTAAGGGCAATTGCTTTTCTTAGTGTAGCATCTAAGATTGACACATTATACAGATGCACGAACTGGCAGCAGGACAAACACACAAATGTGCAAAAGGATACAGCAAAATCGATTCGGCTTCTATTAGAATTCATCAAAAATGTTTAAACTTTAAAGAATTAATTACAATTTCAGAACATGTTCGAAGTGATTCCTTTTTTTTTTTGGTAAATACATTTGTAAATGTTCTATTTTTGAACCTGCTTTGAATATGATTTTTCAAACGATGTCTTGAACTGTTTTGGGTCAATAAATGATTTTGATTCGTCTGTTTTACATTATTCACGGTTCGCTTTGCTAGTCATTCGAAAAGTAATTAAACAGCAGCAATCATCATTAGGCAATGCCACAAAATGATAATCCAAATGATTCGGCTGAATAGTTAACACGAATTTCACAGATACCAGCAATAATTTATTAAGTGGATTGCCATAGACCAAAACAAATTAAAGATTGTTGCACC
This sequence comes from Drosophila macrothrix, assembly GCA_035042055.1. NCBI lineage: Eukaryota > Metazoa > Arthropoda > Insecta > Diptera > Drosophilidae > Drosophila > Drosophila macrothrix. The sequence goes on from JAWNLX010000604.1 coordinate 8,588,993, forward strand.
CCGAATGGGGCCGACTGCGCAATACACTGCATTCAGTTAGAAAAGAGCTGGTCACTGCATAAATTCTGTAAGCAGCGTTTACTTTGTGTCTTAATAAATATTTATAAACTAAAAATGTGTAAGACATATATAGATAGAAATGCAAATATAATTGTTTGACGTAGATGGCATATAAATTAGTTTTATGTGAATAGAGATGGACATTACATGAATCCTATATACCCTTTTTTCATTGGGCACAGCGCATAGTTTGTGTCTTTACAAATATGTACCGTGAAATTGAACAAATAATGTACCAATAAAGTAGGCGACTCAACTCGAAACTCGAAACTCGCAACTCGAAATACGAAACATTTCTGATTATTAATGATCGTCTCTCGCTCTCGCTCATGTATCAATCCAATCCAACCCAATCGGCGCTTCCAGGTCAGCCCGTAAAACACACACGTTAGCCGTAGAATAACCGTTAACTGGCAGCGCTATTCGTTACGCTCGCACATACATATACATATCTATACAAATATATATATACATATATCCAATATATATATATATATATACTTTGTTCCACTAGTTTTGCATTTTGCCTTATAGTTTCGCACAAATATTTGAAATGTGAACTATTAAAATAGTTTGATGTGCACAAAATGCCAAGCAGAATAACGCAAAATTCATCGGACATTGTTTGGTGCCGAGAATAGTTGGCAATCGGGTTGCTACCCATCAAAGACATATAAATATTTTGCGGTTTGCTGGGCATGCCTGGGCCGGGACACTGGCTGATATTGCTGTGCTGTGGCATACAGCACATCATGTGCAGACTGTGAGTTTTGTGCAACTCTCTCTCTCTCTCTCTCTCTCTCTCTCTCTTTGAATAGATACCCGGGCACATGCGACAACCTTTTTTCATACGCCACTCATACTAATGGCAGATTTATGCCACAATTTTCCGACAGTCCCCGCTGCTTGACATTTATGAAATTTGTACGGAATTTTCGACGGAGCAAACTTAAAAGCCGCATCCCAAGAAGCAAAACAAGATGAGGTTACAAAACAGTTTCGCATAGCAGGCGGCAAAAGCAGCAACAGCAGCAACAGCAGTCAAATTATGAGCGTATGTGTTTCTCTCGGTTTCTTTGAAGCTACATTTAAGTTTTAATTTATATGTAAATTAGCTGCCTGTCGACGATTTTTTGTTTGTGGCTCGTCAGCCACTCTTGCAGATGCAAAAAAAAGCAAAGCAAAAAAGAATGCCACAAAACTGCAAATAATGACACTTTGAGTGATATTTGATGACAATTGCAGTCAGTCTCCATGTTGCAGCCTGAAGTGACTGACTGAGTTAAGGGACTAAAGCATTTTTTTATTGGCCTTATACCATCTATGCACTAACTTTCCCTTACGAAAATTCGATTTTGGTATTGTCATTAAAGTAAACAAATGCTTGAATAGAAAACACACTTTATACACTCAGCAAAAACTCTGTGAAGTGTTGAAAATCGCTGAAAATTTTAAATTACCCTGAAAAGTGGAAAGCTTTTTCTAGTTTTTAGCAATAATTTCTACCTATAACAATAATGTTCTAAAAATTAGAAAGGTTTTCCCTAAATTGACAATACCAAAAATATGGTGTTTATTTTAGATATATTTCTTAATATTTGGAAATGCCTTTGTATTTTTAGAAAAATGTTCTTCATGTAATGCAATTTATTGGTTCGGCTTTTGTGTTTGAGTTTAGTTTCTCAAATTAAATCAAATGGATTTATAAAATATCTAAAATGTTTGTATATATTAAATCTGAAAATCCGAATGTTTATCAATAATATGCAGTTGTCTGTACACATATGAAAATAACTTGCCCCAAAAAGTACCTTTAAATTAAGAAAATAAAAACGCTGTTTTTAAGAAACCTACTTTCTGAATAATAAGCTGAATTAGCCCTGGGCTCGAAATTATGGCGAAATTCTAAATGCAGAGCGATCTATTTGGAGAGTGTAGCACTGAAATTAATTAATTAACGTCAAGACGTGTAAAATTGATCGAGCAACTAGAAATCTTTGTCCAGTAATAATATTGATGATCATTCTGGCGTTTGACTTGGCGCAAGTTTTCCCACAGTTTAAAAACCCAAATGACCTGCGGCTGCTGCTGCTGCTGCTGCCATCGCGCTTATAATTAAAACATTAATTAAATGTTCAGGCTGGGAATACATGCAAGCTGCCGAGCAGATAAAACTAAATAAAATATATATTGATATGGTGTGTCTGAACAATTGTGCACATCGAACGTCAAGCGTCAAACTGAGGCAAGCAGCCACAAGCGGCAGTTGGCGGAGGGAGGGGGGGAATTAAACGAGTGTTCACAATCGAACTCGTACTTTGTGTCGACAATCGTCATAATTTATGGGACCTGCTGTCAGGGACCCCATCGAAAAGCCACGACAAAATTGATAAAAGCCACAAAAACAAAAGTCAACAGACGGCAGACGGCAGACAGCAGACAGGAGTTATCACGAAACACACAAAGCCAGTGGCATTTGGAAATCGAAAATTGGCAAGTGGCAGGCAAGCAGGCAAGCAGGAAACTGGGAGCCGGGCACGGAAAGCAATGCCTGACAGCTGCCCGCATTCACACGTCATTTAATGTCGATTAGTCGACAGTCAAACAGTCAAACAGACAAACAAACGCAACAAACTTGTCGTCGAATTGAATAAGCGCGGCAAATGCTTCTGATATCGGCCAGGAGACACCTGACCTCATCCCGAGCTGAGCGTAATTGTCGCCTTCGAAATGTACAAAATGCCTAATTGACGCCTGAGGGCGCGTGCAGCAAGTGGCAGGGGCATACTTAAATTCACAGAACGCGACCAGCCAGCGGAGTGCAGCCAAGTTGTCGCCCCAAATGCCTGTCCACACATTCCCACATCCCATCTGTGCACTCGGAGAAAAAAGCCATTCGAAATTCAAGTAGCATTCCGAATTCTTTATTTTTTCCGATTGTTTGATTGATTACAAGTGCCTATCAGTAATAGTTATAAATATTTGGCTGGGAGCTGAGATCATCAGCGTATAGTTAAAGAGTTATGGACAATGTTTTATCGTGCACCGCAAACCGTATTTATTTTCTGATTTATATAGTTTTTTTGTTCTTTATTGGCAAAGCTTTCAATTACGTTGCCTGCCAAATTGCAATTAGTTGTGCACAGCTAGTTTAGTTATTTATTAATGTGCACAGTAGTCAACGTTGTGTTTGCTTGTCTGTTTGTTTGTTTGTTGTTGTTGGTTCTCTCAGCTGCCATTCACTTTTCTGTTTATTTGTTTGATTCTTGCCTCTCGCTCAGAGAGAGCTAAATATCTGTTCGAATAGGTATTTATTGATCTGTGATTAAAGCTTCGATTTATGATTTGACATTTGTGTTTATTTATTTATTTTTATTTTTTCCTCAGATTAGTCGATTTTTATAAGTAATCCTTAAGCTGCCACTGTGTTTCGGGTTCTCAGTAATTTATCTAGAAATTTGTAGTTAACCTAGCTTTGCATACATTTGTATATGTTGCCACAATCTGAATGTTTCTTGAATATCTATGAATAACAAAGACAATGAGAACAGGTTACTCTGTATATATAAATATGCAAAATGGTGTTATTAGTTCAGTTGTCGACAAGTCCAGAACGCGTCCGTGCCACAAAAGGTGGAATAGCCAGAGGCGTTGCAGCGTTCTCGATGTGGATGTGGCTGTGGCAGGAAGTGTTACTCGTTGTGGATGTTTTCATGCCTATGTTTGTGTGCAAGTGTGTGTGTGCTGGGGGGTCAGGTATATATAAGTCGGCCTTACACAAAAATAGCTGGCATTCCGTTTGAAGTTTACGCACAAATATGCCCCAACCATATTGCCCAGTGTTGCCCAGCAGCCAACAGGCTGATAATTAACGCAATAATCATCGATGAATGAGAATATGAGTGAGCAGCAATGGGGCAGCAATGGGGCAGCAATGGGGCAGCAAGGAATGACCTGCTTGGCATGATGAACGCGTTTAACTCGTTCGTTAACTAGGCATGTGTACAACCCCCCCACACACACACACACCTCATGTATAGCTTACCAGCTGCCTCACTGAGCAACACCCCCCTTTGCCCCTCCTGTGTGTATTTCTGGGGCGCGTGTTCATTTCGTAATTTGCGTAGGTGATGCCATGGAATTTGATTTTCACACGTGTTTTTGCTGCTGCTGCTGCTGCTGCTGCTCCTGTTGCTGTTGTTGCTGCTGTTGTTGCTGCTGCTGCTGGCCCCGTTTTCTTTTTGTTGTCGCTCATTTTATTGTTAATAATAATAATGCAAATGCTCTGTACAATTATCTTCCACTCGATGATTCTGCACACGCGCCGCATATAAATAGAAAGCCAAAACCAACACCAAAACCAAAGCCACCAGCTCGCCTCGGACCAAATTCAGACAGTAATAATAATAAAACAAGCAAAAAACAAAAAACAAAAAACAAAAAACAAAAAAGAAACACAAAATAGAGTGCAACTTTGTGTGTCTACTGCTCCTACAGCGACTCCAGCGACTGTCTGGGAACTACAATTACTACTCGAGAGTTGTTTCGTATGAATTACGCTGAGGTTCAAGATCACGAGCCAGTCGTAATAACGATAATCGTAAATAGTACATGGAACGATGACAACTCTAAACACACCACACACACACACACACACACACACAGATACACAGACAATCATTGCTGCTGACAACTAAATCTGTTGCTCTAAATCACGCAAAGTTTCCCAGCTGGTTGGTACCAGTTGCCAGTTATCTGAGCTGGAGTCGTTATAGGGATAGGTATGTATATCTGGTTCCTCAATGCTGTCACGTAATACTGAATTCCTAGGCTGGGAAAATGACTAGAATCCAATTGTTGCGTTGCCAAGTTGAGATAAAAGACCAGAGAAGAAAGCGTAATTAATTTTAAAACTATGTTGATATTACTTAACCCATATAAATTTGCAGGTCTGAAAAAATCACAAAGATTCTTATGAATTTTAGTTGTTAAAGTTTGCACATATAAATATAAAATATTTAATTTTCAAAAATATAAATATATAATATTTAAATCAGACATTTTTGGGATTATCGAATTCGCTTGTCGCAGAATTGTTAACTAACGTTTTACTTTATTTTATATATTAATAATAAATAAAATTGCCGATTTAGTTGGTAAACATTTTAAAAATCTCAATTTCATTTTAATTTTAGAAATTAAAGTTCCTCAAATAATTGATTATTTCTATGCTCTTAAGGAACATAAATTTTACAAATTTAAAATATTTTGCGAAAAGTTAAGTAAATCTGATATTTTGGCGATTGTTGACTGGGGGCAAGCGATTTACTTTAAGTTGCGTATTACTTTACTTGAGTCATTTATTGTATTCTTCTTTTTGCTGGTTACAGATTTCTGTACCATTCTAAATTATAAAATTCTAAGGTATATTTTTGTCTGTGTGCACAAACTACTTGTAGTATATGTGGTGCATGTTGGACAACTGAACACGAGTTAAGCGATTCTGAAAACACAAGACAAAACGCGACAGACGAATTGCATTGTGAAAAGCTGATATCAAGAAGCACGCAAGACGCAAGTGGCAAGTGGTAACTGGCAACCGGCAACTGGCAACTGGCAAGAGGCAAGAGGCAACACACTTAAAGTGTAGTTGGATTGGTTGCAAGCAGAGGTGCAGACTTTGGCCCCATTTTAATATGGCAGATAAGCATCGAAAAGCCGCTCGGCCATTTTGTTGAACGAAAGGTTTGCGTGCATTATGTAATTTATCAAAGCGTTTGATTTAGTTGTAAGAAATTCAACATAATTTCACTGTTCTACCTGCAGAAATACAATGCAAATTTGGCCAGCACCTGATGGAAAATTTATGCAGGGCAGATATATATGTATATATATATATATTTAAACAGATATGTTTGAGCTGAAAATGGGGGCAGGTGCCTTTTGAGGTGCTGTTGAGGTAAAGAGTGTGGCACAATATTATAGTAATAATAATATTAATTTGGTAATTTTTGTAATTCTATATACGTAAATATGTATTTCATTACAGACAAGACATATTTATTTCAATATGACATGATAATTAAGTTGCTGTCATTCACATTGTATATATAAAATATTTTAATTTTGGAAGATGGCTGCAACTGTTATTCACTGATAAGTCATTGATTATTAGATGCGAAGAACTTGTTTATTATCATTGATGCGTAATGGGAACTATCCTCCGATAGCAGAAATATATACATGTACAATCTGATCGGGCAATCATCGGAAATGATATGCAATATTGTAAAGAGAGTTGTTGCAGCAGACTTGTAGCATTTTTTAATAATTGCTTGCGATAATTTTATGCAAGAGTCGACAACACAAGAAAACTAACCTCGACATGAACGTGGACGTGGATTTATGCGACATGTCTGTATTGATCAGGCATACATACATATATTTATATATATATATATATATGTATCGATATATCAAACAAAGCGGCTGGCTGATGGGCGGTCGGTAGTTGGGGCGTTGGGCGGGACAATGCCGGCATATGGAACAGTAGCAATAATAAAAAGACCACAAATACCGACACAAAATTGAACTTTGAATAAAAGGGATTTATGTGCACATACACATTCATACATATCCAAGTATTTATTGTATTATTTTGTCTATTTTGTTTTATTTTATTTGGTTTTATACATTTTCTTTTGCGTTTTGCACGTTTTCATTATTACTGACAACACAGCGTGCAAATAATCAAACAGCATCTGCAGTCGCCGCTGTCTGAGCAACAACAATTCCCAAGTACGATTTTGGCAACCAATGCAAGAGCCGAGCGCCAACTGCTGTTGCAACTGTTTGTGTGTAGGCATTTGTATTTGTATTTGTATGCCGTATGCCGTATGCTGTATGCTGTGTTGGTATTTGTGTTTCGCTCTCTGAGCGTGCGTATGTATTGTTGTATTGTTGTATCTCTCTCTCTCTCGCTGTCGCTCTCTCGCTCGCTCCCTCTCCGGGCATTTGTGCGTGCTTGTGTGTGGTTGAAATGGTAGTTCAATTTCCATTTCTATTTCATTGCGAGATTTTATTCCCATGCTCGTTGCTTGGCTCCGCCCTTAAACGCGACGCTGCGCACACCGTTCCATTACCATTTCGTTCCTTATGTACTCAGCGACTGCGCTGTGTTTTTACATTTTGACTTTGCTGCCTTTGCGTTTGCTTTGCTGTTGTCTTTGCATTTTCCCATTGCTTGTAAGAGTACTCGTTTCTTTATTTACTTAAGAGCTTTTGCTTTTGTTTTTACAATTTTGCGTGTCTCTGTGTGTGTGTGAGTGTGTGAGTGTGTGTGTGTGTGTGTGCGTTTGTCGTTGTATGCATTTGTTTATGCGTCTCGTTTTAAAATTTAAAGGCATTTCCTTCTGGATTCCTGCGAATTGTGCCCCTCCCCATAAATTGTCTACTATTCTATTGAATAAATATTTTACTTGCAAGGTAAAAACAATATTTTGGTTTTAGTCTCTGCTTAATTTGGAAAACTGTTGTCAGTTTTGCGTTTGCCATCCTGTCGCTGCCTGCTGCTCGCTGCCCGCTGCCTGCTGGCTGCTGGCTGCTTTTTAGTCCCTGACTAATTTAAAATTTATGCTTTTCAAATTTGGTTAGGCAATTTTGGGGTGCAGTAGTTTTTCCATGGAAATTGTGCGTTGATGATAAAAATAAGAATTCCTGTTTCAGGCTACCTACCGAAATCTGCTTGCTTTTTAGCAAAAATATTTGCTCCTCTTGTTTCCTTTGTTATATTCTGCTATTTTATTGCTTTTCCTTGCCCCACCGCCCTGCAAAGCTCTCAACTTTTCATTTGCAATTTTCTTTTCTTGCTTGCATTTTATGACTTTTTCTTAAGCTCTTCTTAACAGCCACACCCACACACACACACACACTCACACACATACATTAGCATGAGCTCCTTGCCAATTGGCAACATCTGCGTAATGCAATTTTCCTCGCTGGCTAGTGAAAATTTCCTCTTATTGGCAGTTGCTCTCAGTTTTTGAGTCTGTTTTCTTTTTGCTGCCGTCTGCCATTTAAGTTCCTTTATACGAATGCATTTACCGACCCGGGTCAGCACTTTTCTATATATGTATGTATATATATAAATTTATACATATATTTATATGACCAGCCAGAGGAACTGCGCGTTAGGCATACAGACGGCAACGCCTATAATTGCCACAGCCACAGGCAGCACTAAGATGAAGAACCAGCCAAAAGTTGCCCCAAGCTTAATGCGTGATTTCCCAAATATAGCAAATTTAGCACATACTTATTTATCTGTAATATGTACACTCAGAAAAAATCGCCCTGAATTCAAGAAAGTCGGCAAAATATTGGCGACAATTCTTTCTCACTTTATTATTCAGAAAGTAAAATTCTAAGGATTTTTCGCACAATTTTACTTCTCAAATATATTTGCTACTATTAACAAATATATTTCTGAAAATAGGAAAAATACCATATTTTTTGAGTTAACAATTAAAAAAATAAAATAATCTTTCTAATTACAAAAAAATATATATATATAGAAATTATTTCAAATTACAAAAGAAACACGTTTTAGTTCTTGGAGCGAATTTCGAAATTTCAGTGCGCTTTTTGCTGAGTTTATATATTTATTTATGCTTCACCTTCAGCCATTTTTCCTAACAGCGCAGGATAAGCGCATTTTAGATATGCACCATATTCCAAATCCTTAAAATATTTTTCAATTTTTATTGGGTCTCTGCTCGTATCGAGTGATCAGTGAAAAGACTTTGTCACAATTCTATATTTATGGAAATGTGTGTGTGTGTGTGTGTGCGTGTGTGTGTCCATCTATTTAGACTGCCTATAGCTCCTTTATATTCCTGGCCGCATCCTAAGTGTCCTTTGTTGAAAGTTTATGACCCTGCCCAACTTTCACGACGCCAGAAACTGACAATAATTCAAACTTATACAAAGGGCTTGCTCAGTTCACCTGCAAATTTATGATCAGCCCAAACCACCCCCCTTGCGATTGCTGCCCACATCCTTTAGAATTTTTCTTCAGTTTTCTATTTTTCTTTTCGTTTTTTTTTTTCTCTTTTCTTAATTCCAGATTTGGCAAAACGACGTATTTCATAGTGCAGAAGGCTCAGGCTCATAAATACCTGTGAAGATGCAAGCGAGCATCCTTCGAATGGCGCACAGAATTCACCAAATATTTATACCCTGTAACTTGGAATAAGGCAAAGCTTACTCACTCATGCTATTATACAATGAAATTGATCGATCAGCAAATACAATGAAATTATTTTGGACACACACTCACATTGGAAAGTCAAATGTAAATTTATTTACAGAAAATATCATATAATTTTATACAGACATAGATTCATAGAAACATACAAATCAGATTTAGCCACATGAAACTCGAATCACAACATTTGGCATAAATATATTAATATAGAAATGAATGAGATCAGTTTCCATCAGTTCGATATTTTTACTGCTTCATAATTTATTATAGGGTATTCCATAGTTTTTTCGATTTATGCAATTTACATTTTTTTTCTTCATTTTTTTTATGGATATTTTATGGTTTCCTTATTTCGGTAATGTGTCCAACATCAACCCGAACAGAACTGGCCAACTTGATTATCATATTTGTTTAATATATGAGAATTTCAATAGAGGAGAATATCCATATATGTGTATGTATTTGGCCATTTGCAACCCCTATCCACGATTCTAATTTTTTATCAGTTTGCTGACTGACTTGTGAAAACTTTGCTCAGCAGTTTTTGACATTTTGTATGATGGATTGCACTTTATGCTAATTGAGCTTAAGCACACTTACACACATCCCAACATCTTTTTGCATTGCTCTTCCTCTCTCTCTCTCTCTCTATCTCTCTCTCTTTCTCTGCCCTATCGCCTTTTTTTTGCAGTCACTGCCTCAATTTTTTGTAGCTCGCTAGAAACTTTGCCGTATTTGTGCCCCAGCTGGAATGAAGTTGCAAGGGTTCGACGTGCTTGCCAATAAGGGGACAATATGGTTTTTTAGAACAGATTGAAAGGAGAGGATCGATAGTTCACGAATGGTATAAAATATACATCATAATATAATTATTTAATTAAAATAAAAGAGAATTATTTTGATCAAGCGATGAGCCTTGAAACTATAACCGAGACACTGTATTATTATAGAATTATTTATTATAGCCTGTTTGGTGTTTAATTTCATTTTAACTTTCAAACATAATTTATCTCTTTGAATTGTATTTAATTTAATTCGTAATTTTAATTTCAAATTTATTTTGCAGATTTTTATTTATTGAAGCCTTTTTAAAATCGGTTTTTAGTAATTTAATTTAAGCAATTTATGTGTTAATGAGTTTTTGATGGGTACATAAATAACGAGCTGCATACATCCGTTTAATCATTTTGAAAGTCCTTCGTGTCCTTTTAACTTCTATTCCATTGCTCTTCCGTCAACATGTGACCACAAGCCAAACCCTATGCGGTAATCTATGAACATAATTTGAATTCCAATCACAATGCAAAATCTATTCACTAAACAAATTGTCAAAAATTAGAAAATTATAAACGCCAGACGGACAAAACCAAAACCAAAAAACCAACAAAAAATAAGAGAAGGATATCAATGCACAGGCAAAGAAAATGAATATATATTTTTTTCAACAAATTTGCCTGAGCTGATGATGATGTATGATGATGGATTGTCAACTTAATTACAATGCCAAACAAAGGCAAATTGCATAAAACACTTTTCCGAGAGGACATTTTCACAATGTGTTATGCCAACTGCCGGCAACTTTTCAACTGCCTTTTGCAAATGCGCGTATGCAAAAGGCAAACATTCAAAGGACACAAAAGGACTCAACTGGCAACGTGCCACAGCAGCAGCAGCAGCAGCAGCAGCAGCAGCAAGGGAGTAACGGCTTAGCTGCCTAATCTTGGTTGCAATTGCTCATCAGGCGGCAAACGGCATGCGGCATGTGGCAAGCGGCAAGCGGCAGCTGAAATCAGCTTTACTATGCAAGGCATATTCTTTATAGCGCCAGCACGAACCCAAAACCGCATAATAATTACACTATCACATTCCACACACGTCACACTCACACACAGCACACACACACACACACACTCACACACGGCTCACATGTCCGGCATCCTTTCGCGCACTTAATAAGCATAGCATCGTAAATTAGAATGTTTTTGCTTTTTCACACAATTAAAGTCAACAGAAAAGGCCCCGTGGGGGAAGCAATTAAAATTTTCCGTTGCCGTGCAATGTTTTCCTCCAAAGCCGTTTAGTTTTCGCTTGTCATGTGATATATGTTTGTGATATCTGGCTTAGATATGGAGACGCATTCTATTAATTAATGCCAAGACGAGTTCATTCCGTGAATCTTTTGTATAAAACTGCGACAACCACGCTTTATCCACTTCACCAAAATGCGCTCAATCATTTAGCTAATCGACTTCTCTACTTGCCTGGCGATTCTCTTGTCTCCCTTATATACACTCGGAAAAAATACATTGGAAAATAGTTTTCTTTAAATTAGAGGCTTGCTCAAATATATATTGTTTTTTTTTTAATATTTGTTATAAATATGTTCCATTATTATGAAATGTATTTATGAAAAGTAAAAAATTCAAACATTGAATCTCAGAAAGAGAGAAAGAAATAAGGAAAGAAATACAATAAAAGTGAAATCTTAATATATTAATGTTTCATAATAAAAAAGGGTAACAAAACAGCTAAAATAAGAATTCTTCTAATTACACACAAAGAAAACAACACCCAAAATTTGAGAAAAAACTACATAAAAATTAAGAATTACAGAAGAATTTTATAAATTTACTATTTGGGGTGATTATATTTTTCTGAGTGTAGTGGCCCCGTCTTAGTTGCGGTTCATCAGTTGTGTTTGCGAAATGAAAAGTTTAAATTCATTTCTCAGCCACAAATGTTTCCTGCGTCCCGCCCCCAAAAAACTTTGGCATCTTGTTGCTGGTTTTCTATGCCCTTGCTGGGCTCTTTAGCCGGCCTTTTAATGGCATCAATTAAAATGTTGCGTACGTGACAAGAATTTTGTGCAACAGTCGAAAAACTTCACTTTTGATGTTTTGACCAAGGCAACATTAGCCACGAGAGTCGAGTTCCTCATCAACCAACAACACAAAGCGTAAAATTTTAAATTTTCAAGCGTAAAATTAAAATTGTTAAAGAAGAAGAGATGCAGAGAAGCAGAGGAGCAGAGACGATGAGAAGTCAGACGAGAAGTCAGTTGACCTGAAAAAGAACCAAACAGTTGTGGGCGTTGCCAGTTGTTGCACCAATAACAAGTAACAATCAAAAAGGGTTTGCCAATATGCCCCAGACTTCGTCATGATTATGCTGATGATAATGGAAATGTGGATATGATTGCCAAGGGTATCACTAAATCAAAATTATTGCGACTTAGATGCCTTCGAGTAGGAGTATTAAGATTAACAAAAACAATTATTACACATATATATATATATATATATATATATATATATAGCATATCTGCCTCTAGCTAAACTATAAATAAATACCACAAATAAACTAATGGAAATCTTGGCAGAGCGCATAAACCGTCTTTAGTCCATTTTAAATAACTATCTTAAATTTGCATTTTTTCGATAAAGTAAAGCACATTTTCAATGAATTTTCACAGTGAGACCAATATCAAATCAGAAGAGAAAATTTACTAAAGTGAATATCAATTTAGTAGCCAGTTGAGTTTGACTCGAGACTTTTTTGTGTAAACTCGTATTACTTTTAGCTGCTTAGAGTTGAAATGACTTTTTTATAATATATATACTTTTTTATCCTTTGGTAAATTCGTCGATATTCCGTCCCCTTTTAATCACTAAACAAATAGCAAGCCACAACGCATTTATTTGTGCAATGGCGCGTGAAATAAATGTCAACCGCAACTTAAACCGCATATGCTGATAGCGCTCTCGCTCCCCGCACCACCGCACCCGCTACAACCACCTAGTCAATGGTGGTGCCAACCCACCCGAGACCGTTACACATGGCCCAGACGCTGGCACATGGTTTAGAACCGTGCCGAGACGATAGATGAATAGGGATGGGCGAGGGGGCAGGGGGGGCGACATAAGCCGTCGTTTTATCTTTTTATTGGTTGCCGTCGTCACCATCGTCGAATCCCCAGATACAGAAAGCTAAATAAGTGCCACACTCCAAGTATTCCATTTTTGCCATTTTTCCAGTCCATTTTTCATGCGTATTTTCGGCTCAAGTTTTTTGTGATGTTAATTTTTGGCTTCTTTAATATTTACAATGTGCAAAAGAGAGCCCTGAAAATATATCTATGTATCTATATGTATCTATATGTGCTGTTGTACGAACGTATGCGTACACACGATTATGATTTCGATTTTATTTGCTATCGCTGCACACATGGGAGTTGGCTGAGAGGAGGAGGAGGAGGTGGAGGAGGGGGTGAAAGAAGTCAAGGCAACGAATGTTGCTAATAAATTTCAAATGCAACAAAGTGTCGAACCGATAGACAACTATGCGACGTGAATGTGGGCATGGACACAAGTCCAACGAAGATTGATCTGGCGGAATAAATGGGGCTACACCAACAGAGTGAGAGGGTGAGTGAGTAACAGCGGGAGTGTGAGTGAGAGAATAAACTGCTGGCTGACTGCACACTCAGAAAAAATTCTCCGTGAGAAGTAAATTTCTAGTCTCGACAGGTTTGACTTTATAAAAACCAGTGATTGCATTTCTTAATTTCAGGGTGGATTTTTCAAATATTTAAAAACAATATATATATATCTAATTTCTAAAGTGTTGTTTCCCTTTTGAAGAAATCTTATATCAGCTTAGTTCTTATTAATACTATTAGTAAACATTATTAAGATTTGACATATATTGTTCAAATATTTTGCATTATTATTTACATTATTCAAATGACTTAATCTGCTGCAAATTACGATTTTCACGAAAATTCCCACTGAGCCACTTGGTATTTAAAGTAGACGAATCTCATTACTATTTTCCGAATTTTCCAAATGATTTTTCTAAAATTCAGGGCTTGCATTTCTATTTTTTATATTCTTAATAGTCGATTTTGGACAAGCAAACGACTCTAATTTTGAGTTCGATTTTCATTTGAGGTCGATTTTTTTTCCGAGTGTGTGGTGAGTGCGAGAATGAACTGTTGGCTGACTGCAGGCGATTTCAGCTAGCTGACGCGAGTATTATTCATTGTTTTCGCTCCTGAAAGGGCAGACACCCTCAGCGATTGTTGTCCAAAAACGAGCAACTTGGCCAGACGGTGACAAAACGCAAATAAATTGTACGGTTGTGGAACGAGGCTTAACAGACATTTAAACGTTTGTACAAGCCCATGAAATGTCCTTGCCAAACGACGACGACGACTACGACGACGCCGATGATGAAAAAATGTTTGGCAACTGGTCAGGGTGCTCTCCATGGACTTGACTGCGATTGCGTTTCGCTTTGGGTTTGGGTTTGAGATTGGGGAGCCAGCCAGCAAGCCAGTCAGCCAGCCAAGCACATTTAGTCAGTCAATAAAACTTGTTAACGCCGTAATTGCCGGCAATTTATTTATGTGGTTTATTTTAAGGAGTGGGTGTTTGGTTTCAATTTGATATTATATATGTACAAGCAGTTGATCGAATCTGGTCGAATTTGGCTTACCTCGCGAATAATTAAAAATTCATTAGAACGTGCAAGTATGTATATTGGCCAGCAGCACGCAACATGGGGCAACTACTGGGAGTGCAATAGCTCCCACTTGATTAATTTAAACGGCGTCGGAGAGACTCTTAGCCCTTTGCCTTTGACGCGAGCCAAGAATACAGGCCCGGAAATGTGAACTTTTGCATGTTACGTAAAAATTAAGATGTAGCAAGTGTTGCCACAGCCAGGGTCGACTACAAATGAGCCAGTTCTCGATGTGAATGAGCCATGACGACGACAAACACCGAAACACAACTCGGAAGCGCATTCTAATTGCAGATGCAATTACAACCAAGGACAATGAACAACGATAATGGCAATATTTGCATAATGATATATCTGTCTGTCAAAAATATTTATATATATTTAATTTATATTAATTTATATTTTACATTTGAATTTTTCTATGTTGACTGATCTTAGTCGACATCAATCAAATATATTATTCATTTATGTTGAAAATAAATTAAAATTCAAGTGCATTGAATCGATTTACGAGTAATCTATATTTGTTTAGAAATAATTGTTGTAACTATATCGAAATTATATGCATAAGAAACTTGATGAGGAATCTCTTTGCTGAGACGATTTGAAAACTAGTTTTTTTTTTTGTGACTGCGATTTGTAATCACAAAATTAGCGCGAAATCGATGTAAAGGGATTATTATTGCTTCCATGAAAGGGCATTAGTATGTTGAAGCTCTGCGTTGGCCAACGCCAAAGATCGAATAACTGCAATTTGCATAAGCATTGTGGCAAGGGCATTCCGACAACCCCCACAGCCCCAACCACCCCTTGGTACGTACAACAAGCTAGCTTCATCAAAGGGGTGCTTGGAAAAAAGCGGAACTGTTCAAAAGAGCATATGTTGTTCCGTTGCTCTTCTGTTTGCTGTGTCTGTTGCTCTTTTGCTCCGCTCTTGTTGTGTAACAAGGCCCAAACCCAATTCCGCTAACAGCCCCAACCCACAGCCATTTGCCGCCTTTTCAACTGAAATGTTGGTGTGCGCGAAGCATTTTGTTTCATGTGTCAAATTTAAAATGACAGCAAATTTAATCGATTTATGCTTTTGTTGCTCTGATTTGCACATTTCGCCGCGGTTCAAGTGAGCGATTCAAGGGGCTGCTTCCAATCGGAGGCGGGAGTTGCACAAACTGATGGGAAAGAGTTCAGACGCAACCTAGTCGGTTGTTTATAATTAATTAATGCGACTTTAAAATGGGAAATTGTTGCATAAAAGTTTTTTATCTTGGGCATCCAATGAAAACTTTGCCCAACAAAACTTAATTGAATTGAAATGACTGTTTGACATGATACCGCATAGACTACAACATAAATTTCTTGCTGCCATTAGCATAAGTTATGGTGGTTGTTGGTACCGTTTATATTTTGTTGGAAGGGGTTTCATTCTTACATTTAAGTAGCAACTGCCTTCAGGCCAGTCATCAACATATTAGCTATTTAAAATTTGTATATATTTTAATTTTGGTCATTAAAGTCTGTATGCCTTGGCTTTCAGTTGCTGCTTCGCAGGCTACCCGGAAAATTACGCTCTACATTGTTGCAAAAACATATTTAAAGTTTTAAATTAACAAAATCAACTTCAGAGTTTGTTGACTCTAGTTTTAAACCAGTGCTCAACATATAGAAATACGTTCAACTCTCTTTTATCTTTGCGATCGGTGTAAAGAAATTATATTTCAGCACCAATTTGTAAGCATTTCCATTAGACTAACTCATATTTTCTTTAATTATCCCTCGGAGGCATTTCGAACAAGTGTAGAAGTAATAATTTACAAACATTTTTAATAGTATTAATTTAATATCCGTGACGATTTAATCATTACATTATCATTAAACGCCTCGATCTTAGCTTAGTTTTTACAGACTACATGTTCCAGTCTTTGCACAATCTAAACATATTCCTCACTCAGAAAAAAATCTACCTGGCAATAGAAAATCGACCTAAATTTGAAATAGCGATTTTTAGAAATATTTTCTATAAAAAATAAAAATTCGTTAAATATATGAAATTTCATAAGCTTTATAAAATGTTTGTATGTGCAATAATAATA
The DNA here is from genome assembly GCA_035042055.1 of Drosophila macrothrix. Taxonomy (NCBI): domain Eukaryota; kingdom Metazoa; phylum Arthropoda; class Insecta; order Diptera; family Drosophilidae; genus Drosophila; species Drosophila macrothrix. The sequence continues at coordinate 8,605,931 of JAWNLX010000604.1, forward strand.
ATGTTAGTAATCGATAAAGTTGATTTAAGAATTCCTCTATGTACACATAAGGAAAGTAAGCTCTGGAAATTAGATATATTTTTCTAAATTTTAGAAATATCTGCCTTGAATATAAAAATGCCAATCGTCAATTCTAGAAGTAAACTTTCTGAATAATAAGTTAAGTTACATTTGGCACCGAAAATATGCCGAATTTATAAAATTCAGCTCGATGTTTTTTGGGCTCTTACACTTTTTTAATGATAAGCTACTGTATAAAATCTGGCCGCATAGCTATATATATCCAGAAATACGGTTGGGTGTGCAGAAGTGTTTTCTCAACTCAGCAGCAGCTTCTCCTCCGCCTGCTCCGCCAGTGCAATTCATAAATTTGAGCAATGATAATCGTGCTGGGCAGCCTGGGGGCGTTGCTAGATTACCGGCTGTATGGGCAGCAAGTGTAACATATTGCCAGAGCCACACACAGACACTCACATCTATTGGAGTCCTTGCATATGCATATGCATTGGTTCTTTGTAGCTGCCAGGGCAGCAGGATGCAGGATGCAGGATGCAGGGGGCAGGGTGAGGGATATGTGCATGTCGCAAGTGGTAGTGGAAGTACAGACGCGTCGCCACCCAAACAAACACTCGACGCTTTTGTTCTTGCTGATGGAATTATTTGTTCGCACATTGTCAACTTTGTGACAACCCACTCCGTCTCATATCTGGCCATGTGCATCTCTCTCTGGGCCTTTCACACTGCTACTGCTGCTGCTGAGTCGCCCCCCCCAAAACACCATCACCACAAATACGGTCAGGTCGCATGCAATATGCAATTTGCCGCCACCACTGGCAAGGTTTTTTGGGATGTGTTCAGAGCAGCTCGGCTCGGTGCTTATCTTTGCTTTCATTTCATAAACCAGCGACTCTTGCACGTCCCACGTCCCACCTCCCACGTCCCAAGTCCCGCATCTGTGTTCTTCCTGCTGCTCTTGACCCAAGCATTTGGTTACAGTTTGCACATTTTTGGGACCACAACACGAACTCAAAAACTGAAAACAATGAACTGCGAAACTCTTTGCTGCAACTGCAATTGAGAGACTAAATCTGCTGTTGCTGCTGCTGCTGCTGTTGCTACTGCTGTGTTGTATGTATATGTGGACTGCAGTTCCTGCCACATTGTGTCATCAGATTTGAACTTTTGTGGGGCTGTCATAGTCAGAAATTGGTTGCATGCAGGCAAACGGGCAAATTTCCAGCCAGACTGTGACTTGATTTGTGACTTCATTAAGCGATGGCAGATTCTACAAACGGCGGCCCCACTTGAACAAAGATGGGGCTATAAATCATTTGAAATTGTTTTCACTAGACTCTTGGTCCTTTTCTATTATTATTGCCAATATGCAATCAGATTTCAAATATTTTGATAAGATAAGATATTCAAATGCCAATTTCTTTGTCGAACATATAAATCCAGAAGTTACAGGTAAAACAAGAAAAACACCCAATAGAAATAAGTAAAATTCAGAAACGCCCACAAGCAATTTAAGCAAGAAATAAATGCTTGACTTGGCGCACAGCTCCGAACAGCGCTAAATTAGATTCGTACTTTCATATACATTTAATTTTAATATACATAATTAAAATATGTATGGCTTTGAAGTGTACTTATCACAAATTAACATGCAATTGAGCTATTTATAAATTTTTTTAATAAGCCCAGAAAAAAAGCACCATTCAATTAATATTTATATTATTTGCATCCGATGTTTTCACTTCTCATCAAATTTTTTTTGCGTTTTCTACATCATTTTCTTTTTTATTATAGCTCAAAGAGAAGAAATCGAATTTTAAATTTTAATCAATAATTGTACTAAAAGAGTCTTGTTCTTACATAAAATCAGACAAAATTACAGAGATATTCTGTCGCATTTAATACCTACGCTGATTAAGAATTTAAAAAATATATAATTTTTAAGCGTCTGCATTTGTTTTAATTTGATTTCGGATAAAAACGACATCAAATCGAGCTTGACAAGCACTTCTAGCAACATACTCCAAATACCCAAATACATTTTATATTTTATGCAATTTATTAAATGTGAATAAATGGAGAAAGAGCATTTTGCAAACTTTAAATTGCTTTGAATTATCAAGCCACATACGTACTCAGATGCATCCCACATTGGTCGACCATTGGTTGGTGGTCTTTGCCAGGCAGCCAATTCGGCCGCGGCACCATGATACCGGCTCTTGCAACCTCGCGGCACTCACTCAATGGTTCTTGTTCATTTGTTCAACTATTGGAACACACAACACAACACAACACAACGAAAGCCATATTTTTAGCATGCAAACGAAAAATTTGCATATAAATGTGAAAACACATTCAAACTAACAACGCTAAGGCCAATGGAAGTGGATGTGCAACTGGACGTCGCCGTGGACATGGACGTGGACGCGGACGTGGACGTGGAAGTGGACGTGAGGAGTTGAGTGGACTCCAACGAGGATGTAGTTCTGAAAATGGGGGCAGCTCCGAGTGCAGTGAAATAAATAAAATTTTTGTGCGAACGTCCAACGAAAATGAACGAAAAAGTAATTACTTTCGGCTGGATACACTCAGAAAAAAGTTACTACAATTTACATACAATATGCCCAATTTTTATATGTATACAAGCAACTCGAACAATTGCTTTTTCATAGTTTTTCATTTGATATAATTTAATTTAAAAAAAAAAGTTACGATTTCAGACCGATTACCCTCTGAGATACTCGGCCTCTAAAATAGACAACTTCTAAACTTTAATACAAAAGTCGAGCCAGTAAATTGCATTAGTTGTTCCTGAATTTTGGAAAAGATTTTTTCTAAAAATTAAATAATAAATAAAATATAAATGAAATACTGTTTAGAAATGTAAATTTCTTAATAGTAAAAATATTTGTAAATGATAAGAAAACACGATATTTTTGGGATACTCAATTGAGGAGAAACCTTTCAAATTTCAAGAAAAATGTTTTCTCAAATTTAGAACTTATTTCTAACAACAAGAAAAAGTTTCCAATTTTGATAACGACTTTCATTTTGGAGGAAATTCCAGTCGATTTTCTTTTTTCCAGAGTGTATTCATTGGATGATGGGGCATGGAATGAGTGTGGCGATGTGCGCCGCAACTACCGGTAAAACTACACACAACCCTCGACCACCAGCACCCCCACCCCCAATCCGAATGGCATCCACATCCCCATTATTCTGTACCCATTCTCGCATATGCAAATTTGGCAAATGCAATGCACTTTTAGCTATTGGTGGACATCGTCGTCATCGTCATCGTCGTCGTCGTCGTCATCGTCGCCGGTTGCAGGCGGCCATTGCACAGCTCAATTGCATGCAGAGAATTGAGTGGGACACGCCCCTCACACTTGTGAGCGCACCGTATACCCATTGTCGACAAAATAATATCATTTTCGATCAAAGTAATTATTTTGCTTTGGTCTACAGCATAATTACGGCTTCTACGGTGCGGCCGGGCATTGCATGGCCAGCGCTTTGGTTGGCTGACTGCTCGTCTCCTACCAGCAGTCCAGCGGACCAGCCAACGTTGGGTTGGCTATTTTTTATTTTAACTGGTAATGGCCTCAGCTCATGGTTGACATTTTCCCAAACAGTTATGGCGGCCATTTTGGCGCACTCTGTTGTACTTTTTCAAATAAAATGTCGTGTTCGGTTGCCGAAGCTCTGAAATATGCAAAACTAGGCAGCCATTTTCGAACCCCCGTCGATGCCATTTTGTGTATCTGATTAACTAAACTTACAGAGCTGAATATTGCAAGTCGAATGTGATAATTTCGTTTCCCTGCTCCACAGGCAATAAACACATATATGATATCTACAGAATCTTGTAACTCCATTTCAACTTTTGTAATTTCATTTTAAGGCAAAATTTTGTACAAAAATTTGAATACTTGGACAATTAAGAACAATTAAGAACATAAATTTAACAATTTCTTCATGTACTGACTGCAAAGCATGGAAATCCCCAAAAGGCAACAATCTGTTCAATCTGCAAAAATATGAAGAAGAAAAAAATGAGAAAAACAACTCCAACTTCTTACAGCTTCTACCGAAAAAAAGTAATCAAAATGCACAGCGCAACCGAAGTAGCGGATGCGGGAACAGCATCGTGGCTGCGGGCTATTCCACCAAACTGCATTCCAAATCAACAACAGAAGCTAACAAAACATGCATCAAACTCATCCACAACCTCATCAGCAGAGGCAGAGGCAAAAGCAGAGACAGAGGCTGAGGCAGAGGCAACAACAGGGGCAACAGCATGGCGCAAAGTAGCAGTCGAAAATGGACTACGATGAGATGATGATGATGAAGGCGAGAAGGCCTTACTTGGACTCTCCTCCTCCTCCTCCTCCTCCTCAGTCAGCAACTATTCCATCAGCTCGACAACTATTACAATAACAAAAAGAGCAACAACAACAAAAACAACAGAATCAGCAACAACAATAATAATAATAACAGCAACAACCCGACTCGAAGCTAATAAGCTTACTTACCAAACAACTCTGGCAGCTTGTAATGAACTTGAGACATTTGATTGACTCGACTCGCGACTCGCGACTTGCGACTTGCGACTCGCGATTGCGCCTGCAACATCGCCATGTTGCAATGAAAAATCGCAGCCGCCGAGGCTATGAATGAATGATGAATGCCATTCCCGGTTCCAGCGTAGACAGACTTCTCTCTGCTCTCCGCTGTGGCAACATGGAAGCCACGGCCGCTGAGCAATCTCTAAATGTGAATTTTATACATTCTATACAAGGTGAGCATGGAGAAGGCACAGTGGCACAGAATAACCACAATTGTAATTGTCTAAACTTATATATTTATCTAATCTTTGAAAATACATATCCAACACTGTAGCTTGTGGCTTAATTTTATAATTATATCTTCTTGAATGTTTGCACATATTTAGCAGTGATCATTATTTTTTTCGCATATGTGTTTAAATGATTCATTTATACCACATTTTAAGTACTTAAACATATATTTAGCAGTGTATTTGTCTAAGATTATGGAAAAGACACTCGACATATTGGAAACCATTAGCAAAGCAACTTAAATCGAAATCCTATTTCAGAATAGGAAAATTAAACAAAATGAACCAAAGTTGCTTTTAATGAAGTTATAATCAATCAAAATTTCCAATATTCCAGCGAATCAACTAATATTAAAAGAAAAGTATCAAAAAATAGAGCTACAACCTGCGAGTCAACGTGGAATTGGAATCAGAATCGGAACCGCATGTTTAACGATTGAAATTCAAAATTGCCATTAGAATCAAAAAATAAATTCAAAATTGTTGTAAAAGGCACACCAAAGATATGATATCCTTGCAGACCTCAGTCCACCTGCTGACGTTCTAACTTATTTTTCCAAACTGTTGTACCGGAAAAATCATGTTACCAATATGTAAAAAAGTTTAGACAAATACCCGAATGTTTAAACCTTACTTTACAGAATCTGAATCGGTACCAAAATTCGTTTCTATTTGGAAAGATGACTTTAAATATTATTAATACGTATTTTAAGTAACAAATACTCAGTTTAAATGCACTGTGCGCAAACGGAGCCGGGATGTGGCCTAGCTGGTAAAACGAGTAATCCTTCGCGTTTCTTATACATGCACATAAAATATATACTTATTCCATATATATATCTATATATATATATATATATATATAAATATAAATATATATAGATAATATAAATATATAAATAAATATGTGTGTCTGCAATACGTGTGTATCATAAAAGAGCTTTAGGCGCGGCACAGCTACTCAGCTGCGGCAGATGGCAAAAAGATGCAAAGGTATATAGAATGCATGTAGCTATAGGTGAGATGAAGGAGGAGCGAAGAGGAGTGGGGAGGAGTGGAGAGGAGAGGAGAGACGGAACACAACGTCTTTCGTTTATAGTAGGTTGGCAAAGTGGTACGAGGTGGACGGACTGAGTGCAGACATTGCCAACAATTTCGCGTACGTTTTGTGAATTTGTAATTTTAAAATTATTATTGCCAGAGTTGCAGGGGAGGAGCGAAGATCCTGTGCGCTCTGCTAATGTTAATGGAACTTGGCTTTCGAAAAATAACACACAATTTTGTATGCTCATTGTTGCTGTTGGAAGATATGTTGTCTGATTGGAAGTTTGTTAGTTCAGCTTTTGATTTGATTTGCTGTAGAAAGACACAAGCGAACAGAGCGAAACTTTTCACGCTGTTATCGAAATTGCTCAAAGACTATCACAGAATTGTCTAAGAATACACATTTATCTAAATGTGGAATATTTAACACTTTTCTGCGCCAATGGCTTGATAAGCTATTCCCTCCATCAAACTTTCACCCCGCCATACACTAAAATAAATACAAGTATACCCTCTTATATAAAAATATACAAAATGTGTTATCGACTACGAGATAACTACTACACACAGGAAAATCATAGTCAAGAGGCATTCTCTTCGATCATTAACTATATCAAGATCAGCCATGCAATTACTTTATAAACTCTATGATAATAGGGAATGTACCTTTCGAAATGAATTTTGACCACAATGGCAATAATCTTTTTCCGCTTTTTTCCTACGAATATTGGCAAACAAAACAAAGAGATACCAAAAAGAAACTCAGACAGTCTCGTTGATTTACACGAAACCAAACAAAAAAGTGCCCGCCTCCTGTTTACGAGTTCAACTCAACTGTTTACTCATGTAAATAATTAAGCAAAATAATGGCGCAGATCCAACATCAACACGCAAAAAGGACCTTCCTCATGTGGCTGTGATTTTTTTACATGCACACACATATGCCGTAAAAAATGTATGTGTGTGTTTGAGTGTCAACAAAAGACAAAGTAGCGTTTATTGTTTGGCCTTTTCGACCGTAGCCACGCATCCCATGCATCCCGTGCCCTGGGCCTGGTTTGGTTTCCTCTACCTCTGTGTCCAGCTCCACCTTTTCCGTTTCTCCTGTCCTTTTCTGTTGCGTGTCCTGCGTGTGAAAAAAAATGACCAGATTGCGTATACTCCTCGTACAAAGGGCATTATAATTTTGTCACGAAATGTGTAACGCATAATAGGAGACAACTACCTTTTCAGGATGCAGGATACAGTTAAGTCGATAAGGCCTTTTCTGTCCATCTGTCAAGTGTTGTAGCTAGCTTCTTATTCTTAATGCAGGATGATCTGGACTACTGCATAATATAAAGAGCTGAGATGAGGAAAATTACACTTCTGCCTTAATCTACATTGCTTTTAGGGGCATCATGACAACAACCATAAATATATACAAAATAGAAACTATATTAAACTCCTATTACTGTATAATGTGCCGCATGGAGCAGTGTACGGGGTATATAATAGGTGGAGCCTCTTCGCTACAATACTTTTACATGTTTATATTGTTAAGCAGACACAATTGCAAATGAGCATCAATTCTCATGATTTTTTAAAACAATTTATTGAGCGTAAGCAAATTACATACTCGTAATTATATGCCGTATCTTTGACAGACCGTAAAAAAAATCAAAAGCATAAATAAAAAATAATATAAATGGCGAATGAATAAAATATGAATACACAAACGGGATAAAATCGGAAAATGTCTCCTATTGAGTTCTCTAGTGCATTAATAATGAATAATTTTAACACAAAGGGCTAAATAAATTGTAGGAATGATAATTCATTCTGAATTTATTCACATACTTAAATCTACTATGCACTTCCATTCAAATGGAGTATCTATATGTATTTTTATGTTTTAACATTATTTAGCAGTTTTGCTATTGTTTTCATTTACACATCCTTGCATAAGGACACTTGCAGCTTACAAAGTTTAGTTAAGCCGTCGAACTTCCACCAAGTTTAATTTGCTTCCGTACAAATTGCTATCTGTGCTACCACAAAGAGTGCGCCAAGTTATTCTCTATTTACCTTAACGTAAACAACATTTGCCAGCTGAAAAGTAAAATCTAAATGAATTATTGGATCCATTAGCAAAATCCATTTACACAAATTTAATGCAAAAGCAGCTTCTGTACTGCCAGGCAGAAAAACTTTACACACTTCGTTGAACTTTTAGCATTGGCCATGTTCTTAGGGGTTGGGTTGGTATTTTGGTACATTTCGGGGTTTCGACGTTTGCACTGCTCCGGGGTTGGGGGGAAATAAAAACTTAACAATTAAAAAATAAGCACACCAAAGAAAACATTTTGAGATTTACGCATAATGCGCAAAGGGTTGCCACTCAACTTATAAGACTGGGCTGAGTCTGAGACCTCAGCAGTTGCATACAAAATAAGCAACAACCAAGCAGCCTTCGAGCTGCCGACTGCGATATACCCTGTAACAAAGCGAAGGTGGCGAATCGAATTGTATCGAAAATAAATAAACCGATTAAAATTTTTTTATTACCTTTCGATATTCAACGGCTGAAACGATAGATTTTATCGAATCTATCATTGTACGGTTTATTTTTATCTTTCATCATGTGGTTAGAAAAGAAGAATACCGATTAGTAAATTGAATCTCAGTAAATACGAATAACTTATAGAAACACTATATTTTATTCAAATCTTATCCGCTTATTATTCACAGTCAAAAACGCAAAGAAATGCACTGATAATTAAAAAATATACTAATTTTTCATCTATTAACAGGGTATATGTTAACAAATTGAAACGTCTACGTTGGCTGTCCGTTGTATTGGCCTCTAGCGCAGAAAACGGTGGAGAAGTTTGGGGTTGGTTCGGAAAAAGAAAATATTGTTTTAACTTTTGGAGCAAGGTTAAGTGGAACTTAGTAGTAAGGCGATCTTCTATTTATTCCCTATTCCATAATAATGAATAAAAAGGGTAACAGCCAGAAGCAAGTAGCGTGGAATTGAAGCTGGCAAGACAACAAAAAAGAAAAACAACCACAATCTGCAGAATCTTCAACATGACATAGATTATTACGATTAGAAGGAATTGCAAAAAAAAACTCATATATATAAAATTATATAAATGCTTGTAGGTATATAAGGAGCACATATACAAATATATTGATGGGAATATTTGATAATATGGGAATACAATATATTAATTTAAAAGATAAGTATTCTCTCTATTGTATTAAAAATATGAAAAAGCTCCACAATTTTAATTTACTTATTTGCATTAAAGTATGCAAACAACAAAAGTGATTTATTAACCACAGCAGTTGGAGTCCGAGCCGTATACATATATATATTTTTGAATTTATTTACAAACCACTTAATTTATTGTTATTCTGTTTTAATTACATTTTGTATGCGGCGTTAAAAATGAAATTAAAAATCCATGGGCTTCCATTGTGAGTTCATTTTTTTATTTTGTTTTTGATATGTGGGTGATGAAAACCGTTGACATTAATGCATTTATGCTTGCATAACAAAAATGATATAAATTGCACAAAGCTACGAGAATAAATAATATTATATTTGAATACCCTGTACCCAGGCAGAAGTAAAATACACTCGGCACACACTCAAAAGAAAACAAACCTATTCAAGTCATATCAGTTGCAAAGCAACTATTTAATACTTACCCATTATATTATCATTCATAACTATAAATTATATATTGAAAGACCTGCGTGTAAGGTATTTCCAAGTCGAGTATGATAACTGATTAATATATGTCAATTAATTTTATTACATGATTAAAAGAGGTTACACATTAATTATTATTTATGCGAATATTTTGTCATTTAATTTACATACAATATTTATACATTTTTCACTTTTCTCACTTTTCTTTTATGGCAACTTAATAAGCACAGAGAAATAATAACTGTTATGGGTTTAATCAAATTTGTATTTATTATACATCTTATGCAACATGTGCTAAAATTTGATTTTTGTCAAGTGCATTCTTAATGAAATAACAATATGAAAACTTTCCCAACTGTCGTATGACACATGTCGCCACTAAGGTTTCATGCAGACCTGTTTCTGATACTTGAGCGCCTGGCTGGGATCGGTGAATCAATTCCAAACCGAGAGGAACCCAAGCTAATCCAATATGCAGTCAGTCAGTTAGCTGCAACTGGTAACCAGACACCAAACACCCAGACAAAAGCAAATTGAGCGGAAAACCAGAAGGCGCCAGTGCCAACCGCTGGTCAAACTCGATCCTTTAGCCGGTATTTTGACATTTGCCGCTGTTTGTAAACAACAGTTATTAAGGCTTATAATGAATATGAGCAACAGCCCGAAGGTCACCCCAACAGCGAAGTCCTTCAAGTGAGTCAAGTGAGATATGTGGGGCCAGTCAGCCAAATAGAGTGCAGAAAACCAAAGTAATTTCATCTGAAAGCACAAATGGAGCGGTTGCTCTTGCTTCCTGACAGGATACGCACAAAACTACAAAAATGTTCTTTTGATGCAACATCTAATGATGACAATAACGAAATTAGTCTCTGTTTATCGAAAGACATTCCCCAACACACCGGCTCAGACGGTAAACTAAAAGTACTTTGACTCATTAAAAAACTGTATACTCTGTCACCAAATGGAAAAAAGAGTGCTCACGACTAAAGGACAACAGCTTAATCTTTGAATATATGCAGAGATATAGCAGAGATATATAATAGAGTAGATGAAGTGATGCCATTTTAACAATAGAAAATCTTATTTTCTTTTATAGCTATGTCTGTCATAGTATTTGTAGTTATGCACAACATTTTGCTTGTAAGATTTTAAATTATATATGTATTTTAAGGATAAAACCCAACAAAACACTGAAAATCCCATAGTCTAAGACTATTCTATCATTCGGACCAACATCAATAGCTGAGTTGATATACACATATCCAAATATCTATACTAAACCAACTATATAGAATCAAATATGAATTCGTACTTCTATATATTATTATATACCAGCAGACCAGACTAACGGCATTCAACGGTCGTATTTTTATACCCTCGTAAAGGATATTATAATTATATCCTGAAGCTTGTAACACATTGAAGGAGACGTGTCCGACCCAATCATATAATATACATATATAAAAATTTATATTTATATATATATGAATAGTCATTTCCCCCATTTTTTTATACATTGTGCATTTACAGATTAGAAGCTATCTTGATAAACCTTGGCATCTATCTATTCTTATGCTGAAGACGCTACATGGCTCGGTGCTGATCAGATCGGACCACTATATCATACAGCTGACACATATATATAATTTCTGACAAATAACTAAGCTAACTAAATATTCAGTACACAGCCAGTTTGGTTTTAAAAATAGAAAAACATAATAATATTTGAAACTACTAGGGTATGCAATCGTCGGCGTGCCTACGATGAGTAATTTTTCTTGTTGTTATTCTTTCTGTTTGTTTTCCGTGCGCTTAAGTCAACAACAATTGTTAATTTCATTTTTCAAACGTCCCTTTGATACTTGCATGCCGCATTAACACCCTCCTTGTTCATCTCATCGGCTGACTGATGGTCTGGCCGGCCCTTGGCCGAGAATTTGATATGCCTTTTGGCTCATTTTTGGGGGGCGGTTGCGGGGAGTGCTATAATTTTATTTGCACACAAATGTGCGTCAATTTTAAGGAACATTTTGACGTCTCTTCGTGTTTCTGTTTCCTTTTTGTGGCCAGTGCAAATAAAATTCATTATAAATTTCTAATTATATCACCGGACTAACGCGCACCACCCAAAAAGCCCGCTCAAAAAACTTTACATTTTTCACCGTTTTTTCTTTATCATTTTTTTTCGGTTTTCTTTTTTTTTTTTGGTCATGAACCTTAAAAAATGTCAAGCCACATTTGACAATGATGAATCTGCTTTGGGAGCAGAGCAACCCCCAAGAAATAGCAGAATACAACTCCGGCTGATAAACTGATTATGCACATCAATTGAGCAGCACTCTTCATTTGCCGAACGCTTCTTGTTGGGGCAATTGTTTTGTGAAAATTGAATTCCCTTTTGTGTCTCACATTGCATTGAAGGTGAGCTCGCTGAGCAACAGCACAGTTGCTGGCTTTCTAATTACAAATAAGTAAAAAGGCAAATGCTTTGCGGCTTTGTGCACCTGCTACCAAAGGAACATAGATAATTATGAAAGGTGAATGGGAGCTGGGCTGCGGCGGGAGCGGGGGCTGTAGCCCCAAATTGGCAGAGGTATTTGTTTAAATTATTATTGGACTTAATTATGCCAAGTCGGCTGCGGAGGGGGGATGTATGTCTTGAAACAAAAAAAAAGTGAACTGAAGCCAAACTAAAGCGGGTAAGAGCTCAATGAAAATTATGGCAAAGACAAAGAGTACACAGAAACGACGAGCAACTTAAAGTGGCAAGTACACTTGTTCCTTAAGGTCTTAAGTACTTATTAATTACAATTTCGAAATTGTTATATTCACTGGAGCTGAACGTTTTTACCAGAAATCTTTGGAAATGTTCTTGCGAGTAACTAAATTAAAAACGTTTGAAATCTGTTGACGATGCAACATTCAAGTTTCCATGGTAAAATCAGCCAACAGCAGAAGGAAGGAACTGCCTCTTGGACCCGAGACACATGTGTAGTAAATTTTTATTATTGATATCAGTCGCAAAGAAAACAATAAGCATTAAAAAATCAATGTAATTAAATGTAAAATTAAATAAAATATTTAGATTAAAATAAAAATAAAAAAGCAAAAATATTTATAAGATTTCTGTGGGTATTTAAATGCAAAATTATCCAACATTATCTAAGATTCCCAATCACAAATACAGGCGAAAAATCAAATCTAAAACAACATTTCTGAAATTGACAACTAGTTCCCAATGATAGATTGACTGATTACATTTACCAATGTCCGTCCTATAAAATTACATAGTAGTTTATAAACAAAGCTGACAGATACTTGTAGTCCATTAGTGGCATATGAACTGGTGTGTGTAAAAATGAGAGATTAGCTGACCATTGAAATCCATAGTTTTATATTTCTGATTTATATTTGGATAACCTATTTCTCTCGTCGAGATAAACATTCAATCTCAAAGCAAATACCCACAAAGGACGGAGAGACTGTTTAACTTGCCGCACACAGCTCTTGCAGATATAAATCAAACAACAATAAGAGGCACACATAGATATTAACACAGATTGAGGCGCATGTATGTCTATATATATCATACACTCGAAATCAGGGGTCATTGCAGATTAACTGTGCGCCTCCTCACACCCTCTCTCCCTCTCTCTCTCTCTCTCCACGCCTCTCGCATTGTGATACGCCCCATTGTCAACGCTAAGCAGCGTGTGAGGATTACTCCTGAGTGGCAGTGTCTATGCATGTGTATCTGTATGTGTGTATCTGTGTATGCCATTCTTTTGCAGGCCCAGACAGACAATGCTCACAGTGTCCTCTGTATAATTGGTGGTGACACATGCGAGTCCTTCCACACACACATAGTTTGTCGGTATTGTTGTGACGATTGTAATTAGGCCCCTGGCTGTAAATGTATGTAAGCCCACAAATATCTTAAGGTATTTGTTTCGGGTATTTAATGCTTCAATTGATTTTTGATTTAAGAGCCTCCCCGCTGTCTCGGCTGACAGCTGCTGCGCATAGCCCGCCCCTCTCTTAAAAGCCCAGCAGGTTGCCTGTCTTGGAGCGCCTTCAAGATCATTCAAGAGTACGAAAAGCGATCGCAGAGAGAGTCACAAGACAAATACGAGGAGAACAATGAGAAACAGATACGCTGTCTTCAGGCTTACGCAGCTTAAATACATTAAAAGACATTTGACAGATGTCTTATATAATATAGTAAAAACCACGCTCAAAACAACAATCACAATTAATTGAACTTCTGCAAGGGTATTTAATATTCGGCGATAAATTATTGATCAGAATCGATCTTTATATTTGTCCGGAAACAGCAGCGTTTTTACAAATGATTTTCAAAACAATTCCACAAAAATGATTGCGCACATAAAAAATGCCTGGTAGGTCGTCATCATTATGAATAATATGAGATGCTCATGGGATGAGATAAGCTTTTCATTCTCATTCGAGAATCGACTCGCAAATAAGTACAATCGTATTAAGACAGTTGCGATTGTACACTCAGAAAGTCAACACGTGCTCTGCGATATTTGCACAAAATGAAGCTATTACTTTGGAGCTTGCTGGGCGTGCTGAGTTTAACACACGCCGCTATCAATGCCAATTCGAATCTGATTTGCTACTATGATTCGATGTCATTTTTGCGCCTGGGTCTGGCCAAACTGAACACCGACAATTTGGAGCTGGCCATGCAGTTCTGTACACATCTTGTCTATGGCTATGTGGGATTGAAGGCCGACACCCATGAGGTGTTCAGCTTGAATGTCGATCTGGATATGTTTCACTTCAAGGACGTAACAGAATTGCGCAACAAATTTCCACACCTGAAGGTGCTCCTGAGCATTGGCGGTGATCATGATGTGGACGAGTCGCATCCCAATAAGTATCTCGATCTCCTCGAGGCGAATCGGACAGCACAACAGAACTTTATTGACAGCAGTATGGTGCTGCTGCGTAGAAATGGATTCGATGGCTTGGACTTGGCCTTCCAGTTTCCCAAAAACAAGCCGAGAAAAGTGCATGGCGCCATTGGCAGTTACTGGAAACAGTTTAAGAAATTGTTCACCGGTGATTTCATTGTGGATCCTTCGGCCGAACAGCACAAGGAACAATTCACAGATCTGGTGATGAACTTGAGGAATGCATATCAGAGCGCCAATCTGATGTTGACACTGACGGTGCTGCCCAATGTGAACTCAACTTGTAAGTAAAATATTCAATAAATATATTATTGACAAGGTATTTCATATAATTTGCACTTCTTCTAGGGTATTTTGACGTCCCCAAGCTGCATCCCAAACTGGACTTTATCAACCTGGCTGCATTTGATTTTCTCACACCCTTCCGCAACCCCGAGGAAGCAGACTACACAGCCCCAATCCACCATTTGGATGAGCAGCAGCGTCAACCGCATCTCAATGTAGAGTTTCAGTTAAACTACTGGCTGCAACACCAGTGTCCACCTCGGAAGCTGCATTTGGGCATAGCCAGCTATGGACGCGCCTGGAAACTGACCACAGACTCGGGCCTAAGTGGCTTGCCCGTGGTTCCGTCCACCGATGGGGCTGGCCCGGGTGGACTTCAAGTAGCCAGCAACGAAGGCTTGCTAAGTTGGCCCGAGATATGCGCAATGCTGCCCTTCAATCAGACAGCTGTTTATCGGGGAGCCGCAGCACCGTTACGCAAGGTCACAGACCTGACACAGAAATACGGCAACTATGCTATGCGTCCGGCTGATGAGAAGGGCGAGCACGGACTGTGGGCTAGCTTCGATGATCCCGACTTCGCGGGCATCAAAGCGTCCTATGCGAAAAGCAAGAACCTTGGCGGGGTTGCTATCTTCGATCTGAGCTGTGACGACTTCCGTGGTCTTTGCACCGGCCAAAAGTATCCCATAGTGCGTTCGGTTAAATATCTTCTGGGTTAAATTGTAGTTGATGTCGTTGTCATAAACAAAAACTTATTTTTTAATTCTAATCAGCGATCTTGTTTCAATGTTAGACTTCTGGCCTCGTTCACTTGAACCGCAGTCGGAGACAACTCAATAACTTTGCCTACGCAATCAAATTATTGTAAGAGTAAGTGTAAAATAAAAACTTGACTTGACTTGGACTGGACTTGACTTTACTTGCTCTCTTGGTCGGTTGGGCTAGTGAGAAAACATTAAGCTCCGCTCTATGGAAGCTATGGAAGCTTTTGCTATCGTCATCGTCTCTGGGCAGCTTCATTTGTCGCTTTGTTTTCGGTTTCAGTTTCGGTTTCAGTTTCAGTTCGAATTCATTTAATCGCTAATACGGTCGTGTGTACCTCGTAGGTGTCCACAGAGTATATTTAGAATACTGCACAATGAGGCAGTTTATATTGCTTTCGTTCTTTGTGGCGGTCACAAGTGCCGCATCTAACCTGGTCTGCTACTATGATTCATCGAGCTATACGCGTGAAGGTAGGACATAAAACTCTCATTAAAAAACTTGATCTGACGTGAACAGAAATACAATTGAAGGCATTCATTAATTGCGTATCGGCTGAATTTGTGTATTTTTCCAAGAATTGTGTCATTAATTGTCTTATGAACTGTACATATTAAGCATTGATAAATGTATGAATATTAATATAATATACAGTTGCAACATATAATATTAATTATACAGTTATTAATCGACGATCCCATTATGTCAACAAAACAAGTGTCAGGTTAATTAATATAGTAATAATATATTAATATATATACAATTTTCAATAGCTTATAAAATACACTGATCGTATTTATAGTATTTATAATAACTCGTTCTCATTAAGCAGATTAGCGACACAATTATTCGCATTCAACAAACATTCAAATCAAGTTTACATATCAAAATATTTTATTCACATCTTAACAATCACTTAAAAAGCAAACAATATTCATTTCCAATTAAGGCATGTGTGTCTGTCTGTATTAATTGACATAAATATGTAGATTATGGCATGTAAGGCCTGTGCCGAGGGTATTTCCCCAGTGCAGCAGCCTCATACTTGTTATTTTCTGTTCGGAAATCCACTTTAGATTCAAAACATTTGTTGACGCAGTCTTAAAGCTTTGAATTAGCATCTCATAAACTCTACAATCGATCTAGCCAGCCATATAATAAATATGTTGAACTATACAAAATAGACAACAAATTTCAACTCATAACATAACGCCTAATTTAAAAGGCGTATCGCGTACACAAATCGCCAGAGAGAGAGTGAGAGAGAGAGAGAGAGAGCGATTGTGTCTTGGTCGACTATTCCGGCCTGGAGGTCAGTGGCTTATCATTCGAGTTCGAGAGAGATTCAATTCTCTCCAGAGCGAATGCATGCCGAGCTGTGCTCCCTCTCTCTCTCTCTCTCTCTCTCTCTCTCTCTCTCTCTCTCTCTCTGACAATATTTGTTGTTTAACGCCAAACGATAAATTGGCTATATGCCAATTAAATGTGTAAACAGTTGTAAGCAAGGTCAGACAACAAAACTTACCAACAACAGTGAGACAACACTAAATAGTACACTAAATTGTAATAGAAAAACACGGCACTTGTTTTACTTATATACAAAATGAAAACAAGGGCTTCGAAATCCACACAATCCACGCACTAGAAACAGAAACCTGAGCGTACAACTCGGTGCGAGTCCAACGAGACAACTGCCCCAGCAACATCGCTCAGTCGGAGACCAAACAAGTGGCTCACTTTGTGACGCATTAAAATTAACAGTGGAACCAAACTATTGTCACATATTCAAACATAACATCATTTGATTTTCAAGTGCACACAAAACACTTCATTTTATTTATGGAAAAATTATGATGTTTGCCAAATGTGACAGACTCGTGTCATATTTATTGATTTATTTGAATTTGCTATTCAGAGATCATTATGAATACTATATAAATTTCAAGCACTCTCAAACGACTGTGTTCGTTGCAACTGGACAATGAATATCTCGAAATACAAATTCAACACGATTGTTGTTGTGGTTTGCTCTTAATTGAGTCACTGCGAGATAATGTTCCCAATATGCAGTGTGGTGCATGCAGGCGCCAAAGACTCGCATGGTTAGTGCATCCATAGCATTCACAGAGTAGTTCAAGTTGCCAGCATTATTTGGTACTCAAAGCAATCAATGATCTTTGCAGGTCTGGGGAAGCTGCTGAATCCGGATCTGGATACCGCTCTACAGTTCTGCTCGCATTTGGTTTATGGTTATATGGGCATAAGTGCTGAGAACTTCCAGGCTCACAGCTTGAATGAAAATCTGGATATCTACAAGCATCAGTTCTCCGAAGTTACGTCCTTCAAGCGCAAGTATCAACATCTGAAGGTGCTTCTAAGCATTGGCGGTGATCACGACATCGATGAGGAACATCCCAACAAATACATCGAGCTGCTCGAAGCGGAGAAGGTGCGACAGTCGGCATTCATCAACTCAGCATATGCGTTGGTGAAGAACTACGGCTTTGATGGCTTGGATCTGGCATATCAGCTACCCAAAAATAAGCCGAGGAAGGTGCACAGTGAAGTTGGCTCGGTTTGGAAGAGTTTCAAGAAGCTCTTCACTGGCGATTTCGTTGTCGACCCGAATGCAGCACTGCACAAGGAGCAGTTCACTGCGTTGGTTCGAGATGTGAAGGACTCGCTGCGCGCCGATGGGTTTCTGCTCAGTTTGACGGTGCTTCCGAATGTCAACTCAACTTGTAAGTAATCAAATTGATTAGTGGCTTGTGTCAAATGCATTAGTTGAGATTTTTACGCAGGGCACTTTGATATACCTGCACTCAATGGACTCGTCGACTTTGTCAATCTGGCTGCCTTTGACTTCATAACGCCAGCTCGTAATCCTGAGGAAGCCGACTATTCGGCTCCGCTGTACCAACCGACTGGCCAAAATCGTCTTTCTCACTACAATGTCGACTATCAGGTGCAATATTGGTTACAGCAGGGGTTCCCCGCTAGCAAGCTCAACCTGGGTGTTGCTAGCTATGGCAACGCTTGGAAACTATCGGCCGATTCGGGATTGGAAGGAGTGCCGGTGGTGGCCAACACCGAGGGAAACTCTGCAGAAGGTCTGCAGTCCCAGAAGCCTGGACTGCTTAGCTTTCCCGAGATCTGTTCCAAGCTGTCGAATCCACAAAATCTGTATCTCAAAGGCAACGATTCGCCATTGAGGCGTGTTACCGATCCCTCCAAGCGTTTTGGTAACTACGCATTTCGGGCGGTAGATGGCGCCGTCAGTGAAGGCATTTGGATTAGTTACGATGATGCCGATGCCGCATCCAACAAGGCAGCCTATGTACGTGCCAAGAATCTGGGCGGCGTGGCCCTCTTCGATTTGAGCTACGATGATTTCCGTGGACTGTGCTTCAATGACAAGTATCCCATACTGCGTGCCATTAAATATCGACTATAGACTTAACTGCGAAAATGTTTATGTAAGTTGTGCTATTAAAATAAACTACCGACTAACAGACTCGGTATTTGGTCTACTACTACTATTTACCAATTGGTTGTTTTTGTTTACCTGGAAAATGTGTGTAGTTGTGATTCATAATTTGTTAAATTAATTTTGCTTGAAATCAACTGCTATGAAAATTAAACTAAATATTTACTTTGTCAGAATTAAAACATTTTCTTCAAGCTTATCGCCAAAAAATATTTGTGTTTTTGTTTAATGAGTAGTCCACGATTAAGCTTTGAGCAAATGCTACTGTTAAGTTTTTGTAAATTACCCGAACAGAATGATCTCATTGACCTCGACGTCATTTGTCACCACAGTGTACGGTGTACACAGTACGGCTTACAGTGAACAGTGTAGAGTGTGCACACACACAACACACATAAACAATTCCCTGAATTTCGTTGATAATATATATATATACATATATATATAAAGCCTATTGTTCGGTTTCATCGCTCCACAAAGCTCTGTGTTGATGTGATTTCCGTTGCCATTTGGATGATCAGTTGTGACTTGTCTCTCGTTACGTGCGGACGTATTTAATTTTGATCTTGTCGCCCCGTGTCACCCACTTCCTCCCCTCTATTGCCACCCAGCTGCTCTCCACATCCACATCCAAGTCTACAAAAATGCTCTCTCTGCGGCTCGGCCTGGCGTTGACTGCGCTGCTCTCAGCTCTGCAGTTGAGCAGCGCTGCCAAGCCGCATATGGTTTGCTACTACGACTCATTGGGCTTTGAGCGGCAAGGTATGATCTCTCTCTCTCTATCTCTCTCTCGCTGTCTCTCTCGCTCTCTCTCGCTGTCGCTCTCTCTGTCATTGTCTCTCGGTATATTGTTGATTTGTTGATCTGCCCACAGGCCTCGCTCAGTTCACCCTCACTGATATGGAACTGTCGCTGCAGTTTTGCACGCACGTGATCTATGGCTATGCGGGCATTAATCCGGACACCTTTGAACTGAAGAGCCTAAATCCCCGGCTGGACTTTGAGCGACGTCATTATGCCCAAATAACGGTGCTGAAGGAGAAATATCCATATGTTAAATTCCTATTGAGCGTGGGCGGTGATCGTGACCTGGAGCAGGAGGATAAATATATTAAGCTTCTGGAGTCTGGCATGCAGGGCCGGAGACGTTTCATTGAGTCCGCAAGGGATGTCGTTCGACGCTTTAACTTCGATGGTCTGGATCTGGCATTCCAGCTGCCACGCAACAAGCCCCGCAAGGTGCACTCGGATGTGGGCATGGCCTGGAAAAGTTTCAAGAAATTTTTCACCGGTGATTTCGTTGTGGACACCGAGGCTGAGACGCACAAGGAACAGATGACCGGTCTTGTCAGCGATCTGAACAGTGCTCTGAAGGCAAATGATCTACTGCTCAGTCTCACCGTGCTACCGAATGTGAACTCCACCTGTAAGTTAAGGGCTAAGCTAATGTGGATACCACCCTCTCTATAATGTCTGTTCCACAGGGTATTTTGATGTACCTGCTATCGGTAGATCTGTGGACTTTGTCAATCTGGCCACCTTCGATTTTGTGACGCCCACTCGCAATCCCGAGGAGGCGGACTACTCATCTCCACTGTATGAGGTCGCCGATCAGAGTCGCCTGCCCCACTACAATGTCAACTTCCAAATGGAGCACTGGCTGCTGCAGCGCATGCCGGCAAGCAAACTGAACATTGGCATTGCCACTTATGGACGGGCATGGAAACTGACCACAGATTCGGGAACCACTGGACAGCCCGTGGTGGCAGCAGCCAACGGACCAGCGCCAGCCGGTTCACAGTCCAAGACAGATGGTCTTTTGAACTGGGCTGAAATCTGTCAACTGCTGCCCAATCCCAGCAACGTGAATGCCAAAGGAAACGCCGCTCCGCTACGTCGGGTGTCCGATTCAACTAAACGCCTGGGCAGCTATGCCTTTCGCGCTGCGAATGAGGACGGCGAGTATGGCATGTGGGTTAGCTACGATGATCCCGATACGGCTGCCAGCAAGGCGCAGTATGTGCGTGCCAAGAATCTCGGCGGTGTCGCCCTGTTCGATCTGACGCAGGATGACTTCCGTGGCCAGTGCACCGGTGATCGTTTCCCCATGCTGCGAGCCATCAAGTATCGACTACTCTGATCCACAGACATATATTAAGTGCACACACATACATACATATATATCGAGGATTGCTGCTCCAAATGTCAGCAGCTGCATGCTGTCTGTCCTCTTGCTAATTAATTACAAACTTGTTAACTAAAATGCGCCGCAAATTAATTCATTGGCTCATGGGCAACAGCAGCAACAACAGCAGCAACAACTGCTCCTGAACTATACTATTCGACTGTGAATCTGGCTTAAATTGTCGTTGCATTGGTTCTGGTTGGCACCCAGCGGTGAACCGCTCGCTTAATCTTTATCGCCCTACGACCATCTTGCCAAAATGTCATCTTGCTTCTCTTTTTTTTTTTGTTTGTTTTTGGTTTGGGTTGTTCCTTTTGGTTCTGCTTGATTTGCCTTGGAGATTTACAGATTTCAGCACATGCGGCTGCTTCGCCTCTTGCATACCCTGTACGCTTTGAAATAGGGTGTATCAAAGTATGCTTTTATAAGCAGACAAGAAATGAATTCTTGGTCAACATGACGGGGCCATGTTCAAGGGCGTACACAGTAGTAACCCATCATCATCTCAACTTTATATAGACAAAAAGTGGTTTACCATAAAATGGATTATCCAAGTATAAATAACGAAGAGCTGGATACACCCTTGGTCGTTGTGATCTGTTCAAGCAAGTCTATCTCGGAGACTTTCAATTTCAAGCTGCTATATTGCAAATCTATTTGTCATCTTTGCGTGCAGGGTATCGGCTAGTCGCCCATTAGCTCGTCTTTGTGGCACTCTTACTTGTTTTTGTGTAATTGGCGCTACATTCGATCGAGCTCCATATGCGTAGTAGTTTGTCTGGCCGGTGAGACCCAGCAGACACCCCCCTTCCTGCCCCGCCTCCTTGCGTGGTCTAGTCGCAGTAACGCTGACATACCACCCGTGCCAAGAGTGGGTCCGCAACTGGAACTGTTGGCAAGAGGACGATGGCATTGTTGGCTGCCGACAACTACAAGATTTCAGACAACTAAATTAAGTTATTGTTTCTGCGAAACTCAGCAGTGACTCGAGGACTTTGATATACACTGCCCAGCAGTGGAAATATAATGATTATGCCTCGAACCGTATCTTATCGAACCCGAAACTACACTTAATCGTCGTATATATCAACTATTTGTTGCTCTCTCAACTGGTAAACAATCGAATGTAAGCTATAATTAAATTGCTGCTTAGCTAATAGAAATGTTAGTCGGGTGAGTCGTATGCATCTGCGTAGCACTTAGCAGAATTCTGGAGGAACAGCAGCTGGCTGGTTCTACAACCAGTCTAGTCGCTATCTGTACAGCTCATCTTTGTAAATCGTGATCTTATTAAGCAAACTACACTCTAAAATTATTTGCAATTGGCGCAATGCCCTTTTGGAATGCAAAATATGCCATTAGTAGCAATTGAGTCTGTCGACTTCTTCCCATACCTAAATGTGGGCTCGCACACAACTCCAGACGTTGGTCCTTAGTAAAAGACCACTGCAGGGAAAAAAAAAATCGAAAAGAAGGCTCTCATTGCCTATAAGTTGTAAACATGGTATTGTTTAGCAGTCAGCGTCGCCAACTACCAGTCTCAGCTCCGAGCTGTGTGCTATATTACATCGAAAGAAAGATCGTGTCTGCCTCTCATAGCTCGACGCCAACTCCCGACTCTGGAGTCCCTAGCAGCTTGTCGCCTCATCTAATTAAGGCGCACTGGCGGTGGTGGCGCAACAAGACCCCTGCATGATATTTGCTTTGCGATTATTGCCAGCCTGCGCCCCATGCGAATGACAAATATGTTGCTTATGCAACTTCATGCTGCTCCTGCTTCTGCTGCTGCTGCTGCTACTGCTGCTGCTGCTGCTCCTGCTTCTGCTGCTGCTGCTGCTTTCTGTGGAAGCCAGTCGACTGGGTCTGCCTACCTCTTTAAATAAAGATATTTTCGACCTCATTACGCTTTGTGTCCTTTTGTTTGCTGTTTTTTTTTTCTTTAGTTTTTTTTTTTTTTGGCCGATGAAGTGTCGCTGATTGCGCGTTGCATTGTTTTGGGTTAGTCGAAGATGTCCACGATGGCGATAAGAATTGCATGGAGTAGATTGCTCGAAGCCAGGATTTGGTCAATTTGCGAACATTCGACTACAACCACTGATACTAAAAGCTGCGGAGATTTTTGTATGTGTTCTTTATTTTTTTAAGCGGATTGCTGCATAATCTTTTATATGATTCCAATAATATCTTAGTGTCTCCTGTACGCAATTGGCTACGAAACGAAGAAGCTAAGAAAACGATAGTTAATCAAGTCCTTAACTCTGTTGGCAGCATCATTAAGTTCTGCTCTAATGCATCCTTGGAGGCATACCTTGTTGCCCCAAGTTGCATATGCTTGAGGCACCAAATTGCTGGGCAAATATATTTGTATAACCCTCGCATGCTGCCACAAGCTAAGAGATATTCTTAGTATATACATGCAATAACTTTTTAAGAAATTTAATAATAATAAATTTATAAAAAAAATTTATTTTAATAATTTCTAAATTAACAAAAGAAATAGCTTAAAATTTATAAAACGAAATATTCCTCATTCAATTTGAAACTTTTTCCGTACTTCTCGTCTTAACTTAGGTTGTTCCTTATGCTGGACTTGGACTCTGTTGTTTTATTGCTTTGTTAATTTAAAAAAAAGCACTTCATTTAATGGTTTTGGCCATGTTCACAACATATGTATGTACATATGTATTTATGTTTTGAACATCGTTAGTGGAATTAATAGTTTTGAAAACGTCGGATTGACCTGTCCATGCCGGTTTTCGGTCAATTGTCAGCGGGTTGTCACACAAAATGATTTAAGCCAAGTATCCCGATGTCGATCCCTGGTCGCCAAGTGGCGCCAAACACTAAATCTTGCAAAGCCTTCGAATCGTTTACATATCGATTTTTAACGCCCAGATCGTGTTTGACTGGCCATATTTCATTTTGAGCAACCTTTGTTATTAATGTTGCTTGTTAGTTATATACCCGCTGCCCATTAAATATGAGTAAGAGGCCAAAGGAGGAACATCCAACTAAATAATATATAATACTTAATTCTTGGCTAATTTAAATTGCCAAGTCGATAGTACCATTTTAGCTGATCTGTAAGTTTGAGACATCGAACGGGCTTGAAGTGAATATCTTCTAGTCTGCGCTTGGGCAGAGTATCTGCTAGTCGAGAGGGCCCAAATGGGAGAGATTTTTCTAGTCAAGAAAAAATGATTCTTACAACTGTGCCATAGAAGGTGGTCTGGCACAAGCAAAAGTTATTGTTGTTTAATGAAATAAACAACTCATAAAATTATGCTACAACAACAACAACAACAACAAAAATAAGAAGAGTGTTAAAAACTAAAAGATTTGTTTGTTTTTATACAGATTTTTCGCGCCAATTAAATTCAATTAGCTGTCGGCAGCGGAGCGCTCCTCTATGATGTGGACAGCAAACTGTGTAATGCACGACCCAGAGTCGCCCCACCCCCAATACACCCCCTTCTGAGACTGCCACATGTGTGTGTGTGTGTGAGTGGGTGTGTGTGTGTGAGTGGGTGTGTGTTGCCATATGCGTATGCAGTGTCCGTAGCGCCACTGCGCCATAAAAGGTTAGTTTAAATAAATAAACACGTGGAATTAATGAAGAAACGTGTGTGGCAGTTAATAGCCTGCATACAAACAAAAACAAAAAAAAAGGGAAAAACCGCAATTCTCGTGGTGTCGAAGAATATATACCCTTGTGGAAATATTAATTCACTTACGCCTATCCAATACAATTTTATTGGTTGCAACTAGTCTTGATAGACTCTGTGCAGATTAAAGGGTTTGGAAGTCAATAAAGTGCGAAAATAAACTTGCTTAAGATTTAAAGAGACCTAATTACCTGCAGATAGATATTTCAGCTTATCCTGATCAATAATGAGCTTATAGAGTGAAAAGAATACGAGAGTAGCTCAAAAGTAAAAGCATTTTATTCAAATCACCCTTTCTTAAAATGTCATAATCAAAACTAGAAATGCTCGAAACGCAATTATTGCCACAATATTCCGCAGAATGTCAGCGGCTATTGGAATAATAGATGTAAATTATAGTTATCGTATCCGTGTTCGATTAATTAATTTAGCAGATCAGTGAATGTGTGTGTATAATGTTGATTGTTGGATGAAAAGAAAACAAACCATTTGCTTTAGCCTTGTGGTCACCAAAGAATGAACATAAACATTTTCAACTTTTAATTGCCGCACTAAAAATGAAACAAAGCAAGATACTCGTGCATAGATGATGTAAATGTGTTAAACTGTTTGAGATTAAGAGCGTCTATCTGTATGCAACTCAACTAAACTGGACGAGCGGAAGGGTGGGGGAGGGGACTGCAGTTTTGAAGGCAGACGATGACGATGACGACGCGCCTAAAACAAACAAATAAACTCCAAGTAAATGGCCAACAACGATGCTGGCGGCACGCTTTGCTCTGGCTTAATTAAATCGAGGCAAAAACAATAAAACTACATCCACATCGACATCCATATCCACAGCCCTCAGTATCGTGTCCGGGTGAGATTTTATTACGCACTGTGTATGTGCTATGCAATAATTCAAAAAATACTTGCCAGTTTATCATTAAAATCAAAAAGTTCTACAACGAGGACTGCCACCCAGCGTGTGCGACGTTTGCTTTTGGGTATCCGGCAACATTACCGGGACTTATGATTCCCCATTAAAGATGTTTAGACGCACAAATAAACACTCGTAAAAGCCCCCCTGGCCTGAGCCCCCTGCTCCTATGCTTTACCATTTGGGCTGTAAACATTCGTAAATCGCAGAAAGCTGTGCCAATATTGCATATGCAAGAGCTATTCAAATCGTAACAAAAACAATTTGAAAACCCCCCTGCAATCTGCAATTGGAACCCTAAAATAGACAACATTTCTTAAATTCACATTCTAAAAATATTTCGATTTCATTATGTTTGTCTCCAGTTATTTGTTTCTAATCTAATATTTCCCTTTTAATTTTCATCGCTTTCATTTTAAATTCTTATTTATTAAAACTTTTTAAAAACTGTGTGGGTTTTTTTTTTAAGTGTATTAAAAAAGCGTTGTTCTTGAACTATCAGTCATACATAATAACATCGATAAGAGATTCGATAAATCAGAGCCAGAAAAAAATCACTAAATATTCATTGCGAACATTTGCAACAAACTTGTCAAATATACAGAATGTTGTTAGACAGGCTGTAGACATTCAAGAATGTTGGAAATGTTGCAATTTAGAATCAGGCACATTAATACCTTACTCTCTCTTACTTTCTATCTCTCTCTCTCTCTCTCTCAACTGTCTATCTACTCAACATTTTTAAGCAATTTTTTTTTTAATAAGCAGCAAACTGACAAGTTAGATGGAAACTAATGCGTGCCAATATTTCACGATTATGTCAGTTGCTTGTGTTCGAGCCCCCGCGTGGGGTCTTCAAGGCTTGAGGGAGGGGGGAGGGGGGGAGTGTAATCTGGAAAAGTTGCGTGCGCACGCGTACAGCGCCAAAACGAATTAAGCCTGATGCACCCAGCACTGATAATTCAATTTTTGTTACTTTGCTCTGCTGGGCAGACAGTGGACCGGGGAGGGGGACAGGAGACAAGAGCCAGACGAGGGGGTAAGAGGACTATAACCTGGTGCTTTGCATTCAATTTGTACAACAGTTACACACGCACATCATATCAACAACAATTTGGCAGTTCGATTTGCGACTACATGAGAAATCTTCGCTTGGCACGCAACCTCCAATGTGAGATTGTGTTTATGTCAAAGTGTTGTAATTGCTGTTGTTGTTGTTTCTGTTGTTGATGCTATTGTTGCTGCTATTCCTGCAAATCATCGCTGTAATCTCAGCTACTGTTAGAAAGCAATCTATTGAATGAATGAATGAATTGAGTCAAACAAAGATTGCACAAATGTAACACAATTTATGCGTAAATCAACCAAAGGGCTAAATCTCCCTAACTCAATCCAACACTCTACTCTCCTCTACCCCCCTTCATCTCTGGCACTACCCTCGGTGTGTTATCGGCTGTCAAATTTGCCAAATCACGATGACGTATCACAAAACCGCGTTTGACATCCCAGTTTTTTATCATTATAAAAGGGTTGCATATTAATTCCATGGGGTAAGCCAAAAAAAAAAAAAGAAAACAGAAAAGAAAACCAGTTGCGAACTCTATTTGAGTCTGGCATGTGAGCAGCTAGACAAAGAATCGATAAAAGAACAGATTTGAGGCGCCTTTCAAGAAATCAGTTGAACTTGAATTGCTTTAGTTTAATAGAACATTAAATACTCTAGCAAGTTGTGTAACCATTTTTCGATATCTTCCACAGGGTTAAGGATATTTCGTTATGTATATTCCTGCAAAACAAAAAGAAAACTCTTCTGGGGCATACTTTCAAATGAAATTAAAAAGATTGGCAAAGAGAAACCCCCTTACTATCCCAGAAGGACACAAGCTGAACCATCCATCATGGACTGTGTATCCTGGCAAATAGTGTCGTCATCGATCAGCTCGAACGCAGGCAGCTGCCTACGCGCCCAATTCTATGCAACACGTTTCCACACATCCACAGCGCTGACAAATTAAAATGCACAAACAAAATAAAAAGTCGACCATAAAAATCGGACTGGCGGCGATAGCATTTCCAAAACTGATGACGAATGTTTTATGAATTAAGATGGATCACTTGCCATGACTGCCACAAAACCAAATAAAAAACAAACCCCAAAAACTGAATCAATAACAAAAAAAGGATACATAACGACAACCAAATGAACACCGAATGAATAAGTAGAAGAAGCCGAGCCAAGACTATTGTGCGAAGAAATCGAAGCATGCAACAAAATGAGGAAAATAAAAGCCGAAACATCTACGGCGACTTTGCCATTTGATGCAGTCTCTGTGGCAGCATGACTTGGCAGCTTTGCTACCTATCGGCATGGTCATGTCACTCTCAGTTTCAAAAGAGTTTGAATTTCCAATTCAATTGAGTCGAAAAGTAAATGACGTTGAAAACTACAAGATGCGTGTCCCAATCCCAAACACAGAAACCGTGTGTTTCTCTGGCAGAGACTTTACTGCCCTAATGGTTCAGTCGTGGCGCCACAAGGCTTGCACATACACTCAGAAAAACAAATTCTCCCGTTTTGTAGGAAATCTACATACTTTTATCCAGAATTAATTTTTTTCAATTTATTGATTGTTGGTTTCTAAAATCCATGGTTTGATTTTCCTAATTTTTGCTAAATCTTTTGTAACCATAAAAAAAACATGTCGAATTTTAATGTAATTTTGTTACTTATATTTATTATTATATATTAGTATTTTAAGAATTCACATACACAATTATTTTACATAGCTTATAATATTCATATCACTTCATTTTGAAGTCATTCAGTTTTGCGTTCGTGAGTAGATTGAATTTCCACTGAGGTATGCCAACTCCAAAGTAGACAGCAGCTAAACTCTAATCTAATTTTTTAAAATTTCCAAAAGGATTTCTTTTCAATGTGATTTTATAACTGATTTTCTAATAGAAAATAAATAGAAAATATAATAGAAAATATTTCTAACCACAAAACACCACCAAGTCATCTAATTTTAAGAAGCTAAGAAATTTCAAGAAAAAAGTTTTAATTTTTTTGAAGATTCTTATTTTATGTGGATTTTTTTCTTTTTTGAGTGTATATATGAACAGTTTAAATTCAGGATATGAGCAGACAATCATTTATAATGTTTAAATTTTTAACAAATATTCCTAGCCGATGTGCGCTTGCTTGAAAGGACTGAATGCTTGGAATGAGGATTCTTTGCAACACACTCGCAGCAAACCCCTGCCTGCCCCAGCTTGGAGTTCTTCTTTAATCAGCACAGGAATCTGATACTTGTACAAAAGGCTTTGCTTTGTAAACACGCTTTCGGAACTTTGCGAAGCAGCAAAAGCTACAATAACAACTATGACAAGCAAACTCGAGTGGGAAGGAAGGTCGTTTATTGTATGGATTTTGCGCATATTTACACATATGAAAAACATGTTAACCAGAAAATTAATTATAAAATTTTCAAAAACCTTAACAATGTCTACAATATGGCGTTTATTTCACTCAAACAAAAACTTACTAGCTGCCACACACACACACACACAAAACGATATGTCTGTGTGTGTTGTGGGTGTTTGAGAGTTTATGTATGGGTGGCAAGTGCCAACTTTTATACAGGCGCATTCAGTTTTGGCTATAATAATCTATAATCTTTGTACCTTAAGTGATATCCCTCAGCTGGTCAGATTGCTAAATTAGAACTATTAGCAACTATATACGAAGTTTAGAAAATATATTTAAAGACGATGCGTTAAATAAATGTAGCCCTTGAATATTTATCGATAACATTCAAACAATTTCAATTGAAACACTGATATGATATGTGATCAAATCTGTCCAGAAATGCTCACCCTGTATATACCAGCAGGGCTTTTCATTCTTATAAGACTTCGTACCATGTACAACTAAGTATATAAACATATACTCTGTATACATACATTGTTTAAGGCACAAAGCAGAGGCCACAACCATTGCAAGCAATAGAAACAGGAGCAGTAGCAGTAGCAGGAGCAGGAGCAGGAGTAAAATCTCAAGCAAAAAATGAAACCGTAATTCATACTTCCTATAAGAAATTTAACATTTCTTTTATTTTCGCTTGGCTCCAAGGAGCAGCTAAGGCTAACTGGAATGAGAGCGGATATGGATATTGTGATGGTGGTGCTGCTGTGAAATTAAACACGGCATCTACACACACACACACACACACACACACACATATATATATATATACATACATACATATAAAGAAACATCTTGGGAAATGGGCGAGGGCTCACACAGAAAGAAGAAACGTGCACAAGATGCGGTTTGCTCAGCTCAGAGGAGCATAGACTGAAAGATGTATGAGCTTATCGGGGCGCATCCCCAGCACTTGGCATGGGTGAAAAGGGGGGGCAATGGGAAGCTCCAAGCGAATCTCCCACGCCCAGCAGCTGTTGGCATCTGCCACCGTTGATTCGCTGCACGCAGCTGCAGCTGTTGTCACCTGTGTCCAGGCGTCATGTGTAAATCACAGAATCGGGCTCAATGAGAGCGCACACGAAAAAATGCGAATTAACATAATGTGTGGTCTGGTCTGGTCACATAACGGTAATAAATAAAGGCCATGGTCTTGCACAGAGTGCGGCCAGCAGTAAAAATCTTTCGGTTAAGAGCACAGAGCCCGCAGACACCAGAGAACTCTGTGCCCAGAACACACAAAAGATAATGCTTATGAATAACGGATCGTATTGCATTCACACAAAATGTATTATTATTATTTTTGAACAAAAAATTATAATATTCAAGAAAACCCTCGAATCGGAGTTATGAAAAATTATGCAAAAAGCGAGCAAGAAACGAAAGAAAACAAAAGACAGGGCAGAGTCCTGACGCATTTCTCAAAATAAAAGTATCGAATTAGCAATATAATATCAGATGTCCTGTATTGCAAAACAGAGCGTAGAACGAGGGCACTCACTACTACTGCTGGCAGTTCCACTTCCACTTGAATTGCCAGCCGGCATGCTGCTGGTGCTCCTCAAACTCAGACTCTGTCTCAGACTCAGACTCGGACTCAGTCCCAACCTCAGTCTCCACCTCACAATCGGTTGGCTCTGCATTGGTAATGTTGCGAGCAGATTGTGCTCATTATCTCAGGGTATGTCAGCTGAAAAGACTTTTGATAAAGGCTAGCACCAGTTGCAACAACAACAACAACAACAACAACAACAGCAGCAACAGCAACAACGGAATCGCAACCGCAATTTCCGCGCCCCCTTGACATATGTAAACCTAATTCCAAATCTACCAACATACACACATAGACTACAGTTGCATGTTGTTGCTACATTTATAAGTACATATCCTCATCCCGTTCCTCCTTCCCCATTTTTCCTTGTTGCTTTTTTTTTTTTTGCAAGCGCAACCGCAACTTGTTCGCCTGAGTGCATTAGAATCGTTTTCATATCGAGTCTGGGGTTCGTTGCAGCCACCAAATCGCCTGGGTTCTCGAGGATTTATGGAATAATGGTCGCAAAATATGTTTTTTATAATTCTTTGTGTGTGTTTTTTTTTATGATTTTTTCTTCTCTTTTTTATTTCTTTACGGTTATGTATATATCCGCAAAGGGAGAAATATGAACAAAAGGTGACGCGGCACATTGTGCGCGGTTTTACTATTGTTGTCCTGAGCGGATTTCGTTGCGACTACGGGCTATTTCATCAAATTGGCTTGCAACTGAGACCAACTTGGGCAGCCAAGTAGTTGCAGCACCTGTCGAGGGCTAATCTTCAACATATATAGGGGATAAGCAATTTCATAGAATTCGAATCGTTTTTTTTATGCGATGTGAAAAATTGTCAGCGGAGGCAACTCATCTGCCGGGCATAATTCAATGTCTTTTCATCTGCCAGTCCGATATGCTAACAGTATCATTTATAAAAAGAAGTTAACCGAGAGGAGGCAAATATCGCGCTAAAATTAAAATTGTTGCTTAAAGTGCTCTAATTGAAGAACAATTCAACTGACTATTTTCGTTGATCATTTTGACCCAGCATTATATGTCCTAGCCTACTTGCTGCCAAAAACTTTAATTTTAAACAACGCAAAAGCAAATCAAAACACTAAAAATTCTATTCATTCTAGCAGAGATGTCCGACTAACAAGCTTGATAGTTACACGATCTATAACTCGACTAAGATGTATATAAATCATATAAAATATCTACGTTCTGCTTGCGCTGTGTAAGCTGCTGACAAGCAACTGTCACCACCTATGTATACTCCTAAAGCTCCTTAGTGGGAAAGGCGCATCTTTGGCCTGGGCTGCCATTTGCACACAAATAGGCCGCCCCCACCAAAACTGGCAGTGAAACAAGCTCGCAGGGCAACAAAACGTCAACGGCCAGACACGAAAACATTGGCCACAAAGGGTATTTTGTTGGGGCTTTGCTTATAAATCAGTTGCGCGTCTTTTAATAAATTGTAATTGAGTCGCGCTTCGCCATTCGCCGACTGAGCTGCTCATAGATACATTTGTATCTGCTGCTTGTTGCTGTTGTTGCTGCTCTTGCTCATGCTTAGGCGACTGCGACTGCGACTGCGATTGCGATCGCGTGTGGGAATGCAGACAAGGTGATGTCGATCCTTATGGCTTAGCGGCGACCCTAAACAATCCTTTTATTGTTGCTGTTGTGTTTATTGTAGTTGTTGTTGCTGCTATTGTTGCTGTTGTTGTTGCTGTTGTTGTTGCTGTTGTTGCTGTTGTTGTATACTTGGTGCTGTGCCGGCTGTCGCCACTTACGGCGCTCTGAGCATCTCCGCTTGCAGCTCGCCTGCATGGCATGCTTGAAAATCACGTAATGAAAAATGTTTTGAGTGCAATTTTTCTTTTCATTTGCTTCGTGCTACTTCTCCTCCTGCTCCTCCTGCTGTTGCAGCTTGTGTTGCCTGTGATGCCTGTGCTGCTGCTGCTGCTGCTGCTGCTGCTGCTGTTGTTGTTTGTGTGTTGAGCAGCAATAAAACTCATTGAACATGAGTTGCTTTTGAGCAACATGAACAATTAATGCAACATATGTTTGCCGGAGACCGCACCGCACCATGCTGCAACAACAACAACAACTAAATACACATCTTTCGATCCTTTTGGTGCATTGAAATCGAATTAGTTGGCAGCGCGACTCCGCACTCTGTGCCAAATGTTGCACAACACGCAAACGAAGAACAGAATTCGAAAGACTTTTTCAAAGTGCATCTCAATGAAGTTTTCATGCCCTTATTTAATTGTATTAAATGCCACATACAAATCAACTATACTTTAAATAATAATAACATTTTAATAGCTTACACTTTTGCTTCTATAACTTATAACAAAAGTCAACTCTAACAGATCTTTGCGGTTAAATATTTGAGAGATATGAATTCATATAGATATGCATTTGTAGATTTCTCCTTATTAGTTTGATAAGGCTGATGATCAGTCGATCAGTCCTTGCTGCAATAGGTATACGAAATTTATTTCACAACGCTGATCAAGCAACACGCCCCTCACCACAACCACACAGATCTCGGACAGTCGTTAAGTTAGATGCACCTACTAGCCCCAGATCAATTGCACTGATACGAATTAGCCCGAGCGCCGGAAGCGGGGTGCAGGGTAGATAGCCGTATGAATGCAACCGCAGATTCTTGTAAAAAATTGCACTTTTAATTGTGTCTAGGCGATGCCAAACCAACATTGGATTGTTTCTTTTTAATTGCCTTCAGTTGGCGCGTATTTGTTTTCGGCTGAACTTTGTAAGTCGAGTGCTTTATAACATTTTTCTGCATTTTACGGCTGTTCAAGTGGGAGGGCGTTGGATTTGAGCGGCTTTTGAGCAAGTGGCGAAACCCCAAAAAATAAATTAATAATACAAAAAATTAATAGTAAAACAAATTAATGCCAGCTACACATAATTAATTATTCAATTCCATAATATACTTTATAATTTATAAATTATATTGTGCGGTTGTCTTTATTTTGTGATTGGCTTTCCCCAATAAATGCAGCAAATGTTGGAGAAATTTTTAAATCAAAAAACTCTCACAAATTAAAAAAAAAAACATTATTTTCAATTTAAAGTTGTTTTTATTCAAAATTTTGTATTTTACTATTTGTCAAAATTAAATTAATAAATATATAAATAAATAAATTAATAAATAAATAAATTAAATAAATTATCTCTGAGAGAAATGCGAACTGAGTGAAATTTATATAAATTTGTTCATTTTATGTCAAAGAATTTTGAATAATTATTATATACTCGTACAGCCAAAAAGCGCTGCTAACCAAAGGCAAATGCGAAATGTTGAATACCAATTAACATAAAATATGATTGCCAAAGACTGACAATCAACGAGAAGAAACCAGCTATCAGCTAAACGTTTCACATTTGCTCAAAAGAAATTAATGAGAATTAAGCGATCTGCCCACCTAATACCATAGACGACGACATATGCCCCAAGTATCACACTGGGACCTTGCCCCTCGGTTGGCTTGCGTCGCGAGGATGGTCATCAAAAGCATTCCATTTAATTTCAAGTTTTTTTGCATTGAAGATGGACACGAAACGTCCACGGCCAAGGACCGTGGCCAAATCAAAAGCACCAAATCTAAACCAATAATAAAGTTAAATCGATAATTGAGGTCGGGCGAAAGGTATTTTTGGGGGCCGATAATATTTTAAATCGCAGGGGCCTTTGGCGAACATACGTGATCGCTTAACTGTAAATTAAATATAATTTACCAATAATCATAATTACAATATGTAGTTTTGTTATGTTCTTTTTCTTTTCGGGCTTTTTTCTCATTTTGTTTCCGTGCAAATCTCGCATTCAGCTCGAGATTCAGCTGATCCCTTAAGCCACACCAGACGCATAAATCATCAGGCAAAAAATGTTTGGATCGATAACTGTTTAGGTCTGAGCCGTCTAACCGTGAGATTGCCGATTTGTTAGAAGATTGCCTCTGTCTCAACGTGCGCCAGGCAGCTAATGTTGGTTTATCTTTGTGTTGTCTTTTTAATTGCATTGCTTAACCGATCACGCACTATTTATGGCTATAGACTGGAGTTAGTGACCTCAGAGACTTTCAACTTTTTATATAGACGAACACGTTAGGAACATTTCCCCGAGCATCGGAAAAATCAAGAAAAATCAGTTCAGTTTCATAAAAAACCATATTAAAACAAATTGGTCCATTAATGCTTTTTCAATAATAATTTATTATATATTGTTTTTAAACTTGTTCACTTTTCGTTATGTTTGCTGTTCTCTAGTTGCTGGTGTCCTGTCAGTATTCTGTATTATTTTAATGCTATTTATTGTAATAATATGTATGTTTTTGCAGCGAGCGACAAATGTTGCACAATAAGTTAACATTTTTGATTCAATTTACACTATAATTCGCTTAGCTGCACCCCAACCAAATCCACCCGAATTCTTCGCAGGAATATTTGAGTTTTTTTTTTGTATAAAAATTAAGTTCGTTTTTCTTTCTGGTTTCAGAAAAAAAAAAATAAGTGAAATGAGTTAAGAAAAAACAGTTGCCTAAGAAAATGAATGAATATTTGAAAATTTTATTTTAAATGTTGGACAATTAATTAGGGACAGATCAGCGAATTACAGTGTATCATGTTGTCAATACAATGTTCAGTGACTATTAGGACTAATGTTAATGTAATGTTAATATTTAAGGTATATATATTATAGCATATGAAGCGTTTAAATAGATATATTTAATGTCGACTTTATAACACATTTTTTAATGAAGTTCGCATTATTTCTAATTATCATTTTTATTTATTCCCATCTCTTGCATTATGCTACTATATATATTCATATATATATTTTTTATTATATTTTTTTTTTTGTATGGTTTAATGTCTAAGCATGTGTGAATACTTTAAGTGTTTAGTTTATAAAATACTATGATTAGTTTTGCTTAATGCGCTTCTAAGCTAATAAATAAATTAAAACCTTGGCTTATAACATTAACTCTCAATCACTTAATTTCCATTTAAAACACTAAAAAGCGATTTATAAAATGATTACCGATGATTGAAGACATACCTATTATTATATATATATATATATATATATATATATATAAGCATATGGTCTTCATTCATTCATTTCATTGTATAAATTAAATGCTTAAGAATTGTAGTTAGAAGCAATGATAAAATGTGTCGCAGTTAGTAAATGCTAAATGCTATGCCAACTCTAGTTTAGCGGCCATTTGTGGCATCCAGCACTACTTTAAAAAGTCTTTGTATGCCTATGTACAAAATGCTGGAGGCTATCCTAAATCTTAAGTGTACAACTGGGTTATGTCTATGCATTATGTATTGGTATCGGAAGTGTTTTTAATTTTTGCTATTTTTAAGTATGTACAAAACAGGGCATTCCAACATTTGCAACATTCGCAATTTATCTCTGCTCGAGACTTCTGCATGACTTCTGTTTTTCATTTTTAATACGTATTTACATATGTTTTGCACTAATCATGTTGGAGTTCTGCATTTAGCATTTTGGTCTGGCCACGCCCTCACACGACGCCCACTTCTGAAACGCCGCCGACACCTGGATTGCACTTTGAGATCAAATATCCTTGTCGCCTTTGGCAAGAGCTTACCGCATCAGGAGCCTAATTAGCACTTCCGAACAGTACCGAGTTCTTGTAATACGCCGTTGGTCTCTCAGATAACGGACTTTTCACATCCCGCTCTGCATTCGCCGCACGTGTCTTGCGCTCCATTTCCAGTTCCTGTGCAAGGGATTCTTTAAAATACACAAAATAAATACCAAAAAAAAATAAAGCATATTTTATAAAGCTGTGTGCATTAAATATATAAAGGAGTTGCAACCAAAGGAGGTGGTTCAAAGGTAACCCAGCAAGCAATAAAACACCTAAAGTTTAGTAATTGGAAAACATACTTCAACCAGCAACGACATTGTTTGTTATGTTGGCAAAGCGTACTTCACTCTGTCATCGAATATGTAAAGCATATTGAATTTTCTTGTTGCACACAACGAGCAAGGCGACATCGATTATAATTAGTTTCATTATCTATTCGAGTTTGTCCTTGTCCGTGCTCAGCGGCCAGTAGAATAAGCAAGTCGGAATACAAAAGACCTTTTCCAAATACTCTTTTGTATTCTTACTTACTTCTTCTACTGGAAAACATTTAAATATATATAAAGATATATGCGAAAATTCATTAAGCCGACAATGGAAATTTTATATGATTTTGAGGGAATTTTAGTTAAACCCAAAACTAATGACAAAGTTTCTTTTATATAATATAATCCCCATGGGATAGAAAATGTCAGTAATTATGTACGTGGATCTATGCGTAGATTCATTAAACATTTTTCGAAGAATTTGATAAGAAATTGATGTCCTTGAATATTTAGATAATAAATTGATTAAATAAAGCATTGCTCAACTTACCCGAATAGTTTTGCCAGAAGGCGCCGGTGGCCATCAAATCGATGCCTGGATAGCTCCACGGAGCTTTTCCGTTGCCGGCAGCAGCTGCAGCTGCAGCAGCGGCGGCTGCCGCTAAACTGCCCTCGGCAGCAGCAGCAGCAGCCGCCGCAGCTGCCACAGAGGCAGCACTGGGCGGTTGGTCCTCGCGATCCCGACTGGAGCAGCGCGGCTCATTGTCGCGGGCAGCGCTGCTGCACTGCTGGCGCTCGATGGAGCCCTCGTGATCGGAATGCGGCTCGCGCTTAAAGTGGGTGGGGGAGTCCGAGCGGGTGGCGGATGCCGGCTGGACCGTTTGACTGGTCACATCACATGAGGAGCTGGAGGACTTCTCGGACTTATCACTGCCGCCACGACTGCCGCAGTCGATGTCTATGGGATTCAATGTAAAACAGAGGGCGCTGTGTTGGTTATCAAAGCGTTAGGCGCAGGGAGGGGGGGACAAGCGAGAGAGTCGAGAGGCGAAAAGCGGAGCAGGGAGGGATGGATTGGTATTGTTAGCCATGCGTTATGGTCGCCTCTGCCTTTTTTTCTTTCGTTTTGCTTTTTCTTTCTTTTTTTTTTGCCCCAAAAAAACTTACCTTTGAGCGCCTCGGCGCCTTCGCTGCTGCCACTGCTGCATTTGCCGTCAGCAGCGTTGCCTGCCCCACACAGCTCGGCATCGGTGCAGGTGACGCTGTTGCCATTCGAGTTCGAGTTGCCCCCTTTGCTGCCCCCTTCGCCCAGCTGCTGCTGATAGCGGATGCGAATCTTGCGCTCGCGTCTGAAGCGTTTCTGATAGAGCACTGCAAAGTAGCAAAAAAAATGAAAAAGGGAAAACCAAAAAGATGAGACAGTTTTTAGAGTAATTCTCTTTTATAAGATTGAAATTGTTCAGTGGATTATTTTGTTGCTATTTAATAACTGATTAATTGCTGTCATATTTGACATTTTCAGTAATTGCACATTTTAGATTCATTCCAAACTTTTAGTATCTTTTCAAATTAATTGTTTTTAATATTTTAAAGAAAATAAAATAATCCTCTACAATTTATATATTATTTTATTTAAAGTAAGATAAGCATTACATTTAAATTACTTTGCAAATAGAAAGTTTTCTATATTAAATTGTATTACATAGTAAATTTTGTAAAACTATTTTCAGGTCAAGCATGAATTCAATGTCAAAACCATTTGGTTAATTTTGGAAAACTGCGTGAAAATGTTCAAGTTTGGCAAGATAAAATTACACATTTAGAAACCATAGAATTATTCACTTCAAATTTCTTTTTTTTGATTTGAAATACATTTTACATAGAGAAGAAAATTGTAGAAAATTCAAGAAATTAGAAAAAATTTTATAATTTTTTTGTAAATTTTTAATAATTATTTATTTGTATTTCCAGCAAAGTTGCGATCAAATGTTGAAGTTTGACTGCCCAAGAATGCCCCAGATATAAATCTGTGAACTCAATCGATTGATCGCTGATCGCTGATCGTCGATCGCTGGCTGTGGCAGCTCAACTGCGCATCCGCCCGGCTGTGTGGGCGCAATTTGAGCAAAAAGAGACTGTGGAGACATAGAAACATAATCGAGCGTTGATCAAGTCAGTGGAGCGTGGTGACAGCCGTTTTGAGGGTGTAGCAAATTCATCAGAACGATGCACGTATAAATGTTGTGTGTGTATTTTGTTGCTTTGGGCTGTGCTGATATTGAATTTCACTCATTGGTCATTGGGGAGCGACACAGCGACAGTGGAGCTGCTTGAGGACCGGGTGAGCAATGTTCTTGACGTTGCGCCGATGCACTCACGCTCCCGCTGCATTTGGGCCAATTTGTAGCGTGTTGTACAACCCCAAGATGTTTATCGCTTTGCTTTATTATTAGTTGCAATTAGATGTCTGTGTGGCTTTTACATAGTTGCATGCAATTTGTGTTTAAGCCCCGGCAAACGGCAACAACTGCACTAACAGCAAATAAAATGGCAATGTGGGACGAGC
The DNA here is from genome assembly GCA_035042055.1 of Drosophila macrothrix. NCBI lineage: Eukaryota > Metazoa > Arthropoda > Insecta > Diptera > Drosophilidae > Drosophila > Drosophila macrothrix. The sequence goes on from JAWNLX010000604.1 coordinate 8,645,317, forward strand.
CCAACAACATTCCAAGTGGCTTCAACATTTATAAATGCAGTTCGCTCTACTCTCTACTGATTTATGCGATTGCTTGCTAGGACCTCGCTCTACCAAGAAGTGGCTGCCTAAAAGCGAAACGAAATAAATGGTGAGACCAGCCACAATTACCATTTGGAGTTTACAATTTTTTCAATTGAAATTGGTGCTCCTTTGAGGTGACTTTGAGGTGTTAGCCAAAGCGAAGGCGTTTGCAATTTGAACACGGCCAACAATTTGGGCCAAGTGGATTGTGGATTGTGTAATATCAAACTTATATAACCACTCAAGGTACTGATCGAGTCTTTATCTTCTCTTTCTTTTGTTGAAAACCAAAAGTTATTGATGGCCAGCGCTGAATTTCACAACACTTTTCTCCAAGTAGTTGTTGTTGTTGGCAAATCCAAAGCCAAAAACAAAGCGAGCACAAAAGATATTCGTATTACGTTATTCATTCGATGATATTTGATCCATTTCAAATACAAGCCCGACTAGTTTCGGCAAACGAATCCTATTTATTCAATACCCACCCACACACATATATATGATATTTAATGGCCATCAGAGTAATTGGCTGAACGGTTTCTGATTTCAAATATAATATTGTAGCGCAAAATGTATGGCAAAGATTTGGCTGTTCACGCTGACACATTGGCAACCCACCCCTAAAGACTTGCCAGAAAGTTTGACAACCCTTTTAGTCTTTCGGAGTCATCATAAACATAATAACAACCAATTAAAAGATCTTTGTGTTGTGTGCGTCAAATAAAACTTTTTGTCTGTAACCAAAAGCAACTCAAATTCCACACCCAAAAAAGCAGTGAAACACCCTTTCCCTTCCCCCCCCACCGTTTCCCCTCTGTCCACCCACGAACTCATCCAGACATCGACATCATCTAATGTTGTGGCGTCGTCGTTGGAGTTGGAGTTGAAGTTGAAGTTGCTACTTTTTGCCAATCGCTCGAGTGTAACTAAATAATGAAATGATATTAAATTCATTTGAATTGTGATTTCTGTGGAAAAGGTGCCCGCTACAGCAAATGAACGGAACGGAACAGAACGGCAGCCTTGGACTGAGAAAGCCCCTTTGAGCCTTGTCGACAGACAACCAGAACGACCACCAAAGCACCAAAAGAGCGTGACAGAGACGGAGACGGAGTAAGAGCAAGAGAGAGAGAGAAAGAGAGAGTGAGGCTGCTGTCGATGGACATATCAGGTGTCATTGTCATTTGAGTCAGCTTACATTAAGCGCACTCGATTGGAGTCGGCATAGGCACTGAGCACTCAGCACTCGGCGCTCGGCACTCTTTTGGAGAACCCTCTGCGGACGCTGCTCGCTGTCAGCCTTCTGGCTTGTGAAAAGGGATTGCTGCCAAGTCAAAAATCACGCAGCACGGATATGAAACTATAAATAGGCATACAGCACTCGTTGCATAAATTCAAATTGACAAATGTACTATGAAATTAAAGCTCGAATGGCGAAATCATAAACAAATAAAAAGCAGGCAACGTTGCATCTCAAACATGTTGCAAGCAATCCCATAAGTCGTTGTCAGCTGGATTGCATCGCTATTTCATATGGCAACCATAGAAACTATCACTCAAAACTGTCAACCGTTGTCGAAATTGAAACGATTTTCAAATGCGTTTTGAGCTTTAGATCAATGCTGCATTTAAAGTTGAAAACACAATTTGAATCGGTATTAAAATATTTAAAAATTAAATATACAGATTATTTTCAAGTTTGTTCACAGCAACACACTCTAAACTTGAGACTCGACCATTTTAGCAACTTATTTTAATTATTTAATTGGTTGGCGATAAACGCTTTGAAGAAAAAATAGACACTCAATATTAATGGGATTTACAAATTGCTCTGCGCAATCGATTAGAGTACAAATACAGCTGCTAAATAAATAATAGAAATGTTTGCAAATGTTTATTAATTACACTTGTTGGTTTAAGGAACTTATGAAAATGGTTTTAGAAGTCAAGGACTCTTAAAAAGAGGAGAATAATTTAGCGTTTCCAAGAAATGAAGAAAATAAATGGAAAAAATAATAGCGCAACCTATTAAAGTAATTAATTAATATTATTAATATTATATATACTTTAATAAATAGTATAAATTATAAATCATATCGATTCCTATAAAGATAATGATTTCCCTTCAAATTAAAAAAAAAAGATATATATATATATAGATACATATATTTAAAAGAGCAGTACTACCTTAAGGGGAAATTCGAGCCATATATAATAAAAATGATTATCTTAAAACATTGCAAACGTAATTGTTTGCTTTGTGAGCAGCAACAAAATATGTCAAAGTGGTGCTATTCTCTCGCAACTGTATATATATGTTCCAGTTGAACGATTCGTCAAGATATATCTTTGATTATATGTATTTAGTGTGCTGGTTACTTTATTTCCAGTTCTCGAACTTACCACGCAATTTGCGTTCATCCACAAGCTGCCGTTCCAGCGCATCTTTGACTTCCCGTTCGCGCAACACATCCATCTTGAGTTCGGCTGTGAAAGTACACAGAGAGAAAAAAAGCAGAGAAAGAGAGTGAAAGAGTTAGTTACGGTCACATTGAGCACGACTCGCTTAGCATATCGATGCCAATACATATATTTTGTGGCTTGCAAGTTGTTTGGTTGCTCACCTTTCTCGTAGCTAATCTGACGCTCCTGTTGCCTGGCATTGTCGGCGGCGACTTTCAGCAGACTTTGGATGTTCCGCAGCAGCGTCTCCGTGGAGCTGGCGGGCACCACGGCATGCCCGTCGATGCCAAGCGGGCCCAGCGCCAGGCCGCCAGCGAGCGCTGCCGCAGCGGTGCCATCGTTTGCCGCCAAGAGCGCCTCGTTGGGCGTCAGCGCACCGCCGCCGGCCGGTGGTGGACCATTGACGGCGGCTGCGGCACCAGCGGCCGCACCATTGGCAACGGCAGCGGCGGCTGCCAACTGGGAGTAGTTGAGGGCGCGCTGATGCTGCAGTGCAGCGGCCGCTGCCACCTCAGCTGTGGGTGAGCCGTGCTGGCCGACAACAACAACGCCCAGATGATGCGCCGGACCCGGATGCTGATGCGAGGAGGCGGCTGCCGCATGTTGATGCAAGTGTGCAGCGGCGGCAGCAGCAGCGGCGGCAGCGGCCGCTGAACCCGTCGACAGATTATCACGCTCCGTGTCACTCAGATCTGTGGTTGAAAGGCACACACACCAACACACACACACAAACACACACACACACATAAACAGACAGAGAGTCGTCAGTCGAGTGGCAGTCGGAATTTGTAAACGTTATTTTCTTATCGCAAACGCAAAGTTTACTCACCCTCATCGTCTTTGGCGAGGCAACGTTCATCGACTTCGGATTGGTTCTCATCGCTCAGATTCTCCTCCTCGTCGTCGTCCTCGACGCCGATGATGGCGACGCCGCCGCCAACACTGCGACTGCCCTCGTCCAAGCTGCGCGAGCCGCGAGGCGATGCTGCCGCCGAGAGGCAATCGCTGCGCTCGCTGCCGGCATCACAATTGCTGCCGCCGTGGTCCGTGTTGCCGCCGGACTTGCTCAGATTCAGCACGGGACTCTGGCGCGTCGGGGAGCCTGCGGGAAACGAGACGCAACGCACAACAACAACAACATCATCAACACTTGCCGCAGGCACAAGGAAACCTTTGCAACACCGAACCAATTTCGAACTTACAATTGCGTGAGCTGAGATCCCTCGGCTTCGAGTCCCGTTCGCTGGCAATGCTGCCACATCGATCGATGCCGCCGGCACAGATGGCCTGTTGCCGCTCATCGGTGCGCTCCTCGCGCAAGCGCTCCAAGTGCTTCACAATGTCCTCGTAGGCGGCACGGCAATTCTCCCAGATGCCCGACCGAGCCAGTGCATCCATATTGGCTGCCGACATGCCAGCATTCTGCGCTGCCGCCTTCAGCATCTGGCTCTCGGGACGCGCATGGAGGCCGTGTGGCGGCATGCCAGGCGACATTAAGGCCGCCGCGCCCGGATGATGGGCATTAATCTGCATAAATGCCATATGGTTAATGGGCGGTGGATTATAGCCGTTGGCCAACAGCGGCGACTTCTCCATCCGATTCATATCTGCAACAGGAATAAATGCGACAATGAACATATTAATTCGCGCACTTTTCTTAGTTTTACTAAATCTGAAATATATATAGAAAATCTGAATTATATAAATAATCGGAAATATATATATAATCGGAAATATATATATAATTCGCAGTCAAACATAAGAAAGAAGTTTCTAGAAATTGCAGGAGGGTTCGCGGAAGAGTTCTGAGTAAATTGAAGAATGCCCGATAATATATAATGTATTATTATGAATTTCTATAATCTGAAATAATCTGAAGTTTATATAGTCCACAATCAAACATACAAAATCTGCTTTAGTTCTGCAGTTTGACTGAAGACAAATTCATCTTTTGATGTTGTTCCTTAATATATACAATTATTATATTCTATAATTCATTTACTTTGGATACAGTCTATTTTCGAGTAATTGGCACACAATTTGTAATCATTTTTATATTTTATTAAGATTTATTTCGCTAAGGCAAAAGTATAAAGCATCAAACGATTTGATTGAATGTTCAACTTGGCGTAAAAGTTAAACGAAACTAAAATGATGGAATCAAATAGACACTGCTAATTGTATTTAAATAAATGTAATTATTAAATAAAAATAATTATTAATTTGCATTTTATTGAGTTAAAAGGCTACAAATCAAATTTATACAATTCAAAGTATTTTAAATGGCTTTTAACACAAAAATAACACTTTCGATTTTTATTTCGCGAAATGCTTTGCAGCTCTTTTTGTTCAATTGAATTTAATGGAACGCCCACCTGTTCACTATGGATATATATGGATATACATACATACATATATATATATATATATATATATATATATATGTTATAATGTCTGCACGCACAGACTAAACACAACAACTAAAATAAAAACATGAACAACATGCCCATATTTAAGGCCACCTTTTGTTTACACACAGACACACAGAGACACACACACACAGACAGACAGACAGACAGACAGACAGCGTCATTAAAGTGCATAAAATATGAAAATTTGTATTAGGTTTGAAATGCGTAATGCAATTAAAAGTTTTGAGTTTTAACGCTTTAAGTGCTTAAATACAATCAACTAACACAAAAATGCAGTTGCATTTTGTCCTTCGCATCCCAGCCGAATAGTGCAATATCACTCAAAAATCAACGCCCTATAATTCAACGAGTATTTCTCAGCTGCCTTAAAGGGATTGAATGACTTGGCAAATCTTTATATACACACACACACACACACACACACACACATACATACATACATACATTACATACATAAATATCGAGTTCTCAGTGATGAACAGGCGCCGGCGGCGCATAGTTCTAAAGAAATAAAAAAAAGATTAAAAATAAAATGAGCATGGGATGTTTTTGATATATGTTTCTGATATTGTGCGTCGGGGCTCAGACACATTAATAGAAATGGGCGTGTTCGTGGTTGTCAGACGCATCAGGAAATCATAGAGCCACAATATGTAAAAATCAATAATCAATAATTTTTGTAAGCCTCGCTTTTGTGTGCATCTGTAAGTACTTATAATAATTACAATGCCAAGCCAAACAAAAAAAGAAAGAAACAATTCAAATAGCAGTCATAAGTCGGCAGTCTTGATTTGGTTTGGTTTGGTTTGGTTTGGTTTGGTTTGGTTAGTTACTTTTAAATGCGGTTTCCTGTACAAATCACATGTTGGCGAGTCGAAACGTTTTCGATATGATTGCTTGCCTTGGACAAATGGCCATTTATCTGAACTTGAAGCTGGGAAACCTGCGAACTGGGAACTGTGCGAGTGAGCCAAGCTGCGATCTCTGTGAGCTCTGTGCTGGCAGCGTGCTCTACAAGTTGTTATTGTTATTGCTATTGTTGTTGTTGTTGTTGTTGTTGTTGTTGTTATACTACAAAACAATTGTGCATTGTGTGCATCTGTATCTGTATCCGTTCGCCAAAGTTATAATCAACTCAGCCACAAATCACAAACATTTCTTTAGCCACTTTCAATTGGCTGCACGAGCATCGAACGATTGAGCAAAGTCAACCAGCAACGTATAAACAGATCTCGATCCGCAACGGAGCCCAAAGCAATTTCAATGAAATCATTTCATTAGTATTTCAAGTGCGTTTTTGGCATTTGCCAATCGAGTTGTGCGCCTTGTTATTGGATCAGATCGTGGTTATGGTGGCGCTGACGGCCATAACATTATACTAAATGACATACCAAAACGATCAATGCACTCAACAATCAATGTGCAACAAGGACCAGGATAATACACTGGGAAAAAGAAGCTAGAAAATGGAAAAACGTTGTGCCTGAATTCCAAAGTCGATTTCCATGTATACATTTTTGTTTATAGAAATTGATTAGGCATTGTTTTTGTGACGTCCTCGATCACAACGAGTAGATGAATTAAACGGAGTTTGAATTACTTACCACTAATATGGCCATTCTCGTAGGCATAGTCACCATTGTCCAGGCGATGCTTCTTCAGCTGCGGATGCTGGGTGAGATGCGAGGGCGGCAACGAGAGGCCGACGGGGCCACGTTTGGGCGGTCTACCCGGTCTGGAACTGCGGAATTGCAGAGAGTTACTGTTGGGTTGAAAGCAATGACAATTGGCTTGGTATCAGTATAAAGCAGCTGTAGCACAAATGGGGAAACACACACACACACACACAAACAGAGAGAGATGTGGTGGCATAACTGGGTTAATATTATTTAGTTGATTTCTCTTGAGCTGCACATAATGTATGATATTTTTGAATAAAAACTATATATTGAGAGTTTTATAATTATTTTAAATTGATTATTAGTATTTTATGTTGCTTGATAAATCTATTTCGACTTGAACTTGTTCAAAAGTAATGCAGTTAAGTATTTATGAAGCACCCCGTTGATCTGACCATTAAACCTGCAACCACTTTAATTATCTGCTATAAAAAAGTGTACACAGAAAACAATAAAAAAAAAAAAACAAAAAAAAAAAAATATATATTCGAGTCAGTTTTGTAACCGGGCAGAGGCAAATGCTACTATTTGGTTTTCAAATATTTAAATAAGCCCAAAGCAAATACTTGACGCACGTAAATGTATACATAAATTGTAGTTACCAAAAGGCATAAACAAGTTTGCGCAGCAGGCAGCAGCCAGCAGCAGCAGTTATGACAAACAACAACTGATGCAGATAAAGATACAAATACAACAACAACAACAACAACAACACAACAGAAGAGAAGAACAGAAAAAACCTGCGTCTGCCGCAAATACTCAGAAACTAAATGCAAATAGCGACTAAAGGCAGAGACAGCTCCACAAACTCCAACAACAGCAAACAATTAACCAAATTACTCAAATTAAATATAAAAAAAAAAAGAAAAAACAGAAAACTGGGTTCTTAGTTGGCTGTTGACTTGTGGCAAACAAGAGAACAAATAAACACGGGTAGCAAATGTGGGCGCAGATTGAACAATTTATAATTGTGCGTGGATACAGTTGCAATCGGAAAGCGATTGCAAATATTTACAGTTATTTCAACAATAAACATCAATATCAATATTTGCATGTAAGACCTGACTCGAGATTTAATTGTGCAGCCAACACAATGACAACAAACACAGACTTGCCCCGCCGGGTCATGTAAAGAGACCAGTTAATGAGTAATCAAAAGTTTAAATATTATCTAGCGAAAGTGTTTTTTTTCTCTTTTTTTTTTTTTTGTATATATCTTTTGTTATATCTGTTTTTTTTGTGTGTGTCCTAATCGGACTTGTACAGGTCTGTGACGTGCAAAAAACATGAGAGCGTTTCTTCTGTTTGTGTCGGTGTCGTCAGTCAGTGAAGTTAATGAATTTATGAACCAGCAAGTGAAAGGGAAGACTTGAGTCAACAATCACCAGCAGGCAACCAACAGGCAACCAACAGGCAAGCAACCAACAAACAACAGCGACACTCTTCTCGTTAACAGGGCCACCGATAAGGGGGCGCCACACATTGTTGGTGGCAACTTCATTGGAATCGGAATTTCTGTCGGCCAACAACTGTCGCCGTAGATTGAAAACTGCCTACATTTGTCGACTTGCTTGCTTGTTTTGTGAATGTATCATTTCTTCGGATAAGATTTGTTTGCTTTGGATTATGCAAGGATAAAACAAATAAAAATCAGATAAAGAAATTCTTGGTTTAAGATTTAATTTAACTAATATTTAATTACTGTTCAAACTTGGGATTATTCGTGATTGATTTTGAATTGGGCTTCCTGTGGGCCAACAACATTCAGAACTACCAACCAATTTGTCATCTCTCGAGTTGGCTTTGTAAATATACTTTCTCGGATAAGATTTGTTTGGCTTGTCTTTGTTAAGTAGGCCAACAGTTTTGACTAATAACTGTCTTTTGGTTTATGCAAGGATAAAACAATTAGTCAGATTAAAATGCTTGGCGCTTAACTAAATTTGAGTAAAATTCTGTTACTCATAAGACTCGTATCAGCAGTGTCCAAGTTTGGTTTTATTCACGATTGATTATGCACTTGTCGGCGGATTTAACCCAATTCGAATGCAGCCAAATATATATGTAGAGTTGAAACAAACGTTTAGTCAGGTACAAGCCAGAAAGTCAGGCCAAGCATGAGACAAACCGGTTCGCAGTAGCCCAACTAGTAGCTACTTGCAACTGGCGAGCAATTTGCTCCGAGGGCGTACTACAACTGCCACAACCGAACCAGTTTGCAGCTGTGTTTCAGCGAGCTTATTTCAATATAATCAAAGCAGAGCTTTCAACTGAACCAAGTCCTGGCGCCGCAGTCCCAACAAACAGCGCCAAATGTTCCAATCAATTGGTTCAGCTACGATTGCAATTGCAAATGTCATAAAAAGTGCTGGGCGTTGCCAACATTTGTCAGTGTGAATATGGGTCTGGATTGCGGCCCAGATCTCAGACTATATATATATATATGCATATATATGTGTTTGTGCTGCATTTGTCGCTTTCGCAAATTGGCAAATCAATTAAGTTTATGGCTGCGTTGCCACCTTAATAGTTTGGTTAAATCAATGCTACGTGGAGCAGGGCAATTAAATAATGCCAGCCAAATTTCCATATTTCAATTATGCAATGCAAACGCGAGCTTTTAATTGAATCTACAATTTAAATTGATTTTTACAACATTGCATGCCACTTGTCTATTTGCGCCAAACCAAAGTGGTTTGCCTTTGATCCCAAAGACATCAGGCATTTCTCAGAAGAAGCCGGCGCTTGAAGTCGACTCACATTTCTCCAACAACAACAACAACAGACTCAAAGTCAGTTCACGTCTAGCATTAGAATTAGCATGTCGATATATATAAATATATATATATATACATATATAGACTTATTCGCAACGGTCGAGCTCAGCTGCAATGCTTGCCCAACTTTGGCATTCATTGTAAAGCGACATGCAAATGCACAAATGACATGGCATGACATGGCATATCAGTCACATAAGCACACTGAAAGAAACAAGTGCTACTTTAGTATTCAATTCGAGAACCAAAAAATCATTGAACGAAATTCTTTCATTTAGTGTTTTTTTTTTGTCTTTTTTGTAATCCCGCAAAAAGATATCCATTGTGAAATAAGTAATTAAGATATTTAATTCTTATTTGAATCAGACTTTTTTTGTTGTAATATCTCATTAATAAAAAAAACAACTGCGGAATAAGTAAACAAGTTATTCAGTTCGTATTTAAAATGCTCCAACGTGGAATGCAACTAATTCAGCTTGAATACATCATTTAGTTTCCTCAATTAAAAACGACAGCGTTTTCGCTCAGTGTAGATATGTAGCTCAACGGACAAAAACAATGGCAAATTGTGGGTAGCATTTCAAATGACTAGATAAACAGAAATCCAGTTATAGGAGAGACTACTGTTACTGATAACAAGCGGCTGCCGGGTAGCAATCAATTCCCTGTGCAATGGGTCAGTTAATCACTTATCGAAGCAGGATAAACAACTGCCAGCAAACCATTTGCAAATACTAAAAACAAACACTAATTGTACATTTCGTCTGTCTATATATATACCTATATATATATATATATATGTATTTGGAGTCCAAGTTCCCGTAGTTATTGAAGCTATTCGCTCTTCTTGTTTCTTGCTGTTGACTTCAATTTTCAATTGGCGTGTTAATATCTCATTTAGTTCTCGTCATAAATTACCAGCATGCTACGTGTTTCTCTTACAAACTTCTGCTGAGTCCGCTGCTATACAGATACAGATACAGATATATATATATATATATATATATTTGTGTGTGTGTGTACTCCCTGCATTCACCCCGTTCGAGAAGTCGCCTCGCTCGTGATGATGCTGAGAGAATATTAGTTGCATTTTTATTTTTATTTCTTTTTGTTTTTCTCTTTTATTTCGGTGGCTGTGTAATTATTTATTATAAAAATAAATTGATCTATTGTTGCTTCATTTATATTAAAAACAATGTTGCTTTTGTTTTTCGGTTACACTCAATTAAGTCGCATTTGCAAAATGCAAAATTGCCAACAATAATGTTATATTCGCCTAGAAATCTCACATCTCGCAGCAGACAGCAGACAGCAGACAGCGAACCGATTCAAAAAAAAATTATGTTTTCGAAATTTCAAAAATTGTAATCTTGGAGTAGGCGAAGAATTAATACCCTGGCATATATATACATATATATATATATATATAGTAATAGACCGATTTTGATAATTATTGATTCGCAACTAATTTTTGGAAAATTACGAAAAAAGCAACAATTGCCTGCTAGTTAATTAATCAATTCGAACTCTAAACTGCGATTAGCTGCATTTGAGCACTTAGAAGTGCCCCCAAAAATACTATGCACATAATTGTGTTTGAAAAGCAAAATGTGGCCAATTTCAATTTAAGCCTAAACCTTCAATTTGCATAGCTGTTGCCAAGCATGGCCAATTTTGTGTAAAAGGTGTGCCCGTCAGACCATTTACAACACGTTGCATCGATCCTATGGCTAATGTGGACCCGCCTCCAAAGCGCTCACTTTGTGGATGCCGCACCACACAAGTCTACGAGTCTGCAAGCGGCGCTTTGGCCAATGTGGCAGGTAAGGAGACAGCCAACTGTCATTTCAGATCAAATTCAATTTCAATCCGGAGCAGCACCTAATGCATTGCCTAACCAACCAATCGATTGAGCGAACACTGACAAAAACTAACTGACGGCGACTCATCAACTGACTGACTGACTGAGTGACTGACACAGCTGTCGGAGTTAAATGTTAAATGTGTTTTTTTTTTTTTATCGAATTAAAGAAAAAAAATGTGTGTGAGACAAAAATGCTCGCCAAAAAAGAGGCAAACAAATATAATAAAAAATATTGCAAAATATAACAAAAACGGATGAGAGCTCAAGAGTATTTTAGAGTGAAAAATAAAGAGAAATTCCAACAAAAAAAAATTTAAAAAAACCAAATTGTCGTTTAAAATTTGCTGTTGTTGTTTTTCTTGTTGTTGTTGTTGTTGTACATCCGATCATAAAAATGTGTTTACTAAACTGATTAGACTGGCTCGCTTTGACCCACATCTTTTCGCATAGCTGGCCAAACGCGTTATCCTTAACCAAAAAAACAACAACAAAAAAAGAAAAAGAAGAGGAAAAAAAGCCCATTAACACGCTCTATTTGTTTACGTTCCCAAAAAACTTCCGGCTGTCGTACGCTGGCTCGTCCCATTTCCGCATTAAGTAATTAATTTAATAACAATTTTTTATTTTTTTTTTTTTCGCTCTAAAAACTCTCAAGTGCACACAGAACCGAGTACATCGATTGTAGGATCGATTTCGATTTCGATTTCAACAGATTGCCATAGTTTTTTTTTATTATACTTGTGTGTTTACCTCTCTGGCGGCTTGATCGATAGGCATCTGCAATTAAAAAGAGAAGAACAAGAGACAAGAGTGAAGTATAAAAAACACATAGGTAAAAAACGTTGTGTGTGTTGTTTGTTGTGTGTGTGTGTGTGTGTTAAGCTTCGACTAAAACAAAAACAAAAACAGCAAAAAAAAAAAAACACGATCAGAAAAAAGAAAACGCAATTTTAAAAATTTCAAAATTATGTTTCACTTATGGACGGCACGGCGGGAAAGCGGGTGTGAAAATGCACACGCCCCAACCCCTTCAAAAAACAAAAAAAGAGACGCGGGCCGAGGCAGGCAGCCACGATAACTACAGTTTATAATTACCACAGGTCCCAGACCATAAACGCAATGGGGTGCACACACTGAGCTGACCACGTCCTTGCTCTGCCCGCTCACCCCGCCCCCCCCCCCCTCCCATCCGCCCCACATCCCGTCATGTTCCACAGAACCAGAGACTATAAAACAACTGACAACTGCCTTTAGCGGTTTTCAACTCGCATTTTTCGCTTTACCCTTTTTTCGGTCAGTTTTGTGTCGACTCGTTCCCCGTTCCCCGTTCCTCGTTCTCTTTTTCGTTCTCCGTTCCCCGTTACCCGTTCCTCATTCCTCATTCCTCGTTGCTCGTTCCTTGTTCCTCGTTCGTTGTGTTTTCAAAAATTCTTTTTGGTCTCTGTCAGCGCCCAATTCTCTACTTGTTACAATTTAACGCAAGTCTTTCAAGCTAATAATAGGTTTAACCGCATTTTTAACTGTTCTTCAATTGGTTGAACGCACTCAGCGTCGAGCCGCACAGCCCTTGAAACTGTTCTACACAGCGCATGTGCACTTTTGGAGCAATGTTTCCATAATTAACTATATGGTTTTCCAACTCGGCATTTCTGTGGCTAGGGCCACTCCCGGGGGCTGCTCGTCTGTCCCCGGGCCCGATGCCAACTGCACTAAAAATGGGTACCACCAGCAAATTGTCCAAATAAATATGTTGTCTCTATCATCAAAAATGATTATGGTTTTAGGGTATTTTTTTTTTCTCTTTTACAAATAAAACGTTTATATGGAAATTAACTATTATTTGGGTGCTTATACATTTTGGCAAAATATGAATAATCGTGAAAATAACATGATCTAAAAGTCACTATAAGACAGAACAGGAATAATCGAAAAATATTTGTGCTGTTGAAATTTGATTGAACAGCAAGTCAAAATTTGATCAGGTTTGGCTTTGGAATTAAAAGTTGCATGAATAAAAAGTTGATATAGAAAAATACTATTTTTAATATTTCCAAAATATTGACACTTTTTCGAATGTTCTACAAATGAATAGAGGATATATTTGAAAATATTAAGATTTGAGTTGCTCAAATTCAGCATGACTAAAAAATATCAACAAGCCAAAATTCGATCAGATAACTTAAACGATTTAGTGTTGACTTTAGCAGCAAAATTAACTAATTGTTTATATATATTGACCAACAAATTTGAATTAAAATTTGAATTAATTGAAATTGCAAGTCAAAATTTGATTTGAGCTAATTGTTTATATATTTTATAGAATCAAGTATCTATAAGTGTAATTGCTCTGAAAAGTGTCTAGTTTCTTTTGGCAAAGTTCAGGCCCAGATCGAGATACTTATTATTGCTGGCACTACTTGCACATGAGTTCAGACTATATATATGAATATACATATAATATATATATATATATATATATATATATGGGGGGCAAATAGTTTTTTGTGTTGTTGCTGTTATTTTAAATCGAACGGAAATGCTTTGACAAGGCACCGCACGCGTCGAATGTTTTGTGTTTTAAGCCAACAACAAAAACAGCAACAGCAACAGCAACAACAACAGGGGCAGCAGCAGCAGCAGCAGCAGCAGGGAAACTGTTGGCCAACTATTGTTAGAATCGTTCACAAATTTACGCAATTGTGATGGGCGCTGTTAGCTGAACAATTGACTGCAGCGAAAAGCCCTCTTTGAAGTTAGGGGGTCAACTGTTTGCAGGTGGTGAAGGGGATGGGATGGGGGAGGGGGAGGGAGGAACTGCAGTTACGTTTGCATTGCGTATTTCCGCCAAATGTCAACAGAGCAAACTTTTGTTGATTAGTTGCCGAAGACGAGTTGGTTGGGGCCTCAAAAATCAATCGATATCGTTATACTGATTTGCAAAACTAACTATTTGCATACACTCTAAGAAAAAAAGATGCACAAAGACAAACGACAGAAAACTAATCTTATATTAGATAAAGTAGATAAACTACAGTTTAGATTGTTTTAAGGGACTCATTTGAAACTAGAAGTTGACTTTGCTACGCTTCCGCAAAATATATATCCCATAAATAGAAAGTATTTCCGATATTTCATAAGCATAATTCTGTGATAGTAAATCTCCAACCTTAAAAATAATTTTAACATAAAAACTCATTTGAAAAATGCAAAAAAAGATCATGATAAAGACAAATTCTGCCGCTTTAAAAATGTTGAATAGGAATTTTCGAAATGCCGAGGAATACATTTTGTTGGCAAGTGTATCAAGTGCGTTTCTGGCTAAAAGTTGAGCTCACGCAATTATGCCCGCCCACGCCCCCGCCCCCCTCCCTACACACCCCCAACTACCCCGAACCTCTGCCGCGCCCCGCAAACGTAAACAGGAAATAAGGAAAATTGAACAAGAATTGCGAGTGGAATTTGCATTTCGTACCTGGCCGTGGTGCAGTCTCTGTAGAGGACATCAAAGTCCTTACAGCTGAGCAGCTTGCAGCGATTGACGCCCGGCTGAATGGCGCCCAATCCACGCAATATCCGCACCTGTTCCACATTGCACACGAGCGGCACAATGTCCAAGCGCTTCAGTTTCGTGTACACCGTGTGCAGGCCACCGACGAGATGCTTGAGGAAGAGCTCGAATGCCTGCGGCAGACACAACATCGTCTCGTTGCTGATGATGAAAGCGGCGACCTTCTGGCCCCGATACTCGACCAGCTTGCACTCGTTGGCGCTGGGATCGGAGGTCGAGATCGGCGGCGGCGAGTTATACGAACGCGGCGGCACATGATGATGCGCCGCTGCCATCAGTTCCAGCGGCGACGCATGATGCATCATCTGCAGCGAGTTGAGCAAACCCAGCGAATGCGGCGGCAAACCATGCGGCATCCGTGGCGCCAACCCTGTCGCCAGCGCACCCGTCACATGCGGCGGCGGACTCAGCTGATGGTGTTGCTGCTGCTGCTGTTGCTGCTGCTGTTGTTGCTGCTGCTGCTGCTGTTGCTGCTGGTGTTGCTGTTGCGCCATTTGGGCCATCATCGAGTGATTCAGCGAGCTGACCGGACTGACTGCACTGCCGCCGTGTCGCGTCGGACTGCTGGCCGGCGAGCAGCTGGAGCCGCGTCCATTGCCCGTATGTGAGCTGCGTCCATTTGGCCGATCGTCGGCGGCGCCACGCGAACTGTTGCTGCCGTCGCGTCCGCCATTCTGTTGCTGATGTTGTTGTTGCTGCTGTTGTTGTTGCTGCTGCTGCTGTTGTTGTTGCTGCTGCTGTTGTTGCTGCTGCTGTTGCTGTTGTGCTGCTGCTGCTGCTGCGGCGGCGGCTGCTGCTGCCGCTTGCTGTTGCTGCTGATGATGCATTAGCATCGCTGTCGTATTCATATTGCTGCTGGCCAGAAGCTTGCTATAGTTGCTATGATTATTATTGATTGCGGATATATTGTTGTTGTTGTTGTTGTTGTTATTGTTGTAATTATTGTTGTTGTTAAACGACCGTTCATCGGTTGCTTGTTGTTCTTTTTGCTGTTGCTGTTGTTGTTGTTGTTGCTGTTGCTGTTGCTGTTCACTATATTCACTTGTCACGGATTGGCTATTGACATTGACAGAATCCATGCTTCGTCATTGGTTAAAATATATTTTTTGTTGCGCGTCTTCTCCGTTTTTCTATTTTTATTCTTTTTTTTCTTTTTATTTAATGGTATTTGTTAACCTGTGTTTGGAGCTTCCTAAAACCAAAAAAATAACGTATGTTGTACATAATTAATGGGCTTTTAATTTATTTTTAATTATTTATGCGCTTGATTGTCAGCCAAAAAAAAAAATATGGCTTCAGCTAAGGAATTCTTCAAACTTTAAAAATTATAAAAAACTAATGGACAAATGATAATTCTCACTACACGTGTGAAAACGATTGGTCTAAAATCTGATTTCAGACGCCTAATTAAGTTAGCAATTAAGCCATTGGTTAACGGAAATGTTGTCATCTAAACATTCTCAACAATCTTTGAGTTTATTTAAACAATACTAAATCCATCGGGCCATCACTTTTTCATATATTTTTTCAGTTTCATTTATATTTCCAATTCCTATAAACACAAACCTAAGTAAACTAAATAAACATGCGAATAAATATTTTTTTAATGCTCGTAACATTTCCGATTTCTTTTAATAAAACTTGTTTTTTTTCTAATTGTCCTGTTCTGTGCAAAAATTTACCTTTTTTTATTTAAATTTTTACGCGTTATTTATGAAGCAGTATTTATTGTATTTATTATTCGTAATCACACTCACTTTTTTTTATTTGTTTTCTTGTTTCTTTGATAGTTTAATTGAACTTTGGCTAATTGCATTTGCCATCAAACTGAATTCTCGATGCGTTTTCAGGCATTTTCAATCAAATAAAATGCTACTCGCATCATGATCTTTGCACAAATCAGATTGCGAACCGACGACACCGTCTCAGCAAAGCGCCAATTGGCTGAGTGAGAGGACGTAACCGTTACTCGTTACCGTACCGACGGCGTGTCATTGAGCTTTTTGGGGCCCGTCTGCTGCGCACGAGAGGACGACGGCGACAACTGCGACTGCGACTGCAAGAAATCAACGAAACGAATTGCATTCGAAAGGGAATCGTCACTCACTCGCACACCCTCCTCCCACACACAAAGACACATTAATTGGTAATGCTCTTGTTACGCGAGAGCGAGAACGAGAGAAGGAGAGAGAGAGAGAGAGCACGCGCAAGCACACAAGCACAAGCACACACACACATACGCTCGCACACAAATCGAATGTTTTTTTTTTTTTTTGTTAATACACCCACACCATGAGTCGCCGATGTTCCGTTATATACCGAGGTACATTTTCGTCAACGATGTCGCGAGAGTCGAAAATGGAAATGCGCGCGCAAAAATTTTATTGCATTACCTTCGCTTACGAATGACAAATTCGTAATGAAAGGCGAGCCAAATGTGTTTCGTTTCGTTGCCAGTTTCCAGTGTTCGAGCCGAGTCTCTGCGTCCGCAGCGCCAGCAGTAGTAGCTACAGCCCCATCTACATTACATATACACATGCATACGTATCAATGTAGCTGTTTCTGCGTCCGTGTGTCTCTCTCTGTATATATGTATGTGTGTGTGTGTGTGTGTGCAAAACCCGAAACTATATGTATACGATTGTGTTGCCGTTTGAATTGTACACCAATACTATCAAGAAGTGGGAGTGGTATACGATGCTTACCTCTGTTCGTAAGTGCGTGTGTGTGTGTGTGTCTGTGAGTCGATATACGCTTGTGTTAGCATCCCCGAAAACACAATGACAAACGTAATAAAATACAAACAAAAACAAACACAAATGAAATGAAACACAGAAGCAGAAAAGACAGAACGAGAACGATGGCTGAGACGGAAGAAAATTAGCAGCAGCACTCATGCACACATGTACACATGCAGTAATGCGTGTGTGTGTGTGTGTTGTGTATATACTGACAGAGCTCTCTCACTCATACTTTCGTGGATGGCAACGCCGACGTTGACGCTGCTGTCGCCGCCCTGCACACAATACACAGTACATTCGTTTTATTTATTTTTTCATTTCGTTTGTTGGCTTGGCGTTTTTTGATTGCGACGATTTCATTTCATTTGCGTTTCAATTTCATTTCGTTTCAGGCAGCAGGGCGCACTCTTCGCTCTCGCTTATTCTTGTTTTGGCTGCGAGCAGCGCTCTCGCTTCCACATCGGGCACATACTACAATCGTGCACACAGACAGAGCAGGTGGCTTGCAACCAATAAACATGAGTGAGCGTGAGCAGCTCATTTACATATTTGCATTGTGTGTGTGACTGTGTCTGTGTGTGTATGGCGTTTGAGAGTGAGCGTTACCCAGTAGCGCGCACTCACTCACTCCAATGGCCGACGTCGCTTATATAAACAAATGACAATTGTTTTGCATTTCTGTTCGTTGGCTGCTTTTTTTCTTTCTTCTCTTTATGTCAAAGTAAATTAAAATAAATGCACTGCATTTCGAAAAAAAAAAAGCAAAGAAAAAAAAGAAAACAAAACTTCGTGTTTGCACCCGATGCCAAACTTAGAGTTCGAGTTCGAGTTCGACTCTGACGTTTGCGCAGCTGCTTAGCGAGCACCTCTTTTGCTTTATTTTTATATTTGTATTTTGTATTTTTTATTGGAAAAGCATTTTAATTTCAATTAAAAAGTAAATGACAAAGTTTTTTCATATCCCCCCACCTCATGCCCCCGCCCCCGATAACCTCCTGCCCTTTCCATCTATCAACGTACGGCAGCAGTTCTCCTTCACCCGATCCTTATTAAACTGAACTTTTGGGCGTGCAAGCGAGACAGCTGCTGCTCCTGCTCGGCCTGATGGCCATCTCACATCTTCACTGCTGCTTCTTCTTCTTTTTTATGCTATTTGTGGGTTTGTCAACCGTTTTCCGTTTTCGTTTCTCATTCGTTTCACTTTTTCCATTTCATCTTCGTCGTCACATTTATATTTCTTGCAATTTTTTGCTTTGATTCTGAGCAGTTCGGCAACTGTTTTTTCGTCATCCATCCCGTTCGCGCTCGCTGACAGTTTTAAACTTGAAGTGCTGTGTGTGTGTTTGTCTGTGTGTGTGAGTGAGTGCGAACCGAGAGGTGTGGGAGTTTGGGAGGGGGTGCTGGGGGGAGGAGGCTGCCTAGGAGTACGAATGTCTGACTTTGGGGCTGGCCCTGGGCGTTTATACTTATAATAAAATACGAAATACTTCTCGTTGTCGCACCTTTTGGCATCTACACATACAAACATACACACATATATTTTTATGTACATATGAACGAATGAATTTGTGTACATATGTATGCATTTATACATACGTATGTATGTATGTACATATGTATTTATGTATGTTCTATGTGCATGCTGGGCGTTAATACGGCGGGTTCTCTTTTCTCTTTTTTCTCTATTATTTGTTCTCAGTGGCTGCTGTTGCTGCTGCTGCTGCTGCTGCTGATGGCGATTCTTTCTGTTCTGTTCTGTGTTTGTGTATCTTATTAAATTTCAGTTGGCACAACCAATCGGATATCGTTCTCTTCTCATTGCTTGCCTTGTTTGTCGCATTTTTTTCTTATTTCATATTTGGGTACACATACATATGTATTTATGTATTTATATGCATACATATGTATTTATGTATTTATATATATATATATATATATATATATATATATATATATGTAGCTAAATGTGTTCACGTTCTTATACATTGTATGTGCATATGCTTTTGTACGGATGCTGTATTAAACTAATATATATATATATATAAATATATATATATTTATATAGGTATATATATAAATATAAATATTTAATAATATTTAGTCAAAACTAGCTGAATTCCAATCTTTTTCAATTTTAAAAATCGATTAAACACAAAACTATTCAGTTTTCAAACCACTTCAATAACTATTCTCCGACTCTGAGGTCCTTTTCGGAATTTAATTAAATTTAAAACGAATGATTTTCTTAAAATCTGCACATAAATAAATAATATACGTCTGTAAAATCCTATAACTTATCATCTTTAGCCAACTTTCTGTTTCCGATTAAATTAAATACTTAATTCAGTTGCATTCTTTAAACATGACCTGGTAATTCATCAATAAATTGATAACTTGTTATCCTAAAAGAAGTTGCTAAATTGTTAGCTTTAATATGTAAATTCTTAAGTTAATTCGTATATCATTCAAAATTATAACTAAGTCCGTTTGTATCAAGAATTTTAGTTATTGAATAAATAAACCATGTTTTTGTTCTTTAATTATTAATTTAAATGGTTTAAGCACAACAAGAAAGGACGGCAAACATTAAATACCCTGGTATATTTTGCTAATTTCTTAATAGTATAAAGTGGTCTGAAGTTAAAAATGTTTTCCAAAATATAATCTGAATGTAATGATTCTCACTCGGATATCTTAGTAAATAAAAAAGTTCTTCATGCAAGAATATCGACAGATAGTTTAAAAAAATAAATATAAACGTAATAATAAAAATGGTTTATAAAACTGATGTTCTAAGATTCATAAGGATTGCTATAACACAGTGATTTCGCAGAGAAACTGACAGATGGACAGGCTGAAATGGCTATTCAGACTCGTCTTTTGATGCTGATCTAGAGAATATATATACATATTTCTTCTGCGATCTCAGAGCACTACCTCAATACGAAAACACCTCACAAAAAATTATATTAACTTGCATAAGTATAAACAGGCTTAAGACCAATTTTCATGATATAATTTAATCAAATTTAAATGAGTAGCTTAACAATTGCACAACCAGATTAAAACCAGGAATAAAGTACGTTCAATTCCCATTCTGTAACTAATACATAAAAATAAATAAATAAATAAATAAGTAATACAAACTTAAACAACAAACTTAAAAGTCAATCTTTAATAATTTAATACATTTGAAAATTGTCGAAATACTTTTCTGGTTTAAAATTTGCGCCAGAAAGACTGACAGCCCAAAGCTGGCTGCTACGTAACGATCTGTTTTTCAAATGAATATAAATCAATATGGTAACCCTAAGAAATCAGCTGCAAGTTTGATGTAATTTTGATTTGAATTCGTTATTCGAGTGACATTATAAAAAACAGTTCGTAATTATTTTTTTTTAATTATGTTAATCTGATTTTATTTCCCATATAAATATTTGTCAAGCTGCGTGTTTGCTTACAAAAAATTGTTCTCAATATCAAAATCAAATCGAACAAAAGTTGCATTGTGTAATACAGTAATAATATTACCGCTAAGCCGAGTTTCAAAATACTGCTGCATTGTATAAATGTGGAAAAACATATTTTGAAATAAAACCAGCGGACGTATTCTGTTGACATTTGATACATTTGAAAAACAAAAACCGTTTGCTGTTGAAGCTTTGCGCTAGAGCGTCTTACGATAAAATCACCACTGAAGTTATCGTAGCTATCGTTGTTATCGATACTTGGTCGATACCAGCACTAATTCTTTCGCTCATTTCATAAGCACGCTGACGCTGCCTGTCGGGTCTAAATTTTAGGATTAATTGCATAAACTGTTGTTATGCTGCACTAGCGACATTTATTGGCTCGTGCACTGTGAAACAGACGACTCGGCAATATTAAATATTGTATTTTCCGTGGCTGCAAATCGAACGGAGCAACAAGGCAACTCAATTTTCTCAGCGTGTGCAAATCAAAGGGGCCAACAAAAACAATACATACGAAATTGTTGCAAACAAAGGCAAAGAACGAAACGCAAAGGAAGGAAAAGAAAAGAATAGAATAGAAAGAAAAAAAAAACAGGCCACAATTTGATTATTCCGTGTTTATTTGCTGCGAATGGACGACGTCATTGAGATTAGCGATAGCGAGCGCGAGGAAAGCTCATCAACATCTGACATGGAAGTGGAACTGCCCGAGGAAGTCGTCGACGGTGAGCAGATTGTGCCAAAGGACGCGGCAACGTAAGTAAACCTAACGGGACACTTGTTCTCCGCTCCGCCTCCCACTCAAAGTGTAAAAATCTATTTGTTCTATATTTGTTATGTTTAACTGTTTAATTAATTGTTAATTAATTAATATTCAATTTAGATTGTCAGCTTTTGCAAGGCCGGCCAGCTGGAAACCAGTTTCTCTTCTTGTGCTCCCATTTGGAGCACCACAAACCTAAAGAGAAACTGGCAACGCCAACGCAGGCGTCCAGCGTTTTTATAATTGGTTCCCTTTCGCCCCCCTCCCGTCCACCATCAGCACCACGGCCAGCAAACCAATTCAATTTGTTTCTTTCTTGAAACAAGTTTTTCTTTTCGCTTAGATTCAAGTGCGCCGAGCCTGCGTTAATTACGAAAAAAAAACCAAGGATTTTCTCAATCTTCAAGAATATATAGAAAAATGAATCAATTTAATGAGTGATTTTATTAGCATTCGAACTGCAAACGAATATTCGAGAACACACTCGACTCACATATTTCATTACTGCGAAAGAAATAGACATCAATTCATATCTTTTTGTTGTTTGTTTGTTTTTTGTTTACAAACAATTAGGTGCGCTATATAAACAGTAAACAGTAAACAGCAAATTCACTGCAAGGTGTTGTTCTATGGCAAAGATTAGCAAACTCGAATTTTTGACAACTTTTTGCTTATGCAATAGCAGCTGAAAAGGAGTTAAAACCATCAAAGAGTTAAGCTAAAAGTGAGACAGGAAATGAATAGTTTATTTTACTCCTTTGCGTGCCACGCCTCGCTGACATTTCCAAATAAATAGAATAAAAGCCGCACAAGTTGAACAACTTGTTTGTTTTATTTATTGCGTGTTTTTTTTTTTTTTTTTTTTTGCCAATCAATCGAAACATTGGCAAATTTCTTCCGTTACTCATGCAACCAACAAATGATGATATTTTTTATTTTTTGTGTCTAGCTGGACTAACTGGGAAGAGTATCAGTTGCGGGGGGAACCCGTTTAACTGTTGAAAATCTCTGCTGTCTGCGATGACTGCGATGAGTCATCTTTTAGCTGGTAGCCTAACCAGTTAGCTAAGCGTCAAGCCAAATTGGGATGCCACACTTCATTGTATATATATTTTTAGCTAGTTTGATTTCGTAAATTCACACAAAAGACAGTTTCTCTCTCTTAGTTGCAGCTGCAATGTCTAAATTGAATTATTATTGATTTGAAATAAGCGAGAATTTATTGGCGAAATACTTCCGCTACACAAATAAGCAAAGCGTGTAAAACTGATCACCGTTAAGCAAAACAAATTTTCACGTAGTTTTCGTCTTGGTGACCTCAAAAAGTTGTTTAACCCGCACAAAGCCGGGCACATTTATTTGCAAGCGAATGTTGTGCTTAAATTCATGGCCAGCAGTGTGTTTCTGCACGCTGCTTGGCTCTCTTCACTAGCATTGAAAACGCTGAGAGTTTTTTGAACTTGTCACTGCGTGTGTAACACACTCAAGGGAAAACAACCAATGACAACAAATATTTGTATGAAATTTAGATTAGCTACTATATACTACTATATATATATATATATATTTATTTATTTATGTATATTTAAACTTTCTATTTTGTTCAAGTTTTACTTGTAAAGTGGCTAAAGCTTAGGTCAAAGTCTTTTTGGCTAATGATCGCTTGTGTTTCACTAAATTCCCAAATGTTCCCGTTTAGTGCGCTCTTCGCTATTTCAATACACACACACATACAGCACACACACAGCACACACACAGCACACACACACACACACACAGATTGTTTCGATAGCTCTCTCGTTTTTTCGTTGGCTTTTCAATGCATATTTATGTCTGCATTCGCAGTGCGTTTCTGTCATCGATGTAGTTCTCATCGTCGTTCTATCGTCGGATCGCTGCCGCAGCTAATCACAACACAAATACATATATAAACATACATTATATAGATATATATCTGTATATATATATAAATATTGGCAAACTAACAATTGCGTTTACTGGCTTTTTCTGGTTAAGCCCACGCCTGCAGATAATAGCGCTGATAACTCGTTGTTGTTATTGCTGCTGTTGAATACTTGTCGTTATTTGTAGCTTTGAATTAAATGTCGAATACTAAAGGCAAAATTATAGTTTTAAACACTTGAACAATAAACCCCAACAATAGCTCACAACAAGAAAGTGGCTCAAAAAGCTGTGGCAAGCAACGCGAAGACCGAATCAAAAGCCAAATAACAAACAACAATCAAACTTTAAAACCAAAAAAAAAAAGAGGCGAGAATCGAGCAGAAGTTCGCAGAAAGTGGAAAATGATTTAGTAAGTTGCGTTAATCAATGTGTACATATATTCACATGCATGCATGTAAATATATACGCATATAAACCGACTAAAATAAAACCGCAAAAAGTTCTCGGTACTTCGCTGGGGTCGTCGAGTATATATAATTATTTGCATATATATATATATATATATGTATATATATATATCGGACCACGTGTAAATGTGTATAAAGAATTTTTGGCTAATGTTTTGATTCTTTTAAAAAATTGCAGCATTGAATTATGTAAAACTAAATAGTATTTGTTGAAAATCAAGTGAAATGTTTTAGGCTAAACCCGAAAAACTTTGGATGTAGTCTGATCTTTATCTATAAACAGATAAAACCTCCAATTTCTCTTTAGCTCAAATTTGGAATTTGGATGACACAGCTGCATTATGTATATATATATATAAATATATATATATATATATTTTTTTTTTTGCATTCTTTTGCATTGTAGACTTTTTGGGTGTGTCTTTTTTTAATGCAGCATAAAAACTACATTAAACA
Organism: Drosophila macrothrix; assembly: GCA_035042055.1. NCBI lineage: Eukaryota > Metazoa > Arthropoda > Insecta > Diptera > Drosophilidae > Drosophila > Drosophila macrothrix. The sequence continues at coordinate 8,669,968 of JAWNLX010000604.1, forward strand.
TGGCATGTGGACACATCTGAACATGTTTATATAGACAAATAGAAAAAAAAGAATTGAGCACATTTGCAAATGATTGACAGATATATATATGTATATATATATATATATCTGTAGCAATATGTGTCGATTTGAGTGAATTAAATAAATTGAGTAGCATTAACTATGCTGCTCCATTTCTTGATATTTTTTATGTAATTTAATTCGTTAATTGCGAAAAATATTAATTGATTAATTTTGTTAATTGTTGTGTGGCATTTGCAGCATTGCTGAGGAGAAAAAGAAACTGGGCAACGACCAATACAAGGCACAAAACTATCAGAATGCACTCAAACTGTACTCGGATGCGATCTCGCTGTGCCCCGATTCGGCGGCCTACTACGGCAACCGTGCCGCCTGCTACATGATGCTGCTCAACTATAACAACGCCTTGATGGATGCCCGCAACGCCATCCGACTCGATCCCAACTTTGAGAAGGCCTACGTGCGTGTGGCCAAGTGCTGCCTGGCCCTGGGCGACATCATTGGCACGGAGCAGGCGGTCAAAACGGTTGCCGAACTGGATCCGCAGAGCAAGGCGCTGAGCGGCGAGGAGCAGGCTGTGCAAAAGTTGCGACAGCTGGAGACGACCGTACAGAGCAACTACGGATCGCAGTCATATCGCAATGTCGTCTACTATCTGGATAGTGCGCTCAAGCTTGCACCCGCCTGCCTGCGGTAAGTTTTTGAGTCAAACAAAAAAACAAACAATGCGAATAATTAATGATAACAACTTTTTGCTTCCGCTCTGCTCTGATTCTGTTTCTGATAACAGATATCGACTGCTGAAGGCCGAGTGCTTGGCCTATTTGGGACGATGTGAGGAGGCATTGGATATTGCCGTTAGCGTCATGAAGTTGGACAGCACCTCGGCAGATGCGATCTATGTGCGTGGCCTGTGCTTGTTCTACACGGACAATCTGGAGAAGGGCATACTGCATTTCGAGCGCGCTCTGCAACTGGATCCCGATCATCAGAAGTCGAAGGAGATGCGCAGCAAGTGCAAGCAGCTCAAGGAGATGAAGGAGAACGGCAATATGCTGTTCAAATCGGGACGATATCGCGAGGCGCACGTCATCTACACGGACGCCCTGAAAATTGACGAGCACAACAAGGACATCAACTCGAAGCTGCTCTACAATCGCGCCCTGGTCAATACACGCATTGGCTCGCTGCGCGAGGCTGTCGCCGACTGCACACGCGTGCTGGAGCTGAAAGCACAGTATCTGAAGGCGTTGCTGTTGCGCGCCCGCTGCCACAACGATCTGGAGAAGTTCGAGGAGTCGGTGGCCGACTATGAGACGGCGCTGCAGTTGGAGAAGACGCCGGAGATAAAGCGATTGCTGCGCGACGCAAAGTTTGCGCTGAAGAAGTCAAAGCGCAAGGATTACTACAAGATTTTGGGCGTTTCGCGAAATGCCACCGAGGATGAGGTGAAGAAGGCGTATCGCAAGAAGGCAATGGTCCATCATCCGGATAGGCACACAAGCAGCAGTGCCGAGGTGCGCAAGGACGAGGAGCTCAAGTTCAAAGAGGTGGGCGAGGCCTACGCCATTCTCTCGGATCCGCAAAAGAAATCCCGATACGACAACGGACACGACATTGAAGACCAAATGCAAGGTGCTTAGTCCCTTCAATTATACTCTATATATATATATATATATATATATATATATTTGCTTGATATTCTAATTGAATGCTTTTTTCCCGTTTTGCACAGCCGATTTCGATCCGAATCAAATGTTTCGTTCGTTCTTCCAATACAGCGGCGGACGCAACTCTTCCTTCAACTTTGAGTACTGAACAGCCACAAAAGATGATCCACATCCTGATTAGCTACATCGCCACGTACTTGCGGCAGGCAACTGATGCACAAATTAAAGTCTTTGCATTTTACACAACTACTTTGTTTGTTTTTTTGTTTTTTTCTGTCTTCTGTCCTAACACAAAATTCTTCAGCCAGATATATAAGAACAGTTACACTGCGGTTTTTTGTATTTCAATTTAGCTTTAGCAAAAAAGAAAAAAAATAGAAAGAAAGAAAAGAAAAGAGAAACTGATTTAAAGATAACAAATTGTGTAAAATACTTAAATTCCTGGTAACGTTTCGAATGGGTTGTTCAAAATGAATTTGATCCCATCATCAATGATGCCGCAGCCTTTTGTGTAACCAATTAAATTTGTTTTAAGCAGACAGGATAAGTTTTATGTTTAAGTTGCAAACTAATGTCTTAGGCAGTCCAGAATAGATACAAACAAAAATAAATATAAAAGTTGCAATTGTGTTATATTGAAATATACAGCATTATATGGAAATATATAGTTAAAGTCAATTGTAAAGTTGTTTCTTCTGCACATTTGGTGGGCATAAAATTGACTGCATTTTTTTTATTGTTTTCCAAATGAAATTCTAAATTAAGTTGCTACTAATTGCAATTAAAGAGAGTTTTAGTTGGCAACAGCTTCATCAAATTTCGATTTCTAATTTACTTTATACTTTACCTTTTCAATTTGCTAACTGCAAATTTACTTAATATAAATGGGCAGCAACATTAGCATTCCATTTTTTATTATTATATTATTTTTCTTAAAGAAACCAATAAAAAACCCATCCAAGTTATAAATTGGAAGCAGCGCCATTGCGGAAGACCCCCTTTTGGAACATTGAGAAGACAATTGTAAATTTCTGATTTCGTCTATATTTGCACCAATAAAACACTTAATAAGTTTAAAAAAGACTTTGACATTTGTCTCTCTGTGTGTGTGTGTGTGTGTGTGTGTGCAAAACCGTTGACAAACTTACATAAAACGGGATGTTTGAAAAATGTTCACTTTTTTATGTACTCGCCCAAATGTCAACTAAAAAAAAAATAATTTAAATTCCTTTTTTTTAGCTAGCCTTTTTGTAGTTTTTTTTTTTGTTGTTTTTTTTTTTATAATATTTACCATCTTTTTCTCTCATTTACATGACTAATTTGCCCATTTTCTGTTTGTATTTATAAATTAATTTAATGTTTTTCATATCAGTTTTTTTGCTTTTTGTTTTGTTTTGTTTTGCTTTGCATATCTTAAACTACTTAAACATTATGCAAACATTATTATGACCTAAAAACATGCACGCAAAAAATTTACAATAATTAAATTACAATATTTATTTATAATAGTGTATTTTGTGTGTGTTTTTTTCTGTTGTATTTTTTTTGTTGGTTTTGGTTTTCAATATTTAATTTAACGAACTAGTGACGACGTCATGCATAGCTTTAGTTATACATTCATATTCATACATTCAAACACAATTTACACACTTAATTTGCTTCTTTTTTTTATTATGTTTTTTGTGTTCTTTATTTTATTTACTTTTTACATACGTTTCTTGTATAGGTTGGTATCAGTTGCTGTATTGATTGGTGTTGGTAAGTTAACGACCAGACTTAAGTGACTACAAAAACATTTTCGTTTCAAAATAAGGTACAATGATATATAGCTTTACATAAATATATAAAAACGAGTAAGAGTGTATATAGTCGAGCTTGGCCGACTAGCACATATCCTGTACCAACTAACTAACTTAAATATCTATCTATATATATATATATATATGTGTGTGTGTATGTGTATGTGTGTGTGTATCAAAAAACACAGACATTCACAAATATACAGAGAATACTCCATAGAAAAGATTGGTTTTTCTTATTCCTTAGATACCAAAAATAATGGCTAAACCTGTACACATTTTATTTGAATTAATCGACAATCGATATTAATCGACTCCTTACAGACAGATGGATAAACAATGCTGAATTATACACTTTAATTGGGTACAGGATATATGTAAAAAACATATAGATATATATATATATATATATATATAGGTGTTTATATACAAAAGTGCAATGATTTAACCCCTGGAACCCTTTACACGGCGAGCTTATGGATCTACCAATTTCAGCACTTTCCCATCGAGGGATACTTTTTACTTATGTTTTGTTGTTGTTGTTGTTGTTGTCTTTTTGCTAACGTGGACTTTAATTAAATAGTTGAACTTCTTATTAGCTGTGCCCACAAGCCGCGCTTTGTTATTCTTTTGAGCCTAGTCAATATGGCCGGATGTGTGTGTGTGTGTGTGTGTGTGTGTGTTAATGGGCCCCATCCCCCCTATAGAAAACCCCACCCACTCCCCACTAACCCACTAACCCTCTAACCCAACATGGCAAATGCTTTTCCTGCAACTAGAGTAGCTTTTCTATGTATATATGTATGTATGTATATTTCTTGTAGGTGGCATACATGTGCATCAATCTAGATACATTTATGTATTTTGATAAGTAATACTGAGATTCTGTCAGTTAGTTGTGGTGCTATTGATGTTGAATGAACATTGTTTTTCACAAAATTAGTAACTGTTTCAAGGCAAGGACACAGCTGCCTTGACATCCTTGTAGTTGCTGCTTGCTGCTTGCTGATTGTTGCTTGTTGCTTGTTGCTTATTCTTCATTCTAAGTAACGCTGCCCCCAAATGTGCTTTGTACCCTGTTCGAACTAAAAGTAAATTGTACTGTTTGTTTTCCGTTTTCTGTTTTCCGTTTTCCGCGATACCCTTGCCAAATGAAATTCAATTAAGGAATTAATTTTCATTCACAGCTGACTGCTGCAAGGATATTTCAACTTTTCAACAAGTTTCGCTTGGTTTTGTTCTGTTTTTTTTTTAGTTTTAGTTTTCGTGTGGCTAGTTTAGAGTTGGAATTACGTTTACAGTTTTGTGTTTATTTGCCATGTTGCAGCAAGCCGAGACGCCCAGCCCCCAGTCTACTCTCTGTTGCGGATACCCTTACCCCGATATATTTAGATTTAAGCCTAGACAACGCGTCGTCCACTCCTCGAGAGCGTCAGCCAGTGTCACTTGGGCTGGATGCAGGCGGTTCGCTCCAGTTCGTTGAGCTGGCCAAAGTAGAGCACCTCGCCGATCAGCTTCTCGGCAATGATGCGCTGCGTCCGATCCATTGTGCGCAGCTTCATCGACACATTCGATCCGATGAAGTCGCAGTCGTCCCGACTGAGGCTCTCCGCGTAGAGTGCGGCTGCTGCCGCTGCCGCTGAGCTGGCATCTTGGGCGGAGGCGCTGCTCTTGATGTGGCCGGGACTGGGTGCCGATTCGGTGGCCTCATCGTTATCGACATCGCCATCCGCATCGGACATGCTCTCCCTGGAGCTGAGCAATGAGTTCATTAGCATGTGGCCGGCCGCGCTCGAGGCTGCCGTCAATTTGCGCATATTTAGTGGCATGGAGGAGGCGGCGGCGGCTGCTGCGGCAGCGGCTGCCAATTTGGCGCTGCTGCTGCGCGGTGGCAGGACAAAGGCACCAACAAAATTCGCCTGCGCCTTGGCCTGGGCGACGCGCAGATCCTGCGCCATATCCGTATGCAGGCGACTCTCCTCGCCGGCCGAACTGTAGGAACGATGCGACTCCGGCGGCGGCGGCGGCGGTGCTGCATTAAAGTATTCGACCAGCTCCTGCTTAATGTCCAGCTCATCCGGATGATGGTGTTGCTGCTGCTGCTGCTGCTGCTGCTGCTGTTGATGCGGATGCTGATGTTGATGCTGATGCGGATGATGATGCTGGCCATGGTGCAGCTGGTGCTGCTCGTGCGCATGCCGCGGCGTCGTTGCACGTGCCGCCGCCGGACTCGATTGCAGCAGATGATTCTTATGCGCCTCGTGCATATTCGTGTTGGGTATGGGACTGGAGCCGGTCTCGCTCAGCGCCACGCCCACAGCAGCTGTCGGCTCACTGCTCATCGCATCGACCATCGGCTCGTGCGGATTGCTGATGCCGCCGCCTTCCAGGCCGCCGCTGCAGGGATTCGCATTGGCGTTGGCATTGGCGGAGAGCGGCGAGCGTCGTTCCACTTTCGCTGCCAGCTGGCCGAGTGCTGCTGCCGTCGCCTCGTCCCTCAGATTGTTGTTGTCCTCGTTGTCCGACGTGTCGATCGTCTTGTGCGGACTGGGCTGGAAATCGCTGCTGCTGCTGCCACCGCCACCGATGCAAGTGTAGGCTGTGCTGCTCACGCCACCAGCGTACGACATTGGCAGTGAGACGCGCAACTGTTGCTGCTGCTGCTGCTGTTGCTGCTGCTGCTGCTGTTGTTGCTGGGGATTGGGTAGTGCGCCGCCTCCATCGCCTAACGCTCGAATGTTGGGCGGCGAGAATTGACCCGATGTGTTCCAGGTGTCCAGCTGCGTTTGACTACTCGCTATCAGCAGGGGTATGTTGAGGCCCATCTGCAAGACAAGACAAGACAAGATCGGTTAGCAAACATTGCTTCAAATTCTGTTTCCTCTCTGATTGATTTGTCATCGAAATTCCAAATATAGTCGTTGCCCTCCTGCTGCTATCAGCAGGCCCAGCCTAGTCTTGAATGAATGAATGAATGAAATAAAAGTTCAGCTGCCAACTCATAAAATTCACAGCATGATCGGGCAGTTTTATACGCTGCGCCTCCGATCCCACATCAGGCATATTTATTCTTGTCAAGATATATAGAAGATCTAGCTCTGAAAGTGAGTTAGTGGCATAACTTGTAATACTAAATAGTTAAGCTTATTATTTATAACAATTTACACATTTTGTAGCAAATATAAGCGTTAAAATTGTGGCACGTTTATTAATTGTTATTCTATTTGTTATAGAGTTAAGCTTATTTATTATATGTGTTCTAACGCAATTGGTTATCCTTTTCATATTATAATTATTATTATTATTCTTTTATTATTATTATTATTATTATTTTATTATTGTTATTATTATTATTATTGTTTTATTATTCTTTTATTATTATTATTTTTATTTTTTTATTATTATTATTATATTTATCAGATCTATTGTGTTCTCCTCTGTACCAATAACTCTTCCATTAGTTAGAGTTAAGGATTTCTATATCTTCAGTTTACAGTTTAGTTTACAGATTACTCAGTCTAATTATTCTAGGCCAACTGTTATGCGAAAAAATAAGCAGAAATGAGTTATTTTCGAAAAAATAATATCTTTGAATGAAACTAAGTAAAAATACAACTTATTTTGAGTCCGTTAAGCACAGAAAAAAAAGAAGAAGAAGACTAAGCAAGCATAATCAACAAATAAACATTAGCAGAATTCTTATCTGCTGCGCATCCCGCTTAAATCCAAATCAAAACAGACAAAGCTAACAGCTTTACTCTTAACCAATCACACACACAGACACACACACACACACAGCACACAGCACACATTCAAGAATGTGGCAAGGTGTTGGAAATGTGCAAAATCATATTTGATGAGCATGTTTGTTTCGTACAGTTTTTGTTGCTGCTGCTGCTTCTGCGCCAACAGCAGTTATGATTAGGCGCTGATTGCTGTTGTTGTTGTTATTGCTGTTGCTGCTGCTGTGGTTGTAATTCATAGTCTTAAAAAGGCACTTGTTACAACAATAATTGTTGTATTTGTTGAATATAATATTAACACTTCTCTATGTTGCTATCGAACGACGCGTCGACGACGACAGCGCAACTCGCATTGTCGAAAAAATTCTAGCGGCGTAGTAAATGTTTTGTTTTTGCTTTTTTTTTTTAAGCAGCAGAACAGAGAGAGAGCAAGAGCGCAAGAGAGCGAGAGAGAGAGAGGGAGAGAGCGGCGCCAGCAGCAACACAGAGAGCGATGCAATTTGTTGTTGCTATTGCATATTTATGTTAGTATGCGTGTAAGAGAGAGACAGTAATGGAGAGAGCATATCGGTGAGCGACACTTAACGGTTCAAAGATTGTATTTTTAATTACACACTGTTACCGCACAGCAATAGTGTTATAACATTAAAAACTAATTTTTTTTAAATTGGTAATTTTGAATTTTTAACTTTGTCAAACATTTTCTTGATTTGTTTTGAATGCATCTACAATTTGTGTGGTTTTTTTTTTAAATAATAACTTTTAATACTTGTATATATTGTAGTAATTATATGTATAGTAAAAATTATAAATATCAAGGCAAAGTTTTTTTTTGCAACACTCGATCACTTTAATCTGGTTGTGAGCAGAGTATTGCACAGTCGATCATGCCGGACTGCCCTGTTCTGACTTGTTTTCATTCGGTCAGTCACGAAAACATCTACAACTCATTACGAACGGGAAATATGAAAAGCTATCCAGCAGCAGCAGTAGCAGCAGCAGCAGGTTCATTAATATTAACAACCTACCCCACGTTGATGATGGTGGGGAAATACGTACGACAAATATGCTAATGTGATCATCGATGATCATTCTCTCGCTCTCGCTCTTGCTCTCTCTCCCTCTTTCTCTTCTCTTGCTGATTCGTCGGGTCTTTCTGCTACTGGCGCCTAGAACTTTCTACGATTCACAAATACAACTGTCGAGGGCTATTTGCTGTTGTTGTTGCTGATATTGTTGTTGTTGATTTTGTCGTTTGCTTTTTTCTTTCTTGCCTTTGCTGTTATTTTTATTGCTGCAGCTGTTTGTGTTGTTGTTTTTCAAGAGTATTTGGAGACAATGTGTGTGTGTGTGTATGTGTGTGTGCGTTTGAGTGTGTGCGTTTGAGTGTGTGCGTTTGAGTGTGTGCGTATGCGTGTCTGACTTGTTTGCGTGCCCGCAGCCCAAACAAAAGTTAGCTCTCTCTTTCTCTCTCTCTCTCTCGCACTCTCATTCTGTACTTTGTTGAGCATATGTGCTTGTATGTATGTGTGTGTACATTTGTACTCTTGCTGATTGTGTATGTGTGTGTGTGCGTGTGCAACTGAAAAATGTAAACAAACTGATTATCATCCAATCCAATGAATAAATAACACACACTCTACAACAACAACAACTACGATATAAACCACGTCAACTATTCCTTTTAGCACTCCGTACAGACCCCCTCTATCCAACCAACACAGACCCCTCCCCACTCCCCTCTCTATTTCACTCTTTTTTTTTGTCAGCATGAGTGTCGCTGCTCACGCAAATGTTTATGAAGTACGATACGATATTTTTGTACTCACACACACTCATACACACACACACACAGACTCAACTGAAACACTAACATTAATGAAACTCCATAAAACCGCAGCGTGTGCAGCGTAAATGTGAATGAGCATCGTCGTCGCCTTTGTGTGTGTGTGTGTAATCATGCATTCCCTTTCCCCTACACATCCTATAGCAATGAGTATTTTTAAAGGGGATTTACACACACACACACACACACAGTTAGAGGGAGGTAGCTGTAAAATTAACAGCGAAACATTGGAAAAGTTAGTTGACAATAAAAAGAGTTGCCAACTCGGCGACGTAAAAATTGTTTATTGCCATATCGTACTGGATATAGTTATAAACTATAAACTATAAACATAACTTTAATATTGCCATTGCCTGCTGTCTGGCATATTGCAATTAAGCTTGAATCGAACCCGGATCAGCGATGCTCAGTTGCCTGAATGAACGGGTAGCTCGACTTAGTAGGGGAGAGGACTACCAAAAGTTACTTTAAAATGTAAAAACAATATATTTGTATAAAAATATATTCCACGATTTGTGGGTTATTCAGATTTTGTAAGATGTTGATGATATCCTTAAGAGATCAACACAAAAGTAATTCTTCCACTTCAATTTCTGGTTCAATAAATTTTCTAAAATCATTTAACATAAAAAATGGTATAATTTTAAGCAAACGTGTTTAGAAAAATAGCAAATTAAAGCATTAGAAAAAAATGCTCATTCCATTTAAGGGGATTTACCGAACTTTCTACTATTTCCCTGCTATTTTTAACCAATTGCTTTATGTTCCTCAACACATCTCTTTTTTACCATTTCTGCACATATGAATATATGTGTGTGTGTGTGTGTGTGTGTGGGCATCGGGGAACATTTCGTTACGTCCTTCAGCCATTAAAAAAAGACACCCCCCAAATTGTTGCACCTTCGCACTCACACCACAATAACCCAAATTCTTGCAAAACTTTCACAATAACAAGCCACTCCCTTTGTGTATCATGGATACCCATTAAAATTCGGTGAATGGGTTATAATAAATATGTGAAAATTGATGCAACAAGCCAAATGATTCCAAAAGATGCATATTCTGCGTATTTAGCTGTCGATAGCAGACTATAAATTGATGTAAGTTTATCGATAACTCTTCATGGTTGCTCCAGATTAAGTTTTTAACTTATAGAAAGCTAGCTGTTCCTAGGCCTTTTAGTGCATGGAGTTTAGTAAAAGTAAAACATTTTGAATGATAGCAAAAAAAATAAAGAACTGTAACTTTTACTATGATCCAGATTGAAATAGTATGAAAACATATTTTCGAGTTTCGTAAAATGTACAATAAATATTACAAGTTAAATTTGAACAATTGTTACGGGGTATGTTGTAGTCGAGGTAGCTTAACCGGGAGCACCTTGGCCCCAGCACCCTTCAAGTCGATTTCCAGCCAGGCTGGCAACGCTGCGCGCACAGCTAAACAACTTTGCAATGAATGAGTAAACAAAAACAAACGCTGACGTCGCAGTTGCCATCGCGGTCGCGGTCTCTGTCTCCGTCGCAGCTGCAGTTGCAGTCGCTGACTGCGACTGCTTTACTGCTGTTGTCAGTTGCATTGCTTGCTTTTGGTTTCTGCTGCTGCCGCTGCTACTTTGACTATTGCTGCATATTTGCCTTGCACTTTTCAGACCTCGCCTCGCCTTACCTCCTCGCCTCGCCGCAGGGGACTACAAGCAGGCATTTTAAAAAGCGCATGCGAGAGAAAACAACAACAATAACGATGAAAATTACAGACGCAACGCAGCAACAACAACAACAGTTGCTGCTGACTGCTCCAAGCTACAAGGACAATAGGAAGCAGGCGTGCATTTTATAAACACAAACAAACTGTAAAATGTTGGGTGGGTTTGGGTTGGGGGTGGCGGGGGGTGTGTTGGTGTACTCAACGCGTGTGGCGGGCATCGCTGCCAACGTCGCTGCTTTGGGCGCCAGCTACGCCAACATATTATTATTATTGTTGTTGTTGTTGTTGCTGTTGTTGTTATTCGGTGTCTTGGAGAAAATGCCGCAACAAAACAGTTGAGGAAAAATATACTTACATACATATTTACGCATATATGCTTGTACATATGTTTATATATATTTAACGAGGGGCGGCATTTGGTGGGTGGGTTGGTTGCGTGGGCAGCTGCTGCTGCGGCTGCTGCTGCAGTAATAATGGCGGAAAAACAAAAGCATGGCACTCACCAACTGAGGCGGTAACGGTAAATAAGTGCAGGTAAGCAAGCAAGGTGCGAAATCTTTTTGCAAAGTGCACCCAAAAGAAGAACAGCATTTTCCAGTTGTGTTCCGGCAAATAAATGAAAGATTCTACGACAAAAATAATGTTAAGCAATACGATATACTAAAATATTTGGTCGACTTGCGGGAAAGCATAAAAAAACAGGTGCCACGCCCGCTCAGTTAAACGCCCAAGTTTGTTGTATTAACCGAATAAAATTGCATTCATTTTGTAGAAACAACAGCAAAACAGCAAATGAAAACAGCAGTAACTATAACAATACTGCTGCTTGGCATTTTGTTTTGATAACTCTGGCAAACAGAAGCAGCAGCAGCAGCAGCAGGAACAACAACAATAACAACAACAGAAACAACAATAACAAGAGCAGCGGCAACAGTAGCGCAGAACGAATGAAAACCACAGGCCCAAGTCAAAACAAGTGTTGACATCATAATTGCTCGACTAGCATATATCCTGTGTTAAATACCACGCACATGCTATGTAGATATAGTTTCCGTTTTTTTTTGGTGCAAGAATTATTCCAACTTTCTTTTTTATTGTAAGTTGAATTTTTTGTAACATGACAAAATTCCATAACTCGATATCTTTTTGTAAATACAAATTTAAATGATAAGCACATGCTATGTAGATATTGTTTCAGTATTTTTTTTTAAATTATTCCATAACTCTTCATAGCTCGATTACTCTATATAATTAATTGTGTAAATAAGTGCATACCTAATAAGATATATCCTTCAACATATTACATGCATTTGTACAACTCCCTTTCTACTCATTTTGTGTGACTACAGGGTATAAAAAAAGTACACAAGGAAAACGAACAACAAACGAATCACAATCGCTACACACACACTAACGCACATGTAAATACATACGTACATACGTACGAAGTGTGGGGAAGGCGGAGCAAGAGAGGCCACTAGGCAACCACAAAACAAAACATTACAAAAACAACAACAACGGCAACGCTGGCGCAAGTGCTACGCGCATTTCGCCGTGCAAAACAAACATTTCATCACAGACAAAAACAGAGCATGTGAGCGACAACGGCGACGAAATGTCAGCAGAGAACCCGCCTCGCCTGCCCACCCGCACCCGCACCCACAACACGAAAGCTTGCTTGCCTGGCGCGACTAAGCAAATACATATAAACCGCACATACTCACACACACAGCCTACATATTTAAATACATATGTATGTGTTGTCTGTGTGTGTGTCTATGTGCACAGATTCTCGCGTAACTGAGGGCAATACCTCACGCACACAACGCCAAGTTCCTTAGAAAAATTTATGCGTAAAATTTTAATTCTGTTTTGATCGTCAATAACAAAATACATATGTACATGGGCAAACATACACACACACACACACACACGTACGAATCAGACAGAGTGAGAGAGAGAAGCAAATGCGATTCTCTCTCGGTGTCGGCAGAAAAAATAGCAAGTCACTTGCGCACATGGCGTTCCGTTTGTCACTCAGTGTTGTTGGCGTATTCAGCTTAAAACACAGTTAACTTTGCGCTTTTGATTGAAATTAACACCAGAAAGGCAAAAACTACACAAAATATATTAATCCGTATTTTGCATTACTTTTGAAGCGCTTTGAATACGCTTCTTTCTATTGTATTTTGACAGTATTTTTGTAAAAAAAAACCTGCTGCTTCTAAATTAAATACAAGCATTGAAATTTATTTAACATTCAATATTCGATTCGTTGTGTGCAAAAGAAAACAACAAATGAGCTGGTTAAACAGCATTTGTATTAAATTTATGCATTATTAAAGTGTGAATCTGTTCAAGGATTTTCAATTTAATCAATTGCAATTGAAAACCACTTGATAACCCATCAGCGCAGCTGCCTTGCAGATTTGGTTGTCATGGCAAAAATAGCACCTTGGTCAGAGAGGTGTTAAAGGGCTGTTTGGCTAGTCAATGGTCGCCGACGCTTTTTGGCTGTTTGTCACTCACTCTCTCACTCACTCACTCAGTCACTCACTCAGACAGTCACTCAGACAGTCACTTGTTTTGTTGTGTTTGTGCGAAATGCTTACGCATTCGGTTATTTTTTGCCCCGCTTACTCACCGCTCCAAAATATTTCAGCTCTTTGGTTTTGATGCGTCTGTGCTGCGATGCGGGCGTTGCTGCTCCAATTGTTGTTGTTGTTGTCGTTGTTGACGCTGCTGCTGTCGCACACCCAATGGCAACGCCGGTCGCACCGCCATTTGCTGCCGCCGCCGCCGCAATAGAGCTGCTCTCGTATGCCGCCGCTGCAACGGCTGCAGCAGCCGCCAGTCCATTGAGGCCGTTGTGCGTTGTGCTGCCCGACGAGGAGGCGGATGCGGAGGAGGAGGTGCCGAGTGCGGCAACTGTGGCACTGCCGGGCAGTCCGCTCAGACTACCGCCGCCGGCTTCCATAAAGTCGAATCGCTTGAAGGCATACCACTTGGACGGATTCGGCTGGATGCCCTGATAGATTTTCACAAACATCTTGTGCTTCTCGCGCCTGTACTGTGTGAGCAGGACATTCATCTTGCGCTCCACCTCGGCCTTGCTGCAGCCAAAGCGATCCGCTATCTCTGACCACGCCCGAAAGCGGCACAGCTTGTCCTTGTACTTGGGATCGGCACGATTCCACAGCTCTGTGTGGCAGCGATACTGTTCGATTAGCTCTAGCGCATCGTCGTTGGTCCATTCCATGATTTTAGTTGAGCTGTCTCCGCCGTCACTGCTGCTACCGCCGCCAGACCCGATGGTCAGGCCAATAGCCGAGTGGCTAATGTAGCTCGGCAGTGGTATAATGTGTGCCTGCTCCCGATGCTGATGCTGATGGTACTGATGATGCTGATGATGAAAATGAGGCGAGTTTTGGACGGTTGCAGCTGCTCCGGCTACAAAGCTCTCTGGATTGAAGTTCATTTGCTGTTCCAAGCAAAACTCTTCCTCTCCCTCTCTCTCTCTCTCTCTTTCTGTCTCTGTGTCTCTTTTTCACTCTGTTAACTTGGTGGGTTGTGTAGCGCTGAGCTTTTGTTTGGCAGTCACTCGCTTCTAATTAGCTTTTTGAGTTGTACTCCTTTTGTTGCTTTGTTCCTTGCTTCCTTTTTGTTTTGGTTTTTGTTTTCTTTTTGTTTTTGTTCGCGAAATGCACTCAAATTAACATTTGATGTTCTGATTTTCGGTCATTTATTTACATTCCGACACTGTAATCGAGCGAAATAAGTCGAATTTAGTATTTTGTTTGTTTAAACTTATAAAGATAAATCACATTTTTGGGTTTCCAAATATAGTCCAGAGGTGTTAAGTGTTTCTTGCACGCTTTCATTCAACAAAGAAATGTCGATCAACGCCGAGCCAAAATAGGTGACTTCTTTTCTGGTCCTGAATAAGATTCCAATAAGCGTTTTTGCAATTTTTAGTGCATTACATATTGCATTTGTTTTGTTTTGTTTTTTTTTTTGGCACACGTCAATGTTTGGAATTATGAATAAATACATATTAATGTACGATGTGTAAATTAAGTGAAGTACATCAGTAGCACAATCGGCGGAATACACACACAAATACATATTTTGTGTAGTTGTGAATTTAACTTAACGGAAAAATTGCGACGCTGCGTTTTTCTTTGGCATGAATTAGCAACATTTGTCGTACGACTTTTCGAAACAGGCGCTAAGAAATTCTCCTCAGTGAATACAAATACGCGTGTGCAAATGTCACAATTCATAGCACAAATAGCAACAACAGCAAAAGCAACAACTACAACAACAACTACATCGATAACAGTCTAGTTATTCACAATAGACGGAAGCTATTTCATATAAAACACACACGCACACACATGTACTCAGGCGAGCACACACATACACACACACACACGGACACTGAGTGAGAGCAGGGACACGTGCGTTTTCATTCGCACACATTGCGCGGCTGCCTATGCGGCATCTCGTTTTGACATCAATCTTTGTCGCCCGATTTGCTTCCTGGTAAGTTGTTCTTCTTAACACATTCACACGCACACGTATATATATATATATATATTTAACTTTTGCACACATTTCGTTTCAATTCACTTAATAAATGATGTCGTTAGTATATGTATTATTTATTATTGCCTTTGTTTAGACAATTTGCGCAGAATGTAAATGCTGCTGCGCAAACAGCTGGATGAATCATAACAGTAAACGAATGCACAAGTACACACACATACACTCTCACGCACACACACACACACACACACACACACATGCACATAAGATTCGCACAAAGAATGAGAACTCAAACTCAGTGCACATCCCGATCTTTTTTTTGAGTTTGCTGTCTTTTTGAAAAACAAAATGTTTTTTATTTTTATTTATTTTTTTTTTTGGTTTTTTTTAGTTCATGTTTAATTGTTAGCGTTCATTTTGTAGACGCGACGCATTTTTTGTTGCTATTTTTAGCTGTTGATTTTTAATGGCAATACTTTTGGCACTATTCTCTGTTTAACAAATAAGTTTGTTCACAATTCTGTAGGATTTTTCCTTTTCGAATATTATATTATTATTTAAGGGGTTTGGCAAATGTGCGGCCTTCATAGATTTTAAAGTAGCACAGTTTTGAGGGATTGACTTGGCTAACTTTGGGTTTTTTTCTGCATACGTTGTTGTTATTGTTGTTGTTTCTTTTAATTGTGTTTACAGCATTGGGGCTTTTCCACAAGATTGTTTGCGTGTAAAATCAATCGTCTTTTTTTTTTGCGTGATTCAAAAATTGGGTTTTTTTTAGGCTTCCAGAATGGTTTTACGGAGCCAAACTAGTTATTATTTTTGTTTTCAAAATGTTTATTAATGCTATGCATTTATATTGATTTTATGTTTCAGATTTGCTTCTTGTTTTTTCTGAATTTTGTTTAAGTGGTTCACATTATTTTGATTTTTGCGTTTTGCTTTTCTGACTTTTGTTCAGTTCTGAACAAAACAACAATTTAATCTGCGATAACTTATTACGCACAATAAGTAAAGAATATTCCGTATTTTTTTCACATCCAATATTAATTCCAACGTATTAATCCTAATTTAATAAGTTCGTTAACAATTTGAAACGTTTTTGTCATGTGGAACACAACAACATGAAACAAGTACGTTTATGACAATTTGCATAAAAATTCACAAGCAAACACACATTTTTTACCCGCCTTCCACTTCTGTCATTTTCGAAAATAAAAAAAGCACTCATAGTGAGGCAAACAAATAATAATAAAAAAATACACACACAACGCAAAAAGTAAACAACATAAAAATCGGATCAAAAACTTAAAAATACATTTCAAGGCGCGTAAAAAAGCAAACAGCCACACACAAACACACACACACACACACACGTGTAGGTAGAGGCAAGTAAGTGAAATAATATTGAAATTATTCTATAACCTATATATTTTAAGACTGATGCGTACTTTTCACTTAACACATTTAAATGCACAATTTGTGGTTGTACTTTGGCATTTCAGTTTCGAAACTGTAACAAAGCCGTTTCTCCTTGTACATATTAGTTTTTCCGTTATTTGTTCAGCAAACAACACACACAATAACAATAATAACAACAACAACAGCAGTGGCAGCAGCAGCAGCAGCAGCAGCAGGCAGAGGGCTGCTGTGTTTATCGCATCTCGCCTCCCTCGCACTTGCTCACTTGCTTGCTGACTGGCGAGAAGCACCGAAGAGCGATGTTACCGTTAGCGCGACTTTCTTCTGCGCGCCCAAAAAAACTCGTACTCTTTCGGATACACACAACCGTTCGCGAACAGCGACTGCTAACGTCTGAATCTGAACTGTGCGTTGCTTTTTCCCGACAAACACTGACAAACTTATCGAAATCGATTTGTAACGAACCTACAACTGCGACAGAGACGGAGACGGAGACTGAGACTGAGACTGCGACGCGTCGCTGGCCGGGCTGCGTATTGAAATGAAATTTCTCGGTGGACGTTTGAATGAAACGAGCGCAACGTACGCCACACATATATACACACACACACATACATATAACATACAATACACATAAGCACAGAGAACGAACAGACAGCGCTATCACTGCGCTGCTGACGTCTGCTGCGGCAGAGCAGCCACGTTCGGTAAACAGTTGTTTCGTGGAAAAACAAGCCGAACATCATAATGAAGTTGCTGTTGTGAAATTGTACGGTGCTTTGTCATGCTTAAAAAACAACAGCAACAACAGCGGACGATCTGAGTACGCGCCAAAACACAAAAACGAGGGCAGCCACAAGTGTTTGTGGATTAATTCGACTTCTGTCATTACATCTGTAAATTTCTATGTATTTGTATACACTAACTGTATTTTTAATTTTTAAATCAATTCCTAACATTATTAGTTTGTTAACTATAACATATATTACTTACAAATATACTTGTTTATATGTTTCTATTGTGCATATTGTGGCAATGAATGCTTGACAAGTTGTAAAGCACACGGGGCAGCCCTCGCACAAACTCTTCTTGGCACTAACACATGCGCAGCGAGTCAAACAAACAAATAGAATGCGAAGCAGAAATGGCAAAAAATTAAACAAACAAGTAGACAGGAGCGGTTCAGGTTTGAATCCAGACGATAGGGCAGCGGGTGGCGGCTGTCGCGGGGCTGTCGAGTTGAACGAACGAGGGCAGAAAAATAACGCTACAAAAAAGGTGCGCGCCAATATCGAAAAATTGTTCTACTACGTCGTAGTAAAATTTCGAAAGGTTAATAGAATTTCGCCTCAATCTGCCATTGCTTAGTTATTTGTTTTTGTTTAGTTGTGTTTGCTCGTTAGCAGAGCGATAGGAAGGGAAGTGGGCAAAAGGAGGGGCAGAGAGAGATGGCTTGGGTTGGATGTGTGACTACCAGTGCCAGGCAGGCAGGCAGGTGCTGCGCTCTACGTTCGCTATCGCCCCATTCAGCAGCTTTCTCACTCGCCACAACGCGCTGCTTTGCTTGCTTGCTTGTTTGTTTGTTTTTCGTGCCGTGTTTTATTGTTGCTGCTGTTGTTTTTGTTGTTGCTGTCTCTGTTGTTGTTGCTGTTGCTTGGTGCGTAGTTTTTACGTTCGTCATCGTTGGTTTGGTATTTCCGTCTTCTGCTAAGGCTGACGACGCTGATATATGTATGTATGTGTGTGTGTGTGTCTGTATGTATTTGTCTGTATGTATTTTAGTATGTTCAAATGTTAATATATAAATAAGTACAATACAATTATATTTATGTACAAATAGCAGATATATGCATATATTTTCTGTATATTTATGTATAGCTTATTTCGTTCTGACTGAATTAATATTAAATTATATACAATCCAATTCTCTCGAGCAACATTTTGAATCATTAAACAATTTCATTCTTTAATATTTAATCAATTTCTTGTTGGCATAAAAATAATATAGAATTCTGCACTTAACCGCTTTCGATGAACGAAATAAGATGTCAGCTACTGTATTTGTGTCGTAAATACACACACACACACAGCCACACATACAAACATACGCATACTATTCGCTGGTTCTCCTTGAATGTCTCTTATAGTATTTTGCAGTTGTTGCTGTTGCTGTTGTTCTACAAACAACATACATTTGTATGTATGCACATGTGTACATACAGTAATAATTTAAATTGTTATTGCTTACGTTTCAGGCAGCAGCAGCAGCGGCGGTTTTGTTTTTGTAGCTGACCGTCGCCGCTGCTGGCAAAGTGCATTGCGTTTTCACTCTTTGCGTGGGAGGCATTGGAGCAGTTGTTGTTGTTGTTGTTCTTGTTCTTGTTATTCTTTTTATTGCTCATTCTCTCGTGCGCAAGCTCTCACGTGCGGCTGTCCAAGCGACCGAACGACAAAACATCATTGCTCTCTCTCTCTCTCTTTCTCTCGGTTGTATTTTTCTTATTTGCTCTTATTAGAATTTCGCTATTACGCATAACTAACTGTACAAGGGACGAGATTGATGTGATTTTTATAATTTCTCGGCAAATGATTCATTTTTTATTTTTACTTATTCCCAAAAAATATTGGCATTTGCGTTTTACTGGAAATTGGTTTACCAGTAATTCTAAACATTTTAAGGCTTTTTTAATTAATTAGTATTTCTAAGAATTATTTCATTTGGTAAAACGTAGTCCAGCAAAACGCAAATTCGACCCACTGTGGCATTCAAGCCATGCAAAATGCTAATTAGTACGAATTCTCAAAGAAGCTTGCGCGCTTTCAAATAAGTTTCAGTTCAAGTGTGGGTGGTGGCCACTAGGCTGAATCATGTTTGACAGGGACGAAACAGTCTCTGCCGGTTGCCGACGCGGCAAACAAACACTTGTTTGCACAGGAGCGCCAATGTGGCGAGTGACCGACTGAGAGAGAGAGCGGAGAGCGGAGAGCGCACACGCTATTGCCGTGCAATCAAACACATGTATGTACACACACACATACGTACACACATACATATATATTTTTGAGAACATTTGCAACTAGGAAGCGTTGTCAATGGTAGTGAGACGCGAGCAGCGCAGTCGCTGCTTGTTTACTAAGTAGGTGCGTGGGCGCGGGACAGAAAAGAGAGAGAGAGAGAGAGGCAAAGGCGTGTAGAAATTAAGTCGTGTGGGGGTGGCGGCAAAGAGACCTGACCCGAGCAACAGCCAAGTCAGGCCAAACAGACGTATGCCGACGTCGACGCCGACGCCAGCTGTGATGTTGACGACGCGTCACGACGTTAGCGTCACTGAAGGTCATTATGCCGACGTTGCCGTCGCTGCTTCTTTTGAGCATTTTGCGCTGTTTGTTTTTTATTGTTGGACTTCGGCTATGGAATTGAGTAAACATCAGTGGCAGCGACGGTGACGCAGGCGGCGACGGCGACAGCGACGTTGACAGCGATGGCGATGGCGATGGCGACAGCAACAACAACAAAAGCAACTCAGGCATTCCAAGTAAACAAAGTTGTTTTTTTTTTTTTTTTTTGAGCCAGCCCCTGGCAGAGGCAATGCAAGAAAGTTATGCAGTGGAATGGGGAGGTGTTGGTGCGAGGCAGAGAGACAGAGAGTTAGGGCAAGAGAGAGAGACAGAGAGAGAGAGAAAGAAAGAGAGAGGGACAGCGAGCGAGAGAGAGAGAGAGAGAGAGAGAGCAAGCAGACTGACGAAAGCAGGGCTAATGAAGATGAGCCTGATGTGTTGTTTCGTTGTTATTGTTGTTTACTTTTGGCCGCTGGTCGCTTTTGTTGCTGAGCTACAAAAATATGCAAAAACGACAGCAACAGCAACAACAACAATAACGGAGAGAAATATGCAAGGCAGCGGAATACGCAAATAGAAGCAATGAACTTAATTATTTGCTGCTGTTGTCGCAAAGCTTAGCGAAAGGGAAGGTGAGCGAAATAAATACAAATATATATATATATATATGTATGTACGTACATATATTCGTGTACAATAAATATATATTTATAGGTACTATGAATTTTACACATTTATAAATTGATATATCAAAATAGCTACATAAAACAACTGTAAAGGAAGCCAGAAGGAGAATAATTCAAATTGTCATTTAACTAACTGTTTTCAAAGATATCTTGACTGACTCCGTTCCAAATATGAATATGCTCTTAAATATTTATCAATATAATATTATTTTTAAGCATTTATTTTGGTTTGAATATAGTTCTTAATATAATATATATATACATATATATTTCTTCTTCTTATTTTTGCTATTATTTCTCCGGCTTTTATATATATAAATATATATATATATATATATATATATAGATAAGTGAGAAAAGTTAATTTTTTTCTTAAAAAAGCTATTTTTTTTAATAGTTTAGCTTCCAGAGGCACAGTCAGTTGTAAATTGCGTTTTTCTGTCAACTATTCTTTATAATGACTAAAAATGATCAATATCTGAACACTATATCATTTTGGGCAATACATTTATTATGCTTTCTTACAATAAATTCGTCTATCGAAGCGTTTTGTGACAAGTCATCGGCTTTTCGGAGCTCAGCTTTAATCTTCTTACATTATGCAGAAAAACAATAATAATAATATTTATTATTAATAAATAATTAAAACATATATATTAATAATTAAGTTTTGCAAAGCTTAACTATATTTTATGGATAGTTTATATGATGTTTACAGTGTTTTTCTGCCTATAAATTGGTATTTTTGAGTTCCAGAAAAGTAACAATGCTTTATTCCAGCTAGTTCCAGGAAACCCTTCACACCGATTTTGCTTTTGCAAATTATGCTTAAGGATAATTAAAGAACCTTTCCAAAAAGTATAAATTGGCATCCTTGGACATAAATAAAAGCTTTAGAAAAAGTCCTCAACAATCCCAACAACTTCATTAAACCACTTTTAACCACTAAACATGGACTTGGAAGACACCAAACTGTGAAAATGGAAAAGGTTGCAACTTTTGCTATAGCTTCATGGCCTCTCCAAGCCCAAGACCTTCGGCTACAAACATATTTGTTTTTCACGGAAAAGCATAGCGCAAATTGCGAGAATTGTAAGAACAATTGAAGGCACACCGAAAGCGGAAGTCAACAAAAGTCGCAGTTTTCTTTGCTGGCTTTTTATACCCTTTCAGCGAGTATTTGCCACGGATTGTGCAACATATTTCCTTAACACACACATATGACACACACTGCCCCAAGTCGAATGTTCTATTTATGTTTAATATTATTTAGCCAAATCTTCGCACAATTTTCGCTTTGTATTTATTATTATTTATTATTATTTATATTCTATTTATATTTTTGAGTTTAGTTCAAATTAATATTCCATATAATTTTGCAATAAAAAATCGAGTTCGAGTTAGATAGTTCGAATGAGGATTGTATATATTTACTATTAAAAATGGCATCCATAATTGGCGAGTTCGTCTTTGGCTCCCATTGATTTTTGGGGACTTTAAATATGTTACTTTTCTTATAAATCCATCACTCTCATAATATATCAATCTATCGTCGATAGAGAATTGAAATTTCAATAAGCCACACAGCCTGAAACTTAAAAAATATAATCCCAATCTTCAAGAATCGAAAAGGATTTTCTATATTTTGTTGTTGGATGTTTATAACAATTTTTGTAATAAATTTAAAATTTCGAATTTATTAATGATATAAACCCGTTCTCAATACAACAAAGATAAGAACATATATATATATATATATATATATATATATATATATGTGATCAAATCAATTAAACTAACTTCTTAATATTATCTTAATATAAATATTTAGATGTTAAAAATATGACAAATAATGACAAATTTTGAAAAAGTCCTTTATATAGTTAATTAATAGGTTTTAATGATATTTAAAGATTGACACGTTGAATCTTTTTCTCTTCCCTGATATAGCTCTAAAAGTCATAAGCAGCAGTCCAAAAGTTCATCTTTATTCACTGGCTTTATCCGTTGATTTGGCTTCAGACACTGCTTTTGTAATGGGGCTCAGATCTGGCGGATATACTTGGCTATACTCCATGACGACAAGCGAAAAGTCCTTCAGCTACTTTAGATCCTTTTTGTAGACTCATAATAAAGCCATTTCAGACTATAATTAAAAATATTTCATTCCTGGCTATTTTTATCGAATCAATCGAAATCACAACATAGGAGTAAAAAAGACCGTGATTTTTGTTAGATTATTCTTAAATAAAAATCAAAAATCAAAAATCTTAAATAATAATCGAAAAATAATCGAAATAAAATGAAAACACTTATTTTTCGAAAGAGATCCTTTCTGAAATGAATAAAATGGTAAATAAAATTGGATCTTTCAACATTTGTGTATGTTTTCATAATAATAATTTCTTAATAATAGAATAATAATATAATAAGAGAAAGTATTTCAAAAAGCAATAATTTCGAAAGAGATCCTTTCTGAAATGTATAAAATAGTAATTAAAATTGTATCTTTCGACTGCTGCATTTTTGTACACTTTTTTTTCAGTGCTCCTCTGAGTTGATAATATTACTCTTTATATATGTAGTGCTATGGATATGTTCTCCAAGAATTAGAAGGCTAATTTGTGAGGGTATCTCAGCTTCGGTGTGTTGTTCTTTGCTTGCTGCAATTTGCGTTTACTTATTGACATTGGTATTGTTGTTGTTTGTCTAAGTGTCTGTCTGTCTGGCTGTCTGGCTGCCTGTGTAGTTGTGTGCAACCTTGCGCCTGTTTGTATGCAACACTTTTAACAATTGTTGATGAACTTGCGCATCATCAATTCGCCGAGCCAACTGTACAAAACAATGTGCAACGTAATTATGATAAAACGTTATTCGAATGTTGCATTGCTGTTTGTTTGCTTTCTTTGTTGCACGCTGTAACTGGTTGTAGTATTGTTATTATTACTATTATTATAATTATTATTATTTATTTTGTTCTTTATTTATATTCAAGTTGAGCTGCTGTCGATGTTGGCATTGATGTGTTGAAAATACGCTTGTCGCATTTTTTTGCCATCCAATCTGTTGTTTTGTCTGTTTGTATCTATGTGTGTGTGTTTGTATCTATGTGTGTGTGTGTCTGTTTGTATCTATGTGTGTGTGTTTGTAGCTATGTTTGTGTGTGTGTGTGTGTTTTGTTGAACCTCCTCTTGCAAATTTCACATTGGTTTGCTTCACTTTTCTGGTTGTTTTTGTTTTTGTTTCTTATTTTTTGTGCGCGCTCAGCGAAAATGTTGTGCCGCAAAATTGTTTTTGTTATTGTTGTTTTCGTTTTCTTTTTCGTTTTCGTTCTCGTTCTCGTTTGTGTTTTTCTTTTGTTGTTTCCATTATCGCTGTAATTTTTTGGAAAAATACAGCTGTTAACAATTGCATTGACATATAACCCAGGCAGAAAAATGCCAACGCAGCTCTGCCATTTAAAATTAATTAATTAAGCATTTTTTGTCCAACAATAACACGTGCACTTCGAGTGGGTGGCTTGCTTGATTTCTCGATTTCTGATTTCTGATTTCTGATTTTTCACCTTACTCGTCTCTTTCATATTTGATTTATTTTCTTTTATTTTTCGTAAAATGCTCGACAACCATTGCAAGCCAGGGTTGCTTGCGAGCGAGCCTTGAATTGTTCTTCTTCTCGTTGCACAACAAGCGACTGTTGTTGAACACACACACACACACACACACACACACACACACACACATACACATAGATATTTATGTAGACCAACTAGACTAACTAGACAAGTCTAAATAAACGCCCAGCTTTGTCTAGTTAAGGCCATTTGGCAGCTCTTCTTGGAAGTTGCCAAGGAGCTGAGCAAATTGCGCAAGCATAAAAAGAAATGCTTTTTTTTACATCGAATTTTGTACATTTAATGTTAAAACGAAGGTTGACTCACACAACCAGAATGTGTTACTACTTTTAACACTTTTCTATTGAGATAAATGCAAAAATATATCGAAATTTGTTGCGCGGTAAAAAACTAAAGATTTAACTTGACCTCAACTGGCTTTTACATAAATAAATAGATATAGAATAGATATATGTATGCATATTTCTACATCATTACATAATAATAATTACAAATTGTCCTGTGTTTAAAAAAAAACCGTTATAACCCTGCCGACAAGGATTACTCTCCTTAATTTGCAAAAAGTATACTTCCAAGACTAAAGTTTGTCTAATTTAAAAAAATCCGATTTTTTCGTAATTCGAGTAAAAGTTTTTCTAAAATTTAGCATCTCATCTCCAGATTATTCTTAGCTTTGTACTTATATATTCTCATATTATTATTAAATAAATAAAAAAATCTAAAATTGAAATGAAAACATTTATTTATAATCAAAAATCATGGCAAAGGCCAACTTTTCGACAGAGTTCAAGATATTTAATCTTAAAAAATGATGGGATGGTATAAAAGAACTCGAATCGAGGTCAGATATAGTATCAGGTAGTCAGATAGTTCTACGAAGTAAATATGGTGACTGGACAAATGTGCACCTAGATAAGTCATAGTTGTGGATAGTTTGCGATAACTTAAGAGTTTATTGTTAATTAATTATTTTTATTGCTCGAACATTTAAATAAATTCAGTCTGTGCTTCTTCTATTTTCTGCTTGTGTTGAATAAATAAAATAATAAACTAACATTTTAAGATAGTTTATAAAATACATAAAATTCAATTTAAAAAACGTACGATTTATTGGTATTCGAGCCAGAGTTGAAGAAACGTTAATTGGCAATTGAGATGGAAAATAATATTATTTTTATTGTTATAACGGTTTGCATTTCTACTTCTTGGAAATATTTTCTATTATAATGAAATAATTTGCTGAAAAATAGAATAGAAAAAATGGCATTTTACCTTTAAGAAAACATTTTTATTTATTTTTTATTTAGAAACTTTGTTTATATATAAATATATATATTTATATATGTATATGTATACATATTTACATGGCTGCTACTGATGTAAAAAGTTTTTTAATTGCCAACTCGAATTTGGAGTTGTTCTTCTGCTACGAGTATGATTTGTAGGATGCATCATTTTGTGTCAGGTTGCAGGTTAAATGCTTCTTCTTCTAAAATATTGTATCGGACTTAAAGGAGTTGTTTGCAGGGAGGCGGGGGAGTTGTTTTAATACTAACAAAATATGTATATTATTTTTTTTGTTGAAAAGAATAGGAATATGGCCAAAGTCCACAACAAGTGTAGGCCGAGGGGAGTCACGGAGCAAGGCCAAAAAGGAACAATAGAAATAATGCTATAGACGCTGTTGCTGTTGCTGTTGCTGTTCAACGAAATGAAATACAATAAAATTTAAAAACAAACAAATGCAAACACACACAGTGGGTGGGGTGGGGCCGGGGGCGGAGAGGAGGCAGACGGTGGAGTGGCGCACACAAAATAAGGAGGGATTGTGAATGCGACTAATGAGCACCGAAACAAGTACAACAACAACAACCAGAGCAAGAACAACGGTAGCAGCAGTAGCAGCAGCAGCAGCAGCAGCAATAAACAGTGGAGTGGTAGCAGCACGCTGCTAGCGTCGACAGCGCTGCTGCTGTCAGAGCTTTGAAATAAACAAACAGAACTAAAAACAAAACAAAATAAAATAAAATAACAGCTATATCCAGCACGTGTGCGGATTGAATACCCTGTGTCTAAGCAGAAGTCGACCAGCACCAAAAAACATATAGAATTATAGAATTTAACTATGATTTTGTGGAATGAATTGATAATTAAATGAATATAATAATTTAATTTATAATTAAAAAACACCTGTTTCTAAATAAAATTTGTAATACAGATATTTAAGATTTGGACATTTGCACAAAGCGTGACACGCTGACTATTATTCCCTGTGCAAAGCTTTAACAACAACAGCAACAACAGCAACAACAGCAACAACAGCAGCAGCAGCAGCCGAAATAAGCACAGTTGTTGTTGTTTTATTATAGAATGCTTATTTACGCACACAGTTGCATTGTGTGCGAACGAGAAAGGCAACAATCGACGACAGTCCCAGAGCGGATGTGCGGGGGAGAGGGCGAGAGGGCGAGATCGGGACTAACTTTGTTTGTGGAGCGCACAGAAGCAACGCACACATTTATTTATGCACGTATGTGTGTGTTTCCATGTATGCCTTTGTGTGTTTGGCCTAAAACTCAAACTAAAATTCGAATCCGCCCTAATTCCGCCCACCATTCTGCCACAGAGAGAGGCAGCAGCTGCTGCCCCATTGCCTGGCTGCATTTCCTATTTTGTTGTGTTGCCCCAAAAAGTTTGTTGAGAACATTTGCAAATGTTTGTTTTAGCCAAACGGTATATGCTTCGTTTGCTTAATCATCGTCATCATCAACATCATCATCATCATCATAAGCGTCATTATTACCGTTGCATTGCCTTGTTTTGTACAATTTCATTTGTTTGTTTGTTTGGGTTTGGGCGTGCGTGTGTGTGTTTATGTGTGTGTGTGTGTATTGTTTTGCTGGTGTGGGTGTCTTGCTTTGGCTTCTTCCATTCTTTCATGCCCACTGCCCTTTTCACTCTGCTATTGTTTCTGTTGCTCCTTGTTTGCCATCCTCGTTGCCGTTGCCGTCGTCGTTGACGTTCCCGTTGTCGTTGACGTCTGCCTGCTACTTCTGCGTAGTTTTGTTTATTTTATTTGTTTTTCTTTGTTTTATTTTTGTTTATTTTTGTTTGATTTACGTTTGGCCATACCGTTGCCAGTTACTCACCCACCAACCACCCACAACCAACCCCCCCTCCTCTCCACCACTCCCCCACTCCACCGCTTCTCCTTTGTTTTACTTGGTTTGCTACTTCCTCTTGCTTCTCTGGTTTGCTTCGCTCCCCAGCGAGCATGTTTATAGAGCGATGGGGGAGGGGAGAGGGGGTTTGCTTTAGTTTGCTGCTGCTGCCGCTGCTGCTGCTGCTGCTTCGTTTCGTATTATTTTGCTTTGTTTTCGTTTTGTTGTTTTGTTTTATTTTTATTTTTATATGTAGGTACTGTATTGACTTAAAGTTTGTTTTACTTCTTTGTCTTTGCGTTCGCGTTGTTGTTTTTTGCTTATTGTCCGACAGAAATGCCTGGAAACATTTCTCTGCTTGACTCCGGGTGGATTGCTTTTTCAGATATCGACTGGGCCCTAATGAGACCGACTAGACCACTAACAAGAAAAATTAAATTTAACAAAAAAATCCAAATTGAAGTGGCTGGCAAATTAGCTTTTGTATTCTATGTCAGAGTTGAGTTTTTGCTTTTTAGATTCATGCATTAATTTAATATGTCGCTTTGTCATTTAAATATCAAAATTTAAAGTAGGGAATTTTTTTATATTTTTTTTTTTTAGCTAAATATGGCATCTTATGTTAAAGTTAAGGAATGGTCGCGTTCATTGATATGCAGGCCAAAGGATAATCTAACAACCGAGGCTGGCTTACGGGCCCAGCGACATGCAATGGTGCCAACCATCGATTGTGAGGTGAGCACTTAATTGCAGTGCATTTAACTAACTGATTAGTAAGAGTTTCATTGAAGTCTTTTCCAAACTCGATGTCGATGCTGATTGGCATGGAGTACGGGAGGACTTGGTTGCGGGACCGCGATGAATTTCAAAAGAAGCATGACTCGAAAGCTCAGGTAAAGTTCATCAAGAACGACTTTGAGTGGTGGCTGAAGCTGCGCAAGACAAACAGGTGCACCTGCTCCCTCTGACAACTTTTTCCATTTTGTGAAAAGTTTTGATGCATTTTGCTTACAAGTACAATTATTAAATTACTACTGTTGCTGCTGCTGCCGACCGAAAAAGCTATGCGTTTGTAACGGTATTAGCGAAGACACACACCATGTCGTCGCAAGCTTTCCACCCATTGTAATTGCGCAAAGTTTGTTGCTATCAGCTGGCTGCTATTCAGTCCAAAATTTCTTGCTGAGACAATTGTGGAAAATGTGTATAATTAAAATTAAGCGAACATTATGCACACAATAAATTCAAGTAAAAAACTTGATAATTGATTAATTTACTTTAGATATGGATATTAACATTAACTTGATTAACCTATTGATATGTACATAAATTAATATTGCGTTTGGTCAAGTATAATTGGAAAACAGCTGTTGCATTTCGACCGGCGGCAGCAGCAAGAGACAAGAAAAAAGCTCTCGCCGCCTGCCTTCACACAGGTTGTAGTTATGCTCAAATTTACGCTCTAACTCTCCTCTACTTCCATCACTCTCTCTCTCTCTCACTCTCTGGCTGAGAGGTGTACCACCCACATAGCAAAAGAATTTGCATGAATATTAACGAAGTTGCTCTCGGCTCTCGCTGCTGCTGCTGCTCCCACGCGGTCTTTCACATGTAGTTGCTGCTGTTGGCTTCGTGTGTCGTTCGGCAGTTCGCTCGGTCGGCTTATTGCTCATTGCTCATTGCTCGTCGTCGTCGTCGTTGTTGTCGTGCTGTGGCTCGTTTGCAGTTTTCCATGGTGGCACAGAGTCAATCAAAATCAAACGTTTGCCGCGTTTGGGTCGTCGTCTTGTGTATCGACTCTCTGTGTGTGTGTTGATTTTCCCCGTTGGTTTGTTAAATGCTCCGTCGAGCCCCAAATGCCAACAAGTTATACACAATAACTGAAATTTGCAAACTTGTTACGGTATTTTCAACACCAAAATTAATGCAAACGAAGAAAACGGCACCAAGCACAAAGCAAGCAAAAAGAAGAAAAAACAATAACAAATTGTTGCTGCTGCTTCGCTGCGTATTTGTTGTTTTCTTTCGTGCTCGCGTTCGTTTCGTTCCGTATGTGTTTTGAAATTGTCCTTGTGTGCATATGCGTGTGCCTATGTGTGTGTGCGTGCGTGTGCGTGTGTATTGCGCAAAATAACAAAAACATTTTCAGCTCTTTCGCTGCAGCAGCAGAGGCAGCAGTAGCAAGCAGCAGCTGGTAAGTTAAAAGCAAACTATTACAAATTTGCATATTTAATAGTTTTTTTTGCAAACATTTAATTGTTTTCATGTGTCGCTGGGATTCTGCAACATTTTATTATGATTTTTATGCGTGCAACTGGACAAAAATGGCAACAATATGTTAACTTCACACACACACACACACACACGCACACATAGACACATTTAAGCTTTTGTGTTTGTATGCCTGTGTATGTGTATGAGAGAGTTGGAAATACCAAAGCAGCAAAAAGTGCCAACACAAGTTGGCTTACAGGTGCATGCACATACAGCAAATAAAGGCAAACCAAAGCAACGCAAAGTAAAGCAACGCAACGCAACGCAACCAGTTGACAACGGCAACAAAAGCGTAAAGCCGGCGTAGTAGTTGCGCCGCTGCTGCATGGTCAGGGCTTCGCCGCGGGCAGAGCAGAGCGGAGCAGCGGACTGAGCAGAGCAGCGGGCAGAGCTGAGCAAAGTAATGTTTTCATACTCACCATGCGCAAGAGCAAAAGCAGAAGCAAAAGGGAAGCAAAAGCAGAAACAAAAGCAGAAGCAAAAGCAGAAACAAAAGCAAAACCAAAAGCAAAACTGAAGACTTTTTTTTTGCTTTTGCTTTGAATGTGTCTGCCACCGACTTCGCTGTCGACGTCAACTGTAAATTGCGCTGCTGTTGCACGTCAACGTTTTCCATGTCTTTTGGCATTTTCACATACACTGCTCAAATATGCATATGTATCCGTGCATCTGTGTATCTGTGTACACACATAAATATTTATGTATCTATGCACGTAGAAATGTGTTGCCGTCTTTGCTTTTGCTGTTAGGATTAAGAGCTTTTCCCCCAGTTTTACTTTTCATGCATTTTTCAAGTCTATTGCGTTGTTTTACATCACATCGCGAATATTTCGCAATTAACGCAATTTATGCATTTTCGCCTTGGCATATGTTTAACAGACATCGGTTTCCCTTAATACAACGGGGCATTAATTGGCACTGCTCGACTAGAGATACCCTCACAAAATGCCAACAAATATTCTTGGTTGCCTGCTTGAATTTTAAATACGAAAAGATTGTTATCAAGCCGCTGATAAGAGGGGAGCCCATTTAAGGTTTGCTCACACGCTTAAGCAAAGACGCAGTAGGAAATGCAGTGTATATACATATATATATATATATATATATATATATATATATATAGAGCCGTATTTGTGCCAGTATGCCGAAAGGAGGACGAGAAATAATCTCACTTTTCGCTGTGTTTAGAGAGCATCGCCCACGCGCCACAGGCGAAGCCATCCTGTTGCCCCCACGCCAGCGAGAGCGTGTCCTTACCACACACACACACACACACACACACACACACAGTCACGCATACACCTCGTCTTGTGGACGTTACAAACATTTGTTGCACTCTCGTTTCGCCAATTTCAACACGCGCTCGTTTCTCACCATTTTGCCCATTTTTCCCTTCATTCACGCATGCTTTGTGCGCCTCTCCCTCTCTCTCTCTCTCTCTCTCTCGCTCTCGCTCTCGCTCTGTGCCGCTGTGTCGCCTGGTAGCCAGTAGCCGATTTCTGTTTGCTTTGACTCTGTTTACATTGCAAGTGTCCTGCCCTTCCCCCTCCCCCTCACCCGTCCACCTTCGCTGGCTGGTCCTGTTGTCTCTGTTGTCGACGTCATCAACGCCGCCTGAGCGCACCGACCATGCACGAGTAACGGTAAGCGTAACAGGCGTGGGCGAGTGGCTTCCTCCAACCAACCATATGGTCAATGCTCACTCGAAATTAAGAATGGCCAAAGGCAACGCATCATTTGCCATTCCAAATGGAATAGGAAACGTTGCGACGCGACGCGAC
The DNA here is from genome assembly GCA_035042055.1 of Drosophila macrothrix. Lineage (NCBI taxonomy): Eukaryota > Metazoa > Arthropoda > Insecta > Diptera > Drosophilidae > Drosophila > Drosophila macrothrix. The sequence goes on from JAWNLX010000604.1 coordinate 8,701,596, forward strand.
GCGACACAACTTGACGCGACTCGACGTGGCACGCTGCGATGCGACGCGTTGCGAAGATATCCTTCGCGTACTCGCCTCCTTGTGGATGGCGAGTTGGCTGCGCTAATTGAGACATTTGTCAACTTCCACAAATGAGTGGCAATTTATTAAAATGTTTAGAACCATTTTCGTTTTCAGCGCATAATCAGTTCAATCCCCGCAGAAAGAAAGGCCAAAAAGAAAAATAAAAATAACTTTCAATACTTTAAAGAGAAAGACAAAAAAAAAAACAAACACAAATTGTATTCTTTTATTTACGAACAAATTTCGATAATTATCCAGTAAAAGAAATCCGCATCAACTATTTAATTTTCAGTTGAGATCGCTTCGGTTTGCGTAGCAATTTTGAGTCTGTTGCAGAATCGCTGTCAACTTGGCCTTTCTTCAACAAACTCATCTGCTTCGACCTCTTGTCGAACTTTTTCTTCGAGTCTACTTTTTGTAGCCCAGCATTTGGGCCCGCTGCTTCCGTCTCGGCCAGAAGCAACTCAAAAGTCATCGGAAGCGCAAAATATCTGCCTGTGAATTTCGCTTCGATTTAGATGGGATTTTGTTATTCGACTAGTCATGTCGAGTTTACCATTTAGTTTTTGTAGGAATCCCATTAGATGGCCCATGTGTAGGGTCTGCCTGATGGGCTGGGTCAGTTCGTCCTCGGGCAGATTTGTGTTCTCGGCAATGGTTGCCACAATCTCGCGGAGTGTCGCCGGAGTCTTGATGAACTGCAGCGTGTGCATAACGATGGCACCATTAAAATTCGGCATTTTTATGGCTATTATTATTAATGTTTATAACTATTGAAAATAACCAAAAACTGTATTTACTGATGATTGATGAAAGCCTGCTTTGTGCCCAAAAAACCATTGTCATCAAGTCAATCAGAAATATTTGAAAAAACAGTATTTGACAAGCAGCATTGACAAGTTATGCAAATCTGTCACACGCTTATAAATATGAGTATATATATGAACATATGCCGATATCGATTACCCAGTTGATATATCTTTAATTCTTGCTAAACATATGGCTAGCAATTAGTGGCAATATTGTGCTGTTCATGAATAATAAATATTTTTGTCATCGTTAACAGACACCCCACAGTTAATTAGTCTTTCTAACAAAAAATAATAAATAAATATTAAAAAAATACTGCGAAGAGCTGAGTTTGAATTGCCTATTAAAAATGTCGAACGAATTCGAAATTGTTTTATTGAATTTGGTGTCTAAGCATGTCGACAATATATATATGTATTAATCGTGGCAGTTCGTCTATAATGAAAGAGAAATCTCCAAACGGATCCTATATAAGATGATATGCTGCCATATTGCTGATTCCAACTGGATAACGACTTCAAGTAGACCAGAATTGTTTAGAGAAATCTACGAAGGCTTCTTTACTACTATTGTGATCAATTCAAATACTTTTTAAATAAATAAATATATTTTTTTTTTACTAATTTCACAGCTTGATTGATTGTTTGTATTCAAATAAAATGTTCATAATTTTCAAACTATATTCAAACTATTTTTTAGCTTAGCATTTTCCAAAAACATACATTTTCCATTGCTTAAATAAATTACTGTCTGGCAATAATTGTGTTATTGCTATTTGCTTTGAACTCTGCTGGCATTTCACGCTTAACGCTTATCAGATATATATATATATATATATATATATATATATGTTGACAGATGAAAGTCTGAAATGAAACGTCAGCTCATATCTATTTCCGTAAGCCATGACAACAACAGCACCGATTAGAGGTTAAGGGTGTTACTCTGCCATTTGATATTTTTGCAAATATGCTGCTGCTGCTGATTATCAGCAGCTAAAAATAGAATATATCGAGCAGGCCGAGAATCCCCGAGCTGCTTGACAACTCTGCTGCAACATATGGCCAAAATTGGGTGCTTAATTAAACTGCCAACGCGAAAATAAAAAGAAAAATGATATCAGCCATTGGCAGCCATTGGCATATTGTAAACTAAATGAGACTCTCAATTATCCAATCTAATATGATTATTATTGTGTGTTATATTACTGTAATGGTGGCATGCAGCATCTGGAGTGTTTGCGATAATGGCATTTGCATTTGCCGTCAACTTGTGCCACGCCTTGCCATATGGGGCACAACTCGGCTCACAACTCCACTCAGCTCGCAGCAAACCGAGTGGGCTAAAAATAAAGCAGCCCAGCTAAGTATGCTTTAGTTTTTGGTGTAAGCCCAAACAAAGTTTGCAGCTGTTGCGTGCCACTGATTGCAAGTGGGTTGAAATTCGTTTAATTTCCGTTTTCGATATAACAACACGGCCAGACCAGTGGCAGTCCCACAGACGCCAGCGGCAATAACTTCATATCCATCTGGCAAAAGGTCGCCGGGCACACGAACTAGATAAATTGATATTTATGGCAACAATTCTGAGCTGATTATATCAAAACAATAAAAAAAAACAGCAACAACAACAACAACAACAACAATGGCTATCCTAGATACGTGGAAAATTACTTAACCATCGACTTGTAAACTCCACTATTTAATTCGAAAGCACAGACCAATTTTTGGCCAGATGCTGATGCTTTTTGTTTTAAATGGCAGCAGCTTAATATGACGCGTATTTTGAAGAAAAGTTGGCAAATAAAGAAGTTATCCATACAAGTACTCATCGGTCGACGGATCGTTTCTATGGCAGTAGATACATCTCATTAAATTCACATCCAAATGTGAGCGACAGAATAAGTGGATTGGAAATATTGGTAAACAAAAAAGTTAAGCTTTCTTTCTTTCTTTCTTAAAAACTTGACGACAAATTATAATACTCTCTGCAAGCGTATAAATTGGGTATATACGTGTTTAGGAGAGCTGTAAACAGGCAGAGTCTGATATAGTCAGTCTAGTCCTAAATACTCTTTACATTTATTAAGTATACCCCAATTTATTCGAAATTTGAAATATCCAGCCAGTATTTAGTAGCTTAATAAGTGATGAGTTTGATTTTCAGCTCATATACCCTGTACCGTTGAAGCCCTTATATATATATATGTAAAATGTAGAAAATAAGTACTCTTATTTATGTGTTCAAAATGTATTAAATAAGTATCCTTATTCATTGGCTTTGGATGTCTTTATAGATATACCCTGTGCGCCTACTCTATGTATCAAAGTTTATTAAAGCACTCCCACGGGGTATCTGCTAGTCAGACACTTGTCGACTTTGACTGTCTACCTTTGCGTGCGTCATTTGAGTGCAACCGAAAATAATTAAGACAATGGCAGTGCCCAGATTTGAGTGGGTGGCAACTTTTACGCACTTGCGTCCTCATTTATTACGCTGTTGCCATTTGAGGCTGTGCCACACACCCATCCCAGCTGCGGCTGGTGGTATGCCACAACCACAATTCCGTTAGCTTGCGCTCGCCATAAATCCTTAAGCTCCTTTCGGTGGCTGCTCTGTTTTTGTACGACTTCACTGAATACAAAGGAACTGGGCTTAGCGGCTGCAATGGAACAACTTTGTGCTATCATGTTAACTTGGCTTACGTATCTCATACTCCAGAATAATATTTTAAATTAGGTATACCCTACTCGCATTTATAGTTGGGTATACGCAGCTAGATCTGTTAACGAGTCACCTGACTATACACCTGACTATGAATGATTACAATGCACAAGCGTTCTTGATAGTAGCTATATCTATATCTCTATCTATATCTATATCTATATCTATAGCTGTATCTGTATCCGTTTCCATATTAAATACCCATTAGTAGTCAGCAACAATCGTGGCTGTTCCCGGCTGAAATCATCGCTCAGTTTTAAAGCCTTACCAATGAAACTGCGCATAGATCAAAATGTCTGCTGCTGAATATTAATGCGTCTATCTGGGGTTATTTTGCTGGCATCAGTCATTACTCATACGTCCTGGCTGGCTGGTCATGCGACGTGACTTGGCTGACCTTTATTTTTCCTCCCACAGCAGATAAGCCATAAGTTTGCGCTCATGTGGCGTATGCGCAATAAAATAAACTAGCACACACATATTAATCATACGCCGCTTGAGCCCAGTGAACATTAATGGCCAAAAACGCAGCACCTGACTGTAAAACATTGTCGGCGCTTTGATTCCTAGAACGCTTGCCAGGTTATTCAATTCGAATTTAGAAATTTGCCAATAAACTTGCGATGGAATGTGTAACGACGTCTTCATCGCCTTAAAGTATATATTCACATTCCTGATCAACTTGTTTGTTGCATATATGTATATACAGAGCTGACTCAGTCCTAGAGTTATCTATATATTTTATAGCTGCCATAGAAAGACTTACCTGCTTTTGTATAAAACATATTTGATTAAGCTTCAAGTCAGGTTAAAGATAACCATTATTTATTTATATGCTTTTATTTAAGGCATACTTATTCGCTGGCCAAGTTACTTGAAGTGAAGCTATTATTTTATTTGAATCACGCATTTTGCATTTGCACCTTCACCGCCGGTGCTTATTTGTGGAAACCCCAATATTTAATTTTCTATTTTTCTATTTTTCTTTCAATTGTTTTGGGTTGTTTATTGATATACATAATATAAAAAAAACACCAAGATAAGCAAACCCTGCATTTGAGATGAGTTTGAACTTTTTTAATTGAAATGAATATTTAATGGGGGAAAATCAAAAATTGCTTGCGAAACTAATAACTGTTGAAATGAAATTCATAACTTGATTTTCCTTCTTTTCTTTTACAGGCGCTGCAACTGCAACAAAATAAAGTGTTTGCCACTGATTCAATAAGTTTCCCATCATTTTGTGTGAGTGTAAAGGCGATTATAGATTCTAGGCTTGGGAAACAACTACAAGAACAACATGACATTACTCACAGAAGCAATGCAACCAGTGCAACAACAACAACAGCTGCAGCAGCAACAACAACAACAACAACAACAACAAACAGCCCAATTTGCGTCTGTAATCGACATGCAGTTAGTAATTAATCGCAGTGTAATTGGCGAGTAACAGTCCGCGACAGCGAAATATTCCCGGCTGGGGCATATTTGGTTATAATGGCAGCGGCCACTGTCAGTTCACACTTGAAGGCGCCGTCGAATGATTTGGTGTGCGACGAATGTGTTTATTATGACGGTTGCGAAATACCAACAACAGCAGCAGCAACAGCAGCAACAGCAGCAGCAACAGCAGCAGCAGCAGCAGCAACAACAACAACAGCTGATGCAGTCACAACAACAACAGCACTATTTATCGACAATAGCACGCAAACCGAAGACGAAATGGATGAGGAAGAGGAGGAGGAGGAGGCGGAGGAGGAGGAGCTGCATCTGGAGGTGTTGGTGGTGCAAGGGCAGGACGAGGAGGAGCAGGGGGAGCTGGGGGAGGAGGAACAACGCCAGGAGAGTAGAAAGTCATCACGTTCGCAGCTTGAGCAGATCGTTGAGGAAGAGCAGGATATCGAAGAAACCGAAACCGATAACGATAACGATAACGGTAACGATAACGATTTCGATAACCAGACCAATATGCCAGATTTACAAGACTATCCAGCAAGAGGAGAGGAGGAATCTTCCAGGGCACACGAGCCCAAAGATTTGAAGGCATTTTACCACAACGACGTCAACGCCAATGGAGTCGACGATGACGTGGCCAGACTAACCGGACTGGCGCTTGAGATGGGCTATGCTCGGATTATAGACTACGATAACTTGCGCATTATCGAGCATGTTATCGAAAGCGATGACGACGACGAGCACGATAATGATGATGCTGGCGATGATGATGAAGGGAAAGATAAAAAAGTGGCAGCAACAACGCAACAGGCTGAACTGCAACAGGCCTGCCAGGATTTGGTGGCCTTCATCGATGAAAGCTACCAGTTAATCAATAATGATAATGAGACGCCCGAGACCTACAACGTGGTCGACAACAACAACAACCGGGACATTGTTGCCGTGCCGGAGCATGTGAAAGCGGTGCGTGATGAGAAGGCCAACCAAAGGCCAACCAACGCAGTTGCAGCAGCAACATCAACAAGCACCAGCAGCAGCAGCAGCAGTGCCTTGGTCAAGGCATACCAATCGAATCTAACGCCTTTGGCGCCACCCTTTCAGCCGGCGGCATTAAAGGCGCACTTGCAGCCAACGACATCGTTGGCCACAAACAGCATCAGCAGCAGCAGCAGCAGCAGCAGCAATTGCAACATGCCCCACAACAGGCAGACTCAGGCGGCAAGCACTTTGTATGCCGCATATGAGCAGACAACGGTTTACTATCAACAGCATGCGCTGTCCAGCTTACATCAGCAACAACAGCAACAGCAGCAGCAGCAACAGCAGCAACGGCAACAGTTGTCGCCCAAGCAACAGCAGCAGCAACAGCATTGCAGTCAACACGGTGGCATACCACACATTCATTTGCAATCCGCAACTGGCGCACAATTGCTGCCGGTGCAATTGGTCACACTAACGCCAACGGCTGCAGCAGCAGCAGCAGCGGCCGGATCTGCAGCAGGGGCAACAACAGCTGCTGCAGCGACAACAGCAACTGCTGCTGCCTGGCCACTTGTGGATGCGCCCATTTTTATGGATATTAACGGCGAGATTCGTAGCTATTGTCCAGCTCATGGACCGCCAGCAGCAGCAGCAGCAGCAGTTGCAGCCGCAGCAGCAGCGGCAGCCGGCGTCACAGGACAACCATTGTTGTCGTCACATCATCATCATCATCAACAGCAACAGCAACAACAGCAGCAGCAGCAGCAACAACAACATAATCTGCTGCACCATCAGCAGCAGCAGCAGCAGCAGCAGCATCATCATCTTCAGCAGCAGCAGCAACATCATCATGAACAGAAACTCGCACAGCAGCAACAATTGACGCCGTCGTTGGCCGTTGTGGCAAATGTTAATGGAAATATCGGGCAGGCTGAAACAACAGCGCCGCAAATGCTGTTGCAACTGGATGCGGCTATCCAACAGCAGCAAAAGCAGCAGTCACAGCAACAACATCACCAGCAGCAGCAGCAGCAGCAACAACAGCTACAACCAGCAATCGTTGCTGCTGGCAAACGCAACAAACTTTATCGAGGTGAGTGTCCGTTTTATGACATTTGTCCTGCAAATTTTATCCCTTATTTCCGCCGAAAGCTATTTGGCTTCGCCTCAACATTATGTTTGACTTTATGACGCTTCTCCGGAACTCAATGTGTCCATGGTCAGTGGCGTATATAGGAACAGGAACAATGACAGGAACAAGAACAGGAACAGGACAGTTAATCAGCTTTGCGGGACTCAAATAGTCAAATAGTGAATGGGTTAGCAATAATTAAAATTGAAATTAATAATAATTAAAATTAAATTAATTAAAATGCTGCCATTCGGGGATTTGAACAATTCCTTTTCAATCTTTCTTATCGAGAATCGGCACCAGTCGTGAACCGTAAAAAAACCCTCCGCGATACGAGTTCTCCGACCTGATAGGATAATGAGTCTAGACGCATTTGCAGCAGTAAATATGCACCTGGATAATGTCCTAAGTAGTATACAAATAATTGTTTATAGCTATAAGATAATCTAGAAGTTGTCAATAAACCTGTTCGATACTTGAACAAATTCGTTGTCTTCTAAACTTGCTCTTGGAATCATCTTTCAGTTGTCCTTTAAATTGAATAATTGCCTCTTTGATTTGTATAGTCGACTTCTATTACTATTACAAGTCTGCAATTGCTAACCATTATTTGTCCCTCTGATTGCAACACAAAGCTAACAATCTGTGCAAAATTGAGTTAGTTAACTGGAGCAGTTAACAGTTAACGGTTAACAGTTTGCTGGAGCAGTCAACAACACTCCAGGACAAAGACTTATGTACACATATAGATATATCTATGTGTATATTTATCAATTCCAATTGTTGTGTTCGACAGTTTCCTCGCAGTTAGATAAACAACAACAAGTCTGAATGCTCTAGTCGAGAGTGCTCGATTAGCAGATAATTGTTCAGAATGTGTGCAGGTAACAGGCAGAAGGCAGCATATCCGAACAACGTATTCTTGGTCAGGAACAACAGCTGAGTCGATATAGCCACATCTGTCCCAATCTCAGAGACTATAAGAACTATGTTATTCAAATTTGGAATATCTATATTGTGAATTTCTTTACATACCGATTTCCACTAGCAAAAGGCAGATTATTATTATTATTATTATTGATCAATCACGAACATTTTATGAAGTTCGAATGAGGAACACCCAAGTTGCCAAGTCCAAAACCGATTCTCATATTAAACATTTAAAGCCAGTTTGCCGCTCAACTCTAATTAATTTTGGCTGCTGCTTGGCTATTAAATTTCGTTGCATTAATAATGAGTTGATTAAGCTGGGCTTAATTCAATTCATAAGTTGGCCTTTAATAAGGGTGTCTTTCTCCCCCATAAAATGTGATAATATTTGATACCTCTTCAGTGGAGCGTTAACTGTGCACTTCGAGCTGCTCGTCCTGCCACGTTGCATGCACCATCTAATGCCATCCAGTTGCGCCAACTTGACCATATCAAGCTGTGCACGCTCTATAATCTATAGTAAATTTTGCTGTGGTTTTATGGCTAGGTTGCATTCCACATCCTGCAGATTTGTGTGTTTGTTGGTTGCAAACTGTTTCTCCATCGCACACACACACACACACAGGAAACAGGCTTTTCTATAAAGTATGGTGTACATTTCCAGCTTGCCATTTCATAAGTTGTTTTCTTTTTGCTTATAGACACAATATTAAATTTTTTATATTATTTTTTATCGTGTCCGCATTTTGTTTTCTTTGTTTTTTGTTGTTCATTTTTGGTAACAAGGCTTTTTGCCAAACCAATTTTTTTTTATTTCCTCTACATTTAATTTTCGTTATACTTTGTGCCATTGTCTGCTTTTCTTTTCGCCCGTGTTCCGCAAAACGTTTTCCACAAATATTTACGGAATTAACAAAACAACAAAAAAAAATGAATCATTTAACAATAATGAAAGTGGAACATTAATAATAATTAAACGAGTACCAAAATGTCAGCGTTACAACAAGTTTGTCAAAATGATGGAGAAAACGTTTTTCGGATGAGAACAAATGGCTTTATGTGTCTATGATGATGATGTGTGTGCGTTGAAGTGTGTGTGTAAGTGTGTGTGTGTGTGTGTGTGTTGGTAAAGTGAAGCATGCATCATTTGTCTGTCCCGCTGTCGCTGTCGTCCCTCAGTCAGTTGTCGCCATAGTGGTCAGCGTTCACATCCTTGTCCACATCCACATCCTCGTTCTCGTCCTCGTTCTCGTCCTCGTTCTCGTCCTCGTCCTCGCTCCAGTATGAATTGCGCCAATCGCATTCGGCTGGCGTTTTCAAATTACCAGCTACCAGCTACCAGCTACCAGTACCAGTTGGGCCGGCCAGTCGCAGTCAGATGCAATAATTTTCACATGCGTTTGGTTTTGGCTGCGTTTCGGTTTTTCTGTATTTCCTTCTTATTGTTTTTTATTGGTTGAGCATCATTTTTATTTGCTTGTTTTTTTATATATTTATATATTGTCTTTTTATAACATGTTGTAATTTATACTGGGCAAGTTCCGATTTTTTGTTTTTCTCATGTGTTCATGGCCCGAAACTTGTTTATTATTAATGTTTGCTTTATGCTGGCTGCCTTTTTTTTTTCGATTTTTACTCCTTTTTGCTGGTTTTCTTTGTTTTTTTTTCTACTTTAAAAGAGTGATTAATATTTGAGGTAAATTTGCGTATTGAAGTCATTGTGAAATTTCATTTTTATATATATTTCTTCTCGTTGTTAAATCTACAAAATTATCCCTTTGTGTGACGAAATTTCAATTCATTTTGGGTCTTACAGCTGTTGGATTCATTTTTTTTTCTACTTTGACAGCTTTAAGTCGATGATATTTTGTATTTATTTTATTTTTTTTTTTTTTAGCAGCTGCGTAGTCAGCCAAAATGTCGCAAAAGTTTGTCGTTTCTAGTTGGGGTTGGCAACCACTTGAAGCAAAGTAGCAATGGGATTAAGTATACGCCTGTTTGACACGCAATGATTACAAAGCAGTTGCAAAGTTTCAGATTAAATATTCAAAATATTGGCTCAACTTTAGGCGAGACTAGGACAACTTGCTGTTGAGCTGATTGCCATCTCTCAGAGACAGTGGGACAAAAAAGTATACACACACACATTGTATATATTAATTATATATATATATATATATTATTGTTAATTAAGGGATAAAAAAAAGTGTGTGTAACAAATTTTCAAGAATATTTTTATACAAATATTATTCAAATATATTTAGTTAAAATTGAAAGCATCATTCATCGTCATTAAAACCTTTTTGGAAACAGTTGATTGCATTTTCAAGAACCGGTAAAACACGTTTCGACTTAAACCGATTTGCTGTTAAGCTGGCCAAATGAAAAAGTAATGAAAATCAATATCTGCATAGACTTAAAGCTCGACTCCCACAGCCTTGAACATTTGGGTGCTGATTATTCCTTATAAAGGTCGTGTCAAAGGTCGAATCCCCTCCCCCCCCAAAGAGCGTATCTGGCACAGTTAAAAAGTCATTGCATTAGAGCCACGATCAAGAAGACTCTTTTCTCTCGGCCATGATTATTATTATGAGAGTAACCAACTAGTGCAGTAACTGTTTATGCCACTGCACACATAATAACTTGGCCAACAATGTGTTCAGTTGCCATTAAGCTTGCAAATGCGGTTCGCACTGAGTGGGTACAGGTCAAATAATGGCAAGCATTCATTATATATCGGATCAGGGGCATACTTAAGTTGCCAAATCATCGCTTTGCTCTGAACTTACTTTCGCAAATGGAGGAACGCTCAGTGTCGACTTTCTCGAATCGAGTAAATCGCGTGCTTTGAACCGCCCAAGTCTCAAAATGAGACTGCTGCAGACCCCAAAAGTCTCGAAACTGAAATCAAAGTTGACTTCAAAAGCGAAAGGTGCCGCATCGCTTCGCTTATGATAATTGTACAGTGTGAAAGGTTGTCGATGACTGAGAGGGGGGCGGAGGGGAGGCGGAGGGGGATAAGAGATCCGAAAACAAGTTGCACGTACTTGAAGCAACATGAAAGGGAAAAGAAAAAGTCGCACTAGGAAAAACTCACTTAAAAACCGCAAATAAATGTCACGAATAAAGTCGCAGCTTGAGCCAGAGGTGATGCAACAATTGTCGACAGCAGACAGCGGACAGCGGGCAGAGTGGGGGCTGCCAGGGTGCAGGGGCAGCAGCAGCATAAGCAGCAGCAACAGCAGGAAAGTAAGGAAAATGCAAACGCGCAAAGTGCCAATAGACAGCGACAAAATAACAGTGCGGAAAATACGCTCAGCGAGCGACAACAATATAAACCGCAAACAAAAAAAAAAAAAAAAAATTATGAAGAAAAACACAATGCTTTGCGCTTTTATCTGGCTTATAATCTGAGCTGAACTGATGCTTGGATCTTGCAGCTAAAAAAGCTAAAAACTCCAACGCGAACAGGTAAGAATGCTCCAGTTGGGCGACCTCGACTAGCAGTTACCCAGCCCAGCCAGCTATTAAATAATGTTCTAGTTTTGGCAACTCAAGTGTTAAATCGAAATTATGTAAGTGAAAGTGCTCTAGCATGATAATTATTATAAACAGTTATTAATTAATAATTATTAACTTATACTGAATTATTAGAACTGATTCAGTTTTGAGTTTGAGATTTTATTCCTGACACTGCCTCCCTCAAGGACTTCTCAGTTGTTCCTTGCTCGACTCGCTTCCAGCTTCAGCCAATGATTCCTTAACCCTTCATCTCTGATTCCAAATCGGCTAAGATTGCGCCTCGTAAGATAACGGCAGTTATTAAGAAATTAGTTTGTGCAGCTTGAAATATGTTTTCGTTAATTTATCCGATTTTTAAACAAATTTTTCAGTGGTCAAAAATAGGCCAGGCATATTCAAAGCCAATTGGAAAAGTTTACCTTTTATTGATATCGATTTATCAGATATCGATTTCTATTTGATCGAACTACCAAATCAAAGAGGGACAATATCAGATAAAAGAGACCTTAATAGTCTCATACAGACGATAGATAAGCTCGGCTTTTGATACTGTTCAAGAATATATATATATATATATATACAGCATAAGGTGACCGAAATACTTCCTTCAGCTTGCTGCATGCCCTTTTTTTGAGGCTTGATTCATTCATTTATTTATTGTTTTATTTTGGTTTTAAGTCAAGAAGAACACGGATTTTATATTTTAACAGATATTATTCAAGGTTTTGTATGTAAGACTTGTGCTTTACAAATTCCATTTGGGAACTTCAACTTTCAAAAGTCAACAGCACAATCAAAGCTGCTGTAAAAATGTTTTGATGTTGAGTGTTTTTCACATTGAATGCGACTTAGAACTTATGCCAACTTTAGCCAATTGCTCTGACCATAAATTGGCTACTTAACTACTTGCGAACACATTTAAATTATGTGTGGCACACTCTTACTTTGCATAAAGTTGCAACAGCAAAAATAATAATCATTTTTGACAATATTCTATCGGATTATAAATATTTGTTTGCAGCTATTTTGGCTGCATTTTCACTGATTTCAAGCTTTGCAAAGTTTTCGAAGGGAGGCAAAACTTTTACAAATTTGTATATATATATATATATATATATATATATATACATCATATGTACTCAAATGTTGAAGCATTTGCTTTAATATTATATAATATACCAAATACTTGAATTCGCTCTAAATAAATCAGAAAATTGTTTAGCATTTTAATCAACGGGAAAAGTATAAACATTCATCGTAAATTGACAAATCCACAAAAATATATGATTTAATTCGAGATTCTTAGTAAAAATGTTTCATTTATATATTTTCCAATAGATTTGCAGAACTTAATTTGCCATTGTTCGAAACTTCTGTTGCTAAAATTCTGATGAATTCCCCAAATAATTGGTAAATTGATATTTTAAGTGCATGCCTTAAGCTCATTAAATCATTTCGACTTCTCAGAAATACTTTTCATCTATATAGGAATGTATCTTGAATCGATAGGAAGGCAAAAGTTTTTGCATAAAATTCAAATGAATTATTTATTTTGCTTAAAATATACATTGTAATAAGACTTTTGCTGTTTTAGCGGTTTCCGCTGTCGTATTTTAATTTTTAATTTAAGTTTCTAATTGAGATGCAGTCGTGCAAAATGCTCGCTTTTAATGCAATTAAAATGCGAAAATGATACCTGTGGCAGCAATAAAACGGCTCAGGGAAATAATTCAGGCATCTTCAAGCGTTAAGCATTAAATGACGCAATTAACATATATATTTATACATTTGTACAAATAATTAATTTGGGACGTCGAGTTCCGTTTCTTTTTTGTTTTTAATTAATCAAAATGAATAACTTTTTTCGCTTTTCTCTTTGTCTTTGCAGGTAAGCAGTTTGAAGATTTATATGCTCTATTAAAATACCCATTTGGTTGATGAATTGCAATCTAAAAGATGTGTAAATATGAACATTTTATTTGACCTTTACCCGCCAAAGGCGCATTCTAAATTTTTATGTCTGGCATTATTATTTTTTTGTATTATATTCTGTTGCCAAACGAAAGTTTGTTCTAATTAAAATATATATTTATATATCTGTACTAATCCGACATAAGAATTTGCTTATTGAAACTGCTTAAAATGTTTGACTGGTCAAGCATTTCTACATACATATATATTTAACGATCATCATTTAATTGTGATCTCAAGAAATGATTAATGCGTAATCAGTGCGTTTAGTGCAACATATACAAGACTGTGTATAGCTGAACATAATCACACACACACACACACACACGCACACATACACATGCAATTCATGTTGAGAGCGAGGCTCGCTCAGTTGATCGTCGACACACATGTGTGACTCTTTCTTAAGACGGCGCACTCTCTTATACTCGCTCGTGCACTCTCTTATACACTCGAGACAATGATGGTCGAGTGCTGGTAAGACGTATGTATGTATGTATGTATGTATGTATGATGTATGTATGTACGTTCGTATACTGCTTCTAACTGGCAAAGCTGGCAAAGCTGGCAAGCTGGCAAACTGGTGACTGTGCAGCGTTACGAGTGTGTTGAACCTGTGGCAGAGCTCTTCAGCGCCATTCCAATTGAAAACTGGAATTGGTTTAACTGGAAGCATTGGTATGCGAATCTCGGAATGCCGGAATGGTCCATGGAAGTCTGCCAAGAAAACAAAATAATTGAGCACTTGATCAGTAGGCGCAACTTGTGCAAGCGAGACGGGGGAGACGCGGGCGAGAAGAGAGCGAGAGTCGAATCGAATCGAGAAAGGAGGCATCAAAATTAATACAATTCTTACACATTCTCACTCCAAAGAACGAAAATATATGTTTATTTGTAAATACGCATTTGTGCATGCACTAAAGACGCGCCAGGCATTTCAATGAATCAACACAAAATCGTTGTCTCGCCGCACATTATATACCCTCTCCCGCATTATTATAAAATAGTGCATATGTTTTACATTTCATAAAATCATTTACAAGACGTAGATTGCCTGTTTTATGAATTCTTTGGAATTCACTAGAATAGACTAGAATATCCCATGTAAATGTAAATTTAAAGAGAACTTAGCTCGATGTAATGCAGTAGACAGAGAGACAGAGCGAGAGAGAGATGGAAAGGTAAACCGTGAGAGCTGAGAGGTGACAGGGAGAGGGAAGAGCGGCAGAGAATGGTGGTTTGGAGTTTTGCAATGTTGTTCCAACTGCTATTTCTTTGATTCCAATGGGCACTCAACAAGTCGATTTACAACAGCACGCACACACACACACAGGCAGCGACTCTCACGCATACACACACAAATAAATGCAGCAGCACGGTCAAGTGGTTTCCAAGTCGTCGAGCGGCTAGATACACAAGCCTGTATGTGTGTTATGTGTGTGTATATGTGTGTGTATATGTGTGTATGTGTTTGCTTGTGTTTGTGTGTGTGTTTGAAACAAGTAATGAAAGCAAAGCACTGGAAAAATAATGATTAGGTCTATGAAAAAATATACATTCAAAATTAGTCGAGAAGGAAAACTCTGCTTGGAAAAAATGCAACGCGTTAACGACTGCGGCGTCGCTGAGAGTAGAGTTAAGGCAAAGAAACGAAATAAATAAATAAATAAAATGGGGAAAAAAAACTCGATTTATGAGTTTGAATTCAGTTTCTTTTTCACACGCACACTACAAACCAGCACATTGACAATAAACCGTTGTTCATTGTGTGTGTGTGTGTCTGTGTGTGTGTGTGCTTTTAAGCCGGGATTGCATACCACAAAAATGCTGGTTGCTGGTTGCTGCTTGCTGCTGCTGGAAGTTGCGAGAGCTTGCCTCAAAATTATTCACTGCTCTGCATAAGTGAGAAAAATTGTAAAAAATGTGTGTGGCAAGCGGATGGGGTACACATATACATATATATATAAATATACATACATACATTTAACATAAGATAAATGTACTAATTTTTCAAGTATTTTCCAAGTCAGCCGTCTCGCTCTCACACAAAGCATTCAAGTTCGTTTTCTCTTGTTTGTTGCTTACTTTAACCTTTGGGAAATCCCCCTTTTTGAGTACAAATAAAAATGAGTAAACATCAAAAATTCCAATACTTGTATTGTCTTGTATTGTTGTTGTTGTTATTGTTGTTGTTGTAATTGTTGCTCACCTTGTGCTCTTCGGTCCGCCGAAAGAGAGTGGCCCCGGCCAAGGTCTTTAAAAAACATTTCCAGTGCGAACTGACTGCTGCTTAAGGAATACAGGTAATAAAGATGGCCAGTTTTATGGGTGGGGGTGGTTAAAATTCCCCCTGAGTTCTGCCACATTCGTTTGCCAGTTTAAAAATAGAATTAAAATGTCTTTTATTAACCAGTTAGAACTCAGCTTGCGCCACCGACTCCACAATACTCTGCTCGCACTGCCAAAACTACTGTTGATGCTGTAAAATATAAAATTTCTAATTAATTGTGATATTCAAATTTTAAAATTATATATTTAAAATCAGCTCATTTTATGATTCGGATAAATATATATATAAATATATACAAATATTTAGTTGAACAAATTACAAAACAAATATACTTTATACCACTTGGGAACAGGGTATAAGATCGAAGCTGTTGATATGGTCAGGGAGTTGGTGGGGGAGGTGGGGGGGGGGGCAGATAAGAAGGTGAAGTTTAAAGCGGAGACGCGGCACAGCATCGTAATCGGAACCACAAAAGCAAAACTGGGATCGGTTGATGGAAGGTAGGGTGCAGGGGGGGGGGGGGGGGCAGACAAAGGAAATATGCTGCTGTGTTTATTTATATTTTTTCAACAGCTTGCAAAAGCAGCGAGAAACGTGAGCTAAGGCAAATTGCACTTGGTATATAGTCGAATACATACAAAGCTTATGTATTACATATATGCAATATTTATATTATATATATACATATATATATGTGTGTGTGTGTGGCGATGCAGCAACAGACAACAGAGAATATTTAGAAGAGTATTAATGGCATTACCTTGAGACCCTGGCCCGGCCCGGCCTGGCCTGGCCCAGCTAGGTGAAAGACAGCAGCCGGCAGTGTGGGGATGAAACAGAAACATTAATTACATATGCGCTGCCAGGGAAGACCTTGTGAGTATATTGCATATCGTGTCGACACAGATAATTATGAAGCTGCAAAGCTTCGAGTTTTGATTGAAGATTTCAACAGCAGCAGCAGCAGAAGCAGCAGCAGCAACTGCAGCAGCAGCAGCAACAATAATTTACTTTGACTGTCACCGAGTCGCTTCACTCGCTGCAATTGGTGAAAGTTGCGGCAGTCTGCAGTCTGCAACAGGCAAAATCCGAGTTTCATGATTTTTCAAGGTCTTTCCGAAAGTGTTGTTGCATGAAGTGGCGACTATCTACCTACAATGTTATCGTTGCGGCTGGCGAAAACCACTTCTGAGTTGCCTCAGCTGGCTGAGTTTTGCTGAGTTGGCTAGTGAAACTCGATGGGCTGGCTTAAGGTGACTTTAAGCCAAGTCATTTTCGAATGGCCCACTAATAACTGAGAAACTGCTGGAAAATTGGCATTCACATAAAAAAGGGCCAACTGAAGAAGAAGTAGAAGCAGTAGCAGTGGCATTTCAGTTGCAACAGTTGCATGCAGTTTTCTCGTTAGTTGCCCAACTGACTTGCGTTCGATTTGTTTTAATTAAACGGCGACTTGAGTGTCAATTACATATCACTCATAATATTCATATTGTTTTTTATTTGTTTTTGTTTTTGTTGTTTTTTGTTTGCCACATGAAAGGCCGCGGCTAGAGTGGCAATCAGTGTGAAAGGGTCGTTTCGACTGTATTGGTCATTCAACTCGCTCAGCTCGACAGCTCGACGGCTCGACAGTTGCCACTCAGTGTTAACGAGGCCTTATGTTTTATTTGTGCACACTCCAATTCGCCTGTAAGTATCTCGCAGATACTCGCCACATCTTTGCGCCACAGCTGCATCGGGGATTCGCAGTCGCAGTCGCAGTTGCAGTTGCAGTCGCAGTCGCATTCGCAGCCTCATTGGCCTCAGCGTTAACGTTGTATTTATACCTGATGAGCATATATGTGCATATGTACATATGTATGTATGTATGTACATATGTATGTGTGTACATATGTATGTATGTACATACGCATGCAGCTTGAGGCGGATTTTGCCTCATTTATACACGTTCCTGCTGCTGCTGCTGCTGCTGCTGCTGCTGCTTCTACTTTATTTTTTTTTTCTTTTTTGCCTACACCGAGCCACCTACCCACCTACCCACCTCCACCCCACCTCCTCCCACAGCGCACCTTGCACCTCACACTCTGCCTACTCTACGCTCCATTGCGGGTAGTCAAGTTTTTTCCTCATCATTGTTGCTTTATTGTTTTGGTTGTTGTTGGTTGTTGTTGTTGGTTGTTGTTGGTTGTTGTTGGTTGTTGTTGTTGTTGCTGCTGTAATTGTTGGAGTGTAAAACTTTGGCTCTGGTATGCACTTTCTCCTCTAATACTATTTTTGCTAACATTGTTTTGCGTCGCCAGTCGCCAGTCGTCAGTCGTCAGTCGTCAGTCTTCGTCGAGCCTGAGCCGTAGCCGTAGCCGTAGCCGCTAACAGCCATTGCCATCAACGTCAACGTCTCCGCCTTATACTAGTAGTGGCAGCAGCAGTGGCAGCCGTAGTATAAGTATAAGTATTCGTAGTAGGTTCGAGTATCTGTAACTTCAACATCTAATTTGCGGCTTTCCTCAATTTTCGTGGCACTTGCTTCCGTGTGTCATTCATTAGTCTCCACCCCCACTGTTTTGCTGGAATTTTCTTCTTCTTCTTCTTTTCTTTTCTTGCTTTCTTTTTTTAGGTTTTTTTTTTTTTTGTTTTTTTGTATATTTTTATGTTACATGGTTTTTTTTGCTTCATTTTTTGTGGTCCATAATTTTCAAGAAATCTCGCTTGATGACATTATTTAGTCTTGGAATAATAGCTAACAATTTTAAAGCACATTTATTTTGGTCTAGGTTTATTTGGCGTTGCATAGATTTGTATATTTTAATACACTCAAATAATCTTGGGGTTTTTATTTATTTATTGATTTAATGTCAACTAAAGTAAAAAAAAACAAAAAGTAAAAGTAAAGAAAAATTTTAATTCAAGTAAATATGGTAAAATTAAAATTATATTAAATATATATAATATTACAAAATATAAGAAATATTTATAATATTTATTTATTTATTTAAATTTATTTAAATGTATAGTTTAAATAGCACTTGTATTTTATATTCTCATAATTTTCTCGTCTCCACTTTCATATATATATATATATATTCTTGTTCAGCAGCAGCATCACTAGCCGACTCCATGTCCATTATTCTATTTGTAGTCAAGATTGTTCCTCATTTTCTTATATGAACCACTTTTTGGTTTGCAAAAAACGTATAAAATTACTTGTTGTATAAAAAGTTTTTTGTTTACCAAGTTATCCGGACCAAAGTCGCCCGGTTGGGGAACATATTATAAATATTAGACTATTTTATGGTTTTTTGAATTTATTGTATAATTGGCTCCGTTCTACAAGGAGTGCCTGCGATAAAGGTTTATGCTGGTTTTTTTTCTTTCAATTTTGGAGGCCACAAATCTTTGCACTTTAGATAAGCAAAAGCCACTTAATGGAAACCCACATAGATATGTATATATATATATATATATATATATATATATATATATAACGTTAGAAGGAAAATGTTATATGCAGGATGACAGCAACTATCAAAATATGTGGGACAAGTCGAATGCAGCCAGTTGTTGCCTGGACATGTTTGGCTCGAGGGAGTCACGCATGAAACTTGCCATTCATCTACACAGTAGCTGCATGTGTGTGTGAGTGTGTGTGTGTGTGTGTGTGTGTGTGTGTGTGAGTTTTCAATAACTGAACACTCGAAGGCTGCCACACGAACTGAAAGCAAATGACATGAATGGCAGCAGCCTCAGCTGCTTAGTTCGAGTTTGGCTGTTCGTTTATTTTGTTGGTTTGTTGGTTTGTTGGTTTGTTGGTTTGTTCGCTTCGATGCTAGACTGGCAGAACAAGTTAGGATCTGTGTGCGAAAACAAGTCGCAAGACATTCAACTAAGCTGCACATCAAATGCAATTCAAATTGAAAGAGTTGCATTTCGCTTCGCTTACCAGCAATCTCTTCTCCACACACACCAGCAAATATATTGGATGAATTTGTGTAATGGATTGGATCTGAGCAAGAGTAAGAGTCGAGAGCGCTGCTTCAATCAAATACCCTATAAATTCACAGTTCTCAATTGATGTTGCCAATATTAATGGGTTTAACAAATCAGAGAGCTCGACTGGGAGATACCCTGTACTCAGCTGTCATATATTGATTTTGGCACAACTTTGAATTCTGATATAAATTTGTTTCTTATCCACGTTTCTTATTCAATTTAAAAGGCTTTGCCTGTAAAAATTTCCATTTTATTTCTATCGGAAATCGATATGTATCGATATTCTTGAAAGCCGATATCGATAACATGGAAGAGACTCTATCTGCGAGAACTTATATTCGAAACTAGAAGTCTCCGACTGTTTATCCTCATCAAGAATATATACATATACTTTATATAGTCGCCGATGCTTCCTTCTGCCTGTTACATAATAACCATTATAGCCTTCTTAGCCATTTTCATGGATTCATTGCATAAAATGCAGCTCGCCTTTAGCATTTACAAAGTTGTTGAAATCTGCATATAAAGCAGAAAAAGACATCTTCCACGCCACAATATACATGTGTAGATATCTCACTATATATATATATATATATATATATATATCTGTATGATTGTGCCGATCTGACACTTGAGAACAGTTGAAGAATGGTAATTTGGTTGATTTTGGATCAGATCCAAACTATAAAGCAATAAATATGGAAAATCATATAGTGGCCAGCGGCAAGCAGTAAGTGAAATTGACATATTTGCATATATCTAGTACGCACTGTGTATTTTCTCAAAGTGTAATGCAATTCCGCTGAGTGGAAGTCCCTTAGATGCAGTTCAAGATGCTCAACGCTTGCAAATGTATGCCAAATTGATAAGATAAAATAGTTTAGACAAATCTGACCATCATGAAATTAACTGAAATTGCCTTAAATGCCACCACAGCTCCACCACCAGCATCCAAACAAAGCCAACCAGCCAGCCAGCCAGCTAGCAATGGTCTCAATGTTATACAGCTGGTCCAAGCAGCGACCTCCACTCCACTCCCAGCTGGTTGGTTGGTTGCTTGGTTGCTTGTTGCTTTTTTTTATATATTTTTTTCTCCTTGTCTTGCCACAGCCACGTCTGATTCAGTCTGAGCGACCAGCTTCAGATTCAACTTTAGTTCCAGTTGGCTTTCTGCCCCTCAGCCCGGCTGCGAGCGCGGCAGCATTAAGAAAAAGTTGCAATCGCCGCATTGCTAACAAAGCCACTCGACAACTGCAAAAATGTGGCCACTCCACTAGGAAGGAGTTGTTGAATGGGGAAGTGCCGTGGGTAGCAGTTGGGTGCGGGGATGGGGAGGGTGCTTTGGGGCAATTTAAAGATTTTCGCAAAAGAGACTGCCGCCCGTTCGCATGACAAGTGGCTGACAACAAAATTGCTGGAGCAGCCAAGCTTAGACAAAAATAGCATTTGACCAGCGCATTTCCATATCTTAACCCCATTTTTCCTTTTTCAATTTTGTGCCTCACTTCTTGCCCGGTGGACATTTTCCTGGCCGAATAATCCAATTTGCGATCTAGAATATTCTACACAATTCTATCACTTTAAATGACTGTGGATCAGTTGTTCTTTTGGAAAACTGCAAATGGCAACGAACAAAACTTGAACTTTTGCCCCAAGACAACCTTCAGCCATTATTATCCAACCAAGTGAATGGATTTTGTGTACATTGACCTTTAAAAATGAGTTAAGGCCCGCAAAAAACCAATACTTCAATTATCAATCATACAATGAGTAGGAATCAGAGCAGAGCACTTCATAGCAGATTGTGTTATCTTATCCAGAAGAAGGTGCAATTTTCTAGAAAAACAATTCTCTCTCAGCTCTCGGAAGATATCAAAAATGCTCAAGGCGACAAAACATTCTTAAATTTGTTCAGGAAATAGGCTTGTTGGGCGAATTATACACTCAGCAAAAAAATGTGCCCTGGATTCGCTACGAATTCGCCAAAGTTTTCTAGTTTAGTATTCTGAAGGTATTTTGCTTAAATCAAAGATTCATTTTTGTCAAATTAAAAAAAGCTTTTTTTTTACTTATATTAAACATTTGTATTTTAAGATTTTACACGTAGCAAACAATTTAAATAGTTTAAATAATAAATAAATATATTTTTATAATTTTACTAAATACTAGAAATTATTTTCAAAAATAAGAACATTTTTCTAATTTTCAGGCCTATTTTTATTTTAGCGCGATCTTTTCAAATTCAATGATTTTCTTTCGAGTGTTGCTCGCAGTGCACGAAAGCCCTCGAATAATAAAAATAGCTGTGTGGAATTTCTAACTGAGCAAATAATGAGAAATACATCTCCAATAAATATGCACAGAGTACTTTGAAAATTAGTTGGAAGCCGAAAGGATAATAAACAATGCAGTTTCACGCCATAATTTTGCACTGATTTAAGAGCCTGTCGGGCAATTAATCTTAACATATTTAGCGACAAAGCATTGCAAACTGATGTGCAACAATGTTGCAACGCCAAACAAACAAACAAAGGAAAGAGGCAACAGGAAATATGTTGCATAAAAACAAAACAGCAGCTCCAAACTGACCCAACAGCAGGACACAGAAAACAATTGCAAATTCATTTAAAATCGAAAATGTTTAAATTTAGAGTGGAAGGGTATCTAACCTACATATATATATATATATATATATATAGATATAGATATAGTTAGCCATGATAGATGTATGTGTAATTTATTCTGTTCATTTGTTTAGTTGCATGCATCTGGCGCTGTCGCTGATGTGCACCGAATATTGATTGTGCCGCAAATACCATTGGAATGTATCTGTGACAAAAGTAGCAAGCAGCAAATTGCTGCTGCTGAAATATCCAAATCAAATTGCAAATTGCAAATTTCTGTATAATTGGCGTGACCAATGCAAAAGCTCGATTTGTGCACATATGTCTAGCTACATACATACATGCATCTATGGTATGTAAATAGATACATGTATGTACATATAGATGTATACATATAGATGTATGTGAACGCAATGAGATAACTATTGGAGTCTTTGTATATTGTCATCGCGCCAAAAAGCGGCGTATGGCAAACTATTTAAAATGCATCCAAAGAGATACATTACACACTGCGAGCCTGGCTGCCAAGTCTCTGGAAATTCCCTTCACTGCATTCTTTTCCAAACCAAACCAAAGCAAAAAAAAAAAATATATATTAAAAAATGTAAAAAAGCCAACCAAGACATATAGAGAGAGAGAGAGGAGACAGAGAGAAACATTGAGCCAGCCAGAGACTGGCATTATAATACTATCTGAGAGATACTTTGGGGCAGGCTTGCAGGTTGGTTCGTTGGTTGGCTCGTTGGTTGGTTGGTTGGTTGGTTGGTTGGTCGGTCGGTTGGTGGCAGTTGCAGTTTGTTGTAGTTGTAGTTGTAGTTGTAGTTGTATGTCTGTATGACTGCAGGGCTTATGTCGCCGTAGTCATTTACAGTGTCGTAAATTTTATTAGAGTGTCCCATTCTGTTCGAGGTTGCCACGAAACCTAGTCAAGCAGGCTCGAGCAACTTTAACATCATAATCATCATCATGCAAGCGATTATTTCGTTGCAACAACGGCAACAACGGCAACAACGGCTGCCGACCTAACACAATTTTTACTTAGTTTGCATTTTATGTCTTTTGTGTTTTACTCGTCGCGTTGCAAAGCCAACAAACATACATATAAACATATATAGATATATATATATATATATATACATATATATACATTTGTATCTGAAAGTCGTTTCTCATTTCAAAGGCGAACCATTTTTAATGCTTTTATGCCCCGAACCCATTGAAATTGGGTAAAAAGGGTATTGGCAAGTTGTGCAAAAGTGTGTAACAAGCAGTGGATGGCATCTCAGACAGCATATACCATATATATTCCTGATCCGCAAGACTGCTGCTCAAGAAAATATATACCGGATGGAGTCGAAGCTGCTTCCGCTATATACTTTTGAACATTTATAGTTGAGAATTTGTATCGATATTCAATGGATCGATGGAGTCTGTCTGCCTAATAAATAAATAAATAATTTAAAGTTTATGTTATATTCATTTAAATAAAAACTTAAGATAAAATAATATCAAATAAGATAAAGAATCAAATAAATAATTCTATCAATCATCTGTCGAAATTTTGCTCAAAATTGGTTAAAAAAAACTATTTTCCAAAATATATTTTCAGCAGTATTGCAGTGAATATCTAAATCATGTACAGAGTATCTGCTAGTCGAGCACTTTCTGGACTTTCTGGAGCATACTTATTTCTTTTTATTACATGTATATTTTTTCCCATCGCCCCCCAAAAGTTTTCAATTTATTTGTAGGAAAACTGATATGACCCGCACTGCTAGAGATATTATTAGACTAGACATTGACTGGGCCATAATATTGTTCGCCTTTTTGTTTTTTTTTGTTGTTGGAATTTTTCATTTGCCTTTCATTCATTCAACTTCTACCTCGCAACTTTAGAGAATAAAGTTCAAATGCTATCGGCTCTGACATACTTATATAATTGATAATGTCGCGATGATCCACGATCTGTGGCAGCATCGTTATTCAAATGTGGTTTCCTTCAGCTGGTAACCTTACAAGGTTATCGCTGATCTACACACACACACATTCACACTTGAATGACTTATTTATTTGGCGATTTTTGAACGCAATTTCATTGAAATTTCCCTAAAGTTTTTTTTTAGCTGAATTATATGCGCCATGCTTCCATTTGATGTTGGCAAAATTTGTGCTTAAGGTTCTGGGAAATCATTAAAGTTGAAATTTCATTAGAAGGCAATCATGAGCGCTTTTATACATATAGAATAATTGTTCAAACTTTGGCAAATGTCGAATTCGCTGCGTTCGTGGCATTCTCGAAACTGAAAATGACAGCGGCGCACCAAGTGCAGCCCAAAATACAATACAATTATCAGTGGGCAAATTGCAAAAGAGACCGTGTGGGCCGTGTGCTCATGCTCTCTCTTAAGCAGTGCTCTCTTCGCCCGCACAAAATGCAGCGTTGCCGTTGTCTTTACCGGTTTTGCTTTTACTACGAATAACGATGCGTTCGTTCGCTGCGTTTCGTTTTGGTTTCTTCTCTTCTTTTTTTCTGTTGTTTCTTTTGTTGCTTTTGGACTACGTGCGGCTGTCGTCTATCTTATAGATAAATTTGTATCTAACGGTTGATTGCAGTGGCAAATGCCGCTCAGCTGTGCGGACCGGCCGTACGTACTGAGACGACAGTGTAGGTATGCTGGCCGCTCAGCAGCGACTTCGTCGGCTTCGGCTTCGGTTCGCTTTCCAGTTTCAATTCCAGTCGTCTGTATTTGTATTTCGGACTGGGACTGAGTAGCCTTCCAACGAGAGCGGCCATGCAACATCGCAAAGTCGCTGGCTGCGTCGCTCAGCGTCAGTTCGGTTCAGTTCGGTTCGGTTCGTTTTCGTTTCGTTTCGCGATTGTTCGAGGGAACAGCGCCAGTGTTCCGAACAGTCCGATATTAACTCTCAAACTGTACGGTTTGGCGGCGTTTCCATCAATGAAGGCAGCGCGTCGTGTTCCATGTTTTTACTCTGCCACTGCCTCCAACAACTACAACACTCTAACGCAAAGCAGCAGCAACGACAACGACAAAAAAAAGAAAAATAATACAAAAAAATACAACGACAACAACAACAATTATTGAGCATACTGCAATAAGCGATTGTTGTAGCAAAGTTTAAACAATTGAAGTGAGTGCGCGAAGACAAATAAATACGTGATAACGAAATATAAATTCGACAAAATTAATATCTAATACAAAAGAAGAGAAAACAAAAATAATAACAATAATAATACATATTATGTTTGAGGGCAGAAGGGAAATTAACCAACTCAATCTGTTATTGTTATTACCTCACATCCTGTTCTTTGTGTACTACTCGCACACGCATACACACATATACATCCATACATACATACATATATACATACATACTTAGATGCGAATTCGCATTCGTTTTTATCTCAAATTAGTATGTGAAGGTGTCAGTTCGCGACAATAAATTTTTTGTTTAATATACTACATGTGTGTATTAAAATACCCTGTGTCCATTGAAAATAGGTTAAAGGGGTAGATGGCTGTTTGTGTAAATCTATCGTTTCTCTATTCTTGATTAGCCAGAGTCGTTTTGTTGTATATGTATATATAAATATATGTCAGTCTGGAAATGAATATATATTTCGACCGACCAATAAAAAAAACACAACGTAGACACATGTATATGTATGTATATATATATATATATATATACATATATATATATATATATGTGTGTATGTGTGCATTAGTGCGGGGTATCTTATAGTCGGACATTATCAATTAATATGTTTGTACTTGTTTTGTGTAGATTCTGATTTGAGTAACGAATCCGCGCTTTTCAATTGTTATATCCGGTCTGCTGGAATGTTGCTGTGTGTGAATCTGAATTTCTACACATATACATTAATGTGCATGCCTATGTGTGTGTGCGAGTGTGCACGAGAGAGAGAGACAGAGCGATTGGTGGTACACATAAACAGGCTGAATGAAATAGAAAATTGATCCCAAGAAAAATGAAATGGGTTCGTGTCCGTTGTGTGGTTTTGTGTATTTTCTTTTGTATATTGAATTGATTTGTGTGTGTGTGCCAGCCAGCCAGCCAGCCAGCCAACATTGAGGTTATATAAAGATTATTAGTTGAAATTGACATCAATATGTCGTCTGTTTCCCAGAATGCCACATGTCTTCCAGCTGACAAATGTCGAGCTATTTGCCATTTATCCATTTGTCCATTTGTCCATTTGTTATTGCAAGCTTTATACTAATATTTACAATTGCTTAATCTAAACTTCAAACGTTGGCCCAACACATATCTAACAATAACAATCTTGTCTTGCAGTGTATAAACTATAGTGCAATAGTTAGAAATAACATTTTTTTTTCAAAAATAAATATCGTATAACGTATATTGAAAATAAATAAAATAAAATATACTCTAAATAAATCTTTATAAATACAAAAATAAGTTAAAAATCAAAAAGTACAATCAATAAGTGCAATAAAATTCATTAAAAAAAAGATATATATCTATATATATATATACGTATATATATATCGCCGCTGTGTTCATTGTTTTGTTAAAAATATTAAACAATTCGAAATCAGAACCAAATAATTAATTGCAATAAATAAAGAAAACAACAAAACATGTGCAATTTATAAACATATTCAAAACAAAACAAAAAAATAAGAAGAAAATGCAATAACTTAAATGCATAAATATTTAAACAACTCGACAACTACACATTTATCAACGTTGGATTTCTTAGAAACAACGATAATTAAAGTTAAATACTTTAACAATTATCCACAAATCCGTGACTTTTTTTGCGACTAATTGTAAGTATTTGAATAAATCGACGTTTAATAACAAATCTAAAAACTGGTTTGCGTTTGCTGCTCTTACTACACTTCAAGAAAATAGTGGAAAGAAAACTGAAATATATTTAAGGAGAAATAATTAAATAAATTATTTAGTATATTTGTAGGTAAAATGCTTAGTAATTGATCATTTTTGTAAGGCTTAAGTTGATCCTTTGTTTAGACATGCCTATAAATATATATATGGAAATAATTGAGCTTAATTGAACTTTAGTTGTTGGCTGTGTTAAATGCTCATCGTATATAATTATAACTAAAAAAGTTTGCATGATGCGACAAAATCTGCGCTCAATATGTCCATCAAATGAATTCGGTGTCGCCTCCGCTGCTTGTGCCCGCCCGCCCAACCTAACCCATTGATTGATGCGCTCACATTAGTTGTACTGGCTTTTGTGTAAAGTTTTATCTGCGCTTAGATTTATTCACACACATACACACACACACACACACACACACACTCGGACACTTATGTAGTTACAGCTTGCTAGTCAAATTGATTGTTTTTGCTGATGATAGCAACAAAGAACATGCAATTTAGTAATTATTTGTTTTATGGTCTGGTTGAGACGATTTCAGTACATTCCTATATATATACACAAGCACATACAAAATATTTATATATCAATATTTACCGTACATATTTTGTATATATATTAGTTCCATGGGCGTTTCGATTTTCCATACATATTTGCTCTGGTCTGCACTTGACTTCAGCGAGCATTTCTAGCTGATATTTGACTGGATCGTTCAACCGGTGCATTCCGGTCCGCAATGAACGCCTCAATAGACCATGTGCTTATTGTTCTCTCACTCTCTCTCTCTCTCTCTGTCTCTCTCTCCCTCTCTCTCTCCCTCTCTCTGCATCTCTCTTTGTCTATCATTCCGTGTGTCTCTGTTTCGGTTTCTGCGGTCTGCGCGTTTTTCGTGTCAGTGTCTAAGGTCAGTGAACCCCAAACCAATTCACAACCGAAACAACTACAACTGCAGAGCGCAGACAACAGAAAGTTGCGTGTTTGCTTAGGCTCGAAATCCAAAAGAAATTACACAGCGCAAAAGCGACACGTTTTTCGATTCGGTCGAGATGACGATGATGTTGTTGTTGGGAACGTTGCGGTTATTGACTTTCCCCTCTGCGTTAGCCACTTCAATCATCATCATCATCATCATCATGTGTGTGTGTGTGTGTGTGTGTGTGTGTGTGTGTGTGTCTGCGTATTGTTTGATTGTTTGCGTTTCTTTGCTTTTTGGTACATTTTATGTTCGGCATGTGTAAAAAAATAGGAAGAAATAATTGAATATAAACAAATTCTGCTTTAAAGCCGCAAACGATAAAAGAATTAACACATATCCATGCGTGACAGGCGGGGGTGTCCAAAAAAGGTATATACCCCGTAGACAGCCAATCGTTGGTCATCACACTCACTAATCAATCAGTCAATCAGTCAATCGGTCAATCGGGACAAACTGTTTTATATTCCTTACCAATTGTAAATATCAACATACTTTTGTGTGTAGTGTGTAAATTTATTTTGGAAGTATAAATTATTTATTTTCAAATTCCAATTGGGATTTAGTAGTTATGGATGAATTTAAACTGTTGAAGATCAGTAACCCTTACAAGCAACACTCAAAGTTGCCGCTCAGAAGCTGGGACTTGTGGTATGCACGTAATATGAAACAGATCAAACGGTTGGCCAGCGAACTGAACAAACCGATCCCTCAAATCGCTGAACTGATCTATAATCTCACGCTGCAGAAATTCAATCGCCTCCTGAATCCCCGAGGCATGCGCTGGAACAATTGTCGTGTTCCATTCGCCTGCCCAGCTGTCTGTGATCGGTATGTGGACATCTTTGACTTGGACGGCAATGTGCGTGATCCAGCGAATTCCTGGAATCTGTCTAAGCTGCTGCAGCTAATGCAGGCCATTCTCAAATTGACCGATGTCAATCGAATCAATGAGCCAACTAACAATGCTCTGCGTGCGGATTTGTGTAGAAGCAAGAATTGGGATGGGGGGCATATAAAAATTGAGCGATCCCTGAAGGTGGCAAGCGAACAAATGACCAATTCGTCTGCCGCTAGGCGGCTAAAGACGTCGAAGAAGGAAGAAGGCAGTAAAGAGGAACATGTACTCGTTGCAGAAATCCCAACCAATGCCTCTTCACGAGGTGCAACGCCACTGAATGCCTCCTCACGTGGTGTATATCCAATGCGTGCATTTGGCGAACGGGCGCATCGTCTTCTGGCAACCGATTTGCTGTTGACGGATAGAAAGGGACGCCGGCTTGGCCATGGCAGCCGACAGTTGGATAACTTGCGCTCGGAGCACCACCGGATTCTAAATGAAATATTGAGAAACCTGAGTCGCATGGATCCCGAACGATTTCTCGAAGCCTTGATCGGCGCGGACCTAACCGAGGAGGATGACAAATTGATGAAGGGGGAAAAGGTGAATGTGAGCGTCAAAGATGTATCCGCCTTCTACACGAAAGTCGTGGCCGGTTCAGACAAAATTGAGCAACTCAAGGAGGCCAAGCAAACAGGTCGGCCAATTAGAGAGCGTAGATATTTTGGTGAACCGCTACCCGTAGTTTTTCATGCGCCATACGATCCCAAAAACCAATCGACTTGGCTGCGTCGTCATCCGGATCAATTGCGCCTGCAGCCGGACGGTCGACTGGGCATCTCTTCTGTGCAACACTATAGACGCGACTCTGTGCTGAAAGCATTGAAAATTGCCAGCGAAAGATATTCGATTCACAGTCTAAATGACCTGAAAGTGGAAAGGATGAGAACGGCACTCCAACAGAAGTCGGAGTACCAACGTGTCTTCCGTCCGTCCAGCGGCAGGCATCCGAAAAAGTTAAAATCAGATCATTGATGCGATTTCTAGTACTCCTTGCTTTCTAGCATTCAAATTCAAATTCTTATTATCAAAAAACAAAAACAAAAAAATGACTGAAATTTTAACGTAAACTTTGGTTTAAAATTTATTTATTTTTATTTATTTATTTATTATAAATGTACTGCGCAACGCGCTGCTGTCCGCCGAACAGCTTAACGCTTCGACTGCTAAACTGTGAGAGGCCGACGGAATCCATCCGCAAATGTTGTCGACGACATCCACAATGGCAATCGGCGGAGAGGCGCTGGTGTCTGAACAATAACGCCATGCTGAGGCGGCTCTCGAGCCATGTGCAACAGCCACTGATCGAGGTGTGCACCTTTCTATTCCAGCTGACACTGGCGAAGTTCGGACAGATCCTCAATCCCCGGTGCTCCCAATGGAGCTATTACCGAGTGCCGTTTGTTCGGCCAGACACGTGTGCCATCTACGACGGCATCTTCGACAATCGCGGCAATCTGCGCAATCCTTTACATCCGTTTATTGAGTACCTGGTGTTGATCATATTAGATCATTACTTGAGTCTGCCGTGCGAGAAAGTTAAGGGGCGTCGGAATACGGCAGAAGATACCATTTATGGGCGAGGCGGTGGTGCGTGCAAGGATGTTGTTAAGGCTGCTTTGGGGGGCCAGGCGGACAGTTTACGTCATTTTTTTAACAACTCTAAATTTGGCTTTGGTGGCTTAAGTGGCTCAAATGGCGATGCCGATGCCGGTGCCGATGCCGGTGCCGATGCCGATGCTGATGGCAGTGGTGATGGCAAAGATGATGTTGATGGAGAAAATAAATACGATGGCGGTGATGATGAAAATGGCAATGAAAGGGATAGTTCAAATAGATTATATAATAAATATGGAGATGGTAAAGATGGAGGCGCCAAGGGGAAGAATGAAAAAGGTGGCAAAGCTGGTGGAAAAGGAAACGGAAAAGGAAGAAAAGGAAATAAAGGAGATGATGATGCAAACAAGCGTAAGAAGAACATAAAGGACATTTCCAACTTGTACTCAGATGTTGTGGAAGAAAGGCACACCATCGATCTGCCAACGCTTTATGCCAAGAAGAAGGCCAAGAAGCGAGTTAAAGTTAAAAAGCGACGCGGTGGCGACCAGCAGGTGATGGGCGTGGCCATACCCGTATTGGTGCACGAGCCGTTTGACGAGCAAAAACCATGGACCTGGATCCGACGACATCCGGCCCAGACCCGTGTGCTCGAAGGCACACGTCTGGGACGCGCCAAGGTGCGTCGCTATCAGCGAGAAACGCTCAAAGTACAAGTCCAGGAAGCAAAGAGACACCAATCGGTCCAAAGTATATATTCGGCTCGAAGCGTCAATTCGATGCCATCCGCCGACATGTTTGGACATCCAAATCCACCCAAAAAGGGCGCACCACAGATTAAATCATTCAACTACGCCCGGCTAAAGGAAGTAGTGAGAAATACTATCTCGGCCCGTCTTACCACGATACGCAAACCAAAACCCCAAAAGCGAAAGTGAAATGAACACTGGACCAACAAATTTGTACAATGCTGTGAAATGATCACAACTCAATTCTCATTCGCTTACGTATTTTTTACACAATTTGACCAGTTTTTTTTTATTAGGTGACTTTCCTCAAGGCCCTAACGAAACGCGAAGCGAAGATAACACTTTAGATTTAATATTATTAATATTAGATATTATACCAAACGCATGCAACGAAATAAAATTGCTTAAGTACATTAATCTGCACAGCGAATTACAATTCTGTCTTGAAGCCACATCGGATGAGTCTATCATATACAGCAACAATCGGTCGAAGAAGGTTTTTTTGTATGAACAACTTATCTGTTTTCTAACTGTAATAACTCGCTTATAATCTGGCAATCGAGCAAACTATATATAAGCTCTGTAGAATTAACTGCTCTGCTGGACACTGGTTTATTGGTATTCCAGCAATCCATCTGCAGATGCTCCCATGACGATGGCGAAACCCCAACGATTCAACACTGCCTAAACCAATTTCCAGTCTTCTATCGAATATAAAAACTGTAAATTATGAGGTATAATTTTTAGAATAAATAAAGACAGTTGGCTAATTTCAGCCATGCCACGGGATAAATTACAGTTATGTCCCAAGTGGATCGGCGGAACGCGGATTTTTCCTCCTTGTTTTTTTTGAAGTTTTTTATTATTTAAATGTCGGCAATTAACGTGCCTCAATTAATCGTTCTTTCCTGTTTTTGAATATGCTTGTAATGCCTCCTCTTTTTTTGAGTTGTGCGGCTGCTGCAGAAGCTCGATTTGGTGTTCTTTTGATGGGCGCTGAATAATGGGAATTTAAAGGGCGCTTGGCATTGTACAGAAAAATGCCAAAGCACAAGTTGACCAAAGTTTGTGGCAGTGAGTCTCTCTCTCGGCGGCCAAGACTTATGCGAACACATGTGTCCTGTCCCCTCGATGACACTTTAACTTTGTTACGAAATTTGTAGCGATGTCTATATATATATATATATATATATATATATTATTGAAAATATGTATTTCCAATATATATTTGCTTTTTGCTTTAGCTGCTACTTCGTTTGGTGTTTGCGAGGGATTTTATCTATCAATTGCAAAGATTTTAGCATAGCGCAAATGTTTCGATGAGTCGAAGTTGTCGTTTTATGCTCATTTGCCTCGACCGCGACGATTGCCAAAAAGCAAGGCTGTTTGTCCATCTTTACGAGTTGTATGTTGTTATCCATAACCCCCTCGGTCCCTGTATCTCTCTCCCCCTCTCTCTCTCTGTGTGTCTTTTGTGTGTGTGTGAATCCAAATCTACTTAAATCGATAAAAACTATCAAATCTGTTCGGGGCGTTTATGCCGCCGCTGACTGCTGCTGAATCAGATCCCGTTTGCCGTCTGCCGTTTGCCGTTTGGCGTTTGCCTCTTTTCGTCACTCATACGAGATGTGCGCCCGATGATGCGCCACCAATCGGCTCCA
Source organism: Drosophila macrothrix (assembly GCA_035042055.1). Lineage (NCBI taxonomy): Eukaryota > Metazoa > Arthropoda > Insecta > Diptera > Drosophilidae > Drosophila > Drosophila macrothrix. Next base: position 8,734,841 of record JAWNLX010000604.1, read on the forward strand.
TTTGCCTGTGCTTGGTCTTCGTCTTGGTCGCCACTCATTTTTCGTCCATGTTGCGTATGCTGTCAAATCTCATCCGCTAGAGCCTTCCATGCTGCTGGCATCTTTTTTTTTTGTTGTCTTTTTTTGCTTTCTTGGCAACAGCTACCCAAAAAAAAAAAAAAAATGTTTGTAGTCATTGTTGTTGCCATGTCCGTTCTGGCACCAACTTGGCCCAGGCCTTCTCTTCGCTTAGGATGAGACGCTGTTAAGGGAGTGCGGAATGGGTGCGGAATGGAGTGGTGCGTTAGGCAGGAGCAACTACAGCAGTTCCGTCCTTTTTCTTCTACTGTTGTCATGCCGACAATACATACTCATATACATATATATATATATATCTATATATATATATATATATGTGTGTGAATGCGCATAAGGGCGCCGCCATTAAAGCGTCCCCAAAATGGTATGCGAAAAATGAACAGCCAGCCATATTTTGTCTACTGACCAGCCCATCTCGCCGCACTTGAATATTTAACTACATAAATACATATGATTAATTGTGATAAGTATAACAAAGGCAAAAAGAAAAGAACCAAAAAACATGAAACAGTTTTACTCAACGTTAATGCACTCGTCTGTCTATGTCGCTATTTATACAAATATCACGCACTTCTAATGTCATTTTTATATGTTTTGCGTGTTCAGATTTCGCAATGAGCCGAAACTGAGAATAAAACACAAAATGATTCCTGCTCAGTTCTCAGTTCTCGGTTCTCGGTTGTATGTAATTATGCAAGAGTGTCACTTAAATCGTTAGCAATATATAATCAACTCGTTAACAGCTATTTGCACAAGTATGAACTCCCCCCCTTCGCTCCTCATTATTATGTATACATACATACATATATACTTGGTATAGTTTTTTATCGTTTTAACTAATTGTCAAGTACTTAGCCTGGTACTTATATTAATCAAGTTTTTATAGTCTTGAGTGTGATAAACAACATTTGAGATTTTATGTTATGAAAACTTGGTTATATCGGTTTTAGTTTTGGTTTGGTTTTTTATAATGACTTGTTTGGGTCATGATTCGAATTCAGGGGCTTAATTCATTTTTAATTGCACTCAGGCAGGCAAATAAAATTACATCTTATCATTTTACATGCACACACACTTTAGTCGTATTTATACTTTTATACACTGTTCTCACAACAAAGAGGGACGTCATATTTACACATTTAATTTGTGGCATATTTGTTGCTAGCTTACTTAAAAGTCAAACTGCCAAAGCTTAAACGCTTAAACCTAAGCCGAACAATTTGTTGTCTAATTTGGAAAAACCAATTTTTCATCAAATATGAGAGATGAGCACTTGTTTATTCCGCTACTTAGCTCAAACTTTCTTTTGTATATGTTTATTTACTAACGACTAATATCAGTCGACACCAAAGTAAACAAAAAATTAAAAAAAAAAAAATACATTCAAAAAAGTGTAAAATGTGGCAAAATAGGAAATAATTTGAAGATTGCCCAACATTTGCTACATGGATTGGGGAAAGGCCAGCAAAAGCCAATCAGACCAAAAGAAAAAATATTTAGTATGAATTGGTTAAGATTAGTTAAAGGACTCTACGTTGATTACACGTTAAAGGATATTGTAATCATTACAGATTACACGAAATGACTTATGAAGGTAACAATTAGTAGTACAACGTTTAAGAGAAACGTCTAGAGAAAATGGGACTTTCGGAAAGTTAAAACGAAACGAAAACCATTTGTGGCAAGCCTATTTTCGCCATCCATTAATCAATCAAACCACCTTTCTCAATTGTTTGCAGCGAACAGCGAACAGAGTATCGCGCATTCGTTAGCTGTTGGCTGGCTGGCAGGCAAGCAAATTGCTTGTTCTTTTTTTCTTTCACTCGAACAAAGTACTACTGCAAATTGTAATAAAATAGCGTAATTAAAATTTCTGCCAATTAGCGGTGCCTGCGGTCCGCTTACAAATGCCGCCGCCCCCTTCCCTTTTTCTATACGAAACCCAAACGCAAAGGGTGTGCTGCGAAGTGGAATGCGAACAAAAAAAAAGAAGAAAAAAATAATAATTATTATTAAAAAACTCAGCTGCAACAGCAGTACACGCCCCTGTCATTATCAGAATTGTGGCAGCAGTTTGAAACAATAAAAAACAAATATGTAGAAAATCATATAGCACAGCTCCAGTTATTTGAATACCCCTAGCAATGCGTATAACTTATTTTGGAGGCATTATTATGCTTCGTCAATTGAGTTGATCTATTAAAAGTAGTTTTTTATGACCGTCAAGCAACGTCATTCAGATTACTTTATGGTGCAGTTGTCATATGAATGCAATAGTATTAAATCTTGCTTAACCCTTAAAAGTATCCTTTCTTTCTATTTGCTACTATGTGTGTGTGTGTGTGTGTGTGTGTGTGCATTTGCATCATGATTACTGCATTTATGAGATAAGTTTTTTACTGTCAACAGCAATTAAATTACATTTTGGAGTTTATAGCCTCGCCACAGTGGTTTTGCTAACATATCTTTCTATCTACATAAATAGATACACATATGTTCTTATTGTTGCTTCCAGCGCCAAACTTCAATAAATTCTAATAATTTATATTGTTGCCACAGTTACCTAGGGCAAACTGTGTAATTTGAGCTGTTTAAATCGTATGCATTGGCAAATTTTTTGTTACAACAGATGCGAATTCTGATTCGGGTAGGTAAAGTATAAAAATTTCGGTATTCCTGCAAACTTTTTTACGGTATTCACTTACGTATTGGTACATTGATTTTTACGGTACAATATAAAAGTTTGCAAAACTAAATGAGCAATGTTCCACTCGCTACTGACTGACTCTGGCAAACTGTAATCCCATTTGAGCGAAAATATTATCAAAATCGAACAAATACGTGTACATATATGTACAGGTGCTCTAGTTTCTGCAAGGACATTTATTGTTAAACCCTGACACAATTAAAAATTGGTAAAACAAACAAGTTATAACCATGGGAAAGAACAGCCTTAGGATACTTACCGGTCTATTGACAGGACACTGTAGACTAAGAAGTCACCTAACTAAACTACGTATATATATATATTAGCGATCTGCACAGGTTTTGTGAAAGAGAGGAGGAATCCTCGATACACATGCTAGCAGAATGTGTCGCCTTAACTAGAAGAAGCCGCAGCATCCTGCATGTGGTGCATGTTTTGAGTAGTAGTGACATAGAAGACCTCAACTCAAGAAAGATCCTCACATTCGTGCGGGAGCTGGAGAGGGGACACAATAGATCAAAGAGGTCGCGGTGCAATTCCCCCCAATATTAATAATATATAATGAAGTTGTGCACAAGTGTGTAAGGAGCAGAAGAAGGCATCTGCAAGTATGTACTTATATTCCAAGCCGAGTCCATCAATCCATGTCCTGCAACTATAATAACTGGAGACTTCAAATTTGGGAATTGGAAATTTAAAAGCCAAATAATATTAGTTTCGGTATTTGTTTGGGGTTTTGAATCTGATTCCGAATGTGAGATTGATAAAAATACGGTTCCGTTTTCGACTGGACAACCGGCTTACAACAAATGGCTGAGAGACTCGTTGTTTGTGCTGGCTGGATTTGTAAAAGTAAAGCTTGGCTTATTTGGCATTTGACATGCATTATTTGCTGAAAGTACAATTGTACTTTCGACGGCCAATTTGATTTTTGTTAATGGGCAGTGAAGACCAGCAATGCCAGCAATAAATAAATATAAATTTGGCGCATTTTCACTTTCACACTTTGCATGCATTATTTTGGTGCATGCAAACACTTTGTTAGACAATCATGTACATTTTGTGTGCACAATGTACATTGTATGTACATTTGTTTACATATGAGAAACAATTACGGCAATGCAAAGTTTATGCAATCGCTGTAATTAGCCTATCCACAGACAATTTCTGCATTGTTATCTGCCAGAAGCTAGATTATGCAAGCGACTCCCGGCGGCGAATTGAACTTTTTTCCTTTTTTTTTTTTTTATGGTACAATTTTTGAACAATAACCAGAAATGCCAGACCCGATATCCATGTACACATATAAGTTGCTCTCAGGCGAGTTAGTTTTGCAGCTCAGCTTTTGGGCTCATTTTCTGAAGATGTCGTTTTCTTTTCTTTGCTTTTTTTTTTTGGTTGTTTTTCCACAAAAGCCAAAAAAAAAAGAGAGAAAAATGAAGAAAAAATGCAGGAACAGCAACAGTTACTTAAATCGCATATTGAATAATGCGGCAATGGTTTCTTATGCAATTAACTTGATTGGTGAATGTGGCAATAATTTGCATGCAACTGACTAACTGCCTGAATGACTGAATGACTGAGTAACGACGACGACGACGACGACAACAACTTATCTCGTTGGCAGTGTGAAACCACAAATTATTGATCAGTAAGCAGAGTGCAGCCAAAGGTAGGCGGGGGGAGAGATTAACCCAAAAACCATTTGGACGTAACGGTATAACAAGACACACACACACACAACCAAATACACACATTAGAATTGAAAATGTGGCTGCACCCTCGCTGGCGTGGCCAAGTGAAACGAGCACATTGACAGTGCCACAATAAATGCACACCTTTTGCACCTCGTCACCTTCGTCGTCGTCGTCGTCATCGTCGTCGTCGTCGTCGTCATCGTGTTCGTCATCGTCGTCGTCGTCGTTGTCGTAAAGAAAGCTGCTAAATGTACGCCACATTATGTGGCATTGGATGCACTTGCCGCTCTTCAGCCGACTGTGTTTTCTTATCGCTTAAGTCAGCGCTTATTCATGTCTTGCACGTTGGCTCTCACTAACTTGGCCAACATGTCTATTAACGGTAACAAGGTAAATGTTAGAAATTGCCGTTAGAAAATTGCCTCTATTGTAGTTGCGTTTGCGGTTGTTGCTGTTGTTGTTGCTGTTGTTGTTGTTGTTGTTGTTGTTGTTGTTGTTGTGTTGCTGCTGCCGTTTGTGGCTAGCACCCAAAGTAAGCCATCATCAAAGTAGAAGCAAACAAAAATCGAAATGCTAGAAAAGAAATCAACACTCGTCTTAATATACCCTCAACTCATTCAAAATGGATAAGAAGGGTATAATGGATTTGTGCTGAAGCATGTAGCAGGCAGAAGGCAGGAGGCAGACGGAAGCAACTCCGAGCTGCCAAATCGAGATAGTCCCAATTTTATGGATCCAAGAATGACTACTACTTGCAGAACCGCTTACATTTAAGTGTGCAAAACGTTTTGCAGGCAAATTTGGCATATAAAAGTTGAATATATTAATATTATAGTCGAGCTAACTCGACTATAGCATTCTTATGGAATTGCATTGCTTCTTTGAGCCGTTTTCACAAGTTTTACAGATTAGTTTGATTCAGTTATCTCCTTGGCAGAGGTTGTCAATTGCATGTTGCCATGGACATCAGTTGTCAATGCGTTCCTTCCTGTGAAATTTGTAATAGATATAGATGTCGATATTGAATAACTTAATAACTTTCTGCTTGGATCAGCGTCGTGCAGATGTCGGAGTTGAGTCATAGACAAAGTTATCACCGTTTGACGACAAACAAATGGTCTCGTCAAGGGGCTCAAGGTGTCGCAAATGCGTTGCCGTTGAGAGGAGCCATCGTAGCAGGTTGCAGGAGAATCTGCTTGTTTCGAGACTAACACTCATCGCTCACCCACTTAATGGTCGGTCTAGACAATTGTGACACAAATGCGAATGGGGTTTAGAAAGTGGTATCTTCCACAAAAAAAAAATGAAAGAAAAAAACTGTCTCGACATTTAATACAAAACAAGAAGAGCTGAAACAAAAGGCAATTGCTAAGCTGCGTAAATTTCCGCGTGATGTTTTCAACAACGACGCGTCAACGTTGCCGTCATTGCTGACAGTGCGTGTTGTGTCATTGTCTGGGGACGTGGGTGTGCAGGTGTAAAAGGTGTAAAAGGTGTGCAGGTGTGCAGGTGTAAAAGGTGTGCAGGTGTGAGCTACTTGAGACAGTTGTGAGAGCACATATTGAGACAGGTGGAAGCAGTCTTAGACTCGACGCTGTTGTCTGCTTGATGTTGAAGCTTTTACTGTGCAGCAGACGCACTATATAAATTACATGCGATTAAGCATACGACCTGTGTGCAAAATGAATACCTAATGCAAGTACAGGCTATTAATTGAATCCCTAAGGGCCATATGCTTACCTATAACAAGGCCATTACGAATGGCAACAAAAAAAATAAAAATAAAACCATAACCACCAAATACCAGCTGCATAATAATCTAATGAAAAACATCAAGCAGCTTAAACAACCTCTTAAATTCATCAAGTTTCGCCATAGTTAAAACCAAAAAGACAATGGCCCAAACGCCGGAAAAAACTCTGAAATGACTTTATGCTAGAGTAAGCCAAAATAAAAACGAAACGGCTGCTTTAAATGAGTATAGCAAATTTTACGCAACTGGCATTAGAAGGCATTTCCTCCGACTATTTAAGTTAGACCAGTGATTAATGGCGTTAATAGCCGAGTCGAGCTGGAAATGAATTCCTTCAAGATCAGACCTTGCAGATTGTTTTATAATATAATCTGCAAAGATTTCTTAAGGTTGCTGAAATGTTTCAAACTCCTCGTTTCAATTTAGAAATTAAGTAAATTTAAGCGACGACGTCTCATAAGATAAACCAATCAATGAGTTTAGCGGCATGATGAAACCCTCAAAAGAAAAAGCGTGATTCATCCCGCAATTAATTAGCTTTAATCATCCGGCTGATGAGTGTATTTATGCGATATAGTCGCAAACCAGAGCAGCAAACGCAAACCCAGTTCAACAGTGTAACCTTGCCAGCAGTTATTAATTAATGGCAAATCACGCTTGCCGTCTTCTTTCCACGTCTTTTGTTTTGTCTTGCAGATAAAAGCGCGCCTCGCAGAACCACACAGCATGCCAGGCAGGCTGATAAGCATGTGCTAAGCAAACTGACTCCCGCAACTGCTGTAACTTTGTCGAATACCAGGAAGGTGCTGAGAGAGATACGGTTGCAGATACCAAGGCCTTTAGCATGGTGCGACTTAATGTTGCCGAGCAGCAGAGTACCGTCAGCAGCAGCAGCAGCAGCAGCAGCAGCAACAGCAACAGCAATAGTAGCAACAACCACATTAGCAACAACGGCGGCAACAGCAACAGCAACAGCCACAACACTGAGAGCAGCAACAATGCGGGCAGCTGCTCATCGACAACATCGTCGACGACGAGCTTGAATAGCCTGAATGCCAACTCTGCCTCGCCCGCCTGCAACATTGTAATGTTGCAAAATAATACACCGGTGCCGGCAGCCTCGCAGTGGCAACAACAGCAGCAGCAGCAGCAGCAGCAGCAGCAGCAGCAGCAACAGCATCAGCAGCCGCAGCTTCAGCCACAGCAGCAGCAGCACACGCCCTTGGATGGCGCCTCGTTGCCAGCATCGCCGCCACTGTTGCAGCAAACAGCGACACCGCCGCAGGGTGCCCAAATTGTGCCACCCGTGTGTGCGCTACATCATCCGCAGCAGCAGTTAACGCTGTTAGCGGCCATGCAACATCACCATCATCATATGTTGCAGCCACCAAACAACCATGGCCTGCACCATGGCCCAAACCCACCAGCAGCAGCACAAGCAGCACCACAACCACAACAGCAACAGCAGCAGCAGCAGCAGACTTCTCAACCGCATGAGAATGGACACGGTGGCATCTCACCCAACGGCAGCTCGGGTGGTGGCTCCTCGGCGAGCAGTGTGAGCAGCGTGTCAAGCAACAGCGGTGGCGGTGGCGTTCTTAGTGGTGGCAACCACGGAAATAACTCGAGCAATGGCACCAATGGCATCGGGCCACCAGTGAATGCCCCGCTGCCGCCGCCGGGACCACTCTATATACAGTATCCCGGCGAGTATTTTCCATCGGAATACTATATAGCACCGCACCCGCACGAGGGTATCTGTCCACAGCATCCGCATCATCCGCACGCGCATCAGCATCATCATCAGCCCATGTGCGCCATCTCGGCGGAATATGGTGAGTTTATCCCGATAGCAAAACTCCTCCCTCCCCGCCTCCTAACCAGAGGATGCTGATCTGGGCTGCCAATCACACAGCCAGAGCCACACAGCACAGAGCGCTAATCCCCGCCTAAGCGCCAATCAACATCTCAACTTGTCACGCAAACTTTACCTAAGCCGTTGCAGGATGTGTGTTGACGTCACATTCCATGGATTAGGCACTGACACTCGAGGCTCTTCTTGGGCTGGCTCTATGTCTTCGAATGTCTCGAACGACTTTAAATAGCAGTCAACCAACAGCGATGATTGCAAATATTTATTTAACAAGTCAATTACACAACTGATACACCCATTTTACTATCTCTCTCTCTCTCTCTCTCTCTCTCTCTCGCACTCTGTCTATCTCTCTTTCGCTCTCGATGCGATATAATTGCTAGAATACAGAATCAACCTGTATAGTTTAATTTGCGTAAAATTAGCTGACTAGTATAAATGAATTAAATTCTAAAGTTTGCTTAGGCATTTACAAGCGCAAATAAAGCGATTTCGTATAACAAAAGAAGCAAACGGTTTCTACGGAAATATGAGAACCGGCTCTGAGCATGACTCGGGCGAAACGCCCACACACCCAGCCATTGAATAATGTTGCGGCACACGAGTTGAGTTGCCAGCGCGGCAAGATTAATTTAACTAGAATGGCAAAAGGGTGTTGGTTTTCAGCCCATCTGTTTCCGATTCGCATAAAAACTCATTTTTCGATATGTTTCGCTTCTTTTTTTATTGGCATAAACAAAAAATTCCTATTAAAACAATGAGCTACACTCGGCAAAATAATCACTATGCATTTTTGCAGATTGCACAAAATGAAAACTAGAAAAATGTTCATGTTTTAAGAAATAAAATAAAAAAAAAAAATTGGTTTTTATGAATATGAAAAATGAATAAAAAATTTTCGTCTTCAAAAATAATTCAAAAATAATAATAATGTCTTTAAATTTAATAGATTCTTTTTCTGTTTGTATTTACAGAAATGTATTTCTAAAATTGATGAATTAGTAACTTTTTTCCATAGTCTGGAATTAAACAAAATAACCGCTTTAAAAAGATATGCCTAATCAGAAATACACTTTGTAAATAATAGGTACGTTTACCCTTGACGCAAAAATAATGGGGTTTTTTTTGCCCGAGTGTTGAAATAAGACCGGGTCACCCTGTTTATACAGATATATGTGGCGACACACATATGGCTTATCTATGTAAATAGCAAACTTACCAAATACCCATACAAGGCACATTCTCAATTGGAGTGGAGTCCGCATTAGCATGCCACTATCAACACCCACATGCTGCATACCGTTGCGTTGTTTAACTAGAGCTGGCTATCGCCGAGCCCACAACAGAAACTATTTATTTTTATTAATTTTTTTTTGTTGCCAGCATCGCAAACAAAGATTTCAGAGTGTTATGCGAAAATAGAAGCAGCAGAAATTTGCTGTTCGGATCGCAAAAGGGAAGGCGAGCCACAGCAGCGGTAATGGAGGTGAGGGAGTGTTGAGCGTTGAGAGTTGAATTTAATCAAGTTTTGACGCAACCTAGAAACCCCAATAGCCATCATTATTAATTTATCAGTGTCATTAACCTTAATTGGGTTGCGTCTGGAGGCGGTTGCTGCAACCCGTTGATAGAAACTGAAACTGTGAATCTTTTGAGTGCGTCTTGTCTGTGCATCTACTTACAGAATGCCAAAATAATAATGAACATGAGCAACTTGATATTGTTTTGCAAGTTGACTAATTAAGTCCAATTCCCAGTGACACACGTGGCAACTTGTTTGTGTTTGTGGCTATGCGTTTCTTTTGCCTGACAGCACTAATTGAATTTGCATGTGGCTGAGTTTGATCTTCCACTTCCACTTCCACTGCCACTGCCACTTCCTGCTTCCACACTGTGGCATCCCATGCATGACTCCCAAACTTGTCCGGGCTAAGAAAGCGAGTTGAAAGCTGGCTGCCAAGCAGCAGCTACACGCACGAAAATATTCTTTGTATATATATTTTTATTTATTCACAATCTGTCAGCGGACAATCAGAATATTTAGTGATGAGTCAACTAATAAACTACAAATTTAAATGTTAATTAATTGATTTGATGCAATAATCAAAAAATATGTGGCAGCTCTAAAATATGATATTTTCCAAGACGTCTAACGTCTAATTAATTAATTGCCCGGATGTTTTCATGGATAGAAAGTTAATTTAAGTATTTTTGATTAAGGTACTTTCAAGTCTGTGTTGATTCCAAGGAATCTATTAATAAATTTATAAAATTTACATTTCTTTTGGCTGCCAAGGCAGATCCATATATGAGAGACAGCAATAAAATTGCCTTGTTTACCCAAAAAATTCTAATAGATAAATTTTAAGGGTTTTTATGATTGGCTATATGATTTTCTCACAGTGTACGCATGTGCTTTTGCTCCAGTTAGTAATTTGCAATTACAAGCATGTAAATGGTGCCTGGCTCCTGTTTTTGCCCTGCCCCTGCCCCTGCCCCTGCCCCTGATCGTTTACCAAATGAAAGAGGATGGCCCAACACCCAACACAACTAGCTGTCTCCTGCTATGTTTTTCACTCCCACTTTTCCCAGCCCTGATTGTAGTTAATCGAATAAACTTACAGAGGAAATGGCATTAAATGCGTGTTGGGCCCTCGGCCTCTAATGGAATTTGCCCCCGGGGCGCTCCAACGACGATGTCGGAGCTACTACTACTACTACTACTATATTGATATGGCTGCCGAGCATGTTATAATTATAAGAATGCTGAGTGTACACTTGTTGCCTCACCCCCCACCCACCCAATTGCCAAACCATCAACATGCGACCTCGTTTGGCGTGTGCAAAATTGAGGAGCATTTCTCTTGTTTCGCTTAGCCGTCACTATTTCTATTGTGGCTAAGTTTTTAGCGTGTTAATTGTTGTTGTTGCCCCGGGCTCTAACTGAGTTGAGTTGGCATAGTTTAGAACTGGTCACAGCTTTAATTTATTAAGTGCACAAGATGAAGATTGTGTTTACTGATGATGGGCAACTCAACAAACTCGAACTAAATTTTCAACTTTCAAATTCTTGATGACAGAAAGAATTAAAAGTTTTCAAAATGGGAACTCTTAAAAGAAATATTATTTATATAATTTATGCATTAAATTATTTCGGACTATGCAAGTCCAGTGCTCTCTCAGGCTACTTTCTCTTCTATTACTCTCTTTCTACCGCTACATTTACCACCATTTATATATGGTCTGCCATACATTTTATTTATTTGAAAAATGATATGAAATTGAACTTTGCAGCTCATCATATATTTGTTCAATGATTTGCTGCAGTGCCCAAAAGTTATTGTTGTTGCGAGCGGGGCCAGGGCCGAAGTTCAGTCGTACAATGAACTTGTCACACTTCCACTCCATTTCGGACTGACATGGCCCGGGTAGAGAGTCGGCAATCTGTAGTTAAGTCAACAACAGCAAACTAGAACAATAGCGACGACAGACTACATTAAGTGTAGTATTACAAGAAGAGACCCCCCACCCCCACGGACCCCTCTTCGACAAGATTCGAGAAGATGTTGCCGTTCGCAGCCATGGCCATAAATTATATTATACCATTATATGTTTCTTTTAAGTTCGCTCGTCTTTGCCTAATCTGTTTGGTAATAATTCTTAATTAACTCTCATAGGCAGCGACGGCAAACACGATGGAACCCTCCCCCTCCACCCCCTCCGCCCCGAGTCACCCTGCTAAAGTTCCGCATCTTAAAATTCTTAAAAAATTCAAGTATTTGTAGACGTTTCTCGGTACTTGTCGTCGGCTGTCTGCTTTTGTGTGGCGAGCATAATTATGCCGACCCTCTGCACTTCGACCTTTTGGAACGCATTGAACTATGCTTTAATCATTTTCATTTGTAGGCGAATGAGAGGGGGTGGGGGTGGGGAGGCTTATCAGCCGTCAACTGGGATACTTCTCGGCAAACAGTTTGCCCTAAAATTAAGAAATATATATATATATATATATATATATATATATATAAGATTTTTGAGTGTGTTGACGTAGACTTTGAATGTTCAATATTTGTATTTGTGCTTATTCAACATGTTTTCGTTGTCGGACTTGAGTTGACTTCAAAATGATTACTGTGTTTCAGTTTAAGATACACTTTTGTTCGTCTTTGCCACAGCGCTGCTCGCTTCGTTTCACACTTTCTCATCACAGGCAATTTGGTGGCACGTTGCAAGTTTCACAGCATACAAGGTCAATGCTCGAAGCAAGCCGCACCTGATGTAAACTGTGTCACACTAAACTGAAACACGCCAAGGGGGTGCAGAAATACAGAAATACAAAAGAATGCAACCAAAGATCTTTATATCTACACGGTGGAATCTCGATTTCCAAACTATATATATATATATATAAGTGTGTGTGTGTGTGTGTGTGTGTGTGTGTGTGTGTTTGTATCAACAATGGCTGGCCACACTCGGCTGGGTAAATACTTTCAGCTCGCTAACTGGTGCATTGCTCCATTTTGAGTTAACTGTTTGATGGTTACCAAGTCGATTGTTACTCGAGGAGCCTTCAGTAAATGCACAGCGCTGCTGGCTATTTGCAGTAATACTTGGCAACCTTTGGCGCTGATGTCATCATTGTTTAAGCCACAAGATCAAATGTCTATTTTAAATGTTAGAAATCAGGCGGCAGGCAGGCAGGCACAGGTATGTATGTACATGCCGTATATGTATATGTATGTCATATACTCACTCGAACAAGCGTCTTGCCTTTCCTGCCGGACCTCCCAGCCAACTGGAAAACTGGTTGTGTCCGCAACTTGTTCAGCTTTACGACTGTGCAGATTTATTGACTTGCCTATTTTATTGTTCATGCTCTTCAGACAGCTCTTTCTAATAACGTTTTTGTTTTTTTTTTTTAAGTGTAAATACTTGTAAACAGAAACATATTTGAAGTTTGCCGAATTATGATGAGTGTTGGTTGTGAAAGAAGAGTGGTTGAGTGGCTTGAACTGATGCCAGCAGACAGCTACTGCTGCTGCTGATGCTGCTGCTGATGCTGCTGCCGTTGTATTCAAGTCTAGGCGACTTGAAGATAATTCCAGCTGTGAGTTCCGTGCTGCCAATTTCGCACTGCTAATGACAAGCACCAACATCGACACAGCAAAAAGCTGTCATAGCCAAATGACAAATTGCTTGCCGTCAGCTGGTCGGTCGTCGCTCGTTGCTCGTTGGGTGTCGCCCGATGAGAGACCGGCTTGTCGGCGAGTAAAAAGAGGAATGCGTACACACAAAGGCGGCAGGAACGTGTAAGCCTGCATAAATTGCTGCTGGCACAGTTTGTAGCTGACAATAGTCGCAGCATTTAGAATGCTGCTGCAGTTGCCACATCGTGCTCCCTGCGTGTTCAACAATGCCCAACTGCCATATACCCTGTACTCTCTCTCACTCTCGCAATTAAATTCGTGTCTGGCATTTCTTCCCATATGGCAACATCTCCTGGGCAAAACGAAAAGTCAAATGGAGAAGCAAAGAAGAAGAAGAAGAAGCAAGAAATCGAAGCGTGCTGCGCTCTTTTGTCTCCCTTTCGCTCGCCCCCCTCTCTATCGCTCTCTCGCTCTTTCCAATGTTTAGACAACACAAAACAGAAAAGCAAAAAAAACCAATTGCTCGAACGTGTACCGCAATTTGGAATAACTCTTCTTCTTTTTTTGTTGTTTTCGCTCATTGTTTGCTCATTTTTCGTGGAATTGATATTTGATTTTTTGAAATCGCAAGCTGTTTTATATACATATATATACATATGTATATATATATATATATATATATAAATTAAAGGAATTGCATACATGCATAGTTTGAATATGGGTGTTGTTCAACTAACTTATTTTTGCACTAAAATTACCACAAAAGTCTCGAGTTAATAGCACATCTTTTTTTGTTGTTTCTATTTTCTTGCGAGACAAGGCGACCTGCGCTTAAGCGTCTTGCAAATTGTGACCCTGACCTTTGTAGACGCCTGCCACAAACAAACAGTTCTAGTAATTAATTTGTTATTTAATATACGTACTTATATACATAGATCGATATATATGTATATACATACATATATACATTGTATGTACAGTCACACTCTTTTCTGCTCTCTCACTCTCTCTCCCTCTCTCTCTCTCTCTCTCTCTCTGGCTGTCAGTTTATTGCTTGCCTTGTGGCTGACTCATGCATACTTTGTGTACGTTGCTCTCATTCCACTAATTTGCATATGATCCGCTCTCAAAGCAGAATCAGCAGTATATTAAACTCAAGTTGATGAGCAACCTCAAAGATGCGCAAATGTCATTATCTGTCTGCCAACTACAGATAACTAGTTTTACATAAATACAAATAAATAATTGATATATATATATACTGATATATATATATATATGTTAGTTATGTTGCGCAACCAAAACGCCAATTAAATTGGAGACACAAGACAACACCCTGGAGCATTTTAGCTAACAGTGTCTAACATAAATATTCACACACCGATGACAGAGGCAGCTCAAAGAAGTTGACAGCATAAACATGACTCCTTAAATTGCACACAAATATTTTGTTAACGGTTTAAGTGTTTTATCTTGAATTAGTGTCTGTGCTCAAAGGACTGTGACTGACACAGCGAATGATGTGTCAAACATGTTTTGCAAGTTTCTAGCCTGAGCTATAATTGATTCAAGAAAATGTGTCGACACTGATGAAAACTGTACGCTTGCCTTGTGTCTGTGTGTATTCCCATTAGTACAACTTTACCCGTACTCCGTTGCGTATGTGTAATATGATTTATATATGCCACAGTCTTAATCGATGCTTGATCGTCTCATTGTCGAATTGCCTTTTAATGAGTGCCACAAATGTGCTGCTCTTCAAGGGGAAGGGCCACATCAGCGTGTCTAGACCAGAGAGAGATAGAGATAGAGAGAGGGAGAGGGAGAGGGAGAGGAAGAGCAGTCATAAAAAGTGTCCATGGAGTTGGGAAATTAAACAATATCAGTTGACAACATTAAAACATTGCAAACATAAATCTCAAAACACACACGCACAAAGAATACCCACAAAATGGAGTTCAGTATCCAAAATGTACATTACAAATATACATATCTCTGTGTGTGTGTGTGTCTGTGTGTGTGTGTATTTGAACATATTTTATGTGTCTTTTTGAATGTATTTTATTTATATCGTCGCATTTTTCTTAACTCTAATAAAAAAAAATAAACTAAATAAAAAAAAGAATTGCAGCCGGAACGGCAGCGCCAGCCTTCATTTGATTTGTGTTACTCTTCCCGTTGCTCTTGTTGTTTTTGTTGATGTTGCCACTGCTGCTGCTGCGGCGGCTGCTGCTGCTGCTGCTGCTGCCACTGCCACTGCTGCTGCTCTTGGCTAGGGCCACTTATGGCTCTAGCGCCCAGCGAGTTCAACAACCGACAAAAAAGGAGGAGCAATGCAAAAAATTGGCATCAAACAACAGAACTTACTTTAGACAAATGGAGCGAAGGGCCGTTGAAGGGATGACGAACGCAGCATGGTTGGGTACTGCGGACGGACGGGGCGACTGCGAAGGGGGAGGGGATAGAGAATAAATGTAGACGGGGAAACACACATGCAATGTGCATTAAAATTCTAACTATAAAAGCTTGCATCTCTCTCTCGCACAAGCGCTGCCATTCCATCTATCATCTCATACTTGCAGACATGCACAAGTTAAGTGCAATTCATGTGACTCTCGTTTTTCCCATGCTGCTTATACATATATAGTTATATATATATATATATATCTATATCTATATATCTGTGTATGCTCGATTTCACCCAAAAGTTGTTCGCTTTTGCAGCTTTTGTTCAAACTGTAGCAGAATTTTATAATGATTGTGTAGTGTAACCATTAAAATATATCTAAACAACTCAATATTGTCTATTTTGGGTCATAATTCATAATATATATTAGATACTAGATACCATAAAATGATCTCCAGCCGTAACTTTCGTCAAAACTGAATCGATTCTCAAACGCAATAGCTTTTTGTGTGGCAACGTGTGTTGCCATCAAGATTGAATTTTCTGTAGCAGTGCAATCCAAACAGTATAAATATTCTCTATAATCTATGTCGGCACATCAAATCCAGAGTATAAATATTCTCTGTATATACGCCTTGGCATAAGTAAATGATTTATCGTTTTATTTTTATGAAGGCATTAAGAAAAACCAAGTTTATTTTTTTTTTACCAGTTTGCATTTCCGATATTCAACTCTAATTGCTAAATTTTGTTGTCATATTTATTCAGTTGCAGGTAAGCGGGATTCGCAATTGAATATATATATTCGTATTCGTATTCGTATGCGTATTCGTATTCGTTGCGCTGGTATTCTCAAGTGTGAGTGCAAGTGACAAGCTCAACGCCACATTCAATTGGCGGCTGCTGGGCAAACTTTTTAAATTCAATTCACAATAGTGTTTCTGTGCACTGAGCTAGTCAAGTTGAGCTGCTTTTAGCTGCCCACCCAGGGAATCAGGCAGCAACGTACGTGTGTGCTGCTCTGCGCACAAGGTTAGTCAGGGAGACAAACGGACAGACAGATGGAGAGACGGAGAGACAGACAGACAGACAGGCGGACAGGCGGACAGGCGAACAGGCGGACAGATAGAAGCGTGCAACTTTTTGCAGTTATGCAATAATAAGGATGTGGAAACCCGCATGGCCCCCTCCCCACCAACACATTGCATTGGCAGCAGCACATCTTCTCCGACTGCTGTCCTGGAGTTGGCAGCAACCGGCTGTGTTGTCTGCGAATCTCCCAACATTTTTTTGTCGTTCTGTTGCCGCGTGCAGTTGCGGCAACTTGCGGAACGAGGCCAGGGTGAGGCCATATCTTGCTGTGATCAGAGGAGTGGCGCGTACTACACACACCGGTCGGGTTCGGGATGATGTCACTACTCACATTGTGCTTAGCATGCTGTCCAAATCAAGAACGAGCTAAGAGCGAAAAAATATCAAACTCACACAAACAGCTGTCAATATGGAAAGTGCAAATACTTTTTTTAGACAGCTCCTTGGCGTACTTGTTGCCCAGTGTGAAATCTCAGTGAATTACAGGCCACGCCCATCAATTGGCTGCATGCAGCTCGAACTGAGTTGGCCAAAAATGCCGCACTGCATTCCACAAGCAGATATTGAATCTATAGTTGAATGGCTACTTGAGACGTCTCTTAAGCAATAAAAGCTATTTCTACTAAAATTCAACTCGATTTTGGTCAACAATTTGTGCCAAATTTAAACAACAAAGAAGATGCCTTATACTAACTATTAACTATGGCTTATTAAGATTAGCTTGATTAGCAAGCAGATAATCAGTAACCAGTAACCAGTAACCCAAATGCCTGACTTGTTTATTCTTTTAGTCACTCTCTTAGTGACTGGGGCTGACTCATACAATCTGTTTGAGGTTTCGGTTGATTGTTGATTTAAATGGCTGTTGTCCGCAGCGGTTTGCATTCATAAAAACCATTTGACGCAATCAGCAGTCAACATTTGGCCGCTTATTAAAACATATGTTAGATGTCAAGCATTCCCTAGGGTGTGGGGATTATAATATATAAAGAATTTATTTTTGGCGATATTCGAAATCCGTCGCAGTTGCACAAAATATTCAATTCTTAAATTGTTGATTCATTCGGCATCGTCGACATGTTCGAAGTTCTGCGCTGAGTACTTTCTCAGAAAGATTAGCATTTAGCATTTGTTTATTCATTAAAACAAAAACAAAAACAAAAATTGATTTCAGCAGTTAAATATTTTTAGTATAGAGAGAGAGTGAGAGAGAGTGATAAACCGATAGATACTCTGTAAATAAATTAGAGTTGCTTTTGCTTGCGACAAATGTTCGGCAATCTGGCGGAATCAGTCAACTGGCGAAACGTGTCCATTATGAATAGAATACTTTGCAAAATGCCGTTTGTTGCATTATTAGCCAGCCAGTTGGCCGTTTACCCGTTACCAGCTACCAGTTACCAGTTACCAATTACCAGTTAAACGCAGCAGCATCAAAAAAAAAAAAAAAAAGCAAAAATGTATTAAAATTATTTGGGTCATTTTCTGCTTGGTTGCAGGCAACATGCCACCAGCCAATGCATTTTCTATTACCCATTGCAAAGTACTTCCTTTGCTTGATTTTTGTTTTTTTTCTTCTCATTTTGGCTTATGCAAAAAGTTGCGAGTCTAAAAAACTGAACTGAATTGAGCTGAATGCCGCAAACTTTGAAACGTGTGCCTTGAGCGAGTAAATTAATCTGAAATGTTGCAAACTTTCTCAATTGTTATAATTGAAGTTGAACAAAACGTTTCCCACTTGCCACACACACACACACACACACACACACAGAGAGAGAGACACACGCTTTAAGTAATAAACTTCATAGTTACAGCAGATATCAAGCAGATACTGCTGAGGCATATTTGTTGTTGTTTGGCACAGAAATCAATTCGCAAAACACAAGAATCGATTCTTCACCTTTAAGTTTGTGTTATTGTTATTATTATTATTTTTTTTTTCTTCTAGTCGTATTGTTATTGTTTTTTATCTCTTGTTGTCGTTGTTAGCCAACTTTCATATCTGGTCGCGTCTGCTGCTTCAGTTGTTGTAGCTTGTTTTTCTTGTTTTGTGTGTGCTTGTTGTGTGCTGTGCGTTCTTCTCTTCGCCTGGATTTGAACGGTTTTTTGCCTTGCCTTTTGTCCTTGAAGTATCCTTAACTGTGTCGAAACTGGCGCTGCGGCCTTATAAATCTTCCTGCCCAAATTGCGCAGCGTCACCATCAAACACGTGTTTTTCGGCTCGTGTTTGTTTTAGCTGCTTTTTTTTTTGTTTGTTTTTTTTTTGTTTGTGCTTTTATATTTAAGTCGCCAAAAATTTGAGCAAATAAATTATTTGCTATTTGCCATCAGCGAATTATTTGCGAGTGTGTTGTCTTTATTGTTGTTTCAACTGCTTTGCTTAGCAAACTTTGCTAGCATTTTTTTTTCTATCCAGATTTGTTTTTATTCTGGCCGCCGTGCTGCCAACTAATTGTGTTACCAACCCACTTCCTTCGCCCCCTCCCCGCCATGCCTTAAACGCCGCACTACGCTTTTGCTGAGCAATTTATGAGCATTGCGATGGCAAAAAAAAAACCAAAAAAAAAAAAAAACAAGGGTGCAAAAGTTCGCTATTGTTTTTAGCGGAATTCATAAAATTAGATATTCAAGCAGCGCCAGAATTGCAAATTTAAAGACTCTTGGCTTGAACTCACAATCAAAATGGCGAGCAGTCAGTCAAGGCTGCTGCCACGTTCACCAAACTCAAGTCTCAAGAGTCTCTTGAAATTGCCACAAAATTAATTACATGCCTCTTGCTTAACTAAATAAAAAGCTCATTTTACAGGCAAAAATAATCAGTCCAACAGTTAAAGCCACAAGGCTTTAATAACGAACACAGCATTTTATTCAATACAAATCTAACAAAAAAAAAATATATATTTAAGGTTAAATATAATCATTCAATCAAATAACAGAACAAAAATAGTAAATAAATATCTAAAGTAAAAGTGCTACAAATTATGAGCCTTCGCTTTCAATAGCACTTTTAACTACGCTTTGACCTCACTGAAAGACTGATTAAATATAATATATATTTTTTTTATATACACTTTTGAGTGTTTCGCTATTTTTATGATTTTTTAGCTAGTTTATACTTAGCCATTAAATTAATGTGCGAAATCTGGCAGAGGAAATGAAAATTACTCTAACTGGACAAGAGAATAGCATTTGATGGCATTTGCCATTAAACTGAACATAAGAATGGCAAATCTAAATATTATTAGCGTACCCAATTAAATAATATATAAATTAGGTAATGAGTTATAGACTTCTGGTTATACACCGATTGTGGAACACGTTTGATGCTTTGGCAATCCAATTTGCTTGCAATTGTCCGATTGCTTAATTCAATCCAATTTTTCTATTATCTGTTGTAAATATGCTTCAATCGAATGTACATATAAATGTTTTTTGAGTGTAAGTTGTTTGTGCGCTGCCCTAAGCTGTTTAGCATTAATTAAGTTTGAGTTTAAGTGCAGACTGCAGACTGCAGACTGCAGACTGCAGACAGACGACACTCCGACGCGTTCGCCCTGCAGGCATTTCACTGTCTGCTGGTCAAATGTTAAGCTCCACCACCCAGACCGACCACACCACAACCACCTCCTACCTTAAGCCTCCAATCCCCAATCCCCAATCCTGAACACTCAGCCACTCCACACACACACATCGCTCAACGCTCAACGCTCAACTAATTGCTGCCTTTTAACACTTGGCAACTCGCCGTAGGCGATACTGCCTCCAAAGTCTCGTGGCCTCCTCCTTCTGTGGTGGTGCACGGTTGTAAGTTACACCAGACCAGACCAGACCAGACGCAGTCAGACAACCCCTGTTTCGCTTATATTGTGAAATGGATTGCATTTTCCGCCGTTGTTGTTATCAACTATCAGCAATTCTACTTTACAACGTTATGCGTCAACGCACTAAACCGACATTTTTACACCTAAGTCGCAGCGAGCCGAGTCTATGGCGCAATGCGATGGAATTGTAGCCAGAGCCTGGGCTGCTTTTCACGGCTGATTAGGTCACGAACCGGCATTACGAATATTTATATTGCTTGCATTCGCCTCGACTGAAAATGGCGACTTAGCCCTGTCTTGCATTAAACACTAACACTGTTGCCAACAACACTGCAGAGGGTTGTTATCTTCAAATGCATTACGACTGCCACTTGGAAAGTAACAAGGCCAACACAATTGTGTGAAAGCAGCACCAGCAGCTACCAGCTACTAATGGTGCCTCACAACAAACTGTATATGTATATTGGGTACTTTATCGCCTAGCTACGCATCCTTTTGTTGCCTGTCCAGCAGCGAATGTTGCTCATTATTTCTCATTGCTCTCTAGTTGAATACGGAATACAGACCCCATCCCTTTATGGGTAGACGTGCATTTTTTTCATATGACCCTGGAATGTGTGCGAAGGTAGCAGCAACACTCGATCCTACTTTGATTTCATAAATATGCAGCTTAAAAATCGGGCATAAAATCTCTATGCCGGAAGGTGACTTCAATATCTTTTCATATTTCCATAAATGTCGCATGACTTCAGCGGATGGCATACATTGTTTGACTACTTCATTACTTCATATATATATATATATATATATATATATATATACTTAATATATAATATATATATATGTATGTAGCTATGCATGTATAAAACCGTATTGACATAAAACTGAGAAGTTATCGTTGTTGACGCGTCGCCGAGTTGTCGCCACGGGGCTTTGGGTGCTTTTGATGATTTTGCGTCGACCAAGCATCAAATCATCTCCGCACTCAAGTTTTTGTTTTACTCCGTAACCGTAACCATAAAAAAGGGTAGAAGAGAGCGCTATAATAATAAAGCTGTTGTATTTAATGCAACAGGTAGAAGGAGGCATTTATGGTTTACTTATTTCTGTTGGGTATTAACGGTCTAATTGAAGTTGCCATGTCAATCTCTTAGATTACATAACTGCAAATGGAAAATGGTATGGAGCGACTGCTCAAGTCATATTTGAAATGTTTAAGCCAACGCAACTTGTGTTGACATGTTTCTCATTACCTTAAAATGTTGCCGGCCACATAAAAGATCTGTTTTGACATTTTGGCGACAAATTACTTGAAATATTTTATTTGACAATAACACCATTCATAAGGATTAAGCTTTATCTTGTGATACTCAAATTTAGTTGCTTATTTTAAGGTATCTAGTCATGATTTCATTGTGTACTAAAGCAAACGCTTCAC
Source organism: Drosophila macrothrix (assembly GCA_035042055.1). Lineage (NCBI taxonomy): Eukaryota > Metazoa > Arthropoda > Insecta > Diptera > Drosophilidae > Drosophila > Drosophila macrothrix. The sequence continues at coordinate 8,756,854 of JAWNLX010000604.1, forward strand.
GACTTGACTAATTGCAGGTCCAGCGGCAGTTCAAATGGTTTCCCACAATCGACCGCCACCGACGATGACGGTGCCCGTACCGGTACAGGTGCCACCGTTCGTTCATGAGAATGGAACACTGACCCACGTAGTGCTGCCCCCGCAGCAGTACCAACAGTTGCACCCCGGACAGGGTCATCTGCATGCAACGCCATTTGTAAGTATCGCCACAATTACCAGTTTTATGAATATGATTTAAGTTCTAAGGCAATTATTTGTACAATCGCAATCATTATCAGCAACATAGTCGATTGTATATTTTATTTTGATTAGGAACGGGTTGTTATTATTTAATTTAGCTGTCCCGTTTGTATTTCGGTTTGACATTTTTGCGACTTATTCGCAGTGGAGCGCAGTGATTTTCCCTAGGGGTATTCACAGCTCATTCAAAGTTTGTTATTAAAATGCTGATAAGGAGGCAACACGCTGCCCCTTTTCCAAGGCAATCTAACAACCTCTGTGACTTATCAACCTATATAATTATAATTGAGTCTCAATTATCAATAGCAATAAATATAGAAATAAAAGCTTAAATAAAACTAGGAGACACTCACAGCTGGGCTATACTAGCTTCTCAGCTTCCATTACATCTTATCGATATTTATCGATAGGAACCAGCTATTCAGTTATCAAGCATTCGCAATCGTACGCCAATATTCATAAGCAAAGCTGTATTTGCAATTAATAATATACTTCATTTGATTGGAGGTCTCCCCACCACATTTACCACTTGAAAAAAATACACAAAACAAAACAAATTGTTTACCTAACATTCCCATCAAACAAACCGGATACAGCAGAGAACTACGAAGATGATTTCCCAGAAGCAGCCAGTGGGATTTACCCGTCCAGCTGTTCATTTGTGGTGTCGTGTTGTCAAAGCAATAATGGCTACAATAACTTAACGAACTACAAATGCAAAAATGCAAAACAATTCTCAAATGCAATATAAGCGGACATACAAATTTATGATAAGCTTGGCATGCCTCTATAATTTGTGCAGTTGCTTTCTGCTTTTAGTTAAAAATGTATCATTTAATGGCAATTATAAATATTTAAAGCGAAGTAAAAGTAGCCATAGCTGTGATAATTTCTGAAGACTTTCTTAAAAGTTTAGCAAATCACAAATAACTTTTTAATTAACCTCATATTCGGGAAGACTTTTACTCAGTAAAACAGAGTATTATGCAGCTGGTTACGCTCGACTCTTTTAACTGTTTGTTTGTTTTCATATCAGTGTTCTTAAGTAAATTTACATGACAGTAGCAGCCACAAATTTAGTTGAAGTAAATGACAGTTTCCGTTTCTAATTATGTCAAAATCTCGTTATAAAACGATTGTTCTAATTTTTCTATAGTCAGAGTCATCAGAAAAACCTCAACTAAACTAACGCGCATTAAGTTGCCAAAAAGCTAGCTGATGCATTTTCAAAGCTGCTGCCACAGCCGTCTCCAAAGCCAAATAGTTTGGCAACTCGGTTGCAGGCGCACAATCACTTGGCACGCGGAACGCGCTATTTACATAATGCTAGTGCATTTATTGTAAATATACCTTTTCAAAATAACGGCGTCATATTTGGCACCAAATCCATTTTTGTCATGTAATTGAGCAATTTTTTCAAGCTTATCGCACAAATGAATCTTTGGCTTTGGCTTAAATGCGAGCGCAGCGCTCAAAGTATCCGCGTATCGTTCACTTTCATTAGTTTCTGCAAACATTTTTGAATCGCGCGCGTAGCGTAGAAAAGTGTGGCCACTTTTGCGAACTGCTGATACATTTTTGAAGCGATGAATTTATATCGATAATTTGATGCAGCACGATGATTAAGGGAAAATAAATCAAATAATAAGTATACGGTTGAATCAACTTAATAAAACTATCTAATGCATTTACCAAAAATAGAAAGTAACAATCGCGCTGAATAAATAAAAATATAATATAAATAACGATTTTGACATTGTCATTCCACTGTATTCTATTCCCGAATGATTAGCATAGTCATTTGAGCATAACAGCGTGTTAACATTGCCGGAACAGAACAGAACAAATGCCTGTATTTACCAGTAGAATAACAATATATTTACAAATCAGTCATTATCAAGCAGCAATACTTGAAACCAATTACCAAAATTTGAAATATTTGTATACAAGCCCAGCTGGCGATAAGGTGCCGTTTTCCGCAATTGTTTATCAGCGCGCTCAATTGGCGTTGGTTTATTTATAGTTGCTATAGTCGTTGACGTGGTAATTTTGTTGGCACAGTTGTTTCTCAGAGCGCAATGCAGGCAAAGAAGAATGAAACGAAGACGAAGACGTCGACGTCGTCAACCACGTCGACAACAAGAATATGTGTATTTATTTAACCAAACTATTTGCTTGTTGGCCAACAAAATTAATTAAGCCACTTTTCCCGTTTGCGCAGATAAGCAGCAATGGCACATCGCATTTTTATACGCCGCTGCCCAGCTACTCACCCGGTCCTGGGCCGGCTGGCAATGGACCACCTCACTATCATATGCCACCGCAGCCACAGCAGCAGCAGCAGCAGCAGCCCGGCGCCCAACAGCAGCAGCAGCAACAGTCGACGGCGACGTCAGGCGTTGGTGGAGCACCTTCGTCGCATCTACATTCCCCGCACTCGCCGTCGCCGCCGAACTATCGGGACGAGCGCAGTCAACGTCAGCATACAAAACTGCTGCGCAAACTGGAAAAGCAACGCGAGCAGAGTGAGTAGAGTCCAATATATATATATATATATATATACCACATGCATTCAATAACCTATTCGATTTTAGACTCGAGCATGTCCACGCCCACGCATTCGCCTTCACCGCGTCGCAGTGACCTCAATGGGCACTTCAACAGCAACAACAACAACAACAACAGCAACAACAACATTCCAATGCAACAGCAACAGCACCAACACAACAACAACAACAACAATCACATGCACAACCATGGACGCCGTCTGCCGCCCCACCAACAACATCAGCAGCAACAGCAGCAGCAACAGCAGCAGCAACAACACGTTCGCCAAACCGTCAACGTTCCTAGCACAACAACTGGCCAACAACAAGTGCAGCAGGTGGCTGCCACAGCACAGCGCACCGGCAGCTCGGTGGGCACCTCGGAGGATGGCGAAGATACATCCAGTCTGGCCGCCGAGGATGACGAGGACTACCAGGCACTGATAGTGGAGCAAATCTCCGCCATCGACAAGCCGGATGTGATCGATGTGAGCTCACGCACTGCGAAGATCATCTGGGTGCCACCAGCCATGTCGGATGAGTTGCTGGTCCAAGATCTGCGCTACCAGGTGCTGCTCAGCGATACAGGGAAGCAGTGCAAATACAAGAGTCTCTACCTGGGCGAGGCGTACGAGTGCATTGTGCAGGATCTGCAGCCGGGCCAGGATTATCTGGTGCGGCTGCAGGTGCACTATCAGCAGCTCCAGGGCAGCGTCAGTGAACCCACCGAGTTCAAGACGCCCGCCTGCGAACCGGATCAGCCTCTGCCGCCGAAGCTGGTGTCGCGCACCAAGAGCTCCATCAATTTGCGCTGGACGGCGCCTGCATCGAATGGTGCTCCCATTCTGCACTATCTGCTCGAGTACGATGTGGGCCGTGGCAATGCGCTGCAATTTGTCGAGCTGGCCAAGATTAAGGCCAAGCACTATGTGCTCAACAAGCTGCAGTCGACGACCGTCTACAGCTTTCGCCTGGCCGCCGTCAATGAGGTTGGCCAGTCCGTCTACTCGCAGGTGAGCAGCTACAGCACCGCTGGCAATCCACCCACGGCGCCCATGGCGCCACAGCTGCAGGCGTGCGGCGCCAGCTCGTTGCGTTTGGTCTGGGAACGGCGGCCGCAAGACGGTGACTTTCTGCTGCAGCTGCAGGATGCGGACACCGGACATGGTTACCTGAACAGCTACAAGGGCGGCGACACCCACTACGAGTGCCAGCAGCTGCGACGCGCCACCAGCTATCAATTCCGTCTGCGTGCCGAGAACGATGCCGGCGTCTCGCCCTGGTCCCCGGAGGTCAGCTACAGCACTGTTGCCGAGCGTCCCGGGCGACCCGGGAAGCCGCATGTCAAGGGCAAGATACACGGCACACACTTCAAGGCGCGCTGGGAGCCACCGTCGGACAACGGTGGCTGCGATGCGTTGCGCTACCATCTCGAGCTGAGCATGGGTGCCAGCTTCGAGCGGATCTACTCTGGCAGCGAGACGGAGGCAATGTGTGACCGCCTCCAGCCGGGCATCACCTATCAGTTGCGTGCGTGCTGCGAGGGCTCGGCCGGTGCGAGCGCCTTCTCGGACATTGGCCATGTGACCACGGAGGCAGTGCCGCCCGGTGCACCGCCAGCGCCTCAATGCGATGCGCCGCCAACGCCTTATGCAGTGCGGCTGAGGCTCAGCCAGCCGGATTACAATGGTGGTGCGCCAGTGCTGGAATTTGAGGCGCAACTGCGTCATCTGGAAATCTCGGAGCAGACGCTGCCATTGGCAACGCAGAGCGTCTATCGGGGCCAACAGGATTGCTTTGTGGCACAGCAGCTGCAGCCCGGCGGCATCTACGAGGTGCAAGCGCGTGCCATCAATCGCATCGGAGCCGGCAGCTGGTCGCAGTGGTTGCGCTTCACAGCGGCCGCCGCACCACCCGGCGCAGCCGAAGCGCTCCAGGCGCTCGTCAAGTCCGCCACACATCTGAGCATCAATTGGCAGCCACCAACGCTGCTCAATGGCAGCCCAGTGACGGGCTACACGCTGCAGAACGCCAGCCAGCCGCTGGACGAGCCGCCCGTGGAGCCGTTGGGCACTCAATTCCATGGCTGCTACCAGGGCAACCAGACCAACGTGGAGCTGCGCAACCTGACGCCATACACGCGCTACTATCTGCGCGTCCTCGCCAGCAATGCAGCCGGCACCGGCCCACCCACAGATGTGGTGTGCGTGTCCACGCCATCGGCGGTGCCGGGTCCACCACAGATGCAGGGCTACGAGTTCACCCACCAGGTGGTAACGCTCAACTGGACACAGCCAGCGGCGCATGGCTCGGCCATCTGCAGCTACAACATTGAGTACGGTGAGCGGACAATTGCCACACCGGATGCATGCACCCGGTACACGGTGCTCGGCCTGACGCCCGAGACGAGCTACAAGTTTCGCGTGCAGGCGGTGAATGCGATGGGCTCTGGTCCGTTCAGTGCCTATGCCAAGCTGACGACACAACCATCGCCGCCAGCACCGCCGCGGCTGGAGTGCAGCGGATCGGGGCACAACTACATCAAGCTCAAGTGGGGCGAGACTGGCAAAGCGGCGCCAAACGGCACAACTGGCGGCAACAGCGGCCCAGTGCCCGGCACCAAGTACCACGTGGAGATGTATGTGGCACGGGCGAAACAATTCCAGGCCGTCTACTCCGGCACCAATTGCATGTGCAAGATACACAAGCTGCAGGAGCGCAGCAGCTACACATTCCGCATCTATGCGCACACGGATCGCGCCGGCGATGGCGAATACTCCGAGGAGTATATATTCGAGACGAGCGCCACGCTGCCGGCGAACATTAAGGCGCCGCGGGTGATGCACGAGAGCGGCGTCTGTGTGCTGGATCGGGCCAATCAGCCGGCGATGCAGCTGACCCTCGAGTGGCAGCACTCGAAGAATAGCTTCCAGGATCGCGTCGAGTACGAGCTGCAATATGCCGTTGTCGCCTCGGATGCGGATGCCTCGAACTCACCCAAGGGTCGCAGCAGCAGCGGCTCCTCCAACAATGCTGCTGCTGCTGCTGCTGCTGCTGCTGTTGCTCCGGTTGCGCTGAGCAATCAGGATTACCGCCAACTGTATCGGGGCACAGAGACCAAGTTCACCATTGATAATCTGGCGGCGGGCACCTGCTACCAGTTTCGTGTGTGTCCCGTGCGTGTCACCGCCGCCGGCGATCTGTTCCATGGCCAATCTTCGGTGGCGTTGCGCTACCAGGTGCCCAGTAATTTGGACGTCAGTTCGGCGGTTGCTGTGCGACAGCATCTGTTGCACGGTGCGAGTGCGGCGCCGACACATGCCACACAGCGCTCCAGCCGCAAACTGTCGTCGAGCAACGGCTCCAGCGCCAGTGGATTGCATCTGCGTTCGGTTAGCGCCTCTGCGATTAGCGGCAGCAGCGGTGTCGGCGCCGATGCCCAGGCAATTAGTCGGCTGCAGCATGAGTTGTCGGCGAGCAGCTTCAAGTCTTGCGCAGATCCACGGCACCATCATCATCACCACCATCACCATCATCAGCATCCGGGGTGCGCCGTTGAAGCAGCGAGCGCCTCCAGTCTGGCCACCCTGCCAGCGTCCTCGACGCTGCTGTTGCGTGGCAATCATAATCATATGCATCACCAGCACTTGCATCATTCACACCACATGCATCATGCCCACTACAGGCATCCCTCGGTCGCTGCCGGCGCCGGCATTCTGCCCGGCACAAGCAACAGCAGCAACAGCATCATGAGCAGCGGCAGCAATGGCAACTGCAGCAGCAACATGCCGCACGGCAACATTGTCCGAAGGATTGTCGCCAAGCTGACGGCGCTGTATTGCAACAGGAAGCGGCTAACGGATCAGCAGAAGGCCGTCTTCTTTGTGGTTTCATTTGTGTTTGTCACCTTCCTGGTTGCCATGCTGGTGCACATGCTCTGTGGCTAAGCCAGTGGCCAATGGCCAATGGCAAAACACTGATTGAACACAATTTTTTTGGGTGTCACAAAAACAAAACAAAATCAAAAATCAAAAAATAAAACAAAAACAAAAAAACGATTACGATTGCCTAGTTGTAATTTACACTCTAAAAATCTATGTATATTAAAAGAAAAACATCAATTGTAATCTAATTAATCACTCCTAAAACATTAACAAAAACAAAAAAGAAAAAAGAAAAGAAAATGCAAGAAAAGTGCAAGAAAAATGCAGAAACCAACTTCTTAACAATAACAGCATCAACAATTGTATTAAATGTACACAATGAAAACATTCTTTATGAACTTTTGTCGATACACAATTTATATATATATATATATTACTGAAACATACATACACACATATATACATATATACATATATACATATTTACATATACATATACATATATATATATATATATTGATAGTTGGGATATGCATACAAAAGTGTTTGTAATGGTATTGTTGTTACTAACTACATATTTAAAACCACAATTAAACACACACACACACACACACAGACACAGACACAGACACTCAAATCTCCATATGTGCTATAGCATTTTGTGCAACAAAAAGAAAACTTCTCAATGTACATAAATTTAATGAAAACAAAAAGAAAACTGTATCCTGTAACTTAACCCCAAAGGACTACTTAAAATTCTTCATAAATGCTTTTTAAACGGTTTACCGCTTTGTTGTTGCATGTACGCACAAATATATATATATATATATATCTATATAGAGATCTTTCTCTATGTATATATATATATATATATATATTTAGATGTGTGCTATGCCATACATGTATCTATATAGCTAAAGTGAAACGAGTTACATATATGCAAAATGATTAACGAAAAATATGAATTTATTAGACTATGTTCTATTCATAGTATACTACTGATAACTACCATATATATATATATATATATATCTATATATATATATATACAGATATGTGGACATAAATGTGTAACTATGCAAATATGATTATATTGAATATCTGTAGTTCTGTACAACTGTTCTCAATGGCCAATCTCTGGATGCGAGCACCATTTACATCCCAAAATGTTTATGGAATGGAACCTTTGTTTATAACACACACACACACACACACACACACACACACAGACGCTTCCTTCATTCTCTCAACTCTTCATATGAATTATTACACAATTTAATTACACAATTTATTATGATAAACATTACAACAACAAAAAACAAACACAACGATGATGATGATGATGATGGGGACCCATTTAGGTGCCAACTAAATAAGTGGAGTCTTATATAGCATTCAAGATACAATTATTCCAGAGCTTACATGAGTTATGTAAAATTATGTCGTTGTTGCCCAAATTTCGATCCCGTGCTATATATGGATATATAGCGACAACCCTCTGCTAGGCAAAGCTCTCATTTATATATATATATATATAAATAAATACACAATATACACCACACAAATCGGAAAAACAAAACAGAAAAACAAAAACAAACAAATATATATACATACATTTATACATATAAATAAATATATTTTTTACACACACAAAAAAAAAAAAAGAAAGGAAAAACCAATTATTTAGTATATACATACATATAATAAAAATATTTGAAATTTATAGCCTAATGCAACGCAAAGTGATTTATTCCAATTATTATTATTTTTCTAATTAAATAAATTAATGTAATCGTTTCTTTCCATAGTTTCATATGAAATTACAAAAAAAAAAAACAAAAACAAAAACAAAAACACAAAAAAAAAACAAACAAAAAACAAAACAGAAAAACATGTATGTTTACAACGGTAAATGGTTACAATATATAAACGTTTATATTAGCAAAAATATTGTACTATTTGTCGAATTATTTGTTTATTATACATACATACCATATGTAATACATTGCAACATAAATATATATATATATATATGTATATGTATATATATGTGTATATATATATATATGTGTATATGTATATATATATATATGTATATTTATAACAATTATTTGCAAATTATATATATACATATATATATTTAAAATAAATGCGATTTACAAATACTGAAAGTGTCTCGATTATTTTATTTGATATGCCAAAGATCAGCTTAGTTTATTAATGGTTGAGTTGAGGTTGAGGATCTGCAGATCACTGCAGAAAGCAATCTAAGACAACTGAAACTCGCTTTGGGTTTTTGTATTTAAATTACGTTTATTTTCCGTGCAAATAACATTTCTTTGTTTTGTTTTGTTTAGTTACTAGTTTATTCATCCCTATCTGATATTTAAATCCAATCTGTGAAAGACTAACACTGACACTGTAAAAAATAACTGTAGTGCAAATATATTGTTTGGGTCTGTTCGTTGTTCGTTATTCGTTATTCCAATAGATATAGTCAACTATACGCGGATCGACTCGGACAATGTGAATAGTTGTCTTGTGATAAGTTGTGATATAATGTTGGGTTTATAGTCCGGACGTTATTGTATCTCTTGATATGTAGATTATAAATTCATGTATATAACACTTGAAGTACCTACATTTGGTGTCTCGTATTTTGGGGTTTTCTTTGTTTATTGTATATCTCTTTGGTTTAGTTATGTATTTAGCTAATGTGCTGCTGTGGGTCACAATAAGTTTCGTTATACTTAAGTCTAAGTTGTTGCAACCAATATAGATTTAACTAAATATAAGTTAACATTCCGTTTGCCTCCTCTTTTTTTTTGTTGTTTTTTGTTTAACTTAAAACTCTTCTAAAAATGAAGTTAGTAATCGTATTTTATCTAGTACGCATATATATATATATTATATATGAAAGTATTTTCTATATAGTCGCTAAAATCATTAAGAGTTTTGCAATTCGTTTATTGTTTGTTTGTTTGTGTTGGTTAAAATCGGTGTATAAAATTTGTTTGATTTGCTTCTCTTTTCTATTTTAAATACACAGCTTACGTATGGAACTTGAAAATATTATCGTGTTCAAATCCATTCTGAAATTAAGATCACACAGCGCTACCCTAAGTACAAGTTGACTTTTAGTTACTCAATGATCATCCAAAAAACTTGTGTATACAAAGGTATGAATTTATATACATATATAGACATTATATACTCGTATATATATGTATGTATAAATATGCATGTGTAGTTCATACAAAAAATATTTCCCATGCTAAGGCAACTTTCAATATCGATATGGGATAGTTATATTTGGTGTTGGCTAGCGATTTAAATACGATTCAAATTCGACGGCATCTCTGTGAAAGCATTCATCTAACAAATACAGACACGTGATATGTGGATATGTGGATATGTGGATATTATGTCTTATGGCAGTTGAACTGTTGACTGAACTCGAAGCCACACCTGTCCCAGTGAGCCATCATATACGAGCATGCTTGTATGTGTCTAAGGTCCTGTGCATTCAATATGGCGACAGCATTGCGTCCTTATGTAAATGTTCGTATGTAATTCGTATATCGTTGTTTGATTTGCTTGATTCGAATGCAATGGGTGCCGTAGACAGCTACAGCTACAGCGACTAAGATACTAGGATAATGTCATCCCCGATCCCTGCAACCTGATACCAATTAAATAATAATATTCAGTCATTGGCCGTCAACGCGGAGATGCAACTGCTGCTGATCAGTGGCTCGCGCGAATTGACGGACGTGTTGGATGGATCGATGGACAACGTGAACTCCGTTGATGCCTCCACAGAGTCGTGCTGGCTCTGGGTTTGCTCATGGCGTCGTGGTCTCACCAGCTGGGCGGGATCTTTGTGTGGCACACCGCCCTCGGCGTTCGCTGCCGGATAGCTGGAAACGCGTTTCAGCGTCTGTTTGACAAAAAAAAAAAAAAACCAATAAGAAAAAAGTTACTTTCACCTTGCCACACATTCGAGGTGGGGCAAAGAGTACACACCTTGTCAGTCAGCAGATCGGCAAGATTGGCCGCATTGGCAGCATTTGCCACATTCGCAGCCGCAATGGACTCGGAGACGGGGCAAATATTTTTACTCGATGAGAATTTTTTGCGCTTCCGTTTCAGCGCAGCAATTGCCGTTAAACCTGCCACAAAAAAGAGTTCAAATTTTTGTTTACACTCGAGCAGATTGTTACACAAACCCGTCGTTGTGTGAAAAAAGTGTGTGCCAACGCCCACATGGGCGTGGCCCGTGTTGCTGGCACTGTTCAAGGCTGCAGGATGTGGAAGCGAGGCAGCATTTGGTGGATCCCCGCCATGCTGGGATGTATATGTGTGCTGTGGTGAGCACTGCGCATACTTCACCCTCACCTGACCATGCACAGGCGTTGAGTTCTGCGACGAGTTGCACACGGAGTCCTCGGACTTGGAGCGTCCCAGCATTTTGCTCATGTTGCCCACCTTGGCGGCCTCAATCAGTGTGCCTAAAGCAGCGGCGGGCAAGATTACTTTGCTCTGGCAAATGGAGCTACATTATTGATATTGAACATACCCCAACGCTTCTTGTGTCCAGCGATGCGTTTGTTATACTTCAGTGTGGTCTTATTGTATTTGGTGGCACTGCCTGGCACTGCCGATGTCGCCGGTGCCGCAGGCGTCGCTGCCGCTATTGTTGTTGCCTGCGTGGGCGATGTTGGCGACTCCATGCCGCCAATGGAGCCAGCCGTTGTGTTCTGACGCCTGTGCATGAAATTGGGCGCAAAGAGTGTGGACAGCGTTGAGCTGAGAATCTCATTTTGATTATCGTAGTTGTCCAGCGATGTGGAGAACTCGGCCACGGGCGCCAGCGAACCCGTTGATCCCGGCGGTGCAATATTGAAACCTTTCATCAGGCGACGCTCTTTCTGTCGATTCTTTTTGCCGCCGCCACCTGCAAAATGATAATATTTTTGGCATTAGATAGACCGGCTGAAGGGTCACAGGTCGTATTACCTCCACCTTGACCCGCTGTCACATTCGTGTCCATGCCGCTGTTCTTCAGTATTTCCACCAGCTCGCAGCGGAACGCGGAAATGTCCTGTTTTATCTCATTCACATCGTCCTCGGTGACGCCCTGAGACTCCGCCTTCCGCTGCTCAACGGTCACATAGCGACGCACCAGATTCCGCATAATCTGCTGGTACTTAAAGTCCCGATCACTGGCCTGCTGTGCCTTGCGCTGTTGGTATCAGACAGATAAGTATTACTTTAAGCTAAAATTCACTTCGAAGAGTCCTAAAATTCCTACAGAGTACTTACAACACTTGCAACTCAAATCAAGAGAGGTACTTGAATATACTTGGATCACTTAGTTTGTAATAACTTTCATAGGTCTTTTTTTTACACAGTTCAGCTTACTCACCCGGATTGTCTTGAGATGTTCACGTCGGGCTGCAGAGGAGCCGCTGCAAAACACCTGGCGCATCCACTTGAAGGCATACCAAATGGACTTGGGCGTCGGTATTATATTGAATGGGGGCGGGCAGGTGCCGCCCTCCTCAAAGTAACTAATCCACAGCTTGGAACGGGCGAATTTCCACTCAACATCGGCGCGTTCCTGCAACGGACCTGTTCGTGAGGCAGCATTTAGAGTATGTTTGTGTGTCGACTCACCGAGATAAGTTGATACGAGTGATTCATCATGGCAATCAGCAGATTGAGTAGCACAACTATATTGATTACGGAGTAGGTGCCAAACATTAGCATGCCCCAAAAGCGTGTAAAGATTTTAATGCCATCCAGCTCGAAGCTGTCGAGATCAATAAGCCCAAAGACAGCCCAGAACAAGGTCTGTGTGGTCTCAAACAGACTGCAAGTATTTTCAAATATTAAATTCCTATTCGAATATTAATTGAAATAATTCCACTCACTTCGAGAAACGGCGCCAGACAATGCAGGCATTCGGATCGTTTGTGCCGTTCATGTTCAGCAGGACACTTGGGGATACTTCGGGACAGCGCTTTTTCTCCAGATCAGAATAGTACCTGAACAATCATGGAAAATAGTTACAATTTTACTTCACATTAAGACATGGTAATTAAATATAAACACTAACAACAGAGCTTAAAAAAATAATCAATATGGAAAATGGACTCAAAACTTAATGCGAGATTCATAAAACGATTTAGCAACTTCGAAAACATTTAAACAATAAACCAATTAAATAAAGTACAAGTTTCGGCACCTATTTAATAGTTTCATTAATTAAGTTTACAAGTCAATATTTTAAATAGATAAAAATATATAAAATGCCAAAACTTTCAGGGTCATAGTCTGGGCAGATGTAAGAAGTCAAATAAAAAGCAAATCTTTTAAGAAAGATCTGAAAAAATCAAATAAAAATAATTAAACATTTAAATAGTCCTGCCTGGTGTACAAAGAATGCTTTAGTTGTATTTAGCAGTCTCGAACAAGATGCACTTCAAAATATGCAGAAATAAATACAAAATAAATAGCTGTAATTGGTACGCACCAGAGGAGCTGGTTGAGACCGCTGCCGAAGGCGAAGAGGACCAACACGTAGAGGAAGAAGAACTTCATAATGTCCATGACCATGCGCGACAAGGACACCTGCAGTGGCCCCAAGTGTGGGTTCACCGAGAAGATGTACACCAGCTTGAGGCTACTGAAAATGTTTGCCGCACTAAAAAGGCCCTCCGAGATGAGCATTGGATCCCATGTGTCCCAACGCTCTCGCGGCAAATCTGTCGCCTGCGAATTGAAGATCATCTCCTTTTTCACCTATTTGGCGAAATCAATTACAATAATTTCTGTGTATTTGGAATAAATGAGTGGAGTACAGCACCTGAAAGAAGGAAACCACACGAAGAGCCACTGTGGCCACATACAGCGAGTTGGTCACGAAATCGATGACATTCCACATATCATTCAGATACTCCTGCAGACCCACATCCCACAGCTGCTTCACCTCGCTCCAGATGAGGCCGCTGACCCAGGCAAGGATTAGCCACTCGATGAACGTTGGCTTGGCGCCACGCTTGGTGGGCAGTTGCAGCTCCTCCTCCACCTGGTTGAGCATGCTGCTCGAATCGGTCCACAGCCAGCTGCCAATGAAGGACTCGATGCGCTGTGAGGCGAGCATCAGCAGGAACAGAAATGTGAAATACGAAGCGCTGTGGCAGATGAACTTGATGAAGGGCTTCCGCATTGTCTGCCCAATGGCCGAATAGGGCGCCAGTATATAGGCCAGCGAGAATATGGGAAACATGATGCCGATGCGTATAATGTCCACTGCCTGCAATGCCATATTCTTTCGCCTGAATCCCGGCAAGCCCTCATACCAAATGCTGGCCAGCAACTGCTGCACATTCGAATGGGCCACAAACTAAAAGAAAATCAGTCAAATTAGTTTCGTAATTATAGCAAGGATACTTTGGACCAGCTAACACAACCTTCTTTTGGCGCAGTTTGATGGCCAACTTTAGGCGATTGAGATGCATTCGTTCGCCGTGCTCGTAGACGGGCCCAGTGGGATCGTGGTTCAGCAAGATCTCCAGCTCGTGGGAGGTGCGTGTGTGATCCAGCAGAGCGGTTGCAAAGTCCTGGCACTGTTTGCGCAACTCCTGATACTCATTCTGCAATCACAATATTAATCAGCAGCTGGACCACATTTCCACCCGATTGGGGAACGCACCTTGAATTCATGCTCCAGAAAGCTGAGGCGTCGCAGCTCCCACGACAACTCGAAGGCAGTGAGAATGGGGTCCTTGGAGGAGAGCGCTATGAGACTGGGACTGGCGAGGGCGCGATACGCATTGATGCGAGACCGCGAATGCCGCAGCGAGTCCTCCTGGCGGGACTGGACGCACTCGTCACAGCCGCAGCGCACATCGTGTGGCATGGGCAGGACAGCGCCACGGTCCAAAAGGATCTTAATGATCTCATAGTTGTCCCGATGTGCAGCCAATATCAGCGGCGTTATGTCCGGCGTAAATGTTGAGGTCTCCTCCGAAGCGGACTCCCAGCTCTAAGTCAAAGTGTAATCCATGATTATTTATATAAGAAACGAACATGCCACATACATGATTGCCCTCAATCTGAAAGGTGACATTCTCGTGATCCAGCAGCACCTCAACGGCTTCGACAAACTCCTCGGAGATGGAGTGCAGCAGTGCGTCCTTTGTGTCCACATTGTAGTTGATGAGCAGCTCAACCATTTCCAAGTTCTCATTGTCGATGGCCATGAGCAGGGCAGTCCGACCCAACGGATCCACGCAGTTCACATTTATGTAGTCGGTGTCCTGCGCCTTCTGCAGCATCCGGCGTGTGCCCGCCATATCCCCCCTCTCCACGGCGAGCAGAAACTTCTTCTCCTCCAGCGTCAGCTGGCGTATCTCCTGATGCGGTCTTATGGTGTTCTCCTCCTCCATCATGCCGTGTATGCTATGGCGCTACAGGGAAACGATTCAAGTTGATCAATGCTATTTTGTCATCAACTGGAGAAACGCACCTTGACACGCCTGGCGGGTTCAATTTGGACGGCTATGTGGCCACTGCCGCTGCTCTCGCTGCCCAACTTCTTGTCCCCAATATCTGCAGCATCCATACCATTTTTAATCTTATTTAATATGGGTGCTAAAACAGATTTTCGACGCGCCGGACTAATAAAGTGCAGCTTTTTTCCTTCGTCTGCAAAAATAGATGGAAAAAACATAACACAAAATTTCAATTTATTGCACTTTTGCACATTTATATGAAGTCCCTTTTGAATTGAGTAAAAAGTAGAAATGCAGACAGATTGATCAACCAACTGAGAAGAGAGCTAGCCTGGATTTGGAGTATCAAAGGATCAATTGCCAATACTAATACTATTTATTCATATACATTTATAAAGATTTTAAAGTAACAACTTGCCACAGGTGCCCAACCATCTAAAAGTGCACACAATTTTGGAGTTGGATTCAAAGATTTTTTATTTTCATTATTTATGTTACATTATAAATACTCTTAGTACTTCCCAGGAACTGCACCGCGACCTATTTGATCTGTTGTCGCCCCTTCTCTCTCTTCCATCAGCCCCAGCTCCCGCTCGAATGTGAGGATCTTTGTTGGATTGAGGTCTTCTATGTCTCTACTACTCAAAACATGCACCATATGCAGGATGCTGCGTCTTCTTCTAGTTAAGGCGACACATTCTGCTAGGATGTGCATCGATGATTCCTCCTCTCTTTCACAAAACGTGCACAGATCGCTAATCTATATACCTAGTTTAGTTAGGCGGCTTCTTAGTCTACAGTGTCCTGTCAACAGACCGGTTGTTCTTTCCCATGGTTATAACTTGCTTAAATCGTCCAAGATTATAACCACCTAGAAGCCATCTGGCTTGTCGGAGTCCTACTGCCTCTGACCAGCTCTGTTGCCGTCTCCGTCTCTCCTCGCTTCTAAGTTGCAGTCGTATAGTGTGTCTCCCCATGCCACAATACGGTTCTGGTCCTGTTAGGGGCCTTTCTGCCCCCATTCTTGCTTGCTTTTCCGACAAAATCTCTTAGATTATGGAATGCTTTAACAGCGAATATAATTACAGTCAACGCAACTCGCTTAACAAAGTTAATCAATGCCAATTTCAATTGCACATTTTCAAAACAGACAAGCAGACAGAAAGACAGACAGACAGAGTCAGAGAGACACAAACCCAGCCAGGGCGCATAATTAATTTATCCTCCTGCCACACATGTCTAATCCAGTGGCGTGTTTGCACAATTCCAAGGTCGGAGTTGGCAGCCGTGTCCTTGTGCGAAATCAAAGCACCGTTCGCCTTTATTTGCATTGATTTCAGAGAGTGCTCTCCGCTAATCGCAATCACAAATGTCAGAGCAGCAAGCGGCAAGGCATTATAATCATATCAGCAGCAGCAGCAGCAGCAGCATCAAATTAAATTATAATTTTCAAACGTAAATGTAAATGTAAATGTAAACACATACATATAAACATATAAACATATAAACACATAAACATATAAAAGCAGCAAGCGTTGCTTTTGGGTTATGGGCCAAAGAAGGGCGCAGTGTTTGCGTGTCTCGTTCGCAAATCTGGGTCAATAGTTGCTTGCTATGTGTATATGTGTGTCTATATATCATATACATATATATATATATATATATATATATATATATGCGTGTCATTCACACACAGACACAACTGCTGTTGAAAGCTGCACAGACTTGCTGGCCTGGTGTTGTTGAGAGTGACAATGAGTAACCGATGAGTTGACTATTTCTCACATTTGATATGCAATGACATTGGTTGCATTAAAAATGCATTCCCGCAGTCAACACCCAAAGAAGTTGAAATATGTATGTGAGAACGTGCCACAAAAGGCAACCCTCGTGAAAATTCCAATTCAGTTTGTTTAGTCCTTGTCGAAGAGGAGAAAAGAAAAAGAGTATTTATGTTATTGCAACTACAAACTGAAGGAGCGTAGTATTCATGCCGCGATAAGCACTTTTGGGCATACCATATCAATGCACATACATACGACCTTCACAAATCTCACACACACACACACACCCTTACACCCTTACACCCTTACACCCTTACACCTTCACACCATTATAATCTCTTGATTGGATCTTATAGTTTGTAGCACCGAAAGAATGCATCAGCAACTTCTCCTGATGACTACACAAATATTGTAATTGAAAATTACGCTAGCTGAAAATGCGTACTTTATTTATAAGGATAAAAAGGGTGTCTCCGATTCGGTGAGACTCGGTCCGAGTATTATTCGGGTGATTGTAGGATGAGCAAGTTGGTCTCCATTTCGCTTGCATGTTTCTAGTGCAGCGAGCGTTGAACCTTCATTGATTTCACACAGACAGACGAATGTGTGCCTGTGTCTGTGTCTGTATCTGTGTGTGTGTGTGTGTGTGTGCGAGTTGGAGAAAGTGAGACTGCGCAGGACATAACCTAGGCACAATGCATTCTGGTTGCCGTAGGTCGGGACATGCAACGCCATAAAACAGAAACAAAATGGACAACGACTTTGGTGTCGCCGCCATTTTGTGCACGATACACACACACACACACACACACACACACACACACACACACACACATATGAAAGAAAAGTGAGCCACCTTTGCGACTGACTTAGTAATCACAAGCCAATGAAATACTATTGATTGACCTGAAAACGATCCAGATATGCACAAAACACTCGAGCAAAAAACGCTATCTGATTTTGACCCGAATTCTGCTGTCGAATTCCAGTTTCCTAGTTATCAAAAACAGGAAAAAAATATTGTTTATTTAATTTAAATATATCTTTCGCTGGCTTTGTGTTAGTTTTGAATTAATACAAATATTTAAAGTGGGTTCGCATTGGTTTTTAGCAGCTTAAGCAGTTGATGGTTGACCGTGTCTATTAATTAAGGCAAACAATTGTTAACACAAGTGTAAAATGATATCACTTAACTCCAAAATCGAGTGGCTGAGAATAAATCAAATATTTTTGGCAGTTTTCTGGTAGCTTTGTCTTGTTTGTGCCTCACTTACCTTCTCCCTCCTCGCCTGTCTTCGCATCGCTCCATTTCGACAACTATCAAAAGACAAAAAAGCATAACAAATACAAATATTAGTGTTGTTAGTTGATTAACATTCAACGGCAACTAAACGCAAGTTAAATAACATTTTCATCATTTTAATATTACATAAAGCTTAATGGCCTTCTAAGAAAAATAACTTTTATGCTATGCAAAGCTGAAGCTTGGTTTTTTAATGGTATTCAAAACAATTCAATGCAGTCTTTTGCAGTTTCCTTTATGCTTGATTATATACCAAATTTTAAAGATAAATTGTTGAAATAGCATTAAAACACATCTAAATGTATTATACTAATAGATCTCTGGAAATCCCCTTGACTGTGGTAAACTTATCTTATTCCACAAGTTCCGAGATTTGCCCAACTTATTTATTTTCACTCTTTGTATCTTTTATACATTTGTACTTTAATTACAACTTGACAATTTTCAGTCTGATTGGGTTTCCCCATTAAATTAATACACTTTTTGGAGTAGGAGGTATTTATTCCGTCTGCCAAACAGCTAAGAGAAAAATGACACACAAACACACGCTGAGGGTGTAAATTGTGGAGTCAATTTCTGTACAGCTTCAGGTTCAGGTTCGCCACCAGCGAAGGTTGGCCACATCCGGCTTATTAGATGCCCGATGCCAGATGGCAGATGGCAGATGTGGCAGGAGTGGTACGCATGGCCACCCCCCAAAAGTGTCCTTGTGTCGATGCCGGCAACGACTGAGGCATACATGCGTCCTTGACAGCTGCTGCTTGGAACTCTCGCCATCCTCAGAAATAAAGGCAAATGCGAAGGACAAGTCAGAAACCCCGCACAAATTTTGCAAAACTTGAATCTAAAATGCCAGTTGCAATGTGGGCGAAACCTGAGCTTCCTTTCTGTCCTATTCTGTTCTATGCTGTTCTATGCTGTTATATTCTGTTCTATTTCGCTTTGTTTTGTTCTGTTTTGGCAAGAAATGTGGGACAAGAGTGCGTGAGTGCCGAGCTTGAGGGTGGTTTATTACTATGTAGTAGTAATAGCAGTTGTTGTTGTTTTTGTTGTTGTTGTTGTTGTTGTTGTACAGTGGCTGCCAAGGCAACAAGAATTTGGCCAAGTTGTTCGGCGTGCAATTTAAGCTGCATAGCCTGTCTGGCAGGCAACCACATTCAGCTAACACAGAAATACATCTGAGAACTTTATGGCACACATGCAAAAAGTGTTGGTCAAATTAAGTATGCGCAACGTGGGCCAGCAATTAATAACAACTTTGCAGCAGGTTGTTGCAATTGTTGTTGCTGCTGCCATTTGCATTTTTGCAGCTGTTGTCGTTGTCCTTGAGCGTGTTTTAATTCAGGGCACTGCACTCAGTCAGGATGACCGCAAAACCCTCCGCACCCTTCTCCCCACAAACTACCCCTTTTGTTTGTTTGTTTTGTTATTTGCACACACACATCTGCATGCCACACACGTATACACACATCAGTAACCATATGAAAACTGATTGGATGTTTTCATTGGTACAGCTTTGGACTGAATAACTCTCAAGATTTCGATTCAGTATTTTGGATTTCAGTAGACTTGCAAATTTCTGTTTCGAAAAATGTTCCAATTCTTACTTTTTGTATTCCTTTTGCTAAGTAAAAGACTTTTTGAAGGTAGTGTAGCGATCCTCTTTAGACACTTGCAGATTATCACTTTATTTATTTAGCTTTTTTAATAATTCCGTCCTGCTTTTCCATCATTAAATATGATATTGATTTTTGAAACTAACCCCATGAGCAGGAGGGTTCCTCAGTCATTTTAGATATTTCATATATGAAAACAATGAAGATCTGTTAACAAGAAACTGCAATTCTCATTCCTTACTTCAACAAGCATTTTGTTCCATTAGTTTCTTTCAATAATTGAATTATAATATAATATAACATATTTAATATCAAAATACTTGGCTGGTTATCTGTAAATATCCAAATACTGTTAAACTTTTATAGCCCCTTGCAGGGGCGTACCTGAATTATATAAAGGGAAAGCGGAATTATAATTGTGATTGAAATCACTTTTTGTCTATGCAAAGCTTAAATTTAAGTGGCCGTTTCCTAGTGCCTTCCCCTCCTCCTATCCATGCCCTTCTCCACTATTTAGTTACCTTGAGTTGGGATTTTCTCTTGAGTGAGGCAATCGAGCGCGTTTGCTGCCGTAGCACTTCCAGCGTATGATTTTTGGTTCACGTTGACTTTGCCACCGGGAACAAGACGGAAGTTTTCGAAATCAAACGCAAATAAAAACTAAAACTAAATATAAAGCAAAATTAATAATTCGACAATCAACGTTTGTTTATGTGTATGGATTGTTTTTAGTTTTGCTTCTCGATCGTGATGAATCGTTCGTATTTTTCAGCAAGTTGTTCAATTTATTTATTTTATTTGTTGCTTATGTGTAAGCAATATACATAGTTATTCATATATTTGTTTTGATCGTTTGGATTGGAATAAATATGGCTACAATTTTTGAAAATTACGTAATTAACGTAAATTACGGAGTATTTTACAATTAAAGTGTTTGAGCATATTTCAATGAATTTTTATTATGATACTTGTAACCTGCACCCACTATGACTACTTCCGTTGCCGGAAGTACAGTGAACACAACACACACATAAGGCCGCAGCCGAAGTGCAAGTTTCAATTCAGAAAGTTTAAAGGGGGTGTTTGACCTATAAATGGATTAATGCACAGCCGCATTGGAGTCCTTGGTTTGCCGATAAAAATCATTGGGGTTGCTGTTGCTGCTGCTGTTGCTTATGGATTTAATGTCTTCATTAATGGGACGCCTAATCTAAAATATTTCTTTAATTATATGATTGATGATTTTCACGCCCGCACGCACACATAGACAATGGCGAGACTATTTTCTTTTGAAGTATTTTTTAAATTATAAATATCTTTTTCGTAGATGAATTGTTGCCAAATGTTTCACTTTATTAATTGATTCGTTGTTTGTGTTTCACTCGTAAATAATCTTCCCGTATTTTCGTGTGTCTTATCCAGCTGTCGATTTGCGACTGGGAGCAATGCGAATGCCAGCCGAGTGCAGCAACGTGGGCGAAATCGCGAAAGGCAAACCTTGAGTTTGAGGGCAAAAAGTGTTAGAATTTCATTAACGCACATCGCGCATGTGTAAAGTAATAATAAAAAAAAACAGGAAAAGAAAAACGGCTGCAAGGCGATGAGGACAATGAACTTTGCCGCCGCGAGTTGCAACGACTGCAATAATTACGTATGAAATCTGCATTTCCCATCAATGTGCAAACGCTGCATTAGAGAATATTTATAAGTTTTTGGTATTATTAAATATTACAAGATTCAATTCTAAACGCACACTTAAATCTTAAATTAGGGCGCCAAGTTCGCAGTGGCAGTCCCTTTTAACAATCGATATTTTAATTTAAATACGGATCTTTAGTATTTTTCTGGATAATCGTCTGACCCCCACGAAAATATCGACAAGCCGTACTAATTCGCGTTTCTCTGTTCGCATATACAGTCACACTCGTAAAGTTTGCCAAATGTGCAAAAGAAGGCGAAGGCGGCCTTTGACTACATTTTCTCATATTAGAGCAAAATTAAAATATTAATAGTAGCTAGAAACTGTGTCCACAAATTGAGTTATTTAGTTCTGTGGTTTAAAAGTGCTGTCGCTAACAATCGCTGCTAGAACAAAAGGTGTGCAAAAAACGCCGCTGCAAGTGCAAGTGTTTTCAAAGCGGTAAGTCTCGCATTGTTATATTATTCTTTTATTGTGGGATCTGTGCGCCAATTATTTGGATAAAAAGCAGGCTCTGCAACTATTTTCTTTCATACCTTTTTGTGCCTATTCGCCCTGACTGTTTTGGCGCAATTCCTTCGGCATTTTATTGCATTGCGAAAGGGAATTCCTGGCGTTAGAGCGAGACGAATATATGTTGAGATTTTTTTGGTGTAGGGCTGCCCAATGTAATGCAGGCTAAAACGTTTGTCACTACTTAAACCCTAAATTCATTAAAATGTTGACCCTAAAAACATGAACATAACATTGTTTAGCATAAACCCTCGATGTTAAAATTTAAAGTCACATTGTGATTATTGTACTAAATATGCCCAAAAAGGCGTTTTGAATATACAGGCTTTGGTAACTCTGTCGCATATAAAACATAATTCGAAGGAAAATTAAGTTTTTTATTTGCTTTTGAGTTTATTGTTAAGTTAGTGTAGATATTAAACTGCATACTCATTTGGTAAGTTAATTGAATTGAGTTGCAATCGGTTAGTCGTTAGTTGTTCTGCCTGTCTTGTCTGTCGGCACACCGTCTGCTGTTTTACTGTTGTCAGTTTTGCCGGCTTGCACACGCACGCATTTATGGTTGTATATGTACACATTTATGTTTGTATATGTATATGTGTATGCGTACATGAGTATGCGCGTGTGCAGCTGTATGCAGAGCATAAGCAAAGAAGGTTATGTTGACGGGTGCAGAAGACAAAGAGGAAGAACAAGACGAACAAAGACATCGCCATTTGCATCGCATCGCATTCAGATTTGTGTCTTTAATTTAACAAAAAACCTCACAAAATACATTTAGAGTTATTATGGCCTGGGCTCCGTCCACTAGCTTTGAGGATGATTTGGTTAATTTCCAGCCCGATTCCGATTTGATACATGGCCAGTTGGCGTACGAGGGAAAACAGAGGCAGGAGTTCATTCCTCGTCCAAAGTCGACGTACGAGTATCTTGCTCATCGGCAGAGGCGAAACGCGGAGATCGACAGAGTGAATGCATCCAAATCGAAAGAGATTCGCGCCAGTCTGGCAATGATGGAGCGCATCCAGGAAATTGCCGGCACAAAGCCGTTGGGCGAGCACGCGACAATGGCCGATTGGGATGACACGAGCACCGTGGAGAAGGAGGCGGTCTCCATGATGCGACACTTTGGCATGATGTCCATGATGGATGGCGCACTCGAAGCGCCTCGAACTGCGCTTGAGCCTTTGCCAAAGGACAATATACACATTATGCGCAATGGACGCCGCAGCTTTCCATTGATCCTCGATCCGAACTACTTTGAGCCTGGGAGGAAGCGCCAAAATAGCATGTCTAATACGAGCAGCGTATTTATGTCGGCCAACTCGCATTTGGATGAGAAAACCGATAACAGTCAAGTCGAAACGAAATCGCAGCAGAAGAGAACAAAATAGAAGAAATGGAGGAGGAGAACCAAATAGAAGAAATGGAGTTGCCAGTGGCAAGGTCAGCGGCATGAGGAGAAGAGAACTAAGAGTAATCATCCTCCTCAATCTAAAGTGCGCTAGCCAAGTACGAGTTGGCCAAGGCTAGAATACTTCATAAAATACAGTGTCTCACAGCTCATTTCGGCAGTGTCTAGCAAATATTTTAAAGTGCTATAAAGTTTAAACAAAGAAACAAACGCAAAATGTTTAAATGCCAATTTGTTTTATGTTATATCACGTTTGAAAAGGAAACATTAGTTTTTATTAAAATATTAATTAATTAACTAAAATTAGTCAAAAACTGAAAACATATCCAAAATACAGGTCTGCGCTTATTTCGGCAGTCTTATAAAAGTAACATATTTGGCGTATAAAAACTTAAATAAGGATGTTAATACTTAGTATGATATCCTTTAGCCTTAATAACATCCCTTAACCTATTATTCATGGAAGATATCAGCTTCCGGGTAGTTTCTGGACTGATTTTACTCCACTCATCCAGCAGAGCATTTTTTAGATCGGATCTGTGATTCTGGATGTTATTTTCCAGCAGATCCCGCAAATTTTAAATAACATTTAAATCTGGAGACCGGGCCTGTGGAATTAGCATGTGGGGGCAGTTCCAGATAAGCCAAGACTGTACTAATCCGGACTTATGCTTGGCTGTTGTCCTGGTCGTTGTCGTGGTAGAACCGGAAAGATCGCCGGATTCCTAGCTTCTCGGCACTTTAGAGTAAATTTTCCTTTAATATATTGAAATACACATTCTTGTCCATTGTTGTTTCAATAAACACCAAATTTCCACCGCCGGCTTCCGAGATACATGCCCATACCATGACACTTCCTCCGCCGTGCTTGACTGTTGCCTTTAGGATTTTGGGATTCAGCTCAGTATTGGACTGTCGCCACACATAATTCCGTCCGTCTAAGCCAAAAAATGTTAAATTTGGGCTCATCTTCAAATATGAATGTGTTCCAGAACTCCAAATCCTTGTCCAAGTGGGTTTTGAGGAATGTCATCCTAGTCCCTTTATTTTTTGCGCTTATAAAGGGCTTCTTCCGTGGTACTCGGGCATTAAAGTCATGGTTGCGCAGAACCCGGCGCACAGTTTCCACACTGCACTTTTTCCCCATTTCATCCTGCACCAGTTGAGTCAGTTTTGGAGCCGATAGCTTGGGATTTGCCCTTATTTTCTTGATGATCCTCCGCTCCTCCTGGTCGGTGAAAATCGTGTTTGGTGCCTTTCTGCCCTTGTCCTCTATCCGATTTTCGTCGACGAAGCGACGAATGATGTTGAATACAGTTGTGGTACTTAGATTTACCATTTTAGCTATTTGGCGATGTGAATATCCAATCTTGAAGTGTTCCAGGATGAGATTTCGTTGCTCAATGGTAGTCCGTTTGTCCATAGTCCTTGTTGGCTGGTGGCACCCAAATTGCAGGATATAACTAAACTAACTACGAAGGATTGGTATATTGATACACAAAATAATCAACCCGACGTAAAAAATCCGGGTTTTATGGCACCCAGGTGTCCATAATGCCACTATTGGAAATAAGTTGTGACCATATTTTACGGCACTTTTTACATAACCCGACCTGGCACGTGGGGAAACCCCAGTTTATGGGGGTCATATATCCATTTAGGTGGTTAATATATGTACCTGTCATAGGTCCTTGGAATTTTTGAAAAATATTGGTTAATTATTTTATGGCAGGCAATTAACATTTTTGCTAGACACTGCCGAAATGAGCTGTGAGACACTGTACGTCATAAAATGAAAACTGAAGAAATGTGATCATAGAATATATAACTGTAATATGCAGTATTATTTTTTGTAACGTGCCAAAATAATTGTGTACTTCAAATATTGAAGAACATATATTAAATTTGAAATGCAAAATGCAGCTTTTTTTTTTAATGTGCCAAAATAATGATGTACTTCAAGTATTAAGTAAACATTAAATTTGAAATACAAAATTATTATACAGCCGTAATATGCAGTTCTGTTGTTTTTTTTTTTTTTTTAATAATTTGAAATACAAAATGATTATTTTAAGGTAATGAAATACAAACGACAGAATTACAAAGTCTATATTTTCGAAAAAAGGTGCACAACCAATTAAGATTTGTCTCAATGAATTGATTTAATTGATCTTATACCTAAGTAAAGAATGTTTGCTCCTCGAATGCGTCATTATAATTTTTATTTGAACTTTGTAACGTCTCCGAACCCATAATTTTTATGGTACAATATATATTTACAAATGTGAAAAACTCACTAAACAGAGGTAAAATATGAAAAATAATTGCCTAAAACGAAGACTAGTTTGCTTAAAAAGAAAAAAGAAAGAATTTAAATTGCAGAATAATTAAAATTGGCTTAAAACGTGCGAAAACAAATTAAAATTTGTCTTCCCAATAATATCCTTAAAAATTTCAAACAAATTAAAATTTGTCTTCCCAATAATATCCTTAAAAATTTCAAACAAATTAAAATTTGTCTTCCCAATAATATCCTTAAAAATTTCAGTGTTATTCGATGGAAACATATAAGGCAAACGACAGCTTGAAAATAAAATATGTTATCACAAAAAGAAAAATATTTAAATGCATGTATACATTTTTAGTTTGTACATAAATAAGCTAAACCTATGTCTAAAGCATTAGTGGGTAATATCTAAATGATTCTAGCGTAAGGGTATTTAAAGCTTTAATTAGCTCTTACTCGTCTACAAAAGTGCTGTCTATATTTAAACGCAAACAGTAGCATCGTTTGAGATTTCGTTGCCTTCGAATGTCTGTCGCCTGTTTCCCAAATATCATGTGACAGCCAATTGAACTTAATATGTGTAAAATGTTCCAGGTGCATGCAGACGAATGGCTGCTCCAACAACAGGACATACGCACGGATGGGGGGAGAGGTGAGGAGGAGGGCGCACTGACAGCTGCTGTTTCAACTATTGCTCTAGTCTGTGGAGCTTGAACTTCAAAGACAAACACACACACGCATCCATATGCTGAAGCTATTATCATGTGGCAAATTCAACTTTTCGATTTCCTTGGCAACCGTTTTCTTGTTTCCCTTGTCCAATTGCGTTTGTTTTTTGAAATTTGTGCTTATACCCTGTATGTATAAATGTTTGTTAAATAGGGTATTACGATGTTGTTGAAGTGTATGTCACGAGCACAATGGAAATGGGTATAGTCTGTTCAAGTTATAATTCCACCTACTATAGAAGCTAGGAGCTTAATTTAATTTGGAACGTTGGCTTTTGTATATTGTGTAATAAATAAGAGGCAGAAGCGCAATTTGGGTCTGGGTACAGGGTATTTGTTAGTCAAACACTCTCGACTAGGGTACTCCTACCTGTGCCTGTGCTGTTGTTGCCAAGCGTCGCTGTTACTGCTGCTGCTGTGGGATGCTGCTGTCTTATTCATGAGTACCACGATTGCTCTTACGCAGATATTTATGTATGTACATAAAATACATATATATATAAATATAACTGTATGCGTGTGTGTATGTACGCATGTGTGTATAAAAGACAACCATTGGCGTAAACAATACGCATACACTCATTGATATCTAAAGTGTATATATGCACTATACATATATATGCACTATACATATATATGCACAGACACACACACACACACATGCATAAGTATGTAAACGAGTCCCGACAACTGCCAGGAAGAGTGCAAAAAAAAAAAAAACTAACAAAAGAGAAACCAGCCAGCGTGTGTGGAGGATTAAATAGTCAATGTACAAATGTATACTATTATCAGGAATTGTATATATAGGTTGTTTAATTTATTTAATATTTATTTCGTCCTAATCCAGCTGCACCATACCCTTTTGCATTTCGAATTGGTACAGGGTATTCACAGTAAGAACGGTGCAGTCGCCCCACCTTTTGAAATACACATCATTGGCACATTCTTCAATAAGTCATTGGAAAATCGAACGTAAATATGTGAATAGAATGTGAATTATTTGTTATTTGGGGTGCTTGTGTCTTAATTTTAAGAGAGCAAATCTTTGCTCTTAATTGTGCCAAGCTTAATGTATGTATACATGTATAGACAATCGTATCCATATATATGTATATATATATTAGGTACAGGAATGGGAACAATTTTACACACGTTGGCACGTCGATGAAGCTTGAAAAAATGTGTGTAAAAGAATACTGCACTATAATGAAATTTACATATACACACGTATGTGTACGTGTGTGTGTGTGTGTGTATGTGTGCGTGTATGTGTATGATGCATACATAAACATTTTCATGTATTGCCAAAGATGCAGAGGAACAAAAAGAAGCAACAGCCCTGCTCGCTCTCTCATTGCGACCATCGGCAGGGAAGCAACAGCCCTGCTCTCTCTCACCGGCTATTGCCGTCTCCATCGCCGGCTTCGTCCCAGCTGCTGCTGCTGCTGCTTTGAACTTAAAGAGAGCCAATTTAAACTTGGAAGCTGTTTGGAGCTCGCACTGTGTGAGAGAGTGAGAAGGAGTTACATCAACAACCACCGAAAAGTTGCAAACTCTGTTGCTTCCACATATATATATATATATACATATATATATATATATATATTATTTTATTTTATTTTTTTTGGCGCGCGCATGCGTAAGCTCTCCTCTCTATCTCTCTCTCTCTCTCTTTTTGTTGCTCTCTTTGATGCCTTTCGCTGGAAGTTTCGAGTTGCCTGGTCCATGTCATGGAGATTATTCAATGCTCATGAGTCGGGCGCATTTGCTGAACAGTTTGGTTTTAACGCTGGCCCAGGACGAACCGCTATTGGTGACAGGATAACACCGCTCTAATTTAATTACTTACAAATGGCGACCGTAAAGCTATGCTGGAGAAGGACTAAATTAATAAAGTTAGTGGAGCATAAATCGAGCTTAGTTTAATAGATCCAAACCCACATCACTCACAAAAGATGTTTAATCAAAGAACGGACTTTGCCACTTTTGAAGGTGTAGATACAAATAAAACGATACCGGGCATTATGTGTGTGTGTGTGTGTGTGTGTGTGTGTGTGTGTGTGTGTGTGTGTGCGAGTGTGTGTGTGTTTGAGTCTGCGAGTGTGTGCACTACGCGCCGCATTCTCGAGTTGATGACAGTCTGTGAGTTTTTTCTTTCAGGCTCAGTGCGCTCTTCGAAATATTTTCCATTAATCGTGTCGATTGACGCCGCTTCGCTCGCTATGAAAATGGAGATGGAGATGGGCTCATCTCATCCAACGGCCCGACATTAAATGCGATAAGCAAACCGAAATAAAATGAGTTCGTAAAAATTTCTTTAAAAAAATCATAGAAAAAGATGCAACTGAAGGATAACAATTATCCCGATGCCGTGGCTGGCACCCAGTGTAGCTAAACCTGCAAATGTTAATGTCATTACATACATCTTACTTGGCTGGCAAATTAATTTACGAAAAATGTCTGCACTCTCGGCTGGCTTTTCAGCTCCCGCCATAAGACAAAAAATACAAAAAACGACACAAAAAAAAAAAAAAAAACTGGCTATGCTGGTCTGGTCTGGTCTGGTCTTTTCATGCCGCTTGTCTGTCTGTCTATCTGCCAGCCAGCCTGTTATGTCCATCTCCATTCCGGCCAGAGTCTTGATACACGCGTCTTGCCTATCTCTTATCCGCTACCGTCCTTGGTGACTGCCAACAGAGAGTGTTGCGTTTTTTTTCTTCACTTTTTTTTTGTCCTAACCATACAATATATATTTTTCATTTCTGCATTTTTTTATTGCAGCGCAAGGGGTTGGGGGGAGCTAGAGTGTGGCAGGAGCAGCTCTCCTTCATGTACAGAGCGCATAAAAAATAAACCGGGTCTCAAATAAAAATACTTTACGAAACTCGTATTTGCTTAGCCTTACCTTAACTTGCGTTACCTTACCTTACCTTACCGACCATCGACTGTCGACCATCGACCATCGACAGTCAGCGGGCAGAGAGAGTCTCAGTCTCCTCCACTCGCAAAGGCAAATGCAAAAGATGGAAGTCTTGGTCTCAGTCTCAGTCTCTGGCTCAGTCTCTGTCGCAGTCTCAGTCTCAGATAACATCTACAGTCAGTCGTTGTGGCAGTTACAGTCTCACTCCTAGGCCCCGACGAGTTTTTGACGCTGTTGCTATGGGGCCACTTTCGAGCTAGTCTCGACTCTCGGGCGGGTCTCGGGGATAAGCAAGCAACGGGGCAAGCAGCAGCTCGCTGTAACTAGCTTAGAGAGCAGTCTTTTAACTTTTTTTCTTTTCTTAAATGGAACCAGCTGCTGAGCAACTGATCCGACTTTCAATTCATTTAGAATTAGTGTATAAAACACACCTAGTTAATTACAGCTGTACACACCTATAAAAATTGCGATAAGTATGTATTATTAAAAATAATGAACTAATTAAGGCGATAAAAACAAAATAATGACTGATATATTGCTTAATTTAGGGGTGGAGCTTTAAATACATTTAGTTTATTAATTATAGACAAAAACCACATAGCTAATTGTGCATAAGTATGCAACATGCAAACTAAATTATCTTCAAGTTCGTATCTTATAGTTTGATCAGCATCAAGAGCATATTCGATTTGTTTGACTCTATAAGCGAGCCGATCTCAGAGACCATATGAACTAGAGACTTCAAATAAGGACGAGTTATCTAAGCGTGCATAGGCTACTTTAGCTATAGATTGGGTTGAGTATATCTCCAAGTCGAGCTCAATCGACTAAACCGTTTTTAATTGCTAAATTAATGACTATCCCAAAGGAAAATGGTGAACGACTCAGCCATAAAATTCATACGAATTTGTATGCATGATAGGCATGGCGAAGATCTTACCATATTTGTCTTCTTATCCTTTTGCTAACCTCAGATAACTAAGATAAAAAAGAACAAGTGTTTGTAAACTGTCACCAGTAAAGATTTGTCCACTTTCTGTTATACTACTGGCCAAGAAATCAATTGTGGCATATAGCCTTAGTAGGCTGTAGGCTGTAGGCTGTTAGAGGGTGCAAACGACAGAGAGTGAGAAGTTCGATTCTGTTGATTGTTAATGGGAGTGGAGTACACTCAACGAGCACAATAAATAGAAAACTTTTAATAGTAGTGGCCTGTTGAACCAGCCAGCAGAGCGACAACGTAGCAGGGGCGGGGTGGAAACAACGACATCGACACCGACACCAGTTAGCAAATGAGCTTTTCAACAGCGCAGCAAAGGGAAATAAGTCGCAGGCAGCATTAGAGTAGAGTGCACAGCATCACCAGGAGGAGAAGAAGAAAGAAAGAGAGAGGAGCGGATAGCAGCAGTCTATGCTTTATTTGTCGCTGCCTGCTTGCCTGCCTTCCTTTCGAGTACAAAAGCCGAGTAGACGTGGACGATGACGACAACAACAACAACAACAACAATAGTCTAATCCATGTGGTGAACTGTGTATTTCCAAAGGAGAGTCACGAAGAGAGAGTGTGTGTGAGTGTGACAAAGAGTGAGAGAGAGAGAAGGGTATGAGCTTTGCAGCGCAAGTTTATAATACGCATTATGCTCATTTGTAAAAATTGCAGACAGAAGCATTTCAAATGCGTTTGCCTGCGACTGCTGCTGATGCTGATTTAACAAATGATGATGGAAATATTTTGACTAAGATTGCACTGTCGATATTTTATCCTATTTTGTTACATTTAGTTATTTATTTTCATTAAAAACATGTATATATAAAACTGTATGAGTTATGATAAATAAATCATTCGAGTCAACCTGGCAACGCCGGCTACTAAGCTGTCTGCTATAAAACTACTTATTTGCAATTGTAAAAAAAAATAAGACATCCTTTTTGAGTAAAACAATACGCTGTTAACTTAACAGCAATGCCAGCTTTTCCAAACAGACTTGTCAACTCCAAACATCTTTATCTGATTTATAAGCACATAAATCAAGATGAACTATTTCAAATATATGTATGGTATCTGTGCACGTATACGTTACGTACGTCTGCACATTGAGAGCCCTAAATCGAGAACTCTTTTCACGATGAGATGGCTGCCACAGCGCATGTGCCTGCCTGTGACGCGTTGTGGTTGATTACTTTGGGCGAACCATGACCATGCCAAAAAGATGAAATGTTAAAGCGGCATAAAAAGAAAATAAAACGAAAAACGTTGGCTTCTTTTTTTTTTTTGTATTCGTAGTATGTACTTTGGTGTGTGTGTGCGTGTGAGTGTGTACAGCATCCCCAGAGTGAAGCTAGGTGAATGTACTAATGGATGTGAAATTACGATTTCAGCTAAGAATTTATACGTAGGCGTTTACATAAATGAAACATCGTTTTTCTCACATTAGATGATATTTTTGTGTGTGCTTGCAGTTTGGCAGCGCTATGCTGGCTCTCTTGACAAACGGATGATAAAGGCGCATGGCGACAGGATACGTGTTGACAGGATATTGAAGCTCCTTAACCGAAATCCAAAAATTCAAACGCATGGCGACCCACGCAACAGCGACGATGACAACAACAACAACAACGTCGGCGACCCGTGAATTCGTCGAGGGATGGACCCTGGCACAGACCCTAGGCGAAGGTGCATATGGCGAGTAAGTGGTGGGTGGAAGGGGTTATACGGGAGGGGGACGGGGGATGCAGTGCTCCCAAAATGCCAATGCATCACACACTCTTAACTCACTCTCATGTGTACGTGTGTGTGTGTGTGTGTTGAAGTCAATAAACCGGAAATGCTGCGAGGCAAATGAAAAAACGCACTTTTCCGGCGTATTTGCTTGCACCTCAGCTCTGCGCTGCTCTGCTCGGCTCTGCACTCTCTGCTGCCCAGTTATTATCGCAGCGTCTCGCAGCTCGATTTGTGTAGTGCGCATGCGACGAAATTGGTAACAGGAGCACTGAGCACCAACTGATTGCACCACAACCAGTCGATACACAGACAAAGACGGCAGCGGATTGGGGGCAACTGTCACAGCCACTGCAACTGCAACTGCTGCACTGTCAAAATTTTCCACTTACTAAATGCAAACGAATCTTGTTTATCTTTGTGGTGCGCAGAGTCAAGTTGCTTATAAATCGACAGACGGGCGAGGCTGTGGCCATGAAAATGGTCGATCTGAAGAAGCATCCGGATGCGGTGATCTCCGTTCGCAAGGAGGTCTGCATACAAAAGATGCTGCAGGACACGCACATCCTGCGCTTCTTTGGCAAACGTTCGCAGGGAGACGTGGAGTACATATTTCTCGAATACGCTGCCGGCGGAGAGTTGTTCGATCGCATTGGTAAGTCCACTAATTATGTACATAAATTAAATAAATTTACTAACTATTTCTGTTTATCATTTAGAGCCCGACGTTGGAATGCCGCAGCATGAAGCGCAGCGTTATTTCACACAGCTGCTGTCCGGCTTGAACTATTTGCATCAACGTGGCATCGCTCATCGTGATTTGAAGCCGGAGAATCTGCTGCTGGACGAGCATGACAATGTGAAAATCTCTGACTTTGGAATGGCCACCATGTTTAGGTATTAGGTACCAGCAAATTGAATATTTTCTTAATTTATATTCCAACAGTCTTAATTTGAAATCACATAACTAACTGTAATTCTTGGACTTGCTCGCTCCTAGATGCAAGGGCAGGGAGCGGCTGCTGGACAAGCGTTGCGGCACTTTGCCATATGTGGCGCCGGAGGTGCTGCTGAAACCCTACCACGCACAGCCGGCGGACATTTGGTCATGCGGCGTCATATTGGTCACAATGCTGGCGGGTGGTAAGTGCCACACTTTAATCCTGCACACATTAATATTGATTCAACATTTGATTTTATGCACACCTCCAACAATAACAATAACAAAGAAAATAAATGAAATGATAAATAAGAGAAAACCGCAAATCGCATCGCATTCGCATCGCATTCGCATCGCATTCATATTGTTTTGTGTCCGCCTTCCATCGCTCGCTCTTGATATATGTATACATATATATACGTATTATATATATATATATATATATTTATATATATGTATGTATTTAATTACACACCGGCACACACACACACACACACACACACAGTCGTCACACACACACAGCTAGTTGATAAGCTACTCGGATATGTCATGTGTTTTTGCTCACCATGCTATGTTTCACTATGTTTTTGTCTTAACTGTATAGTTAGTACCACACACAATTGCAATTTCTTTCATTTTTGCTGTTTCTTTGGTATTCTAGCTGTAGATTGTTTCTATATCTTGTATCATCTAAAGCTTTTATACCAAAGCTCCAGCTTAAATTGCTTGCCACCGCCTGCACCCCGCCACCAACAGCAACAACAACAACAACAACTACAACAAAACTAGCTGCAATGGATAACGTAACAGCAACTACAACAACAACAGTCAAAAATCAACAATCATATTCATTACTATTTTTGTGCACGATTCAACTCATTTCTAAAACCAAGAACAATAAAAATAAAGAGCTTCTAATTTGCACGGACCACCAAACTCAAGCCATCAAGCCATGTCTGCCCGACCGTAATTAAATGATCTAAATAATTCTCTATCTTCTCTGTCTTCCATTTCCAAAGAGCTGCCTTGGGATCAGCCATCGGCTAGCTGCCTAGAATTCACCAACTGGAAGGACAACGATCGCTGGCAAACGCAGACACCGTGGAGCAAACTGGATACGCTGGCCATATCGCTGCTGCGCAAAGTGCTCGCCAGCAGTCCGGGCGGGCGTCTGACGCTCGAGAAGATCCTCGATCACAAGTGGTCCAACATGCAGTTTGCAGAGCATGGTAAGCCCAGAGAGAGAGAGACTCGTTCGTCGGTTGGTTCTTGTTCTTGTGTTAATCATTATCAGTGTTAAATGTGCAAAAAGCAATCCAATCCGCTGCACACGTTGCTGCTCAGGTACTTAGTGACTCTCAATTCAACATTGTATTGCACGCCTTTGAGGGTCGCTCTGTGCCTGTGTTGCACGTGTTGCATTCACACCATCCGAGTGATTTGTGTCCTTTGCGTGTCGATCTACGGTTATTTAAAGTGCTTCTTCTTGGTGCCACATTGCCGTCGCTTTGGCGCTTTAGCTGTATGATAGATTTGAATACTTCATAAAGCTAGATTACCAAAGCATCGGCGCCTGTGGCCAGCTTAACAAACGTTTTAATGAAATTCATATATATTTATGTGTGTGCAATAGTTTATAAGACTTATGCTGTTTATTTGCTGCCCTTTGTTTGCCCTTTTGAGTTTGCATATTATTTGCTCTTTGGTGATTTTAGCTCTATGGTGTGCGCATAATCCACAGAGCTTTATTACCAAAAACCAAATGGTTTTTGCATTTGCTTTCTTTTTTTTTCCTTCGTTATTTTGATTTCGGTATTTTGCTTTTGCAACATTTGATTTTGATTGAATGCTCAATTTCGATTGAATTGAATTAATGACGGTTGTTCACCGCTCCCCTCTTGCAGATCGTTCCTATGATTTGGTTGACTCGGCGGCCGCCATGGAGATTTGCTCGCCCAAAGCCAAGAGGCAGCGACTGCAGTCTAGTGCACATCTCTGCAATAACCTGGATGATTCGGTGTCACGCAACTATTGTTCGCAGCCCATGCCCACAATGCGCAGCGACGAAGATGGGCAGGTGGACGAGGCCAGACAGACGCTGGCGCAGGAGGCACGTCTCACCTACTGCTTCTCGCAGCCGGCGATGCTGGATGATCTGCTGCTGGCCACACAAATGAATCAGACGCAGAACGCATCGCAGAACTACTTCCAGCGCCTGGTGCGGCGCATGACGCGCTTCTTTGTGACGACGCGCTGGGACGATACGATTAAGAGGCTGGTGGGCACCATCGAGCGACTGGGCGGCTACACGTGCAAAGTTAGTGATGAGGGCGTGGTGACCATCTCCACGATTGATAGGCGAAAGTTGCGCTTGGTCTTCAAGGCGCACATCATTGAAATGGACGGCAAGATACTCGTCGACTTCCGTCTGTCCAAGGGCTGCGGCTTGGAGTTCAAGCGTCGTTTCATCAAAGTCAAGCATGCCCTGGAGGATATCCTGCTCAAGGGACCAACGACTTGGCCCATTGCGATCGCAACGAATTCGGTGCCTTAGTTTCTAGTTTTTAAACAATGTCTATTAGCTCCACTTGTGCTAAACTATTTTTAATCACACATCTTACTGTTACACTTTTAACATCACTTCATAATGGCAGGCATAGATTTTAAGTACATTCGAAAAGCTTTCAGTTTTGTTAAATGTTGAATGAGTATTTTAATGTAGTTAGTTAAACGTTATGAAACAATAAATTGACACTGATTTTATATAAATATATGTGTATGTAAACTTGACCGTATATACGGCATTGGGCTGGGTATCCGAATATCCTTCGGTATTTTCCGTCTACTTTGATATTTACATCCAAAAGAACATGGGGTCTTAAGCCGTAATCCGGCCATATCCTTAAGGGCCTCGAAAGCACCTGTTTTTGTGCTCACAGGACTATCGATCTGCATTCAATAATTTTCAGATTTGTAGAAAAATTGGGTCTAAAAATTACACAGAGTTCCGAAATAATGTGAATAATCGAAGAATCCGGCATAACTTTGTCCTTTAAGCAGTTGATATAAAAGGAAACAAAAATAAATCGCTCATAGCTTAGTTATATTCTTGCAAATACTGGAGCGTTATATATCAAAAGACGTCCAATTCGACCCCATAATTTCCGAGAAAACAAATGTTTTCTGAAATCGGCTCAAACTCGTTCACCTGAGTTTTCGCTCTACGATGACCCTATAATCCTTGAGTGCCAGGCGATAGAATTGATGATTGTGATCCTAGCGCACTATGTCTTTAAAAAATCTGCGAGGACATGGTCAAGTAAGCAGTATTTTTCTAAACATATAATTAGCCTAGGGCAAACGACTGCCTAAAAGCAGTATTTTTCCAAACAAATAATTAGCCTTGGTCAACCGACTGCCTAAAAGTATGCGTTTATAAATTTTGATTGGCATAAATTAGTTTGCATCATTATTGCCACCCCCTAAAAGTATGCTTCGCATTTTTCAATGCTTCCCCATTCGTGATCCCAACGCAAAAAAGTGAAATTTCAATTTGGTTTGAATACATTCAACAATATTTATTTCACATCTATTAACACTTTGAATTAAAGTTTGGTGCGATCGGGTTTTATTTTGGGTATTAGAGCATTTCATATTCGCTACTTTATTGAGTTGAACAATTTGATATTTCCAGAATATGTCTTTGACCGCATTGCATTTTGATTACAAATGGCAAAGAGGGTACTGTGGGTCAATCCAAGTTACAATATTGCAGTGATATTTGGGTTTACAATCTATAGAGACAGTTCAACTGTTAAATATACTTCAAGTAGATCATGCATGCGTTTATAATAATGAATAGATCATAGTAATGGTAACAGTAATCATAATGTCTAAATAACGAAGCAATATTATTGAATATTATGAGTGGGTTGCTTTTGTGCGCCAGACACATATCTAAGGGTTGACGAACACGTACACCAAATTGACACCATTCACATGCTTCTGCAGCTGTGGGTTTTTATTCGGATGGGTGCTTGGTGCTGTTGGAATTTATAAGAAGCGACGTTTATTGTGGATTCCTGAAGCTCTTGCCAGCGAACTTGACGCCCTGGCCAATCTCCTCCTCAATACGCAGAATCTGGTTGTATTTGGCCAGACGCTCCGAGCGGCATGGAGCGCCAGTCTTGATCTGGCCAGTGGAGAGACCGACAACCAGGTCACCGATGAACGAGTCCTCGGTTTCACCCGAACGATGAGAGACCATGGTGCCCCAGCCATTCTTCTTGGCCAGCAGATGGGCCTGAATGGACTCGGTGACTGTACCGATCTGGTTAACCTTCAGCAACAGACAGTTGCACGCCTTCTTCTCAACAGCGGTGGCAATGCGCTTGGGGTTTGTAACGGTCAAATCGTCACCAACAATCTGGATCTTGGTGTTACCGGTCAGATTGGTCCAGGCATCCCAATGGTCCTGATCGAAGGGATCCTCAATGGACACAATGGGGAAATCCTTGATGAACTCCTGGTACAAGTTAGCCAGCTTCTCGGGCGACAGCCATTGAGCCTTATCACTCTGTGGGTTCTTGAAGTCCAGATCGTACTGGCCATCCCTGAAGAACTCTGACGCGGCAACATCCATGCCGATCTCAATCTATTAGTATATAAAATTTAGTTATTTTAACTACAGTTGCAAGCTGCTTAATTGACCAATTGCTCACCTTGCCGGTGTAGCCAGCTTTGGCGATGGCATCGCTGATCAGGGAGAGAGCCTCCTTGTTGGACTGAATGTTGGGAGCAAAGCCACCCTCATCACCCACTGCGGTAGCATCCAGACCGAACTTAGCCTTGATCACGTTCTTCAGATGATGGTACACCTCGGAGCCCATTTTCATGGCCTCGGTGAAGCTGGTGGCACCAGTTGGCAGGATCATGAACTCCTGCATGGCCAGCTTGTTGCCAGCATGGCTGCCGCCGTTGATCACATTGAAGGCGGGCACAGGCAAAATGATGTTCTTGTTGCCAGCCAGATCAGCAATGTGTTTGTACAGGGGCACATTCTTCTTGGCAGCGCCAGCCTTGGCCACAGCCAGAGAAACACCAAGAATGGCATTGGCGCCGAACTTGCTCTTGTTCTCGGTGCCATCCAACTTGATCATGAAATTATCGATGGCAGCCTGATCGGTCTCATCCAGATTGGCCTTGATCACCTCTGGAGCGAGAGTGTCGTTCACATGGCCAACAGCCTTCAGCACGGACTTGCCGTGGTAATTGGCCTTGTCGCCATCGCGCAGCTCCAGCGCCTCATGCACACCGGTCGAAGCACCCGAGGGCACCGCGGCACGGAACAGACCCAACTCAGTGGTTAAGTCGACCTCGACGGTGGGATTGCCACGTGAATCGTAGATCTGACGTGCTTTGATCGACTTGATGGTCATGTTGATACCGTTGGAACTGCAACCAAAACATCAAACATAAAACATTAAAAATATAAATTTATAAAATAGAAAGTTCCGAATGCTCTCCAGAACGTTCTTTCTATATGTATATATATAGATTAAATTATGTATAGGTATTAATAAATGCTTTTTTTAGACTTAGAAGAACGTGCCGCAAAAGATTCAAGAAAACGTTTGATACGTGAGCAGCTGTCTTAAGTTAGAAACAAAAAGTTAATTCAATTACTAATATTTTATTCTTCCCCTAAGCAATTTTAATAAAAGCATTAATCGAGTTAGAAACTTTCCTAAACCGAATTACATTTTCATCAGTGCTGAGCAGAAGAGAAAAGCAGCCGCTCAGCGTTTGTATGTATGACCTCTGCGCAGCGCTTAAAGGTCATTGCGAAAGTGAGGAACAAATAATAACGAAATACAAGCGAAATAGTTCCGAAGTTACAAAATTTTCACAATTATTGCATATAATTGCACTTTTTTTTGTAGTTAGTTAACTAAACTAAGCGCCCAATGCAATCTCATATAATACATATACAGCGGTAAATCTATATATATATTTTTTTTTTCTTTAGTATGTACATCGGCACGTAATAAAATTTGTTAGATAACTCTAGAATTTACTGCGCTCATATACTTCAGTCTTTGCAAAAAATAAAATAAAAATGAGAGTAAATAATAGCATATGAAACCGCAAATCCAAATTTCATACACACACTTATACATACCAAGAACTTTTAAATTTCAGAAATTGAAGTCCAGACGAGAGCGACTTTTTTGAG
Organism: Drosophila macrothrix; assembly: GCA_035042055.1. NCBI lineage: Eukaryota > Metazoa > Arthropoda > Insecta > Diptera > Drosophilidae > Drosophila > Drosophila macrothrix. Next base: position 8,796,204 of record JAWNLX010000604.1, read on the forward strand.
CTTCCGGCTTTGCTGGCTGAATTGCTACTGAACGCAGTTGTCGCGCTACGCGATGAGAAACCGAGCGAATTTTTTTGATTTGATTGCTGTGCGGTCGGGAACGACAAATGCAGTGGGGAATACACACGTAGAGCGCGCGAGACGAATATGGCTGCCATTGTTGTTGTGGATTGTGGAACGTAAACTGCTTCAGCGAATGAGTATGCGTTCTCCAGGCGGAATTTTGGTGGATGAAAGTTGTGAGCGTAGGCTGTGTACCGGTATCTCTATAGGGATATATGTATCCGAATTGACCTTCAAACAAGGTTAGACGTAATGGCATCCACATATGGTCCTCATTTGCTGGCAAGCTGGAAAAGCTTTTGGGAGAAAAACTATTAGCTTTACACATGTTAAAAATAAACAAAAGAAAACTGAATAGAAGCAAAGAGAAATTTCTTAACATTCCCAATTTGCTGACGCTTACCAGCACTGTCGACATGCATTTCATAAATATATCGATATATCGATAGAATATTAACAAACCGGAGAACACGCGGCCGGCACGATTATTGTTTTGTTATTATGTCTGCAAATACAAGTATTATTATGCCCGGCGAGCGTGTCACATCTGTGGAAGATGTGGCCAAGGGCAAGCGAATCATACTGGGTCCGGGACTGCGCAGAGTGGACGACAAAGTTGTGGCCAGCAAGGCGGGCCCTCTGCGCCACAAGGCACCGAACACCTTCTGGGTAGACAGTTATCAGCGCCGTTACGTGCCGGCGCGTGGAGACCTAATTATTGGAATTGTCAAGGCTAGGGCCGGCGACATGTATCGCGTGGACATTGGAGCGGCGGACACGGCATCCATATCGTATCTGGCATTCGAGGCGGCCACAAAGAAGAATCGACCCGATCTCAATCCGGGCGATCTGCTCTACGCCCGTGTGCTCAACGCCAATGCGGACATTGAGCCGGAGCTGGTGTGCGTCAACTCGAATGGGAATCGTGGCAAGCTTGGCGTGCTGCAAGATGGCTTCTTCTTCAAGTGCAGTCTGAATCTGGGACGACTACTCTTGCGCGACAGCTGCCCAGCACTGGCGGCGATCAAGGATGAACTGCCCTACGAAATAGCCGTGGGCGTCAACGGACGCATCTGGGTGAAGGCGCCCTCGACTCGAGAGACTGTGGGACTTGCCAATGCCATAATGGCACTGGAGCAGGCGGGCTATGCGGAAATCGACAAGATCTGCGGCAATCTCGGCAGCGTGTTGCAAGCGTGATAAAATCATAGAATTAATTACTTACATTCGAAATTTTGAGCAAACACTTTTGGTTTTAATTTGAATACACTGATTATAATTTAAGCTATAACGAATTTTGACAGCAGAATTTATAGAACTGAATACATGCAGAGTATTGAGCACTAAGTGCTGGGTATTTGCTAGTCGGTCACTCTTGCGAAGCGGTTATCTGCCGCAGATGATAATTTTTGCGGATCTTGTTTCGCTTTACTCGCTCTCAACGCTGGTTTCTTCTTGGGCATCTGTAATCGACGATGAGCGAGTAAATCAGCTGATTAGTGTTGTTTGCATTGTAACGATACTTTTTTTACTGTCGCATTTTCACAAACGTACAAATTACGCCTACGTGCACAGGTCGAAAATATGACATTTTTAGAATTTTTACTCATCCTGCTGGTGCTCTATTATGTTGGCTATATTGTGCTCTGGGTCCTTCTCGATTGCAATGTGGCACTGTGGTACAAATCGCGGTTTGGCGTCTCGTTGTCGACCATGCGCGGACAGGTGGTTTGGATAACGGGTGCCTCGAGCGGCATTGGACGCGCTCTGGCGGTCAGCCTGGCACGCCATGGAGTGCGTCTGGTGCTGAGTGCGCGACGCGTCAAGCAGTTGGAGGAGGTGCAAGCCGAATGTCTGGAAGCGGCACGCGGACTCCTAGCGCAGAATGATGTGCTCATACTGCCCATGGACATGTTGCAGCTGGAGAAGCATCAATCCCATCTGTACACGGTGCTCAATCACTTCGATCGTCTGGACGTGCTGGTAAACAATGCGGGTCGTTCGCAACGCGCCAACTGGACGGAAATCGAGATTCAGGTGGATCGAGATCTCTTCGAGCTGGACGTGTTTTCCGTGATTCACTTGTCGCGTCTTGTGGTGCGCTACTTTGTGGAACAGAATGGGGGACGGGGCCACATTGCAGCCACGTCCAGTATAGCTGGCTTCGCGCCGCTTCCATTCTCGGCCACATATTGCGCGGCGAAGCATGCGTTGAATGCCTACCTGAGCTCATTGAAAGTGGAGCAGCGCAAACTAGATGTGACGATCTTTGCGCCGGGCCCGATTGCCACCGACTTTCTGCTGGAGGCATTCACGGGAACCGATGGTTGCAAGGTGGGCGGCAGCACGGCCAACCAGAAGCGTCTGACTGCGATGCGTTGCGGCTGGCTCTTTGCCGTCGCATTGGCTAACAAAATGGATTTCACCTGGTGTGGCTTGTTCCCCGTGAATGCGTTAGCTTATTGTGCCCGCAATCCGACGCTTGCCAAAATCATCGGACATTTTATGACCGAGAAGAGGCTGAACAATATTCGCGAAGGTAAATTGTAATCAGTATACAAATACATACATATATTGTGTAGAAGGGCCAGAGGTGTGTGGGCCAAGTACTATTATTAACATGCGCATTCTATTAAAATGATTATAGGATGGGTGCAGCTGCCCCTGCACCCTGCACCCCTCCTGTGAACACCCTTTACACATACCTACATTTTGAACACTTGAAACAAATGTACAATAATATAAAGACTTGGGTTAAACTACAATTAATCTATTGATTTGCGCCTAGTGCGGCTTTAACATGCGCCGCAATCTTGACACGTTTTCTTTTGGCTTTGCTCAGTGTTGACTGCTCCACGCCATGCAAGATGGGCTTCTGCTTTTTGCTCTTTTTGCAGGACAGAGGATTTGGATTCTTGCAGCCTTTGGATTTCTTTTGATTAACTGTTGTTGGCTCTGTCGGCTTTAGGCCTTGCTTCTCCTTCATATACTCGATTTTGTCCGCCTGTTTGCCAAGCATCAGATTCTTGGCACGCTTCTGCACCCATTTCTTAGATGCGTCCGAGGGCGCTTCCAGAACGGGCGTTGCCTTGTGCAGGTAGAGCAGACAGCGTCCGGGCACCTTGCGTAGACTTTCCTGCAGCAGACGATCTTGGGAGGCGACTATATAACGATTGTCTTTTGTCTGCAATTGGACTCGATTGCACTTGATGTTGGATGAATCTGTGAATCTCTCCTGCTTACCATTGATTTGAGGCAATCCGCTGCCGATACGGGTTTGCCTTCATGGCCGCATTTGTGCACATGGAACTGTTTCACAATTGTTATGGCGCCCGTCAGCGCAGCTCCAAGCGCCTCAGCCTCCAGAATGACGCATTGGGTAGTCAGGAGCTTAACATTGCATTGAAAGTATTTCTTAATCTGCTCCTCAATGCCAATTTTGTGCTGAAGTACGAAAAGTGTGCTTTATAATTGTGACTTGCTGACGCACTTAAGGACGTGCTTACTCACCTGTAGGGCGGCCTGGCAGAAGGTGGCGTCAATCAGCACCTGGTATGGCTCGCGATAATCAAAGTTTGTGGCAAAAAACACAAGAGTTTTGTGCGACTTTTTGAAACGTGAGATTTTCATCACGTTGCTTTTATTTAATAACAAAGCCCGATTGTACAATATCGATCTATCGATAAGCACTTCACTAATCGCCGCATAACTGCCATCTGTCACTGATGGCACTGCCAACTTGCGCAGAAGTAGTCTTAACAGTCTGGCATTTGAAAATTTCAGTAAGTGGCGCGACATTAAGGTAAATGAAGATGTGTGCGTATTTCAACCACCTTTCAAGTTTTCACCCTCTGCGGTAGTGCTGTGTTTTCGTTTATTGTTCTCCATTTGTATGGCTTAGTTATATTTTTAGTGCTAGCGCTGGCACTTCGGGTATGTTCTGTGCGCTTTATTAATTAAAGTGATATTACAATTACTGGTGTGTGTGCTAATAATAGTGAAATCACGTTGTATCTGTTGGGTAAATACAGTAAGAATTCGTTCAATCGATCGCTTTGTTTGTGCTTAAGTTCGTCCATATCTTATCTTCAGTATGATCTCGACTGTGTGAGTTTTACCAGAGCAGATCCCTGATATATATATATCTTTACATATGCGTATAAACATATGTTCTGTGTGCAGTTCATTGATATCAGCTCTACTAGTAAACGCCTCTCTAATAAATCATCCCATTGTTCATAAAATGACTATCGTCAGCTGCCATTTAATTAAATGTGTGGGTTTTTGCAATTGCCACTAGCTTGGGATAAAACGCTTATCATGCCGACACTAACTTGTAAGTGATTACTGCGGTTTTTTGTGTTTGTTCTGTGGCGCAGTATTCAATTCTCCAATATTGGTCAAGTTTGTGATTGAGCACTCACTGGCTGTAGTAGTTTTATGATAACACTAATATATTACTCAGCCATGCACTTGATCCTATTATTGTTTTCCGCACCCGACGAAGGTTGACCCTGGAAATGTTGCAGCTGTTGATTACGAGTGTAAATGTGGGGCCAGGACTTTGATACCCCATTGTTTTTTTGCAATGACTGGTCGCTAATCCAAAGCTAATGCTTTGCCTTGGTAGTGTGGAGATTGGCTACACAATAAAATAAGGATTTCTGATTAGCCAAATTAAATTTTCGACTATAATTCATATCTGCGATTGTCGCATCCCGCTTATATGCATAAATATGTAATATGTATGTAAATTGTATCTTCTGTTGTATATATTTTGGGTCTTTACAGATCATACGATTCACCGTCGGCACTTGCTGCTGCTCATTCAATAGCCCGGGATTGACTAGTCTTACGCCTGTGCTGAATACTGAACGATTGAATCGTACTTACGTCAAAGGTGTCTTGGCTTCCGGTCCGACGCGTTTCGTTGGCTCGAGACTTTGTTTATGGGCCAATGAAAGTCTCGCAGCTTAATGTAAGAAATAAGATTCACTCCTTGATTGTAGTGGAATATCATGAGTAGACATATTTGAATGTCTGCTTGTATTCAACATACCCAAATATCGTTAACAAAAAAACAAAAACTTCTTTACAAGACAAATATGGCTGAGTATAAATATATTAAGGAATTTATCAAGAAACAACTGACTCGTTTGTTTTTAATCCCCCGATAATGTTGTGATAGTCAATTTGATCGAAAATATCACTTATAAATATCCAAGATGAAATTAAGAAATACAAATTAGCAGAAATTCAAATTTCTCGGGTAGAGCCACAAAATGAAAAAAAAAATATAGTCAGCTGTATTATAATGTGGCAACAATCACTGAGTTTCCTCATGATTATGCAAATTTAATTTGTTTCTAATTTGTTTACCTATTAACAATTTGTCGTTAACGTCTTATGAAACAAAAATATTCATTGATCGTGATCAATTAATTAATGTGCACATACAAATCTTGTAAGTGCCCTAGAATTGTCTACTAGTTGGTAGAACCAACTTTATTCAATTTACAAATAAAGTTAGACAATGAATTCTATGTTTTAGGGACGACTTTTCTTAATTTTTAAGTTATACAAATGTCTTAGTTACTCTAGCAAATACACCAAACAAATAAATGAGCCTTTTCTTTTTATTGAATGGTGGGCCAATTTTATGCAGTATATTCTCTGCTAAATAGGGGATAAGATTCCCGACACCTTAATCATATAACACAAAGGTGTATTTAATAGTTTCACTTGTGCTCATCGTTTACTCCCAACAAACTCTTATGAACTTATGTACTCGTATTTCAATTCATTCAACGTCAGGTCTATGTACGTGTTTATATACATATATATATATATATATATATATATATGTGTATTTATGTATGTGTCTGTAGCTATTCCCTCTCGTATCGTCTATTGAGACTGGCGATGTTGTTGTTTGCATATCAATTGATTCGCCATATGGATTAATTAGTGACCAAATGATCTGTCCATTTTTACCCACTGCTCCACTCGATTGATAATGGCTGACTGAATGGCATATATATACACGTCAGGTACAAGTAAAAATATATATGTATATAAAGCTAATTAAAAAACAGTTGGCGTTTTGTGTATTTTGTTGCGAATTTAAGTGGGTATGAACGAATTAAATGCTGCAAATCTAGTTAGTTTTTGGCAACTTTTTGATCACTTCTCGCAAATGAGCTTAAAGTTATGTTCATACTCATAACTGGCGTTGAACCCACTGACCTCTTTGCTTCTCTTATTATATTCTATTAACATACAATTGTTAGAATGACTGTGTACAATACATACTTCTGTACTTCTCATATATGTGCATTATATATATATATATAATATATATATATATATATATATATATATATATGTATGTAAGATTATCTTTTGTGACATGCATATCACAAATTGTTTAGGACTTACACGCAGCGGCCTCATGTCAGGTGTTATCAGCTTAAGCATACAAAAAAATTACTATAGTTGTTGTCATAATGTGTAATTTAAAGCATCTTTTTATTTCTTATCTGAAAACGAGGTACATAATATTAAGAATGTACTATATAAATATATATATAATATATTATATTATAATTCTCATCACTTCGGTGAAGAAAACAAATAACACCTTCCTTCATATTCAACACCCAAATCATTTTCAAAATGTATCCTATTTTTGCTTCCGAGTTTAAATGTGCATCTGAAATCTTACGCATATTTGATTGAATCTCCTTAACTGATTAAGCTTGCAATAAAACACTGGAATTGAATAAGCTCACATCCAGAAATAATAATTTTACACTTGAAAAGGGGTCAAAGATGCTCGAAACATTTCCTCAACTTAATTATACCCCTTTTAAATGTTTCAAGATAAGAAAATATAATTAACGTGTGTATTTCCGACTGGTTCAGCTTTGAAAACAGTAAAATGTGATCGCGGTCGTGACTTACCTTAAGTAAATAACCATATTTTTGCGCATTAAAAACTGTAATGCAAAATTAGAGGACGGATTTTATTTGCGCTAATGTTGGGCTTTGCATTCAATAATTTAGTTATATTAATTGCGGTCACAAATTGCTTTCATAAAATCGTAGCAGGCTTCATTATAATCTAATTGGCAGTTAGGCGAACCCTATTTATACTTTGGTACAATGTGCCAACAGATCAGAGAACCGTTTGACATGCTATGCATAACACAACACAACCAAATAGCTCAACAAATTACACTAGCTAACAGAGGGCTTAACATCAAACAACCGATATTGGTTTGTTGTATAAAGTAAGTTGTATTTAAGTAACAATAACTAGTTATCTAGTGTTATTGATTTTACGCCTTTAACAGGCTTACGACAAACTAGCCAATTGATAAGTCAACTGTGCAACTGGGATAATCACATTCGCTGTACATAAAACAAATAAAAATGTTAAGCCTTACTCTTTATTATTTAATTATTCAATTATCCACAAATCATGGCATTTAACATTCCTGATCCTAATTTACTTTGATCAATGTTACTTCAATGCGATTTACAATATCCGTCTAAAGTCTGCTTAGGTAACTAAATAATAAAAGTTAATAGTTATGAATAAGATATACGAGTATTTTCCAGATATTTCTTACTGCTTTTACAGTTCGCTACTTTATTTGAATGTGAAAATCTTCGTTGAATGTAGTATATTAAATGTGAAAAACTTCTGCAATTAATTGGATATTCCGCTGTTTAACCCTCATTGTTTTCTTCATTGTGATTACCTCAGATTTGGAAATTTTAGCTTTATAGCTTCAACGGTTGGTTTGGTGCGTTTATTATCAATTGGTAGCTCAAGTAGTTTTCGTAAAAAAAAAGTGTTAAGTGTAAGTGGAGATTACGCTCAAGTGTGAAAAAGCCATTGGGGAAACTCTGCGCTGTGTACGCATCTAGCCGACCACGGTAAAAACTATGACGTTAATTGCCGGTCGCATGAAATAAAAAACCACAACAAATAGAGAAAAAAGTTCCCAAGTAAATTATATTTCGTTGGCAAACATACATTGTGCGTTACATCCATATTATACATGTGTAATGGATGACTACATATACATATATTAAATATATAGTCCTATTGCATATTTTTATACAATTTCATAACTTAATTATGCATACTTTTTTTTTGCCCAGTTTTAATGGATACACAAATGGAGGTCATTGCTATTACAGTCAGTACAATTTTAAGTTATGTATGGACATAAATATGTTTACACACATATTTTAAGACCAGAAACATTCAAAATTTTAAATTATGATTTGCAAACAACGGAACAGCTCAAATATAACGTAAAACTTTACAAGACCCGGCCCGGGAGAGAACCGACGAGAGAGCGAGGAAAACCACAGAAACATAGAGAGAGAGAGAGAGAGCAACAAATTTCGATCACTTCCGTTGCACAGTGGGTATTCTTGTCTAATTTGAGTCTCAAATTATTTTGATTATACCAAAAAATAATAGAAAAATCTCAAATGACTCGAACACACAAAGAAAGCTAATTATACACGACATATATGTATATATATATATATCTTTTTTTTATTTTTTTTAAAAAAGTTTTTAATATTTTTTTTATATATTTTTTATATTTTTAATTTGTTTTTTGTATTGTATTGAACTTAAGTTGAGAGGTCTCATTGTATATATAAAGAGGTCAAATGAATGTGTCTACCGTATCTCCTTATTGAGGTCTTTCGAATTGAGATTGTTTTACACTCGCTGGAGTGAATTTAGCTCCACTGTATGCCGGCACTGCTGAGCGAGCATCTGGACTGAGTTAGCTGACAGTGCTATAATAATAAGCCGCTGGGAGCGAGTTCTTTAGTTCAACGGCAGCAAGCGGCTGATGTGGAACGTGCATTAAACCGACGGAGGCGCGCCAAAGTGAAAAGCACAAAAGTAAATAATGTACTGTGTATGGGTGCACAATTAAAATTCATTTACGCGTCGTCGATCTGCATAAGTTCAACGAAGAACAGGCCTCAAAGCGAAGAAAGCGACAACGAATGACAACAATATCAAAGGAGGCAATTGCATTTGTTATATGTACAAATATACCTACGTACATATGTACATAGTACGCAAAGAAGCTTCGGTTCATAATAAGCCTTTGTTCCCTTCAATATTAATGTAAATTTCAGTTAAGAGCACACAATCATATATCTCTGTATTTGTGCGTGCGTAAATAAATGAATTTGCTGCAATTCAAGTGTAACGGAGATGGCTGACAGCCAAACACAAAAGAATTGCCGCTCAAAATTACAAACGAAATTCACACGAGTCCAATATCAAATTATACAAATGCTGCCTGCGACGATCGCGTGTTAAGTGCAAATCCTCAATGCTTATTTAAAATAGACAGAGGTCTGCATGTCTATTTTTACATGCCTTTTATTCATAAATTAAGTGTTTGTGTTTTTGCGTTGTTATTTATTTGAACTTAACGTGTAATCCTTTTTGTCATCATTACTACCAAAAACCGAAATCAAAACAAACACAACAACTGCAGCCTACGAAACAAGCGATAAGCAACAGCAGACTACAGCAACGATAGCCAAACCAACAGGTTCGTTTACTTGACCGCTCTAACACCCAAATTCATGTAGAACACATCTAACTGGGAGAGAGGGAGAGAGAGAGTAAGTAAGCTCTTTGGGGTCTTTGGAGCGTAATTGTGTCAGACAGAGAGAGAGAGAGAGAGAGAGCGAGAAATGAAGATTTTCTTTGTATTCTGTTGCCTATGATCTGTTTTAACGTAGCTCCACACAACACAAATCCAAATTAGGCCACTCGTGTCTGTCCGTCTTTCCGTCTGTTTATCTATTGCTCCAACTCTTCTTTCTCTGTCGCTCTCCGATTATGCGCAGTCGCATTTTCGTTCGTGAAAAGCCATGTAAGGGAACATAAATTGTTCCTAGAATACGAAGATCTGAAATACGTATGCTGCGTTGTTGCTCTGTTCGCACTGGGGAAGAAAGTATCTCGTATTGAGTGGGGTCGCATCAGAAAAGGGATTTTTGTTACTGTTGCTAACCTGGAATATTCTATGATTTCTGGCAGCTGTAGAGCTTAAAGTCTTGAAGGATCACTAACCTCATAATTAAAAAGTAAATAGTATGTTTATAAGCTGTTTTTCCAAAGTATTGCGTTGTTGGTTACACACAAATTTTTTCTATTTTGATTTTGTTTACCCTCATTTCAAACCCAAAACCGGCTACTTGCTCCAGTATTTTGCTTCACATGACTAGGAGACATGAAAAATTGATGAATAGCAGAGATATCATTGAATATGTGTGTGCGTTTGTATGTAAATATATATATATATATATATATATATATATAATAAATATATTATAATATAAATATATATATATACATATATACATACACATTTTTTATCATGGCACTGGTTCTTGATTCCTCATGAAAAAGTTCGCTTTCAACATGTTTTTTTTTGTAACTCGATCGCCACGTGCTGACCTTGACGACGTCATTTATTCTGTATCGCAAGTTTGATTCTAGGGGTCAATAATATTTGAATAACACATGTACGTTTTGTTCTGCAAAGGGAGAAAGCCACACTATCAGAAAATGGTATTTATTACTTCACATTAGCGAGGGGGAGCAATGATCACTTATGTGATTCAGTTCATTGATGGGTAGGCTCCATAAAAGGTGTGAGCAGACGGCACCTTGCTGTTATTCGGCTGACGAACCCGCCGAGATGGTTGACGACCCCAAAGATCACTTAATGGTCGTGCATACAAATTTCTCTGTGATTGAGTATCTGTGTACAGGGCATCTGTTAGTCCTGCTGTACTTCAAGCGGCACCAAACTCCCTATATAACTCAGCTCTTACAATCATATAAGTGGCAATTCATATTTATTTGAAATATTTTCTTCTAGTATCGATTTTAAAATATACAAGCCTACATAAATCGTAGTTGTGGCACAACGATCAGCCACGAAACCTTAACGACGCGAGTGACAAGTTCAATTGGCATTGATTCAATTAATGATTTTTTAAGCAAACTGCACTTAAAATGTACTCAAACATGCAACAATCGATTGGCTTCTGTAGCATTTGCGGCAAGAGTTGGAGTCTCGCATAATTGCCAAGGCTGTGTAGGCTTGGTTATTGCAGGGTAACTGCTAGTCGTGCCCTTCTAGTTGGTTTTTCTTTTTTTTTTGCAATGTATTTTGAAATATGCGTCAGTGTAAACGCAATTTGAGTACACGCATGTAAATATTGACATGTTGTTGGCGCATTCCGAATCGATTCCATGCCAGATTGTTGGCCAGACGGTTTTCTTTGGCTTTGGCCTGGTGGCAATTGTTTGGCACACCCCTTTTAATGTAATTTACGACAACAATTTATTATTTTTCATGACTCTTTTATCCGGTTTCGGCGGCGTTTTCAAACTGGTTTTCGGCTATCGGCTTTTTGATTTTTAATTGACAACAAAGTCAATATCAGTTTTAAGAATCGCCAAGATTAAAAGCAGTAAACGCATGTCGCCATAACGATAATCATGATGATAATAATCTACGTTTAAACACTAATAACACATAGTTAATCTCATCTTTTTTTTATGGTGGGAGCAAATTAAAAACTAATAAAAAGTTTACGCCTTGGAACACCTGCTCAATTGAGAAGTAGCAAAGCTTTGATAAAATAAGCGTAGCAAAATGAATGGATTCCCCGTATGAAACACATTTCTGCTCTCTTGGCTCTACATTGATTGGGTAATAACAAATTAAATAATCATATTGACATTATGTATACAAATTGAAACAAGTCTTTTGAACGTCTTGTTTATATGCATAATATACAGCTGCCTTTCTTATTTGTAGCGTTAACTGACCTATGTCAATAATACGCAAATTAACACTTGCTAAACATTTATTATTTATTTTGTTTAATTTTTCATGGAAGTAATTCGCGAGTGCCTAGCCAATATGCAATTAAAAATGATTTATGTTTGATGTGAATATAAATTACAACTTTACCAGTTTTTACAATAATGTCAAATTATTAATTAAAATGTGAGAAACATATAACGAGAAGCACAGAGAAAATGTCGTTAAGGGGAGGGGAAAGAGAGCCAAATATAATTATTAATTAGCTTCAAGTTATTGTGTTGTAAAAATTATATAATTTGTAAATGCAATATATATATATATATATGTATGAATTTAAATTTGCAGCAATTTTAGATCTTGGAATGTAGATTGTTGATGACCTCCTTCAAATGACGTTTCGCAAGTTACTATATAAATGTTTATCTTAAAGTGAATTACCCTAATGTCAATAAAGTCACAGTTCGACGTACGACGGATATATTTGAAGATTATTTTTTTGATTGTCTCGCAGCGGAAATGTGCTAATTATATGTGTACATTAAAATGTTTACAATATAATTCGTCTGGCCTGCAGGTCGATGAGTAGACGCATTATTATTTTTAAGTACATACTAAAACACGCGTACTCATTTATTTATTTAAACATTTTTTGCCCGTCTTTTTTGTCGTTTTACAGTCGGCCCGTGAAGAAGTAACTACATTTGTGCGAACTGAAAGGGGGAACTCTGTTCCACAATCTACTCCCATAGATGACACTCTTGCCAGATATCAAAGCCACAGATGCCGCCACCTGTTGCGGGGGAGGCGGCGATGCCAGCAGCAGTGCCCACAGCTGCGGAGACAGTCTGAAGGAGCAACACAATGGCTGCCTGGGCATAAACTGTTGCAGCTTGGCCGCCGGCTCGGAAACATCGATAAGCGAATCTGGGTCATCCGTTTCGGCCACGTCTGTTGCCAAAGTCAACAACAATCTGAACGCATTTCGAGTGCACAACTATCACGAGGCGATTGCACATGCCAATTTCGCTCAGTGTGACCCGGTGGACATTGAGTTCTCCAATGTTCGCTATGAGATACGCAAGTTCTCGTTTCCCGAACGCAAGTTTGGTAAGTGCTTATTGAATAATAATTCATTTTTTAGCGACCTTAAATGTGCCGTCATTCCGCAGTTACCAAGGAGATTCTGCATGGTCTGCAGGGTAACTTTCGGTCGGGTGAGCTGACTGCTATTATGGGTCCCTCCGGAGCGGGCAAGAGCACACTGCTGAATGTTATGTCAGGATTCTGGTGAGTATAGGGTCTCATTCTCGCTAATCGGCGATAACAAATGATTCATATGGAGTAATAATAATTTGAGCCATTTGTGGCGTCCGTCCTCAATGAACTGAAGGGGTCAACAGCTAGACTCAGTAATCAAAGCGGGAAATTGTACAATATAAATGGGATCTGTTAGTAAACAGTTCCGTTATCGCAACTAATTAGGGGTGAGCTGCTCAAACGCATCCGAAGTCCAAAACAACCTTAGCCACTTATCAGATTAATTCTGTTATTGTATTACACACAACATTATTATAATTTGTCACACAAAGTAATTGCTGAACACATCTCGAATCTCAACTCAACAACATGTAAATATCAAATCGAAAGTCGTTTCTCTATGTGGAGTACAGGGTATCTCTTCGCCAGGCAGTCGCCACAAGTTTGCATACACACTTACTACCATTTATGCTTATCGGTCATTAAACTACGAACTTGAAACTTGCCTCCGTGTGTAATTGCATACGTCAACATTACATTAAGTTTATTACCCATACACATATAAATTATATTTCAACTTGTTTGTCGGGTCGTCTCTTCTTTCTGCTTTCTGCTTTCTGCATTGTACGTTCTGCGTTCTGCAGCACCACCGGAGTCACGGGCAACATTCGAGTCAATGGCAATCCGATGGCCACCAGCTCTGACAGATTTCGTCAGCTGTCGTGCTACATTCACCAGGATGATCTGCTGCGTCCCCAGCTGATGGTTAGCGAAATAATGTTGATGGCGGCACACTTGAAACTTGGCTTTGACGTGAAGAAAGCTGAGAAGCTGGCTTTGGTAAGTAATCCAAAGATTTGCAACATGTGCTTTACAGGCTTACATTACCCAAAACCTTCTAACTCTGTTTGCCCTTTGTTTTTGTTTGTATTTTTATTTTAGATTAAACACATCCTGTCGCTGTTGGGTCTGGATCATCGCTACAATGTGCTCACGGGCAAACTTTCTGGTGGACAGAAAAAGCGACTCGCGATTGCCCTGGAGTTGATAAGCAACCCGCCCGTTCTCTATCTGGATGAGCCAACAACGTAAGTTGATAGCTGATATGTAAAGCGACAACTAGTGAATAATAATTAAGATGACCGATAGTCTAAGCAAGACGGAAATTCAAAAAGGGGAGACAACTTGGGCTTATCAGCGCTTTTTACGCTGATTGCTATAAATACGTACATAATTAAATATATACGTATTAAGACATATATTATTATTATTATATATATATATGTATATTTATTTGGTTCACTGATTTTGCTTGGATTACTAATGTACGAGTTATTTGCACAAATTAATCTAAAAAAATGCAAAAGGAAATAACAAAAACATTTGAAAATCAAAAAGCGTAGCAAATCGCTCAGTTTAATTTGAATAGGCATTTATATTAGATATATGTATAATACATGTACATACATCAACTGAACAGAGCTGGATCCTTATCTATGAAATAATTTTGAAACGCTTAGTAAATCATTATTTGTGCAAAAAGCCAGTCATGCTCATGAACTCTTAGTTCATAAAATGTTCTTATTATCCAGCATTTGGCAAGTCATTTGCAAATACTGAAAAGTTGAAAATAAATTTACACGAAACTTATATACAAAAAAAGGCAAGAAATGAAGTTAAGAAAGATAAGCTAACAATTCATATTAAAATTATTTTTTGTATATAAGATTAATATATATATATATATATATATCTTTTAGCTTAAGTTTCTTGACTCAACTTTGCACTACGCAAAAAAAAAGCAGAGCTAAGTTGAGAAAGTTCAACTAAAATAAATATATATTAAACTTATAGACAAGGAAACGTGGGTTGCTAACCTAATTGATGTTTTTGTGACCCATATAAATGAAATGCGAGTTGCTAAAAATTAATATTGAATTTAATACACAAAATACGGTATCAGCTAGACAGTTTTGTCATAAATTTTGATTTTTGGTAATTTTCCGTTGCTGACAGATTAGGAACACCAATGGTACGATGGATGAGCCTGACACAGAATCGTTTTTTAGTCTGTTCCCATTATTATTGCACTTTGTCCTCAATACAAATTCATTCATCATTTTGGCAACTCTTATATATTTTCACGTGCTTGGTAATTTTCAGTGGCTTGGACAGCTCCTCGTGCAGCTCGTGCGTGGCACTGCTAAAGAAGCTGGCTTCCCAGGGCCACACGATAGTCTGCACGATTCACCAGCCCAGCGCGCTAATCTTCGAGATGTTCGACAAGCTGTATACGGTGGTGGATGGACACTGCATGTACCAGGGCAGAGTGAAGGAACTGGTGCCGTTTCTTGCCGATCAGCAACTCGTGTGTCCCAGCTATCACAATCCGGCGGATTTCAGTATGTGTGCCCCGCCCCACCCCCTCCGTATATATACATAGGTACTTTAAGCCTAACCTGAATTTGCATTTTATTTGAAACAGTGCTGGAAGTGGCAGTTGGAGAGCATCAGTGTGATCTTAATAATCTGATAGAAGCAGCGAATACAAAGTATTATGCGGATGCCAAAGGGCAACTGAACACTGCAGATATGTCGCACATTATAACAACTTTAAAAGGTACGGAACAGAAAATAAATATATCTCTTGGCTTTGTTTATGTTTGACTTTAAATTGAAGCTAGTTATTAAGTGCAAATTTGATTCATTTACAGACGCAATTGGTGGCAAGCAACGAAGTGCATCGTCTGAGGCGCTTCCCGAAGTTAGTCTGGATCAGTTGTCAAGTTACAGTTACTTTAAACCCGCCCAACAAGAGCTGGCGCTGGATGAGATCAGGGCGCTGAATACACCAATTGATACAGCGGAGCAGCCACTTGCCAATGAGACAGTACCAGTTAAAGGGCTTGCCAACCAGCCCGAGCAGCTCAAGCCCGTCGTTCCAGCTTCGTTCCTTATGCAATATCTGCTGCTGATGAAGCTCATTTTGATCTGCGCCAGACGCAACTATGTGAGTACAGCAGAAACTTGTCAACCGCAATAACAGCAAAAAGTTGTGGCCATATGAAAATCAGGTCAAGGTCAACGATGCATAAAACTAAAATGTAAAAGTATCTATACTAAATGCATAATTAAAGATAAGCAAGCCTTCTGCCATTTCGATTCAATTCGCTGCTTTACAACAGTAAAATGATTGAAGATTGTAATTAAATTACCTGACAGCTCGAAACCATGCTCATTGACCAGAAAGATGGTGGAATCGCAATCGATGTAGGACTCCAGATTCGACACGGCAGCTTAACGAGCAAATCTAATAAGTAAATGTGTAACTACCTGTCAATATTGTTGTACTTACCTGCACGCAATTGGTAACGCATTTGCTTGTTGACTTTTGTATCTGAGTGCCTGTTAGCGTCTTGTAAATTGATTTGTTGTTCTATCTACACATAAGTGCATGCCAGACAGAGCTAAATACATAAATATGTACGTCTACATACTCGTATATGGGGAGGGGACTTGAGCTGTGCTGATCTGAGCGGAGCTGAGCTGCACTGAGTTCTGAGTTCGTGTTGGCCACTCAACTGTGGCCATAATGAAAAATACAAATTTCAACGGCGGGGCAACCTTCACACAGATAATACACCAAGTGCTGCTTTGGTGCACATTATGGCAATGGCATTTTAGCAGCCTCTTTGGTGGATGCATAATCGCTGTATTAAGTGGGTTAAGTTACAATATATTTGTAATGCCTGTTTCAATTTTTTTATTTGCAGTTTCTGCTGTTGGCCCGCATCTTTTCGCACGTTTTCATCGGCATCATTTTCGGCTACCTGTACATGAATGTGGGCAACAGCGCCACATCTGTGCTCGGCAACTATGTCTACCTGTATGGATCCATACTGCTCTTGGTCTACACCGGCAAAATGGCAGTGGTATTGACCTGTAAGTAGATGCTCACACACTGAATACTTTAAGAAAAATGAGTATCTCTCCTTGCGGTGCTTGCCCCTATTTTGAGACCTGTTCTTGGGGCAGCCAACTTTGTCAACTCGTTAGCTAGCTGCAGCCAGAAACCAAACAAAGTATCTTTTTGTAAGGCTGCCCAAATGCAGTTATGTAATTCTGGTAACAATTCGCTGTAGCTTCGCTGTAGTAATTTTGGAATTTGATTATGTAATGGTTATTTGTCTTCCTGTGTCCCACTCAGCGTGACTTAAACGACCAAAATGTAGCTGTGAAGCTGCAAGTAGGCAGCAGACTGCTGCATCTTCCACCTCATCAAGTATATATTTTAGCTTGATTGTACCAAGAAAATTAGAACAGGAGTTTAAGATCATCTTTAAGATGTTTAAGATGATCGTCTGTCTATTCTTGAAAGACATTTGAGATTTGATTTGCATATTAAGCGTAACTTGATCGCAATTGTACCCAGAGACAATTTTAAATATGCATTTCATAACTATTCCCATTCTATCAATGAAGTGCAGATATTTATTCAAGAGCGCCTCAGATATAGATAAACTATTCTGTTCAGCTTTTCCCGAGCAAACTGACTCAGTGGTAATAGTTGCTGTAATCGGGGGAAACAAACGAGTTGGCCCCGTTTTTAATTCAACGCCTGCCGCTGCTGACTCACACAGCAGCTTGCTGTGGGTGTGTTTGTGGGTATTTTTAATTATGTATTAATATATGTAAGTAAAAACGAGAGTTGCATTAAAATGATGCTGCCTTCAAGTGGGGCACTCCTTGCTAGATCAGCCTTACACGTTTCTTGTTTGATTTTGATTGATTGTCTAAGTATTTAAGCCTTATTAATCCGTTGCCTTAGTTGATTTCAAATGTTTAATAAATATCTTAATTTTGTCATTGCAGTTCCGCTACACATTCATATGCTGACTCGAGAACATTTTAATCGTTGGTACAAGCTGGGACCCTACTTTCTATCGCTCATCTCCTTCGAAATACCCTTTCAAGTAAGTTTAGCCATTTGATGGTCAAATCATCATTACGGTTGTGGGAGAATTGAAATTTTACTACAGCTACGTCAGTGACCTATCCAAGTTATAATTAATACCCTAAGCAGTGTAGCTGTCTAGTAATGAAAAAGTCATTTGTTGCACGATCGTTACAACCGTTCCCGAAAACACGGCACATTCAGCAACTACAATTATTGTGAGGTTTCTCTTCTATTCACATCACTCGAGGGCATATTTCAAATTATATAGTATCAGCTTGTGTAGAAATACATATGTAAAACTCAAACTTTCCCCTTAAAAATTGGGTTAAGAATCTGGGGGAAATTCACAATTTAAAACCCACATTGGTAAATAAGTTATTAGATATTATACACTGATCAAGGTTATATAATTTTATCAATACTTATATTGAATTTGCCTTTCTGTAGAACCACAAACAAGCAATTTATAATTAAAGAATTATTATTTTGTGCTGTTTGTAATTATAGCTGTTACGTATATTTTTGTTATTATTGGAAATGACAGAGTATTGCGCAATTGAGACTGCATCTATTCCTACTTGTATTTAAATGCTTATTGTTTCGTAATCATATGTTTTATTAAAACAAACAAGAATGCTCTAGTCGAGAGAGCTTGAGTAAAAGGCACCCTGAACTCAGCTGTTAAGCATATTGAATAGATTTAGGCACATGTTGTAAATGGAACAAGTTTGCATTTAAATTACTTTGCACACTTAAACAGTGGAAATTATAGTTAATTATAGCTAATCCTCTACAATTTTTATGGCTTGCACACAAACCGAAGGGTCACTTAATTAAGTGAAATCAGCGCCTGATTTTATTGCCCAAAATAAAATAGCAAGATTACGACAACACAAGTTTAAAATTACTATATACATATATATATATATATATATTATATATATATATATATATATATATATATATATACAGAATATATTTACAGGAATACAGAAATTGCTTGTGTTTGCTGATAGTGTTTTGTGTTTTGTTGTATGAAAATACATTGTGATTCTTATGTGATCTATATAAAATGTATACAGTTTATCGATAGTATAATTTAGTAGTGGAGTACATAGTACATATATAAATATGAATGGCAAACAATATCTTCATTATTTCGAACGGAAATTGATTTGCATCGACATTCGGGAGACGGGAAACGTTGTCAATAAGATGTAATTAACTAAAGCTGATGATCAAGCATATATAAATATCTTATGGGATCGGAGATGGTTCTTTCTGTTTGTTACATATTAGGGCACAATATCATTATACCCATTTTAGCCATTTTCAATGGGTAGGTTTAGCCTTGTTAACATTATTCTAATTTATACAATCTTGTTCCAATAGAGCTTATGTACGGCATTGTACATTATGATCAGCGTACATCTGACGGACAATGACAGCGTCGACGCTTTCCGGATCTGTTACTTTATGCTGCTGGCCATATTGGCGTCGCTCAGTGCACAAGCTTGGGGCTTCTTTGTGGGTGCCACGCTGCCAACGAAGGTACTTCAAATTAATTGACGTCGGTGATTGAGCAGTAATCGATATATTTGTATTTATTTAGCTTGCCGTCTTTTTGGGTCCGATATTGGCTGTCATGTTCTCAGTGTTTGGCTTCTGCACCAGGTATATTGATATAACGCCGCTGTTCCGTTGGATGTGGCATTTGAGTTATTTCCGTGCTGGTTTCCACGGTGCTCTGAATGCCATTTACGGCATGGATCGCCCGTTTCTGGAGTGCCCCGATAGTGTTATGTACTGTCATTTTCGTAGTCCAAAAGTGTTTCTCAAGTACATGATGATCTCCGACGTGCACATGTCCGACTGCATCCTGTTGATGGCCATTGTGATTGGCGTTATGCATCTGCTCACGGTGCTAACGCTCTGGCGCAAACTAAATAAGCGATAAGAAGAGTTGTATTCTCGTTCAAGTAGATAGTCTTTTAGTGTATATATGTCTGTAGCTGGTGTTTATTATTTGCATTCATACTATGTTCCCAAAATGGAGAAATAGAGTGTATTGCTTTTGTTAAGTGTCTGTCTAACTGTCGGTCCGTCTGTCCACGTAAATATAAGTGTATATTAAACGTTCATATATGTCCAACACCAATGTCTGGGAGTCCATACTAATGAAGAACCTCTTTGAATGTCATGCCAAAAATATTCCAATATGCACATTTCCATCAGTAAAGCTTACAAAAGATATATATATCTTAGCAGTGATTACTCTGGGAACAGAGTATTGAGCAGTTGGTTACACTCGACTGCAACTTTCTTACGTTTTTTTATTCGATTTGTTTTAAATATTCCAAGTAACTTAAAATATATTTAACTTAAATATTTATTTACATTTAGCTACAAATATTTAAAACGTTTGTTTAACTTTAACTAAATTGCACAAACAGGCTTTAGGGTGTAGTTTTCGTGGATTTTATTTTTTTCCAATTTATAAATAGAGTTTAGTTAGTTTTCTAAGTGCTGAGATACCAAAGGAACGAGCAAATCTTAAATTAAATTAACCTCATATGAATAGTTCCACTAAATTATTAATAACACTAAACACTAGAAATGCTTGCCGCTTTTAAACTTTTGGATTCAGCATACCATTAAATCAATTTTTGGGGGGTTTCAACATTGTCAAGCCAAAATATATACACAATTTAAACCCATAATCATCCACAAAGGTCAAGATAACACAACAAAATCAACTTTTTTATTATATTTAATGATTGCTGTCTTAGTCTGTAAGTTAGATAAATATTTAGATTCGAGAGTTTAAAGCATACTACGGAAAAATATAATATGGCTGTTAATTTTAATATCTATCAATAAATGGTAAATTTGTAATAAAATATCAATGTTTGTATTCGTTCTTAATGCCTTCTTCAGCAGTCTATGTTTGTCCTGAGTTTCGACCGATTACCATATAACCAATATATGTAAGTACTATCTTAGCCCAGCACACTTGAAGAGCAACAAACGTTTATATTAGTAACTTTCGACTTTATATTTATCTTACAAGCTTAACAGTATATATTTTTTTAATGCAAAATATAAATGCCAATACAATAAATAAATGTTTAACTTATATAAATATTCGCAGTATATTCACATGGTTGACATCCGCGCATATCCGTAGCGAATGATCTGGTCGTGGTTGAGTGGTGCGTCTGTGCTCAGTTGGACCCGCTGCCATTGGCGTGTTTCGTTCGACTTTCGTATGGCCTCCACCACGGCATGGACGTAGAGGCCATCCTCAAAGGTGGCTGCGGTGGAGACGGGCGCCTTTATCCAGCTGGACTCTTTGCTGTTGAAGGCTTCCTTGAGAGCGCCGACCATTTTGCACATACCCTTGATATAGGTACGTGGCAGCAGCGAGTTGTTTGTGTTGAAATGCAGATCCTGGACATCCACGTAGACTGCCTCTTCCTTCTGCTGGGACTCCTTCAGCACGAAGAGGTCGCCGCCCCGCACAACCAGATGACCTTTGCTGCCATAGACGAGCACCTCTTGCGAGAAGGTTCTTGTGGGCACCGTGTGACTATGCAAGGCCACCGTGACGAGCGTTCCACTCGCCAGCTCCATTTGGAAATTGCAGAAATCCGGTGCCGTTATCTGGCGTATACCATTGATGGCCGCTGTTGTTTTCGTATGGGCACGCAGTACGCCATGGACACGCACCGCCTGCTGCTGGAGCAGAAAGTTGACCAGATCGACAACACTGCCCACCAGATTGAGTGCGCCGCCGCCCATCTGTGCGTCGCACATCCAATTGTACTTCTCGGGGAACAGTGTGCCCATTTGGACACGCACATCCATTAGAACAACGTCGCCCATCGGTCCGATTAGCTCATCCTGCAGGCAACGTCGCATTTGTGTGAAAGCGGGCAGAAACCTCAGCGGATGATTCACCAGTGAGATAAGCGTGGGATAGTATTGCGAGGCACGCACCATTTTCATGGAGTCCATCTGATGCAGGCCGGCTGGCTTGTCGCACACCACATGTTTGCCAATGCCCAGCGCCTTGACCGAGATCTCGGCGTGCAGAAACGGCTGGCACACAATGAACACCAGATCGACATCTTTGCGTAGCAGCACCTCGTCAATGACGTTTGTGTAGAATGTGACGCCCAGTGCGTTGGCCGTTTCCTTCGCCTCCCGCAGCGTGCGTCCCCATATCGCTTTAACTTCAAAACTCTTCTCGCGCAGCAGCGGCACCAGCACATTGGCTATTTCACCTGTTCCAAATACGCCAACGCCAGGTAGCATTTTAGTTTTTCTGTTTATATTAAATACAGCCAGTGTGACCAATGAAAACGATACTATGACACAACTATCGATAGAACGAATAGTGCTGCCACCCTGCAGTGATTTTACTTACATATTCACATGTGGCAGCGCCTCACAATATTTGTAAACAAAAAACAGCTGGCATGAATTGTAATTATTGACATATCATTATTATTTAGATTATAAATCGGACAATAAAATCGGCACCGCTACAAATTATTATTAGTAACATAAATATTGGAATTTTTGTAGCGCTTATGTATAGTGACATATTTAAACAGCTGCTTTTGGAATTGACCCGGCGCTAAATGCTTGAGCTGAATACGAATTAGATTTTCCAAGTTGACTGTGGCCAAAGATTAATTGAAGCTGAGCGACTTCACACATCTTATCCTCTGACAGGGTATTAAAAGATATGCTCGTTATTCAAAGGGTCATAATATGATGTAATATACATGCAAGAAGAAAAAACTGAAAAAGAGTAATGTATTCACAAATATAAACATTATGGATGATTTTAAAGCTGTATGGCTGGTTCAATGCGAGGCAGCTTATCGGAGTCGTTACAAGGATGCGCCAACATATTCTCCAGCATGCGATTCAATGACTCGGAACCGAGCATGTAGTCAGACTTAATAGCATTGGGCACAGTGCCAATAATATTATATTGCGTAAGGCTCCTCAGACCATTCTCATCGCTGCTCAATAGTTGCTGCAACACTGCACTTATCTGCGCGGATCCCATAATGAAGGGTTGTTCGAAGTCCTCCTGAATCGCAGATGTCTCCATTAGAACTGCATGCCGGGATTCGTTTTCCTCATTGGCTATCTTGCAAATGTCGATCGATTGGGCGCCCAACATCATTCCAGCCCAACAGCTGATTAGCCATTGGAATATCGGCTTCATGGTTCCCGAAATTTGGATTTAAAGTTTTAGGATATTTGGATTTGCCTATTTATTGAACTAAATCTAAAAGTATTGAGACTATGTATATTTTGTTGTGACACATTGCTAAATGTGTAAAAGTAAGAATAGATTCAACAAACTGGAGGAAATGACTCGAATTTTAGATTACTAAGTGATTCAACTTGAAATATTATATTAAATGGATCTCAGATCTGAGCTGAACCTAAAGTATCTATTAGAAAAACTTGTTGCTCCCCCAAATAGGTAGCTAACTGCCCCAAAAAGCTTCCCAGTCATAAGCAAACATGCAAATTTAAGCACCTGCTAGCTAAAACAAACGCGACTAATTGCCGATTGTGTGAATGTGTGTGTGAATCTGTGTGTGTGTGGGTGTATGGATGGGTGTTATTCCACGGGAGACGGCAGACCGTAGCATGTGAGTAACTAACCAACGCAAGCTGTCCGTGATAATAAAATAGCGTAAATCGAACAAAAGCGCGGCGCAACTTGCTGGCGCAAACCACAAAACAACACAACACAAAAAGGCAGCCGAAAGCATATTCACAATTTTCACAACTGTCATTGAAATGTCAACATACAACTACTGACAGCTTGCTCCCCATCCGACCCAATCCCGTTGCCACCACGTTTCCCGGACCCGCAGACAAAGCTTTTGCGCGCTGCGTGACTTAAATACTGATGAATACTTCTTCTCAGCAGTGTGGAATCCAACAGAAGTGTAAAATCTAAAGCGAGAGCAGCACAGACAGTGGTGGGGAGTGGTTGGAGGGAACGCTTTGAGCTAACAGCGCACTTGTTGTTGTTCCTGTTGTTGTCATGCAGATTTTCTAAAACGTGAATATCCGCGCTGTCCTAGTTTTGCCACCTCCTGCTCCTGCTCCTGCTCCTGCTCCTGCTCCTGCTGTGCACCTCTGCTTCTCCTTCTGCTGTCCCAATGGGCTTGTCAGTTTTGATGAACTATCTTTGGTCTGTCGCAATGCTAATGCCCATGACAGAGATCTATGTGCGGTCTGATTCATTGGTGAGTCGGACGCCCCAAGATGAGGTCACGTATTACAAACACACACACACAGACACACACAGAAGCAATGGTGTCAACATTCCCTTGTTTGGCTTATTAAATGTTATTTGCCATCATATTTTGGCTCAAGTCCTGGCACGACTGGCATAACATGTATGTGTGCTTAAGATATTAATTCTGCTTAAATGCGATTAATCAAATGGTTTACATGGTGGCCAGAACATAAATATGAGTAATGAATGCGTCGAGCGTCGCAGTCTCAGTTGTATACGGAATGCTTAGCACCCACTTGCAGTGCACTTATTAAAATCCAGCCGGATAAATGCCCACCTGACAGGTATAAATATCCTTAAGATATATGTTTCTTTACATATGTATCTATTCCACATTCCACAATTGTGTGCTTAATATTGTTATTCAGACAAGAAACTATATCATAACCTTATGTATCCTTGGTTGAAGTTATATTAAGAAAACTTTAGATTAAATACCCCAACATCGCATCTAAATTTGATTACGAATCTAAAATACCACCCATGGTTCCTATGTCCTATGAAAGCTAAATGATATTGTAGACCAATGTTGATAACTCTATTTGTGAAATGTGAGGAACCAAATTACACACATAATTAGTGAATTAAATCGAGAGAGCATGTTAAACCAAAAACTATTCCAATTGAACATATATAGTCCTCCGATCCGGGGGACTCTGATAAATGTAAGGACTACAGCAAAGATATTGATATAAGGCAAGTTGCATTAATATACCTTTACAACTGTATATAACCTGTGTGTGGCATCCCTATCTTACTCCACAGGATCTGAGATTTGTCTATCTTTAAATTAATCTCGCTCTTTCGCCTCTTAACGCCTAACAATTTTTAGTCTGATTGGTTTTTTCTTGGGTTTCTGGGTAAATATTGGAACATTTTACAATTGGATACCCACAGATTTATTTATTATATTCTTTATTCTCAATTTTATATAATATAATTCCTAACTTTAAATATTTATTTTTAAACACCTTTTCAACTGCATTTATTCCACAATACAAGGTTATAAAAATGAACCAAATATTTAAAAACAGGACTATTTTTTACTTTTTATAACTCGATGTCAAGCATAGTTGTTCCTTTAAGGAAGGATTTGGCTCGCTTAGTCGTTACAAAGCTTACAACTGTAAAATGTCAGCAAAGTCTAAGCCAAAAAAGACTTGATGTAGCAATGTATGTGACATGTTGCACAAATTAAGTTTAAGCTTTAACTCAATACACACACACACACACACACACACACACACACTCATACAGTTTAGGTTGTAACTGTAGCTTAGCTGTAACCCCCTTCCACTCCACTCCTCCTCAAGCCTTACGCTTTACGTAACTCTTGCTGGTGGAGTCCAAAAAGTCAACTTGTTTTAGTTACAGCAAAATGCTCCTCAACTTTTCCGGCTTGTGGTTTTTGGTGTGTTGTTTTGCAAGCCTTTGCCAGTTTCATAAACATAATTTAAATGCAACTGCAACTATAATGAAAAAGGCATTAGGTTGCTGCGGCTAAGCGGGAAATTAAGACCGTATGTTGCATTCGTTGGGGGTCCTTTCTGGTCAGGCTAACTGGCTGCTGCCGCTGAATATCTTCTTTTTTGTGTTTGTTTTTGTTTTTTTTTTTGTTTCGGCGCATTTCGCATTTCGCATTAGTCTGCGGTTTGTGCTGTGCTCCAACTCATCATATGTCATTTGGGATTTAACGAGTTTTCATAATCTTTGTATGCTCAGCGCTTTTACACAAGCTCAAGGAGTTGCGACACATAATGTGCAATTTAAATTCAAAGCAGCTTAAAATATTTTTATGCCAGCGCATAAATTCCACTCACTCGAGTCAATTTTCGCACAAATTTATAACACAGATGAGCAATTTAACTTTTCGCCTAATTGGGCGACATGCAACATTTTGAGCCAACAGGCTGCGGAGCGGGATTACAGGATTGCCGACTGCTAGTTCTGGGCGGCTTAAATGCTTCATTAAAAGTAACTTTTCCCACTCGGAACCAGCGTCCCATAAAATTTGACTCCACAATACACAGGACGTGCTCGTCTGCAAACGCAAACGCAAAGCAAATGAAAATTCTCATTGGGATGTGCAAGTTCAAGTTATTGGATTAGTTTGATAGTATCTGGCAGCAGAAGCAGCAGCAGCAGCAGCAGCAGCAGCAGCAGCGAGCGCATGTAATGCGATATTCCCTTGATGCTTAAATAAATGCGAGTTAACCAACTGGAAACCGTTTGACAACATTTGTACAAACCAGCTACTACTAATAATATAAATATTGTATTAGTGACCAACTAAAGACATAAGTAAGCACAACTTTCAAAACTTTTTGGCAAACATTGGCCAACAAATTTTGTCTTGCCACACTTACTAATCTTTCGAGCAACATTTGGTAACTCTGGACTTAAAAGTGTGGCGCATGTAGACATTTAGCCATATTAGTGAATATGACAAGCATAACAAATTGGTCGTCAGTCATTGGCATTGAACAGAGTGCTAAAGGCACTTTTTACCATCAAGTTGATTATTTTACTTGGGTTTCCAAAGAAGTCTACTCCGAAAGAAGTCATCCCCTTGTTTCTATAATGCCTTAAGTAATATAATGTCAACATATAGAACAAGTGGCTGACAGTTTCTGACCTTCCTCACATGTCCATCAAATGCGACTGTTGTCCAACTCAAAGTCGTCGTACGAATTTATAGCAATTGCAATCGTTATTGGCTCACAGAAATATGCCTGCCTCCAATGATTGACAGAGCTTTACTCAAGTTTATCTGAGAGAGCCATAAATGTTGCCAGCTGGCGGCAGCTTGTTGCCACAGCGCAGCTGTTTGATGTTGCCGCAGCATTCGCCACGTGGCAAAGACAGCAAAGTCCACATATTGATTTCTCGCCTGCCAATTTGAAGAGTCATCTTCTGTCCGCTGTTAAGGATCAAGATTATGTCCTAAATGGGCCACTCTTTCAAATAGAAAATATAAATAATTGAATAATAATTAACGAAGCAATCAGTGCTTAAATTCAAATAACAACAAATTAAACATCCTCCATCAATCATCTATATACATATATATTTATTATCTTTATCGTACGCAATTACGCGATTTCCATTGCGAATAACCTCGTTGGTGGCACAACTACGTCAGAAAGTTCACATTAAAATGTTGAGGTTAACCTAAAATATGCTCTTCATATTGTATTTCAGCGTACTTGAAACGAGCAACTTGAAACTGAGGCTTGTGGCCTTTTAGGTCTTAAGTATTATTGTAGTTGCAAGGTCTTGAAATGTTTTTCCCATTAAGTGCTTACGGAAAATGCAAAATATGAAGGAGAATATCCCTTTGATGATTCAATCGATTGTCGACCTGTTTTCGGCTTTCTGTTTTCTGTTTTCGGTTTTTTTTTTTTGCTTTTCGCTGACCTGGCTAAAAATTAATGAGAGAATGCAGGTCAAATTGCTGTAGGCGAATGAAACCCAGAACCTCTTCTCCCCCATTTGCACACGTTCAGTGAAAGATGGAGTTGGCTGGCTATGTCAGCCGTTTTAAATTCCACGACTCGCTTTGAATGGCCTGGCTGAAAGGCAGGGGTGGCAGCGGAACTTGGCAGGGCTCGGCTGTGCTACCGCTACAACGACAAAGCCGTACACAGCAATTTGGGCCAACGGTGCGGTACAAATTGACAGCACTGTAATCAGAGGCCACATTTCTGGACGCGACGCGTCCTGGCACGCTAGTTGATTGGGTCATTTTTCCACACAGAGGCTCACTAATTTGACTCATATCCAATCACAAACACTGTTTATAGGCGACAGTTTACTGTCTGTGCTAAATTTCGATAATAATTAGTGCAGACTTTAATCAACCTTTGCTTTATAGCGTTTCTGGACTCCAGATCAGAGCCATATCCGATGCATCTTTCAGCTGCACTTATATCATTTTTTAGCACAAAAACAATCAAGGATTCCAACTGAACTTTTACTGGCTATAAACAGATAAATTAACACATTAAGAACTCTTCAATATTTCGACTCAACCGAAAACTTTCACCTGTTACAAAATTAGTTGGAAGTCGAAAAGGGATAAAAGAGCAAGCGCATTCCATGGGCGACGCACAACTTATTATGGTAATGGCTGCACGGCATGTGCCCCGAGCTAACGAAAAGTTTATGTGGCAACTTTCAGTTGCATGTGTTGCACACTTCATCATAGCGTGCTTACCTGGTGCGAGTGCAACAGCAAAGTACTGTGAAACTCTCTGTCAAACAAACTGGTCGCATTGCCCTTCAAGGCCAACAAGTCTATCAGTTCAATGTTATTCAGATGCGAATGGTTCAAAATGAGATGCCAAGAAATTTTGGCTGAAACTCAACATGACAGAAGTCTTAGTAGCTCCTTTTTTTAAAATATAATTATGTATACTTGTTAGAGTATGTGAGTTTCCATACAGCAGAGAGCAGAGTTCTTGCTTTTTAATGTCTCAAAAAGGTGTCGGGAGAAGCAAAATGAGAATTTAACGTAGAACTTTTGCAGAAGGCGTCATTGGAGACTAGCTGAACTCAAGCCACCATAAATTATCTTTTACAAACATCTTCGGGAATAGCTATCAAGTGCAAGTAACCGTCCAGCAAATTTATATCGGCAACAGAATATTTTCAATTTCCGTGCCACACATTTGTATACCCTGTGCACATTTAAAATGGACAAGAGAAGTACAATAAAGTTGTGCAACTTATTGCAGGCTATATGCAACAACAACAGCCTTCTAGCTGTGTTTGGTCTTTTCCCTTTGTTTCTCATAAAGTACGTGTCCTTTGCCAGCCTCTGCCTGTGGGCTACAAATTCAGCATGTTTGAAATTGCATAAACTGACATTATTATTGGCATTGGCATTGGCCGGCCAACATGAAGTTGAGTCCTTGCCATGTTCTATTTGAATTGAAGTAAATTGAAAAATTTATCCAAATTAATGCAGAGCAAATTGTAAGAAATGAACGCAGTAATATTGGAATTGTTGATAAATTGAAGGATAAATCGAACGGTGCGAGAAGTTAAATAAAATGATTTCCATGTAATGCATCGTAAAATGCACTCACCGTCATTGGAAACAAGGCACATAATTTCAGTCGGACATAACCGACTGCTGCATACACTAATACCAGCTGATAGCTGGTGGAACCTACTTGCGGGGGTGCGGAGACAGTGGGTAGTCGTGGCTCGCACACTGAAACAGTTTATCATTCACCGGCCTTGGCAATTTGGTGACTTTAGCTACAAAGCTGTGGCACATAAAGAATTTTAGCAGTTTGAGGGGCGGAAGGAGGCGGTGTCGGAAATGTTTGTACAAATTTTTGAAAGGGCTTATCAGAATCTATCTTACAAATTTGCCAACTCTAGTTTAACAAGAAATAACGGCAATCTTGGGCACGCCGACGATTAAATACCCATTTAGACCGGAATCAAATTAGAGTTATCTAAATTTTACTATACTTTTAACAAAGCAACCGATTGATATATGATGTGTTAGTCAGATATTAAATAGTTTTCATAAAAGTAGCTGTGAGTGGATAGTTTCCATAGTTTCAATCGCTAATACCATAATAATACCCTCTGTAAGGGTATAAAAACTGTTTAGGATTTTTCGTTTTGGCGATTTTTATCTGCGGTCTGGCAGATATATATATATTTATATATTTACAAATAAACCAAAATTAAAATTTATGTTTAAATTTAAGGGCTTCCCATTCATATAGACAGACGGACGGGCCAGTAAAACATTAATAAGCAAAATGAGCTGAAAATTGAGAGTGCCTGATAGGAGATAGGATGGGTGATAAACAATTAACCAGATGAATATTCTTATTTAATTATTTATAAAATTATAAGACTCTCGGCAGAGGTATTCAATGAATATATATCTTTTGAACTTGTGCTGTCTAGTCGAGTTGTTGAATTAAACATACGTCCATTTTAATTACAATAATTAAACAAATTGCTATTCATTTCAGTTGCTTAACTATGCATGGAACAACAACAACAACAACAACAACAACAACAATTCTGAGGAATCTTTCGCCTGACCCAGCTTAATAATAGCTTCAGCCACAAAAGCAACCTCAGTCAATTTTGTAAAATGTTGGCCCTAACTGAAATTGGAGCACTTAAACTTATTAAAAGCTGAAATCCTAATTTGTAATCCACAAGATGCCAGAAAGTGATTACGAACTCTCAGTGACACTCACCTTGTCAGATTGTCAACGTATTAGCTTTTGGCCAACAGCCATTTTATTTTCTTCACTTTGGGCAAGTTTTGAATTATGCGAATAACTGCAAAACTAAAATTCAGGCGGCCGGAACCGTATAAAGAAATTCTCAAACTTGCTCCGCACAATTACACAGAATGATGAGAAAACTTTTTACCGCTATGCGGTTTAAGCCTAATTTCGACTGCTCCAACAAATTTGTTTTTTTTTTGTTTTTTTTTTTATATTAAAAATTAACAATGGTCATGCAGTATGCCATAGTTCGTCTTGACTGACTTTTGCTGAAGCTTTCTCTTTTAGGCCATAAGTTTTAAATAACACAAAACTTCGACACACGAATGGAGGAGAAAATCGGGAAAATCTTGTTGAAAACTTCAGCGGCTAATAACTTCGAGTGGCTTTTATTTGGCCAGGCTCATACAAGTCAAGAAATTAATTCCAACAAACAGAGTCGACATTTAAATGCCATCAAACCTTAGGTTTCCTGTATGTGAATATATATATACTCGTATATATATATATATATATGTGTCATTTGAGTACTTTATATTCAAAACTGTGTAATTGCAAAAGTCGAACCGGGGCCAACATTGAGGATAAGGGCAACAGCTGCGTGTGTCACATTAACCTAATATGGCAAGTGGGGTAGAGTTTGGGCTGCAGGGTGGCTGGGTGGTTGCCTGCTGCAGGGTGGCTGGGGTGGTTTGGCTGGCTTAGCTGGCTGGGTGGCCTTTTTGGCTGTCGGCGTCGCCAGTTCGCGGTTAATTATGCTTTTTGTATGCTCGACGCATAGCAAAATGCTTCGTCGACAAGCATTTGACCTCCTGGCTGTATGTGTGTGTATATATGTATATATATAAGTGTGTGTGTGTGTGTGTGTGTGTGTGACAATCGTCTTAAATTTAATGTGTGTACTTTGATGTGAAACATTGCTAATCTGGTTTTTTATACCCTGCACCCATAAATATGTCCACAAAAATGTATCATAAATTTGTGTCATTTCACTTTTAAGACTATTTTAAGAAAACTTTGGTATTCTTGTCTCTTACTTGCAGGCAACGGATTGTTATATATCGTAAAGCACAAATATGAGAAATAAGTTTATGTAGTTTGACCTCTTGCATAAGGAACTTCTTTTTGCCTTCCGCCAAACTCAATTTTCAGCAGTTTTACAATGCTAATTATAATGTGCAAAATGATAAACATTGCATTTATATTTATATCAAATAGCTCCCATCGGAACACTACAATGGCAAAAATACACAAAAACAAATGTAATTCAAGCGACCAAAATTCCCCACAGTGGACTGTGCTTCAAGTGAGCCTCGCCTGTGTCATATTGCGCCATATTTAAACCTTAATTAGTGCTTTGCTTGTGACATTTCATACCCTGCACCCATTAAAAATGTGCAGCAATGGTATAATGAGGCTGTGCACAAGTTTGTAACAGGCAGTAGGTGTCATCACTGATCCAATAAAGTATATATAGTGGATTCCTCGTGGATTGATAAATACCTTTTTATCACATGTATAAACTATAATAACATAATTATTGAATTTTTATAAAGATTTGTAGACAATAATAGGTGCAAGTCTTTGTACTAAGATCAATGTGAATGGGTGCGAGGAGAATTTGCGAATTGGTTCAGGATATTTCTTAGTCGAGCTCTCTCTTTTTTTTGATTTTTATGTGTTGTTTTGGTTACATTAATTAGGAAAAGTCCGGAGGGAAGCAGCATGTGAGCAGTGCTATGAATTAGTGTGTTTGTGTGTACTTTTTCTACACCGTATTTGTTCAAAACAAAGACACAAAGCATGTAATAAACATGTGCAAAACAACAAAGCAATTGCCCTGTCATTATTTGAAAATATTTCAAAATTCGTTGCGATACTCGTATATAAGCAACATAGCTAGAAAAATTTCACCCTTCATTCTTTTTCTTGATTTTATTTTTTAAGTGCCCAGTGCACTTTAATTAATTTCAGCTATTTCTGTTGGCCATTTTGGCACCGTTGAACGTGATCGAACTTTACAAATCGAATAACATTTGTTGCTTATCGCTTATCGCAGACATTTTGCAACTTGAGCCCAAAAGTTGGTTGCCCTGTGTTAAGTGTTGAGTTTTGTACATGTGACTGATTTTGAAGAGTGTGCTCAAACTTTTTGACAACTTTTTTAAATTCCAGTGGCACGTAGCTCGTATTGTTGTTTAGCAAAAGTAATTTTGATTTTATTAGCTGTGTAGCACCTGATGGCTTTGATGGGTCCTTAATCTGGTATCACCTGCACCTTTTCACCAATTCAATTTCCCACTGTTTGCGAATTTAACACAACACTGAAAAGTTTGCCAGTAATAGTAAAAAGAAAAACAAAGCCAACAATTTGTTGTTATAGCCATCGATGTCTTCGACGATAACATTTAAGCCAGATGCCAGGCAGTCAGCCAATCGTTGAATCGGAATTTATCCGAAGCATATTTCTTTTAAATCCTCTTTCAAACGAATCCTCTCGAAAGATTGCCGTGTCCTGTAAGTGTGAATTGATTCAGACATGGAGCTCAGCCGGATTAGCGGAAAGCATGTGTCATTTAAATACCCTTTCGTGGTAATTTTCAGATTGCACTGATTCACTTGAACTTTCGTTAACGTGTTCAGGTTTAAGCTTGACATTGCCAGGCACTGATTTTATCGTTCGTTATCCTGATACTTTACATGAGAATACTTTAACATGAGAAATTTGTGCTGCATTTCGGCATTTCCACAGAAAGCTCAACCGAGATCGAAATTTTAAACAGATTTTTCCAATATTATATTAAAATAACGTAATGCAAACATACGGAAAATAAAATATAATTTTTGATGCTTTTATTTGATGTTATTAAACAATAAATGGGCCAGAAAAATGCAAATGTGTTTTCTGTCTGTCTCGTGGCTATTTTTTATGAGATTTCCTCTTTAATGTTTTTCGCTAATCTATTTATGTTATGATTCTTCATTTAAATGTGTTTAAATGTACGAACCACAAAAAATCATGGAAACAAATGAGAATAAAGCGAAAAATTCTGTATTTGTTTTGAGTTAATATAATATTAATAATTGACAGCAAAATTGTATTTTGATTTCCCAAGCTTTGCACGATGTAATTTTTTATTATAAAAACTATAAATATATTTATGCAGATGATTGAAATCATAATTAAATTAACATTAACCAATGCAAAATTAATCGCATAATATATTTCTTCACTTTTGTAGATGAATCTATTGAAACGTTATATTTAAAGTATATTAACAATAGAATTATATATATGTATATATATTATCAGTGCAGTCAATAGCAACATAAATCTGAAAAGTCTGAATTAATAAGCAAGTAAAACAAATGGAGGAGAAAAGCATTTGATGACTTCTGATCACTTAAATCAATCCAAAGTTGCGTCGTCATTTCGATTTTCATCCGTTTCAGACGCATCGCTTTCAACTAAGTAGCCAATAATATTGAATTCAGCATTGAAGCTTCGCTCCCACCTTTGAATGACATCCGAGGCGGAGACGCCCATCGAGCAGCATGCAATATTGAGCACCTCATTGGCATTGCAGCCAGCGAGCAGAGAGTGGAGACCCGGTTGCATGAATGTGTCCCGCGACGCAGTCAGGTCATAAATGTTTCCGTTGAGCGCCGTATAAATGTGCTCTGTATCACGTACTCCGTCGAATTCTCTCAGCTCCTTGTGGGTCAGGCGCAGAGATTCAGGTGCCTGTGGCAGCTCAACCATGGCCAAAACTGAACTGGCTTGGCCAGCAGTGAGCTGCGCTTGGCACTCTAACTTGGAGCGCCTTTGATTCGTGCTCTCTCGAATAAGTGCATAGACTTTGGATATCTTCGTAGTCGCATAATAGCCCACCACAAATGAGATGACCACCTGAACGATGGGACTATTGAGCAGGGGACCTATCAGTCTTGTGGCCGCCAATATATTGGGATTCTCTTCTACATTGCAACAGCAATTCAAAGAAAGAAGCACCAGGAATTATTCGATTTAAATATATAATTAACAAATAACTCACTTGTTAGAGAAAATTGTTTAACTAGCGACATTTTTCTTTTTATATATTTTCTGCACTTTTGATTATTTGTATTGTCGAGCAGTTGTATTTGTATTATGAAACAACAATTTTTTGACATACATATAATTTTGAGAATTTGGTGTTCACGTTCAACGAATGCCTACTAGTTTTGTGGTATTAGTAAAAATGCTTCCTCAAAATAATAAAGAAACAAGCATTCCCCTGGAGATAAACTGAAATCAAGATTCATTAGAAACTTTAAAAAACCAATCGAGCTTTATGTTGATAAATTGGTAATGATACCAAAGTATTCCACAGTCAGTCAAGCTGTCACTTTTTTTATATGGCATAATATGCGTCCCTCTGTTGGTTTCATACTGTTGCACAACTTGAGTTGTCAAATTTTGCAAATGCTGCTCAAGAACATAAATCTTTATTGAGTTGAATATGCTGCCATCCTTTGCACAACTTCCTTACACATTTGACCAATTGGTTCTATAGTTCTAAAAGTTGCGCAAACCCCAAAAAATGCAATGAACGATATTGACTTGCATACTCTCACATGTATATATATATATATATATATATATATGAGTGTGTGTATTTACATATATGCTGAGAGCACATTTGTGTGAGTGGTGTGTCTTTAATCCACAGTGGTCCTCGGGGGCTGACAGAGCTTAATATAAGCTTGTTAACGCACAGCGAGACTGCTCAATTCGGCTGCTGTTAAGCCATCTGTCAGGCTCATTTATAATATGCACATTCTGCCAGCCATTTGCTATTAACTTTATGGCCCAAATATGTGAGGGGGCTTAAAAACATTTTCATGTGCGTTTGCTGTCAGTTGCTGTTTTATTAAATTGGTTGTACTTGGACTTTAATATGACTTAATAAGCTCATTACAAATATTGTTTCGTTTGGCTTAAGTTGTATGTATATTTATATGTGTAGCCAAATGAAACTTTTACGTGCACAAACATACAATCACAATACACACACACACACACATTGTTGTATGTACATATATGATAATATTGCTGCAAGGATGTGAAAAATGCTTAAAAACAAAAACAAAAAAATAACAAAAAACGAGGAAGAGAACAGCTTCCCTCATGCCTGCTGCTTGAATTTGAATTTGCATAACGCTGCTTTTGTAGCCGTGTCAGCTTCATAAAATTATTCATTACAAATACGATGCAGATGACGACGATCATGTGTAGCCCTTGGTTGGCTGGCTTGTTGGGCCTGGGATTTTGGTTTGGCGAAATAATGTGTGCTTTATTTTAATTTCATAAATATAAACATCATTTGCCTGCTGTTCAAATATAATTACGCTCGCTCTGCGGGCTGTACTCCTCGCCTTTTAATTAAAATGAAAAAAAAGAAGATATATATATATATATATATATATATATATGTATGTATGTGTACGTATGTATGTATAAATGACTTTGTTTAATGTGACCCGCAAAATGTTAGCCTCCCGCTCGTCGGCTCATTTTTGTTATTAATAAACTTTTCAATTTTGCAGCGAACAGCGGGACAGCTGTTCACATTAACTTTTGCTCGCAGTCTTTGTATATTATTTTTTGCTGCTTCCATTAGCTTCGTTTGCCGCATTTCTCTATTGCCGGCAACAACACAAAAAATTCAAAGCACAAACTCGAAAGCCAAAAAAAATATTCACAGAAGCGAGAAAGCCATTTAGAAATTGCAGCTTATTAAATGTTGAGTTAATTAAAGCAAATTTCAAAGGATTTTAGTAGCTGAAAATTCAATACTTATACCATGTTCACATAAAATGGATTAAAAAGGCTTAATGGACTTTGCGACTGCTAGTTTTCTTTCTTCTTTTTCTTTTTTTTTTATTTACAAAAATCGATAAATTGCTTAGCAAAACACAGGCAACAATTGTAAAAGCATAAAATAGAGGTCAACCTTTCTCTAGATTTTATCGCTTTGCATTTTCTTACTTTCGACGCAGCACGGACACATTAATTTTATTTGACTTCGCCATTCAAACAACTGAAATAAATTACAAAAAAAGAACCTTTTTAAATGCGACGTGGATTTGCAAAGCGAACCATAAACAACAACACCAAAATAAGAGCCTTGAGAACCTTGCGCAGACAACACTTTAATACCAATTACATGACTATTCTCTGAGATTGAAAATAGAACGCGTACATTATCATAATTTGTGTATTAGAATACATTTTTTTATTATATCAACCAGCGGCTAACTAGCTTCAATCAAGTCGATTTCCACTTTGTTGACTGATTTCATTGCATTTGCCTTACACTTGTTTTATTGCTTTTAATAATATAAATTACATATTGTAATTAACAACTTGCTCACACAGCAAATTACATTTATAATGCACATTAATAGTGAACTTTATACATTTTTGCGACGAGAGCCACTTAAACACACTCATCGAATCCTGACCGATCATTAAATAAGACTTTCAAAGACGTCAAACTGCGGAAATTATGTTTCGCCCTAAAATCTCTGCTAATATTTGCTTTTATTTAAAAATTGAGCTCTTCTGAGAAAAATCGTATAAACCATAAGATAAACAATTTGGTTACAAAGCAGCAAAGGAACACTTTAAACCTAATGCACACAGTCAGCTTAATATTTATTTATTTTTCTTAAAATTTGTGATTTTAATAGACAAAAATATTTGAAAGTAGAGCGAGCATAGACCGCCTGGCAATTTCCAAACTGTCAACCTGTGCTTCCGATTGCACTATATAATTACGAGCGCTGTCAAAATTAATGAACTCGAAAATGCCGAGCGAGGAGGTGAAGCGGAAGACATTTCATTTATTTTCGTTGTTGGCTGACAGCACTCATATATATATATATATATATATGTATATATGAACGTTACAGAGCTCCAAATGATTGCAATTAATGAGCAGTGGCAACAACTTATACTTTTGGGCACGTCTCAAAAGTTGCCCCGAGCACTCGGAAAACTCGCTTGTGATGCAAGCGGCTGCTTGAGTTTCTCATTTCGATTCGATTTTGCTTATATGCCATAATTTTTAAGTGTGTGTTCGGCTGCATTGAAATGTTTGTGCAACTTTCGGCAAACTAAACAAAATTTTAAATGACGTATGTTCCCTCATGCACTAATTACACATACGCAGCGTATTGCGCATTTACTTATATCCAAAAAACCAAGTGTTAAGCATAATGCTCTAACGAGGCTCTATGCCCGAAGCATTTCAATAAATTACCGACATTAATGTTGATAGGAACAATAAAAATTATGTGCGCTCAGACCTGAAAAACAAACCAAAACACATCGGCAAACAAACCAAAACAGGGCCAGACGTCAATCCTCTCACGCATCACACGGTCATAGTGGCCGTAGTGGAGTCCTTTCGCACACATTACACACAGACATTACGGCGCATAATGAAAAGCTTTGCTTTGCTTCGTTTGAGCCCCAGCAAAGCGAAAACCCGGACAGAAGCAGGGCGGTGACGGATGCGGGTCGCCGCAAAACAGGACGAAATATGGTAAGCATTCACAAATAAAACGCTGCACGGGCAAAACAAAATGAAAATGGCCGCCACACAGTTGGAAAAATTATGGTAAGTTGGCGGGAGAGTCAAACAAGGACCACCCTTTCGCCGCCCCTAATCGAACAGCTGTTCCCAGAACAGCTGTATGTCAATGTTTTGGGTAATTTTAATAAATTTCTTGAGAACTTTTCGAAAAATGGTCCAGAGCCCAAAACATAAATATGCTCGCTGTGCGCATGTAGAGAAAATGGACCGTTTCACAGCAGGCACTCTCTTGTTCACTCTCTCTCTCTCACTCTCTTCCTCTCTCTCTGTCTGTCTGTCTCGCTCTCTCGTTTTATAGGAGTCCAAAGCTTTTATCTAGAGCACACAGCATCCATTGCATTGAAGGCGATGCCGCTTCAGTAGCGGAGCAGATTTCAATCGTCACGGTTGGTCTAAGACCCCAAAGTTGGATAACAAACACAAGGCAAGCAGTGCTTTGAGAACAACGGGCCATCTAATCTCAAATTGTATGTTCGTCAAGTTTAAATTGTTTGACATTTCCCAACAAAAAAAATAATAAAAATAATAACGATAGTTGTAGTTTGTTTTAACTGGCGCCTGGACAAGTTCAACTGAACTTGAGCAGCTTGTGTGTATGTGAAAGTAAATTTTTAAATAGCTGTTAAAACTTAAGCAATTAACTGAATAACTAACTGTCTAACTTAAATGTATTAAAAAAAGGAACGTATGATAATTAAATAAAAACCTTCCCAGATTCTGCTGCAGTAAAAAATATTTAGCATTTATATAAATATAAATATGAATTTTTTCTAAGTTCTAATAATCAAAAATTTGTGGCTTTATGAAGATTTTGACTGACTGTAAATACTAAATAAAATACCGGCTGCAAAATTTCAAAACTACAAATAATTAAGAAGTAAAAATACTCTGTTTCCAGTATTAATTTGGAAGAATACATTCACTGTGACTTTAAAACATTCAAATATATTTTGATTTTGGAGAAACTCTTACCATTCCATGGACAGTTAGAAAGAACTTCCCAAGACAAATAAACCAATCCCAATTGTTTTCATACACAAGCAGAGCATACTAATAAAATAAAAATCCATCCTGAGTGTTGGCAAGTGTAAACAAAAGTGTCCCAAACAAATAACTTAAAATGAATTCTATAGTATATTAAATAAAATAAAAAAACACAAACATCATAAGACAACAACAAAAACAATATAGATGATAAGGCAGAAACTGTGAAACAAGTGAGAAGCGGACATCCTCTGTTTGTTTCCCTAAACTGTAGTCTCTAAGTTTTTGAGTTTTTCTCATGAAAATTGTCACAAATCTTTTGTGTTTTGATAAAGGCACTGGGGCGCAGCCAGCCCAATGGGCTGCTGCCCGCATCAAATGGGACTCCTAGCTGAAAATTTCAACAATGTCAGGATTTATTGTATGTAACACAAAATATAATTGTTGAAAATAGTTTACAAATTATGCGGTTGTTTTATGGATAGCAAATATTACTAAAACCGTTTGCTTAGTTATAAAATTGGAAAATCTAGCATCCCCTTTTGAATATCAATATGGAAAGCTGTAAAATTGAATAATTATCTGTTTTATAATAAAAATGTAATGCAAAACTTTCGTAAACATTTTCCAAGATTCGCATATTTTAAAATATTTACTTAAAAGGACTGAAAATAAAAATTTCAACTTAAAGACAAACATTTGCCTCGGGCCAAGTAGTAGATTTCGATCCGAGCAGTTGAGACAGCGCATCCATTGAGTGCTAGCCAATATTTCTTAGCCTTGTCAATGCCTCAGATCGCTGGCTACCAGTGCCACTAAAAGCGTGATGTGTGTGTGTCGGGTGCATGAACGGGTGGAGAGTGCGACGAGCAAGTTGCTTTTTGTTGGTATTTGCGGGATTATGTTGTTTACCCCGCCAGGCAGAAACGTAAGACAGCAGTCGAATCCACCTCAAGCGCCACGCTTTACATGACCAAAACTATAAGATTGTAGGCGAATAATGCCCAGCGGCCCCATATCTACCCAGCTAGCTCACACACACTCTCCCGCTCTCTCCCTCTCCCTCTCTCTCTGTCTCTCTTTTTCTCGCTCGCTGTCTACCTCTCTTTGTCTCGCTTGTTTGCTCTACTATGGGGAATAGTTGTGTAGAGATGCTTCCGTGATTTGTATGCGTTGCCACCATTGGCGTTACCGCCATCAACATGCCTTGGCTAATGCTGGCTTCAGGGTGCGGTGCTAGTGACATGGCGCTGCCACGTCAGCGTCGGAACGTTGTGACGTCTACCCACTGCCAGCCTCCACTTTCGTGGAGAAGCATACGTCTTGGACTAGAACTAGGAACGTGCACACTTCCCACTCCATGACCAACTCTCTTCACGATTCAGCTTCTTTGTGGCATAAAAATAAATGTGAGTTCTTCACAAAGTAGCACACTCTATACTACAATCGTGTCAAAGCTACACTGGTACGAAAGTGCCATTTATTGTGTGGTATTTCAACGGATATAATGCTTGTCAACTTTGTTTAGAGTTGATGTGTGTCATGTAGAAAAATGATTATTACAAAGTTGAGTAAAATATGGCTTGTGATAAGCAGAAAAATGCATCTCCATCTAGTACATTCTTTATCTTCATAACTCTTCCTATTGCACATCAATAGTTAATAGCCCATTAACATTATATTCGTAATCCACTCTTGAAACTAATCAATAAAGCATTTCCTTTTTATGTAAATAGTTATTTCATAGTCATATTCATCAAGCTTGAGCAATAGAATAATTAGTAAAAGGGTTATTTGGGATAGACAGAATGCATTGCTGTCAAGTTCATTTTATCACATTGTAACTCGACCTGTTTAATATCAATAGTTAAAAATTCCAAGAATATTTTGATCTCAAATACTAATCACTCTTGAAACTTATTAATAAAATATTGAAATTGTAGTTTTTCGACACTTTTTTTAAACAGTAGACCACGGTTTGGCACACCTTGTTTATGGTCTGACTCGAATAGGAATCGTTTTTTATAAAACAGAGCGACCACAAACAGCAAACAGCTAAAAGGAGCCAAAGCACTTTGGCATGACATTTTTCTAGCTCAAAAACTGAATAGAACCGCGTCGTCACCGTCATCCTTGTCGTCCCCATATTAGTTGGCACTGGCATGGGGCAGAAGACCCCTTCAACTTATGAGCGCCTTGCGGTTGCGAGTATATTATTTCGAGGTACTTTTTGGTATTTTTCTGCGTTACACCAAAAAATGCGGCCCCAAACATAAACATTTCTAATAAAACGAGGAGCTTTGCATATAGAGGAAAACGATTTCGTCGTCGACACAGGTTTATCTACAGCATTCTATCGCTGGTCTTACTCCCCCTCCATACACCACTCATGTGTGTGTATGTGTGTGTGTGTGTGGGTGTGTGTGTGTGTGTACATACATAGATATTAGTGCTTGCTTATGGTTGAGTGTGTGAGTGAATACCATGCTTTGTCGCATTTTAAATTAAGCTTCGTTATACTCTGTACGCATTTAAAGTGGCTAAAAAGGGTATAATAAAATTGGGCAAATATATGCGACACGCAGTGCCAGAAGTACACACTTCTGAACCCATAAAGTATATATATATATATATATATATATATAGCTCGAGTAATGTGTAAAACTGATATGTAAAACGCATTTTTAAGAGCAGTGACGTTGACTTTTGGCATAAACTCACTTGAAACATATATAAATGTCAAAAAAAAAAGTAATCAATTGTTCAAAAGGCGTTTAAGCAGTACTCAGACTGGCTGTGTGTGTGTGTGTGTGTGGCTGTGTGTATACACATACACAAAGAGTAGAGCACTTACTTGTTCATTTTCATTCTTAACGTTAATATTTCTTTAGAATATTTGGTTTTCCTTTGTTGCTTTTGTTTTCCATTACGTTTTGGCTGTCAGCTAAGTAAAATGTTTGAATTATCTTTTATTTGTCTTATTCTGCTTTTTCTTTTTTCTGGTCTTTTTTTTTTTTTTTTTGTAAAGCTAAGCAATTTTACGTTTTCCTACTCAAGCATTTTTCATAAATATATATATATATATATACATATATATCTTCTTTTTTTTATGGTAAATAGGCATATTTAAGTGGGGTCCATGTTTCATTTGTGAATTAGACTTGTGAGCCAAATAACATTTGGCATAGCGGGCAAATAACAAAATTCCGAGCACAAAAGTAAAAACCGTAAATGCTTCGTTAAAAAGTTAGTAGAAGAGGACAAAAACAAAAAAAAAAACAACAAAAAAAACAAACAAAAATCATTTAAATACTGCTTGTGAAAATATGACTTCTGTTAAAAACTCTTTTTATTGCAAGCTTCATCAAAACCATAAAAGAGGCACAAAGGGCAAGTGATGCACATTTGTTTTCATTCCTAAAGAAAGTTAAGTTATTTTTTCATTCTTTTCTTTTTATTAAGAGTTAAGTTATCTTTTCTTACAATTCCTTGTACGAGTCAAAATTTAAATATGGGGTATAATAAACTTGATAGAAAGTTCAAGTTAAAGTATATAAAAATATATATTTTTGATTAGGAAGAGACAAAGTTATATCCCTAAGACTGTCTCATGCACTGACTTTACTTTGATATTTAAGCATTTGTATAGTTTTAGCTTGTGTTTCTCTTAGTGTAAATGTCTGTGACTCCCATCATTTGCAGAGTATAGGGCAGCTCCCAGTCGGCTTATTCCGATGAGAGTACTCTTACTTGTTTATTAATGGCCGACGGGGATTCAGACAGCTGCTTTTGTTTGCTTTGAGACGTGCATCTCTTACAGCTTTAGAGTGCCAGGGTGGCTGCTTCTCTGATTTGAAACTAAGAAGATTTCGTTTCGTTTGCTTGAGTTGGCTCTCATGCTTCATTATTTGCCTTTAAATTTTCTTGTGGCACAAGCTTTGGATGCTTTTAAACATGCCAGATCAGCAGAGCCTGAAATGTGTTTTAGCGATTTGTGCCGCCAGCTTTCAAATGCTCCATATTCAATTTCAGCTGATTTAGTCATACATCTAAATACATTTTCGTGCGGA
Source organism: Drosophila macrothrix (assembly GCA_035042055.1). NCBI lineage: Eukaryota > Metazoa > Arthropoda > Insecta > Diptera > Drosophilidae > Drosophila > Drosophila macrothrix. The sequence goes on from JAWNLX010000604.1 coordinate 8,839,690, forward strand.
AAATGATTTTCGTTTGATGCCGGCAAAAAACCCATTTAAAGCCGCTGTTATTTTAAAACAGTTACAGGCACAAAATTTCATAACAATAATTAATTGTGGACCAGAATTGAGGCCCGGCTGCATCATATATAATCACTGGGGCATTATGTGGCTTATTGTTTGTTGCCTGCCCTAAATGGAAATTTGTTATGCAACTGCACTCTTTTGTGTATATATGAATTACATTTTAATAAGCGTATGCAAATCATAGGACCTCAAATAGAAAAGCGAGCCACAAAAATGTTAATTGTTTTGAGGGTTTTCAAGGGACCAACAACAGTTAAGTTGGTTATGTTGCATGCGTAATTAGGACAGCATGTGTAGCCCAGTCGAGCACACTCGGCCTTCCTTTTGAGTACACAAATAAGATCCGATGACTTTAACATGCAAAAGTGAATTTTTAAATGAATTCAAATGGTAAATAAACTACATAGTTACTTGCTGCTACAACATACAAGTAGAGCATTGATTACTCATAGAGGCGAACACATGTCTGAATGAGCTCATCCAAAAAGTGGTATGAATGTTCTTGGTACATGTCTGGATTACGACTTGGCAGATAAAACTGGCACACCCTCGAATAGGGTGAGGATAGTGCTGGGAGCGTGGACTTGGCCAAGACGAGAGCTGGAGTGCTCATCATAGTGTACGCCTTGCGGGACCACGCCCACACACATGAGTGTAATTCATGAGGCGAACATCGCTTTCCGGTTTTCGCTTTTCGCCTGACAAACTACATACACAATGTGCCCATAGATAAGAACGAGCGCAAAATGAATGAGCTCAACTGAAGCGAATGAATGAATCCCTCAACAAAATGCTGGCCATCCATGAGTATAAACTGGCCACTGTGCAATCAACTGAAAACTGCCCACAAAGGGCAGATGTAGCAGAAGAAGAAGAAGAAGAAGTGGGAGTAGTCGTAGGAGAAGCAAGGCTGCGGGCGTCTGCAAATAAATGTAGACAATAAGTAAATTTTTGGATGACTTGATGTTCTTGATCAGCATGTGCAAATGGGCCATAAGTTCTCCATTGTCATTGTTAACGGCTTTGGCAATTATTTAATTGTGATTCAAAACGCAATTGCATGTTCAAATTGGCAATTGAGTGTGGCTCTTGTGGCTGTCTTATTATTATCCTGTTCCCATAATCGAATAATATATTCGACCCACTTATTGCTATGCACTCTGCGTTAGTATCTGAATATCTGAATATCTGAATATTTATATTGCCTGGCTCTCTTTTCTGAATGCATAATGATGCATTTTGATTCGAAATTACATATTCAGGTCATCGTTGTATTATTTCAATAGCGCTCAATATTAAAAATGTTGTGTTTAAAATGAGAACGTATTCCACAATTCGTGCTAACTGGGCGTATATGTGCTGTGGCATCACTTTTAAAAATAAATGCAAAAACTGCAGAAAATATACATAAATAAACATTTCATTTTAGCTGTGATAATAAATTAAAATAATACTTTATATGTTTATATTTGATTTGTTGCAGTTATCGAAACGTCCGCATGAGCTGGGGCAGATGAAGGAGCTTCAACTCAACAGACAACATATTTAATAGGAAAACAACTTGCAAGTTTCACATAGCAACCAGAGCCACTCTTGGCACAAAATACACTTTCCAAAATGCCAACTATGAAAATACTGGTGGCTAAAATATGCATTTTAACATTGGTAATTGTGAATGTTGTTGGCGTAACATCGGCAGAAGCAACAACACCATCAATTACAACAACAACAACAACAGCAACAGCAACAGCAACGCCAACAGCAATACCAACTATAACTAATGACTCTCATAGCAGCCACGCCTTCAAAGTTTCAGAGGAAATACAAATTGGGGTTGTGGGTGCACCACTCACCACATCTACGTCCACGTCAACGGCCACGCCCACAACAACAGCCACAACCAGCACACCGACAACAGCGGCAACAGCACCAGCCGCAGCAGCAGCAGCCGCAACAACAACATCAGCAGCAGCAGCAGCAACAACAGCTGCAGCAGCAGCAGCGTCCATCGTCAACGGAAATGAAGCCGGCAGTCAAATCAGCAATGGCGAGATAGCAGTTGCAACAGCAACAGCGCCAACAACCACAACGGAAGTTGCAGATGCAGCCACCGAAACAACAGTAACAGCAACAACAACAACCATGCCAGAAAGTGAGGCAACAACGGATGCAGCAGCCACAACGACGGATAAGTTAATGACGACAAACGTGCCGCCACTTGTATCGCTGGGCAGCGTTTTTGACAGACTCTATCGGATCAAGCTGAGCCAGCCGGAGTCAGAGCCAGAGCCAGAGCCAGAACCGGAGCCGGAGCCGGATAACTCTGAACCGGACTCCGATTCGGAGTTGGATATTGGACACGATGCTGACACTTTAGCAGCGCGCTTGCAAATACAAATGCAGGCAGCGGAATCATATCAGGTGGCCGAAACCCTAGCCGATCTTAATGAGGACGAACGGAAGCGCTATGGTGTCCTCTTGGCCCAACAGCCGGTGGCAAGTAAGCTCAACATTGTCGACTTGTATCCGTTGCAACTGCAAGACTTTCAGCCTATATTGCGTGACAATACAAATAATGATGAGCAGCACACGGTTTTTACACGGCCCGATAATGCCGAGGAGTATCGACAGAATCTAATGCCCAATGAGGTGGAAATGCAAGCAGTTGTCAATCAGCTAACAACAAGGAATCCAACTGCAACCCCAGCAGCAACAGCAGCATCAGCAACAGCAGTCCCATTGATAACTACTACGTCAAGTTATTTTACCGGCAAATTGCTGGCTGAGCAGGATGACTTAATAACGGAAATCGAGCGTAAGTTTCAATTGAAAGAAACTACAACCAGAGCAGCTCCCACCACAACAGCAACAGCAGCAGCGGATGCATTGCCCAAATTGGCACCTGGCGATAGCTTCATTGATCGGCGTGTAAAGAAGAGCTTCGAGTTCCCAATGCAGCATCGGGCTAGCGATGTTATGGCACTGCCACACATTGACTTTGCCAACACCAAGTTTAATACGGATGCAAATGATAGCCCCAATGCCAGGATATCCTCGATAGCAGCATCCGCTTCAGCCGCTTTTGCGTCACATCCTGAATTCTCCACGACCAAGTTCTACAACAGCAAAGAGTTGTACAACGAAATGTTGTCGATAAATAATAAACGCAAGTTAATGAAAGAAATTCCTACAACGACAGAGGCAACTGCAAGCAGCAGCACCAGCACCACCTCCAGCACCAGCACCAGCACCAGCACCAGCACCAGCAGCAGCAGCAGCAGCAGCAGCAGCATTATAAAGTCATTAAGGACCACAGCGACGAGCGAAGGATTTCGGCAAAGTTCGGAGCAACTGCGTCAACGTGAACTCATTAGAGCAAGCGAAACCACAAAGTTGGATGGGAGCGGCAGCTCGACAACACCGATGCCGACGCGACGCGTGACTTTGACGTCCGCAGTGGAAAGTTTTGACAGCGCAACAACAGCAAGTACTTTGACTAGCACTACAGTGAAGCCAAGAAAATACGAAAAGGAGCTTAAGCGAGCTAAATTATTGCTCAAAGCTCTAACGCCACCCGTTGTCGATAAACAGCAACAGCAACAACAACAGCAGCAACAACAGCAGCAACAACAGCAGCAACAACAACAGCAACAGCAGCAGTTTGAGAAACTGGAAGTGGTGGCAGCCAAAGTCAAAATAACAGCAACTGCCCCAACGAACATGGAAAGAGCTCATCAGGCCGCTAATCTTACTAAATCGGCTTCAAAGCCAATTGGGCGGCCGCGTATTTTAAGTCGCCTGCAGGAGAAAATCAATTCGCTTGAATGCGACATTCAAAATGTGCCCCAGGACTCGCATCTGTGGCGTGGCAACGAAACGCACGAGCTCCTTCTGCCCATTGTGGTAAGTTCCAAGAAAAACAAGTTCAGGTTCTTCACTAAGGTAATCTAGTTGAGCGTGTTCGACTAGTAGTTATCCTATATGCAAATGCTGCCATACGCTTAACACACTCTCCACTTTTGGCTTAAAACTTTATGCCTCGTATAGGCTCCGATTATATGATAGACAGACAAACAGTCGGACAGTTTATGACTGAGCTCGTCAACCTAATCAAGGGTATACATAATTTATGAGGTCGGATATGCCTTGTTCTGTTCTTGGCTGTTACCAGCATTTGCACAATTTCAGGGCACCCTTTGTACCGACTTTTATTTGCTAGAGGGAATAAAAAGTCAGCATTAATGTTATGCAAAGCACACATTGAACCTTTTTATACTCTCTACCTATAATATTCGTTCAAAAAAAGGAATATACAATTTGGAGCACATAAATTTGCTGAGTTAAAGAGTCACCTCTATAAAGTATAAAGTTAATATGTCGCCATTTCTGTTTCGCCGGGTATAAAAGTTATTAACCATAAATACGAATATAAATTGCATTTACAAGCAGCTAAGCACTGAGCAAAGCCCGAGTAAAGGTCATCTCCTAGTCGAATTCACTCGCTTCCTGCCATCTTACCTTTTTTTTTTAATAAGTATTTTGTTAAAGTTAACATAATGCTGGCACGTTTTAATTAAATGCATGACAAGCAGAAAAAGCTTAGCCCACTTTTACTGATCAAAGGTAAACAGAAAATCAATTTGGCTGTTTCTTTTTTTTATTAACGAAGCAAATGAGTGCGGGCTGTAAAAAGCAGAGGGCGACTTTCAGATGTTGTTAATTAAATGGCTTTTGAACACACTTAAAAGGCAATATCAAAGTCCAGTTAAACATAGCCTTGGGAATGCCCATTGTGTTTGGGTCTTTTTTCAAAAGCCTGTACTCTCTGATACGGACATTGTGGATTGGATGGCTTGATTTATGGCAAAATAAACAGGACATGCAAAGGACATATGCAGAGAACATGGATGGCTGTTATACGAGCAGCTGGGGCTAAACATTGAATGGCCCCTTTACGTTTTGTAGTTTCACAACAACAGCTGAAACTACATTATTTGTTTTACATTTTATATTCACATTCCATTTTTATATTCAAACAGAAGGGACTCCTTAGTATTTCCTTTAACTTGTTTGGGCTGCTTCCTTGTCACACATGTCACATGGATATGGCCAAATAAAATGCCAATCAATAATTTCTCTTGGCAAGCAAATCAGCTTGCTGACTGGATAACTCAAGAAACGATTACCTTTTTTTCCATCTTTCTTTCTTGTTCTGGGTTGATTCGAGAATCCCAAATGTTTGCTTTCTGTCTGAGTGATTGACTGTGCTGTTATTGGTTGTTTACCCGTTAACAAAAGTCCTTTATATTGCTTGTTATGTCTGATTAGATGGTATGCTAAGCTGTGACATCTGAAATTAGCCAAGTTATTAATAATAAGCGAGCCTTTGTCGAGAATGTCCGCTTATGAGATATCTGGGATAACCAAACAAAGCTTTGTTTTCATACATACAGAAGTATGTTAGAAGGTGTCCCTTCTTGTTTTTATATATTCCATTGCATAGCGAACAATAAAAGGCAAAAGCATCGTACATTTTATATCCGATACAAGCCATTAAAATGACGTAAATTTCAGCACTGACAAATCCTTGGAGCAAATAAAAACTAAACCGCCTCAAATTGAGCAAGAAATTTGTAAATTTGCAAACGAGACCCTAACAGATGGCCACAAACACACAATTGTATACCCTCGCGGAGGGCATTCTGAATTTGTCACAAACTGTGTAACACATCTAAGAATACGTATAAATATTTATAAAGTACATATACAATCGACCAATAAATGAGTGGTTGTTGTATGTGGGCCAAGGCCAGGGTGTTTAGTCCTTCGGCAGCCCGGAGATAACTGTTCTTTATTGTTATTGTAACGGATGTTCGGTGCTCATAGGCAGCTTGTGTGTGGTTTGACCCAAACTAATAAAAAGTATAATCATTCAGTGGATCTATGCATATGGTTTGGATTAAATGCTTGCCTCATATCAGGCGCCTTACCCGGATTTTGGCCCAGGAAATAAACATAAATCCCGACACCGGCACACAAAACGAAATGAACCTTGGACAAAGTTTATTAGGTTCGACGTGGTTAGTATGTAAATTTGTTAGGCTTTACTTAAAAAAACAAAAAAAAGAAAGAGAAAAATAAATAAATAAAATAAAAGGAGACAGGACACAACTCTGCTTTAGAGAACGACATGAAACTAAAATTAGAAAAGTTGTTAAATTATTCAGTTAACCGTTTTCAGTTTTTACATTTGCCATTTTGCCTTGGTTTGCTGGGCTTTTGCGGTAAGCAAACCACACCAAATGCCGACCGAAAAAAGCAACAGACCTTTTAGTCCCCTTTGACTGTTAACTTTCAGAATAAAACACATTTGCGGCTTTAGTTCCAAACCCCGTCCTTATTTCATTGCTGATAATATTTAACTAGTAATTTCATCACTCTCCTCTCTCGCAGACCACCGAACATTGCAAGCCCGGCGAGCAGTGTGCTCCCAACTTTCTCACGTGGGATGGCGAAGCCGAAATCCAATCCGGCGATATTTTGATTGTCGAAATCAATGATGCGATGCTGTACACGGCCAAAAGAGAGAACAGCACCAACAGGTAAATGTGATATGAGAGCACTTATAACTTGTGTGTATCTTTATGTGTATATTGTAACCCTGGTTGGGTAATTGTGGATCAGCTTCCAGCTAAAAGCTGACTTCTTGTAATGTTCTAGTTGCTTGCATAACACTCATGAAACGTGTAATTAGAAGTGATTAAAGTTTACTGCGATGCATTTTTTCCATGTTGAATTTAAATTAAGGCAAACATTATTTTTTTTGATTGCTCTCTTCTTGTTTTGCTGCCACATGTTTGTAGCAAGAGTAATTATCGCTAAGTGAGGAATCTGAACACAGTTTTTGGACCGTGAACCTTGGGGAATTGATGCTGTGGCAAATGTTAACGCAACGTGATGCAAACAAGTTAAAACGCTGTGACCGTAAATTATATCCGATTTTGCCATACTCTATATTTAAGTGGAAAAGAGCATACCATGCGTCTATTAGGTTGTATAAGATTAAAGTCAAATGTGCTGTTTTAAGCCAAAATAAAGTTTCATTTCCTTCGCGAACCGATTATAGAAATTTCAATAAACGTTCACTGTCTGAATGGATTTGGTTCTTTCATTTCTCGAAGTGCAATTTCTTTCTATTATTCGCAAGCAATTGTGAATTAATTTTTAATAAAAATTCAATTGATGCCGTTGTGCATGTGCACCATCCGTGCGTGTTTGAATGTACACTCAGAGAAGTATCGCCCTGAATTTTAGAATATTCCCAATTCCCAAAGTTCATCTTATTATTCGGAAGGTAAATTTTTAAAGCGGCTGGTTGCGTCTTTCAAAAAGAAATAAAGAATATTTCTAATTTCAAGCATTTTTGTTACTTATATTTTCATTAAAAATTATTACTTTAAAATTGTATAAACATTTTGGATAATTTATAAATTTATATTATTTACTTTATTATATGGAAATTGTAGCCCGTGAGCCTTCCATTGCGAGTTCGCCAACTGTAAACTTAAATTGAGCAGTGAAGAAAGTAAATTGCATTACTATTTTCTTAATTTTAGAAATAATTTTATATGAAAACTACGATTTATTTCCTTTATTTTTGACAAATATTTTGTATTCTTAAGAAATATAGTTTTGAAAAACAATAAAAAGCATTTCAAACTTTCAGAAATTTGTTTCGAATATATTGTAAATATTTCTAAGAAAAAAACCAGCACATTTGATTCGTTTTCAGTGCAACTTTCAAAGTGCTACATTTCTGGCCAATTTTCGCTGAGTGTACATATTTCGAAGTGCGTACTCATTTTCATAGAATTGCCCGCTATTGTGTTATACTGTTAACAGCCAAATTGTCCATCGATCGTTGCTATGACAGCTATATAAAGCAGATGTAGGCTTTTCGCCTCTGCTGACTTTATTATTTATGTGTCTATTTAAAGTACGCTTTAATGCTCATTGAGACGTGTGTGTTCTACAGCTACAGCTTATTATATAAAACATTAGGGGCGTTTTATTGATTTTACTTTAGCACATTTACGCAGGGGCGCCCTAATAGTGTGTGTGTGTGTGCCTTTGTGTGTGTGTGTGTTTAGCTGACTGGTGGGCTTGGAGCATAGAGCAGTCCACCTAACAGTTCCACAGGTCGCTATTTGGTGTGGCTTCGACACGTTTTGCCATTACCATGCCCTTTTTACAGTTTATTAAATTGTTTTTTTTATTTTTTTGTCCTTCCTTTATGTCTGCTCGTTCTCCTTCCACACGCATTTTACCATTACTGCTCGATATGCTTGCGAGTGTGTGTGTGTGTGTGTGCCTGAGTCTGTTTGTCTATTTGTGTGTGTGTGCTTGTATAAGTATATTGCATATTTTTGTTTGCTTTCTTTCATTTATGTATATTTTGGTGTATTTTTTGTTTACGTTATAACGCTGGTAAATCTCTTACAAACTGCTTGAATTAATGCTAGTCGGTTGCTTTTCTAGTCCCTGGATTCTACTCAGCCCACCTACGAGCAAACTTTCCGCTGACCATTAGTCATTTTGCGGGCCAGAGAACGGGTATCAAGAGTCTCATAAAAAAAAAGAAAATGTGCGGAGCTCAGCTGCTGGACCCTTTGCTGTTAAAAGGTTGTGGCAATTATCACGTTTCTCTTTTCGTTTTTTGCTGCTGTCTCCTGTTACACTTATCTTTATCGTGGTCCACGCTACACACACATGTACACCAATAAACTTTTAAGTTGAAAAAAAAAAAAATAATAATAAATTGCAAGCTCGTCAAAAAAGATAGGCGCTGCTCTTTGAACTCTGTGTTGAACTTTGCGCGTTGGCGCAAATTAGCCTGAAGGCCCATAATTCAGCGCATAAGTTCAATTTAAGTTGCTTGGGGCCAAATGGCGAACCGTCCGTCACAAAGGCTGCTGGTTGCTGGTTGCTGGCTGTTGACTGTTGTTGTATACTCCAGCAAGACCACACAACAATTTGGTTACGTGTGAGAATTGTGCAAGTTGTAGAATGAAGCAGGGCAAAAAAAAAAACCTAGCACACAATTGAGCGTGAGCAAAATAAAAAGTTAAGTAAAATGAAAAGTTGCCAACTATGAAAATGAGATGTCAAAAAAGTTTTTATTATCGATTTAATATGTGTGTGTGGGCGTCACGACTAGGGAACAGGCCATGGACAGGGATATGGAGAGGGGAGGAGCACAGCTAACAAATGTGTGCCACCAAAAAAAAAAAAAATAGCAAGCAAATAAAAAAAAAGAATCAAAACGTTGTGAACGTGAAGCAAGTGAGATTGCAAATAGATTGCAAAGTGCTGGAAGTGAAAAGTTTTGAGGTCCCACTTTTCAATCTTCGCCCCTGCATTGTTATACCATCTGACAGTGACACAAAGTACATTGAGAATTCCATTGACCTTTATTTTTGGTCCAAATATTTGAAGTGGCATATTGCTATTATGCAATTGAGTTTTATTGTCATTATCCACTTACTTTTAATATGAAATCAATTGGTTTATGTGCATAAGAGAAGGGTCCGAAATGAGATCAGTCTCGAGGGGAATTCGCTTTTTCGTATTCTTCTTCTTTTTTTTTTACATCGACCTATATATGTCCAATAAACGCTTGTAAACCACAGGCAATGGAAAAAAGCATTTACTTTTTGGCTGCATGCTGTTTGCGATATTGCAAAGTTTTCGTATTTGTTTGTGACATGTGGTTTTTGGGACACTGTGCTGTGATACCAGAATACGAGGTGTGAGTTTAGAAAGGTGAAAAACTTTCCACAGCCTGCGGCTGTTTGCTTAGAGTTTTCAGCCATTTAATGGCATTTGGAAAATTCCAAACAGGACTACTTTAATTATTTGTTTTACTTAATCAAACAATACAATACGCATACCTACTTGAGTAAAGTGCTTGTTTATTTTTTGGCTGCAAATTGAAGTGCACATAAAAAAGAGCAATTATTGTATTTATTTATAGTCAGTTTAAAGTTGGTTGGTTATCCCCACGGTGGTCGTGAGTAACATTCAAGGCCCGAATATTAAGGAGATGCTCGTAAATAGTTGCCAGCTAATTTAATTTCCGCCTTGCGCTATTTCATTTCCGCCAACAAAGTGGCCAAGCAATGCTTATAAATAAATTTCAATTAATTACGTACACAGCAAGATGAAAGACAAGAAAACGCCTGAGTGCACCATCATATTTATAACTTACTTAACCTCTCTCTCTCTCTCTCTCTCTCTCTCTTGCTCTTTCCTTTTCTCTTTCTCGTTGTGTAACCCGCATTCTTCATATTCCATTCTGCTCTACGGCATACATTCAACATTACTTCAATCAATTCAACTGTAGCCAAAGCGCCGCCCATGCCGCCCAGGTCTACCAAGTGACGCGTTCGGGACACGAACATTGCGATGTTACCGAAGGTGTGCTCCTGGACATAACGCCGCTGGTGGTAGATGGAAGGAAACTGGTTACACTGTATGATAAGGACCTCACAGAGGGAGTTAACTTGTTAATTGGTAAGTAGACCTCGCCTCAAAACGTTCATTAACGTGTTTGCTCAGCTGATGCTCTTGCTGAGCATGCTCAACTTTATGTACCATCTTAGTCTATCTTTGATAAAAATCAGCATCTAATTAAGTTATTAAAGCGTACATTTAATTTGTTTTAAATACTCTAATATATTTCGAATCTCGTCGGAATAAAAAACACTTGAGCTGCCAGCGAAAAACATATGTAAAATATACAAAGACATCAGCAAACAATAACAATTAATGCACTTATATATTGAGATAATATTTTATAATTTATATATATTTTTATTAGTTTCTTAAATAGAGAAAAGCTAGTTAAATTGTGAATACAAATATTGATAGAGTATCAGTGCTGCGACTTGACTATGCCACATTAAATTTCTTGTTTTTCATTTGCCTCTGCGGCAGTTTTTAGCCTAGACCGGGCGACTTTAATTAATTTCACAACCCTTACACTTTTTTATTTCATTTTTTCTTTTTTTGTACATGTATCAATAGTGGTGTCCGAGCTGTGGGGAGCACAATGTGTGCGCCTAAAGGTGACCACAAAAACCGACAATTGCGGCGAGAACGCCGACTGCTCCGGCAAGGGTATATGCTATTCGAACGGCATCATGGAGGAGTATGAGTGTCAGTGCTGCAGCGGTTTTGCGGGTCCCCATTGCGAGGAGATCGATGCCTGCAACCCCAGTCCCTGTACCAACAATGGCATTTGTGTGGACCTCTCGCAAGGACACGAGGGCAACTCGTATCAGTGCTTGTGTCCATATGGTAAGGTCATTAGTGATAGGGGCTCACCCATGCCCGTCCATTACCCGCGCTGTAAGCTAATTGTGTTAATCCGCTTAAATCCCCATTTGGGTCCGTACATCTTTTGTTTCCGACACAGGCTATGCGGGCAAAAATTGTCAATATGAATCGGATCCATGCAATCCGGCCGAGTGTATGAATGGTGGCAGCTGCGTGGGCAACTCAACACATTTTCGGTAAGTGAACGCTGTCTATTCCTAACGTTAAGACAAACTCTGACTCGCATTCTCATATTTTATTCAATCGAAGTTAAGGCTCTTTCAATCAAAAGAACTGGACGTCCAAATACCCCCAAGACTCGTCTAATAATATCTATACAAATTGATATGTATTTGACAGGTGCGATTGTACACCGGGATATACGGGTCCAGTCTGCCAGCACAGCCTGAACGAATGCGAATCCTCGCCCTGTGTCCATGGCATTTGTGTGGACCAAGAAGACGGTTTTCGCTGCTTCTGTCAGCCAGGTAAGTAGTACAGCTTTGTGAGCCCATTTCTTTTAATTTAAATAGCCTTCTTCAAACACCTCAAGTGAAAGTAAATTTGAAACGTTGATGAATATTTCAATTATTTGAAATAGGGAAATCAATGTCTGCCACTTGTCAAATGTCAATTGTCAACTGTCGATTGTCGATTGTCGATTTCTATGTTAATTTCAGTACGCATCCACAAATTTTGAACGAAATGTGGCAATATAGTCGGCACTAAGGCACATAAATTATTTCATTGGCACAAACACAATTTGCATAAATCGCCCCCAATCACAATGAAAATAAAATGAAAAGAAAGAAATGAAATGAAATGAAATGAAAAGAAAAGGCATCGATTGGGGGCCCAAAACTCCAAAGTTGCCAACTCTTGAGTGTCACACACAGCCAGTTCTCGTTGAAATTTCCATTTCATTTGCTTTGCACATTTACATTACACCCAACTACACATTTAACACCCTCTCCATTTCTCGCACCATTTTGAATGCTTGCAGGCTTTGCCGGCGAACTGTGCAACTTTGAGTATAATGAATGTGAATCGAATCCGTGTCAAAATAGCGGCGAATGTATCGATCACATTGGGAGCTATGAGTGCCGCTGCACCAAAGGCTATTTGGGCAACCGTTGCCAAATGAAGGTGAGTGCCACATACAAAAGTCAGGCAAGGCTACACAATCTGAATTTCATCTTGAGTATATGCGAATCAATAAACCACAGAGTAAAAAATGTGCATCTTATATAAGCTGGAAGGCGAAAGTATTTTATGGTGTACTCAAGAAAATTAAACAAAACAATTATCTTATGCAAACGAGTGCGAAGACTCACAGCTGAATAAGGCATTCGCACAATTTCGTATTCAGGCAGCGTCATAATGTTTCAATCATAATTAACAATTTATCTTATCTTATCAAGATGTAATTTCTCAAAAGCCAGTCACTTTTCCTCTGAGATACTTAACACCCCTGTGTAAATATGTATAATTGAAAATGAAGCAATATGCCAGCTGTCTGAGATATGCAGAGGATTAAATACTCTTATCATTTTTGATAAATTGTCCATGTATTATGGCTGGGTTCAGTGTATACCTCTAGACTAGTGCATTTGGATTCCAGATGATTTATATGGAAATTGGCTTGCCCAAAAAGATATATGCCGGAAAGTATGCTTGGATATATTTTACAAAAAAAAGATCATCTTCAACAAGGGTATTCCTTGGAAGAGAATTTATCATCTGTCGATGCCGAGGATATGGACGCTGATTCATTAAATTTTCTTTCGCTGATATTTGCATAACACATATATGCATATGTCAATATGAGTGAGAAATACCCACAAACGTTCTGTGAGGGGGGGAAATACAATTTTGGAATATTTAATGGAGAGTGGCTTTTACCAGATGCTTTGAGTTTTTCGCTTGCAATTGTTCTCCGTTTGTTTTAGGTTGATTTCTGCGCCAATAAGCCGTGCCCCGAAGGACATCACTGTATTGATCATGGAAATGACTTTAGCTGCGAATGCCCAGAAGGTCGCAACGGACCGGATTGTAATCAAATGCCACGAACGGTAAGTCATGATTTATGCACTGAAAGCTTGCGCTCTTCGCCCAAATGGCTTCCTGTTAAGACCGGGCGGTTTACTCTACAAACAGTGGATGGCGAACGGTGGTTTTGGGTTGGGTTGGGGTATTCAGGTTGCGGGGGTACTGGACATGCCACCTCTAGGTGCATAGCAAAAAGCCCAAAACACACACACAATTTGCTGGCATCGAACTAAAATCTTAATATACACATACATATTGGCACAGTTGTACGACATGCATATACAATGTGTGTGTGTGTGTGCTGTGTGTGTGTGTGTACGTGTGTTGAATATAATGGTTTAAGTTTCTGCTCAATGCCAGTTTGTAATTGTAGTCCGTTTCGTTGGCCATTGTTAAATGTTGTTGGCTTGCATTCGTGTTCTGTGTATTTTAAGCTGATTTACGCCTTTACAGTGTTTTCCATGTTCTACTTCTAGCTGCAATCAGTTAATGTGTGCTCAGCTTAAGGCTATAATGTGCTCTCAGCTTAAGCTTCTATGGGAACAAAGAAAAAGCATCATTGCTATTAAAATATAAATTAAATGATGCAATTTCCCAAAGTGTCAAAGATTTCTGCCGCTGACAAACAAGATAAATGAGCTTGGCTCTCAGGCTTCTATGGCAATTAATATATATCGCAATTGTTTTATTGGGAAAATGTAGTACTTAAATAATTGAAATTGGAATTGGGTTAGCTAAAAGCCCGACAAGGAAGAATCTTTTAATATTTATTTAAATTTAAAATAAGGATACAAATTAGGTTATACAAAATGAAACGGAAAACATTCTATTAAAGATGTATGACAAATAAAAGTGGGCGTATTGAAATGTAAAATGATCCAACTGTTATTACAGAGCTGGGGGAACCCAGAAAAACCCAATCAGACCAAATAATGGGAAACAATAATAATATTTTTAAATATTCCACTTTCATTACTTTGTAAAATCTGAACCGATTTTCAAAAGCAATTGTTGTTAGTTGATCATGTTTTGTCACTTTTGCGAATTCCCCTCAACATTCTTCTTAACTCTTTTATGCTTTTGCTAACCAACATTTCTGGTCGCTCTTTGAAATGACATTGTCAAAATCTGACTATCTAACTGTATTTAATTACAAACTTTGTCTGCCTGTGCTTTAAGCAAGAGTTCAAGCTATGTTCACTAATTAACTAAGTATACTTTCTGAAAAGCTCTATTCCGGAGAACGAAGGCATGACTGCAACAGAGCTTAATTAAGCCGCTCCCACCAAGTCCTTAATAGTTAACAAACAAGCCACTTCATAACATTTAATGAACACTCTATGACTTGATAATTTGTGGTAGCAAAATAGAACTTAACAAAATGTACATAAATTTAGCGTCAGAGCACCATAATTAAAGCTTTGCACGATGATGGACATGTCCACTAACCGCAAGTCGAGGCTGCTCAGCAAATCCATCTCCGGAGCGGTTTTTTGAGGCCAGAAAATTGCCAACGACAGACAGACAGACTGACTGACTGACTGACAGACAGACAGACAGGACGTCAGTGTCAGCAACAGAAACCTACGGTGGGAGTAGTTAGTCTATAGTTAGGAGTTGTGTCTTCCAGCAGCGGCAGGCGGCAGGCGGCAGGCGGCAGGCGGCAGCGTTGATGATGCCGCTTGATGTCGGATGTCTGGTTACTGTTTTTGCTGATGAGATGCCTCCACTGGCGGTGTGGCCAGGCGCCAGCAAATTAATTACATTTTACTTTGGCGCAGAATTATGAGTGCGCGTTAATATTTAACATGCCAGCTTCACACTCACTCTCCCACCCAGAGATCCACAAATTAATTGTTAGTTAGTGTAGCGCAAATATGCGTACGTGTCTGCACTGAGAGAAAAGCCGCTGTTCTATGTTAACGACGCTTGATTTATACACAAAGTTATCACATATTTTGTGTACCATTAGCATAAAAATATATAGAAATGATACAATAAAGTTGTGCAAAAATAGCAGGCTAATAAAGTTTATATATTCTCCATCATCATTGGTCGATTCAATTTAGGAATCTATCTCCATCTGTCTGTCTATAAGATCTATATATACCCAAAATTTTCAATTATAAATTATCGTATATCATACTCAGATCAAGTTTATTTCATTACAGCTATATTTTTCAAACTTAGTTATATATTAGAAGCCACCGGATCGTACTTCTATATCATATAGTTGTCATAGGAACAATCGACGGAAAGATGAGTTTTAAGTAGGTTCATCGAAATAGTAGTAGACATATGCGGAAGCAGCCAGTCGTGAAACGGAAAAACTGTAAACAAAATTTGTTTAAAGTGTACGAAAGCGTAATACTATTTGGAAGTTCGGTTTTATCGATAACTTCCACCCTAAACGAGATATAGATGAAAATGGATTACCGGTTAAAAAAAAAATGCAAAATTGATTAAGATTGGTTAACAAAATGTGAGTGCGTTGAGATCGGGAGTAATCGACTACGGAATACTCTGACAGCAGTGCGATAACCACTGATTACAGGTGACCAATAAGCTTCTCGGGGAGTGGAAGGGGTGACTGTTTTTGGTGCGGCTTCAGAGTATAAAAATGAGAGAAAATGGTATATTCAAATCAATCAAATTATCCAGCATTACACAAATGTGCACTTACAGCTGTGTGAGCAGGAGTCGAGCGCTCTCGACTACTGCAGTCTTATTTATTTTTCTCTCAGAGTGTATTTATGATAATAGTTAGCAAAAGCGATAACTTTCTCAGTACTTTCAGCAGTGTAGCGTGAATCCGTGCACTCATGGCGGCACCTGCTGGTCGAGTGGGGATAGCTTCTACTGTGCCTGTCGTCCCGGATACACGGGCACAATGTGCGAAGGTAAGTAAGTGTCTATGCTGTGCTTATTAACACGCTGGCCATCCACCAATCCACCTATCCAACTATCCACCTATTCCCCTGCATCCGGCAAATGATGTATGCAAAGCTCCCGTGCGACGTATCTAAGCCATGCAGGCCAGTCGCGATTCCCCAAATGGTACCCAAATGAACTAACCATTTATATTCATTTTTGTGCCTGCAGATGAGTTTGTGGTGGAGACTGTCGTGAGCTCCAGTGAATTTATTGTCGACGATGTGAACGCCAGAAATTTTAATGACAAAACTTTCGGTTCATCGGCTGTGCTTAAGAGTCCCATTGAATTGCATAATGCATATTTTGCGGCTGGTGTTCTGGCGGCCGCAATTTTCATCGTTGCCATTGTGGTAAGTTTTCAACACGCACACACAATTTACATTCACCCTTTATCAGGAGACTATATGTAGTACGAGGGGCTGACCAACACCGAAATTGTACATTGCGGTTGTCGAAAGTGCGCAAGATGCCATTACATATTCATATTCATGTTTTTCCACTTTCTGGATGCTTTTTTTTGTTTTTTTGTTTTTTTTTTTGTGTGTAGCCGAATTCTTCGACAAAGTTTAATCGAGCAGCAAGTTTACAGAAATATGCAAATGTATGCGCAAAATATCTTCCTAGATAAATTCTTAAAACAATTGAGCACTTAACTGCTCGCAATTAGTTTTCAAGTCGATTTAAAGTGATTGTGAGACAATTTACATCATAATTGTTTTGCACGTTTTTGTTTTGGTTGACGCTTAAATAATTAATTCTTCGTTTGCAGAGATAAACTATGCAATTAAAAATTGCCAAACGAAATGTTGCGCAAACTTATCTTTATTTGCAATCTCTTCAAAGAGGACATTAAACGAATCTTTAATGCCATACCTAATGATTTTTCTGCTCATTTTATCCAACGGTTACAACCAGGTCACTATTTGTCATTGCAACGTGAATCAGACATACCGCAAGTTCTCGACGCGTTCCAGTTCATTTATACCCATTTTGGGTTTCAGTCGGCGACCCAAGTTGCAAGGTGCACTCAATAAACATTGGCTAAGTGGCAAGGGTCTCAATGCGCCCACTGCAGCAACTTCACAGCGTGACGCAACCTCTGCGGCAGCAACAGCAGCAGCAGGCAGCCATCCACAATCGGTGCAGTCGACGCGTCATTTGCCATCCAAGCCAAATGGCAGCAGCTCCCAGACTCAGACAACGCTCGGTGGACAGCTGCAGGAGCGACCATTTCAGCGACACTTGGCCATGAATTTCGAGAATGATATGTACTATACGGTGGACTTTGCTGAGAACTCGCAAAACTCGCCACTAATACAGTGAGAGTCGGCTGTCGACGGAGCCACGGTTGCAGTTGCGACTAACGATGATGGCTGGTTAGTTAAATTTACAAAGGAGCGCCTTTCACAGCAGTAGTGCAACTCTATTACTACTAATAGGTGCTCATTCATTTCGTATAATAATAATAATAATAATAATAATAATAATAAATTTTGCAATAATTCAAAGATTGTCGAGCAAAAACAGTATTGTTATTATTAACTAAAAACACATATTTAAAGTGGTCAGCAAATGAACTTTATGATTACTCTAAATGCATATTTATGGCGAGTATAGCATAATTAATAGGCTTAACATCTTGTGTACTTACTTTACTTGAGTCAATCAAACACACACACACCACAACGTAAATATAAAGTATACGTTGCTTGTGCAACTGAGGTTACACAACACAGATAATGCTTCAAAATTATGTAAATGCGTGTAGTGAACTCAATATTATGTAATTGCAACGTATGCTATTGGATCATTTGCATTATTCAATTTAATGGTGGAAGCCGCAAGAAGTGCAATTTATTTCAGGAGCGACAGACTTTAATCTAGTTGGTAACATTTTACACATATTGTTGCTTGATTTAATGAAACCGCAAAAAATAATTCGTGTACACATTTTTTTTATTATTTCATTTGGCTTTATCTGAGAGTGAGTGCATTTATTTATATAATAAATAATTGCAATAAAGATTTGTTAAAAAATGCGTATGTTGATTAATATCAACAAAATTTTGCTATTAATTTAATTTGCATAATCTGGTTTGTTCGTACTTTTGCGCTGGTCTAAATCATTACTAAACTAGTTATAATTAATTTTACTGCACCAATAAATTGAGTTTATTTGCATAGATAAAACATGCGCCGGAAGCAGTTATAAATTAATTTGTGACATCTACCAAAGATTACTGTCGCTAATTTTTGTGCAGCTCGCTAAAGCCGCGGATGCAAACAGAAGCTGTTATTTAACATTCATTATTTATTAATTAAATTATTAACATAAATTGGAAATTGTTTTCGCTGCTTTCATTGTCATTTGGCTGAAAATGTATATGTATTTAATATCCGTTTGCATAATATGCTAGATTAAAAATGTGTGTGTCCGTTCATGGTAGTTGATGGGTATTCAATGATTTCAGTGTTGATGCAACGAGAGCTACCCACAAAAAATGAGCTCATAAGCCAAAAAGAAAATATTAACTTGCCGTAATTGGAAAAGAATTTTATAAAGAATACAATTTTAAAAGAATACAAATAATAACGAAAATAAGTTTGTAATTAAAATGCTACGTTTAGAAAGAAAATGTGACGATCAAAGAGGTCGACAAAAATAATAATTATTATAATAATAACAATAACTTACACTGAGCAAGCTTTAGCCTAAAGAAATAACTTTTTGAAAAATCTGGTATGCAAAGAAAATGCGAAATTAATTAAACATTTTTAAATGATAAGCAAAAAAAAAAAAGAAGATAATTAAATAAAAATAAAAATTATATATGTACATTTAATGAAGGATATTGGTTTTTTGTTATAATAACAACTTATTTTAAGCAATTGAAAATAAAAACAGTTTCAAGCAAATACAAGTTCGGACTTTTCAATCAAAATGAGTAATGTGGCAATTCTGCTCAACAACTATATTTTATTTATTTGCAACATATATTTAACATACTCGTAACACATGTACAGCTAACAATAATTAGTTTATCATTTTATGCACACAAAGCATTATTCAAATTGGTTTGTGTAATTTCATTTTGTTTCTTTTAATGTCACTCATACGCACAGTATTCGGATACGGCGCTTGACGCACTCTCATCAATTGTCATCATCCTGCAAACCCTTCCCGTTCACATTTCCACTCCCATTCCCGTTTGCATTGGACTGTGATGTTGAGACCGGCTCCTCCGCAGAGCCAGCTACAATTTGTTTGGACGAATTCAATTCCGTTTCTTCAGGTATTACCTTCGGTCCCTCCTGATCCTGTGTGTCAGCACAAAAAATATGAGTCAGTCACAGAGTTTACGTTAAAAGTATATTCTTAGTGCATGCCGAATGCAAAATGCAGGATATTGATATATATGTACATATACTTATATATATACAAAATGTATGGCTAAATATATTTGTTAGTAGCATGTTATATTTGCAATCGAAACAATTGATGGTGAATATATATTGCATTATAATTTTATCCACAGTTCTGGTAAAGCATCACTCGTCATCCTCATCAAGAATTTCATTACTTTGTAGGATTGGATATGCGTCCTTACACATTTTCTGACCAAATCATAATACCCTCGAACCGTAAATTTATTTATTTTAACAAATTAATTTTATTTGCTTTGTGCATATTTGAAAACATTTGTTGACCCACCGCATTGCCGCCCAATGTCAAAATATGAACTGAATATGAACGTTTCATTGCCAATTAAAATCTAAAGCAAATAAAGAGTCAATTTTATAAAAAGCGTAGTTTTTTTCTGACAATTATTTAGCTGCAAAATGCCCAAGGGACTTGCTTGATATTGAAATTGAGTTAAATGAAAAATATTTTATTGGACCCTTTTGGCTGTGACAACTATTTATTATTACTATTATTTTTTTCAATCAATTGCATAAATATGATTGTTTGGAATCAGATTGAAAAGAGTCTTCTTAATTAAATCTAGTCTAATACAGTTACCACTAAATTGAAAATTCCAACAGTGAAATTTATTTGGCTGTAACTCAACAAAAAAATTAATCTGGGATATGTAGATTTTCGTTCAGCTGAACAGTCGAGAAAAAACCCATATACTCTTTTTGCCACTGTGGGAATAGGGAATAAGAACCAAAGGCAATCGAATCACATTGTTCGCAATATTTTTGTTTGTTTCCAGTTTATTTTATTGAAATTTAAAAATGTTTCCCTTGCATGGTAAAATTAACCCATACAAATTTCAGTACCAAAACAAATCGAGTTTAAAACGAATGCTAACTGATGCAACATTTTTATGTTTGCTTTTGAATGCTGTCATGCAGCAAATATGCTCGAATAAACCGCAGCTTTCGTTGAATATTCGATACCAAAAGCAATCATAAGGTATAATACCCATGTTTTCAATATCTGTACTGTGTGATGATATTGTTTTCCACAATATTCGTCCATCCATCCGTATGAGCTGCTCCAGAATTTCTAAGCTGGCTGCATTAAATACTTGCTCTAAACACATCTTTTGATGTGAAGATTTTTGGTAACTCACAGGTACGAGTATATTCACGTGGGTTATTAAAAACTTGCGAACGCTTTATCGATTTTTGGTCTTTTGCGTTTTTGCTCTTATTGCACATTACCGGACCATTAAGCTTTCGGCATAAATCCAAACGCATCAAAACTACTCGCAGTTATTTGTTTATTGAGTTTTATGGGGAAGCTGAGAGCACTTCAAAGTAATGCACCTGATTGCATAAACTCCACAACACAACACACATGGATACGATTTTTGGAGAGCCCCCTTGAAACCCGAATGCTTTGATAGTTCTCAACAGTTGATGGCCATTAATTCTCATCTTTAATTCGTTTGCTTTCTGTTTCTCCGACTCACAATAAAAATTATTTACGCGCAATTTCGTACTCACTTCTGGTACATTATGCAGTGCCAATTGGCAGTGTTGTTTTTCACCAAATTAAGTTGTTGTGGACCAAAGTCAACAATGATAAAAATTGTCCAGCCAACCAGCGGCAACAAATTAGATGACATTCATTTGGAGTGTGTATTTCTATTTTCTCACAATCTGTGCTCTGCTCATTGAAGGACACATTTTTTACCTAATAAGGATAGAAGAGCTGAATTGATAACTAAAGCCAGTTAGCTTCTTTTTTCTGTCCTCAAATTTCTCCCCACTCTAAAAGCTTTGTTTATTAAGGTTGGAACAGATGCAATTTCGTATCGTTATTGACCATTTACACGTATTAGGGTATATAAGTAATCGTCAGCTAAAATGAAATCTGTTCCCCACTTTATATTTTGCCATCTTTGCCTCCCATCGATAAATCGTTTTATTTGCACCACAAGAAATACAACAAAAATAACAAACAAAAAAATACAATGCTAGCAAAATGTGTGCGGTAAAAAAATAGCTCAGTTCGAAGAGAAGGAAAGCTAACAGGAAATGGAAGAAAATTCGTACGTGCCATTAAAAATTGTAAAATATTGGTATGGAATCGGTGTTGGAATGAATACAGAATACAGTGTCGCAAAATGGCATTTCTGTTGTGCTGATTAAAACTAAAGAAGTGGAATATTTTCAAATAGCTAACACATTCAATTCAAATTAGACTTATCTTAATTGTATGAATCATTGAATAGTGTAGCAGATATTCTTGAGCAACGTGACACGGTCTGTAAAGTTGTTCTCTGTTTCTATGTTCTGGAAAATGTCAGTATCCATATAATTTGTGTGCCAAATTTTCATCAGCAGATTCTATTTTAGCCCACTAGCATCCCAAAGAGCTGCAAAAGCATTCGTTGCCATCGCTTCACATTTTGCGCTTCTTTGTTTGTTTACGTTAGGGCAATGTTTCTTTTTCCACCATGCAGTGCTCACATTCATTGCCATTTACCAAGTACTCCTGCATATACATATACATGTATATATATATATATATTCGTGTTCACCCAACGATTCATTGTTGCTTTTGCAACAGCTGCCATTGTTATTTTTTGTCAACTTGTGCTAAGTTGAACAACAAATCATTCGGCTTAAAGCGCAAACAAAATCAAAGCCAGAGAAGAAATTGCAAAGCCGACATTTTCAACGTATTTTTTTTATTTTACTTTTTTATTTTTACCCTAGCAACATAAAAAAAAATGAAAACCCCAAAAAATTACATATATATTTATTTTTGAATTTAAATATAAAATGCGTTGTTTGAACATATGAATCTAAACGAGAAATGCATCAAATTAAACGAGAGTAAACTGTGCATGCATTAAGTGGTAGTGGTTGAAGTCGAATACCTCTACTAAACTGAGCGAACAGTGGCGCCTCTATCGAAACAAGTGGAGTCAAATGCCAACAAGGCAAATGGTGCAAGTGCGGGCTCTAATTCAACGAAATAACTAAATGCCCGAGTGGTTTGGCAAACGTAAAACCAGCATCAAAGACTTCAACGACCACTTTAACAAAACCAACAACAACAGGAACAAGAACGAACCCAATATATATATATATATATATATATATGTATATTTTTATATAGTATATATCCAAAATGCACTAACCGCTAGCTAGTAGCTGGCTAGGCGCACTTGTCATGCAATTTCATGTTTGCTGATGTGAATCCTGTGGATTCCATGGTGCAAGGATTCGAGTGCAGTTATGTATGTTTGTATATATTTATGTTTTGTAATTCAATACGCTTGCACAGAGAACTTTGGCTGAATAAATTATTTCTCTTAATCGGCGTGCAACCAACAGATAAGGTATATAGATTCGAACTCCCATAACTTGTTTTTATGTCTCTTTATCTAGAAAACAGTTTTCAGTGAAAAATTTACAAATTAAATAAAATAAATTTAAAAAATATATATATTTAATTTTATATATTTTCTCAGTGGGAAATCTTTAAAAGTGGACTTTTCTTTTTGGCTAATAAATATGAGACTATTTTTATCAACTAGTTTTCTTTTATAAATTTGATATTATCCTAAAAACTTTTTGTTTTTTTTCTCTTTCTTTTCGTTTTTTGCAAGGATTTTTAATGATTGATTTTGTTGATTAAATATAATATTTTAAGATTTCTTATCTGTTAGTTGCTTTTTTTTCCAATCTGCAAGGGTATTTAATTGTCGGCATGCCTTAACTTTCTATCTTTAAGTGTTTTTATTTTGTCTCTTTGGGATTGTACATTACCATTAGCATAGAGCTGGGTATTACGGATAAATCGACAGCGGGTATGGTAGTTAACAAAACACTTGGATACTTTTTCATGCGGCTCGGAAAAAATGTTGATTCCACGCCCTGTTTTGTATGTATGAACGGCATTTGTTGTTGTAGCATAGATTTGTACAGTTACACACTGTGATGGAGATGCACTCGCATACCAACTCGCGCACACACACACACACACACTCACACACACACACACACACATGCAGCTCTCTTGGTTTGGGCAAACTTATGTTGCACAAGCGAACAGAACAGATACAAAAAAAAAACACTGAAATCGAGGTTTGGCCTGTGGAATTCGCTTGCAATTTGCAAACGTTGGCTGCTTCTCAGAGCCGAAAACTCCCTGCTGTTTAAGTGCTGGCTTTGCTGGCTTTTGTTTCCTGCTCAGTGATGTACAGCCCAGCGCAGGCCAGGCCAGGCCAGGCGAGGCCAGCGCAGGACGACTGTCAGTTTGTCAATTTGCCTGTTAGTCAGTTGGTTCGCTCGTCCAGCAATATCCACTGGAGAGTGTGGTTTGTTGCCTGAAAATGCTAAGGCAAAGTTTGGCATGTTCATAAATACATTAATTTGTTGTTGTTGTTGTTTGGCTCTTGTTGTTGTTACTGTTTTTGTATCCTTGTGTTGCGCATTTGTTGCAACCACATTTGATTTATTGAATTATGAATGCCAGGCAGCCATAAAAGTGCGCTTGAAAGCTTTGCTAATTAATTTTGAAATTAACTGCGGCAAGCATACCATGGTGAGCGTAATCGAATGTGGCATATATAATTTAAGGCTTTTTAATGAAATCAAGCCAAGCCTAACTAACATTGTTAAACTAAATCAGATTATGTCTTTCAGTCCCGGTTTTTTCTTAAACATTGGCAATTAGCTTAAAGGTACTTTTTAGCTTTGATACTTTAAGGTTGAAATTGTTTTGGAATAATAATACAAAACAATACAAAACATTTTTTGTTTAGCTTGTAAATAGGAATTGGCAGTTTGTTGATCTATTTAACTTTTAAAACTATTTAAAACTGATGTTTAAATTATTTCCAATTAATAAGAAAAACCATATAAAAGTCAACGTATTTGTTTGAACTATGCGGATGTTTTTTTTTTTTTGGCAATATTGCTTAACAAAGTCAACAAAATTACGATTGTAAGCTGTTTGTATTGAAAACAAAAATCCAATAATATTGGAATCCACTTGGAGCTGGCTGCAGAATCGATTTCAAAGCCATTCAAGCGGCAGCCAAAAGCCAGCAAGGGCAACAAATGCCAAAAGCACACGAATAAACTGGAAAATGAACAATAGACGGCAATAAACGGCAAGGAAATGCATTGGTGCAGAGCATCCGGTTGCCAAGACAGCAAAAAAACACAGGGCACAAAGAATACGACAGGACAAACTCCTGGGTATGCTAAAAACTTATTGAGGCAACAGCTGCTGAACATTTTTAAAACTCACGAACCCTAACCGAGAGCAGAAGGCGCCATTCAAAACACAAATCAAAACAATTGACGGCAATCATCGACACAGAAAAAAAAAAATATAAAAACATATATATATATATATTTATATATAAATATCACACACAGACACACACATACAAAAACAAACACACGGCGAGATTTGCGAGTGGAATTGGAGGTGGGATGTAGGATGTTTAAGACAAGTGAAGAACGCGAAACTCACCTCCAGAACGACACCCTCGAGGGCGGGTTGTGAAATGTTCTTTAGATTGCTGTGATTCAATTTGGGCGCACTGTCTGCACGATTGCGACCCAGTGATTGATTTGACGTTTTGTTATCGGCTTTGCTCAGCATCGAATTGTTCGAGGACTTGTGATTAATTTCGAGCGCCGAACGCAAAATATCCACTTTGGAGGCGCTGCTGCCAATGTTGCCATGCTTCGGCACTCCCCGCAGCGATTCCACATTGTAGCTGCTGCGCCGCACCGACAAATGGTCGTGTATATCGGCCTGTATGTTTTTGCCGTGGAGGGGCAGGGATTGAATTTTTCAATTAAAAACTTTCGAATGTCAGCCAAGTTGGAAAACTAACCCGAGAGCCGCGCGGCAGCGATGACAAACTGCCAATTTGATTGTATTTGATCATCAGACTCAAGCGCTCCAGAGACATTGAGGTGCCCTGCTCCTTAGTCGCTGGCTCGGTTAGCTTTTCAGTTTCGCCCGCCTCAACGGCCTCGGCATCCTCCTCCGACTCCTCCATTGTGTGATCGAATTTGCGCAGCCAAATCAAATGTAGCAGCCCATACGCAATGCCACCCACAACGGCGAGTAGTCCCATATAGCGGAAGGCATCACGTGTCCCAAACTGTCCAATCAGCAGGCCACCCGTAAAGCTGCCACTGCCGCGCCCTGTGTGTGATGGACGCAAGTTTTTCATTAGACGGATGGTGCGTTATTAGTGATTAGATAGCTACTCCTACTGAGACTGCTACTGGTATTGCTACTGTTAGTGTTTATACTTGCCCAGGCTAAAGTGAGCCATGCCAAGTACGCCAATCAGCGTGGCCAACAGACTTTTCGGCGCCAATATGGAGCAATAGGTGGCAGCTGCCACCCACATCAAATGGCAGGAGAGCGACTCCATGGCCTCGAACGGGAAGCACCACCAGGCGTTCCTAGAAAGAGGCGATGCCGCCATCAAATTACATGGCACGCACATGTCTGTCTGCAGCAGCAGCAGCAGCAGCTCACTTACTCGATAAACGAATATCCCACGAGGCGTCCGGCGTGCGAGAAGAACGCAATGATAATCAAATTAACGTGCCCAAAGATCCGTGTGATTTTCTCAGCTCCATACAAAAATGGTATGCTGCTCACGGTGCCCACAGTAATTGTAATGCCTGGAATAAACCACAAGCGAAGAGCCACATGAGCTTTTTTTTTGCTGATACACGCAAAAAAAATATGCCCTTTATTTCAGAAAATTATCAGACTAAAGCAGACAGCTCGTTCTTCTCTCGAGAATGTGAATTTTAAGTGCGTGGTTTTCATTTCACAAATGAAAATATCGATTTCTTTTCTTTTCTTTTTTATAGGGCATATTTTGTTTTGTGTGTGTGTGTCGCATTGACAAAGTCACAAAGACAAACCTAACAAGTAGTTGGGAGCGCCCAGCTCCTTGAGATACAGAAATAGAAAGCTCTCGATAAAGCCCCAGAAATTGCCGAGGACAAACAGAAAACAGATGAATGCTATCACGTGCGGCATTTTCAATAGATTCCACAAATCCCGAAAGACATTATCCGCCGGCAGCTTCTCGCCCAACGGCATCATTAGAACGGACATTGTCGATATGACAAGTAGCACATCATATGTATAAAATGCAGCCGAGTAGTCTGTGTAGCCCAATCCACGGGATGAATAGTCAATCATAATGCCGGTGATGGGCGAAAAGATGGCCATGCCAATGCTGGAGAACAAGCGCTCGCGTCCAAAGTCTCCGCCATATTTCTCAATCATTGTGAGAGCTATGGGATCCATAATGGTGACACCAGCCGACAACATAGTTGTTGCCAGGAATCTGCCAGATTAATAACAATTACAATAAATAACAAGCATAAAGATGATAAAGTATACGTGACTCTCACTTACCGCAGCAGGAAGTATACCCAGAATATTGTGTCATCTGTTTCCTTGTAGTCCGGCGGACAAATCTCTGGTGCATTCATTGTGAATGTGCAGCGTTGCATCATGCACTTTACGGCTCCGGCGTTTACATAGGATATATTTGTGCGTCTCACCAAGCCACCACAGCGCAAATCCAGGTCGTCCATGTCAGTGAGATTGATTTGCATTTTAATAAGTCTATCCTCGCCGAATCGTTGCCTAATATCGGTGACCGTCTCATTGTCATCCTGTTCGATTTCCATACCCAACTGTTCCGTGGGATCCGCCAAATCTGGATGCATTTGCAGCATAAAGTATGTGGCACCCTCATTTTCCGAATGCACCCAGCTGCTGTTGTTGACAGTGCCCACAGTGGAAGCTACAAGGACCCTTATGTTAAGTATCTTTCAATTTACTTTTAATTTTAGCAGACATGCACTGAAATTGTCCAAAGCATACAGCAATAGTCTAAACAACTGGCACAGTGCCAGCAATGGCTTTAATAAATTTAAAATTTATCTTAGTTAAAAAGTAACTTTTTTTTAATATAAAGTCATTAAATATAATTTATAAGATATTATAGTCTGGCATATATAATAATAATAAAAATATATATAATATAAAGCACGTTTCTATTTACTTAAATGTAATAAAGAAAAACCGTTCACAACTTTCTGGATGCAGGAGAAGTTTCAAAGTTCAGGAAGGTCGCAAACCATTAATGATGACAGGCTTTCTGCTGTCTGCTGCCTGCTCTACATGCCAAACTCAGGTTGCATTTTACTCTGGCAAATTTGTTTTCGTATTTGCTGTCGAACTCGCTAACTCGTTCGTTCGTTTTAATGGATCAAGTTTTTCCCCGGCCAAAACAAACTAATCAAAGTATAAGAAAGAAAAACAATACGGATATGGACAGGGACATGGCCAGGTCGACTTGTGCTCAACTGTCAATGACGCCGTTGACAGGATTATAACCAGTGGCTAACAAGCGAGCACGAGACCAGCTGTATTAATAATATGGCTGACGTGGTCAAATGAAAGTGGACAAAAGGGAGCCGGGGCTGGGGCCGGGGACGGGCGGCTGAGATAATAATGTGAAAGTGTCACTTACGATTCAATCCCTGCATGGACATGGCTGACAATTCAGCTGACGATAATGATGTCGAGGGCGATTGCAGCAAGGACATTGCAGAAACGTTCTCCAGTGGCGGGAACATGGTCGATGACATATTAAGTGCATCTTGGTATCTGCTTCTCGTTTGCGTTGCAAATAGTGCTGGTAACGAGGATGCGGGCGAAGATGTCGTCGATGGTGGCACAGTGGTCAGTATTGTTGGCTCTCTCGTTTCAATTTCGCCCGTATTGGATAATATCCTAGTCGCAGTTGTAGTTGAAGTTGCCACCGTTGTTGTTGTTGGTGTCGTTGTCCTTGCTGTGAACTTGTCTGGATCCGGCAATTCAGTGTAAAGTTGTGGATTAACTTGCTCCTGCATTAGACAATAGTCAACGCATTCATGGACAGCCAAATCCAGTTCGGGCTCCTCGGGGCACTCCCTGCTGGGGCAAGGCGACCACCAGACCTGCACAACAGTAAAAAACAAAAAAAAAAAACATTACAAATATTAGCTTATTGTGTTGCTGCAAAAGTTTTCAAATTTCCTCTTTCGGAAAGACTCAAATTCGAAAAAAAAACAACGTTCAATTTGTAAACGTTGATTTACAACTATCAACAATGTCAACCTCCGTTTGAAAGTTAACTGCAACAGTTCAAAGTTGAATGCATCTCAAATAACCACAGTATCTCAAATCGAATTTTTTAAATTGGGAGCAGCGGAAAAGTAATCATTTTGCCTTTCAAAAATCCTCTACGAATTTCCTTTAATTGCGATGCATTTTTGCAGAAGAATAATTGTTAGCTGGTCGAGTTTCATTCGTCTGCTAATGTTAAAATTATTTGAAAATTCAACTGTTATTTATATAACCATTGAATCAAGTTGATTTAAATAAAATAAATAGTAGGCTGTTTTGCCGAAAAAAGCTAAGGCTTTGAAAATTAAATTGCTTACAGTTGTTGTCTAGCCTTCAGCTGAGAGTAGGCAGTAAGAAATTTACTTGAAAAAAAATACATAAGTTGAGAATAAAAACTAAAAATATTTTATTTAAAAATGTGGCCATTGTTCAACACTGGCAGTTCGGAACTGCGAGATTGGATTAGTTCCCCATATGGGATTATATTGATGGTTACCTTTGTGGCATATCTGGCCTATATACAAATACGCCGTGATCATCCCACGTACGATGACGAGGACTACGAGAACGAGGGGCACGTTCAGATGGCTAAGCCATTGTTGAATCTCAAGATGACAGTGGATAAGCTGAAAGAGTATGATTATACAAATGCAGAGAACACATATTTGGTGGCACTGCTGGGAATTGTCTATGATGTGTCGTCGGCCCCACATGATTTTGGACCGAATGGCAAATATAAGCTGCTCCCAGGCACCGATATCATGGCATACATTAAGGATACGGCTCAATCCTTGTCCAAGGACTTTGAATCCTATCTGAATGAATGGAAAGCAACGCTCGAAGATCATTTCTATGTGGCAGGCGTTCTGATAACCAACGAAAAATTGGTTTCAGACTCCGATGGAAACCTATTCGTAGACGATAATGAATATAAGGATGTGAATAAAAATGAATTTGGCCAAGGAGATACAGCCATTTTAGATAGCTTAAACAATGATGATCTGCTGGATGTGAATTACACTCTCTTGGACCCAATTGATGAAGTTGATGAATCGGATAAGACTTTAATTAACCGGATTGAAGAAGATATCATTTTTGATGAAACATATCATTGCTTGAGGGCCCCCCCGCCCCGATACTAAAACATAAATAAATAACGGCTTATCTGCATATGTGCAGGCCATGTTGTCCTTGTTGTGGACATGCATTAAGTTCTTGTACATGCATGGCATGCATCCATTTCAAATTTTAATGCGAATTCAATAAGGTTGGGAGAGAGAAATGGGCGTCGTTGTCCGGCAGCAACGTCTGCAATAATAAAATGGTAATTTCCGTTGCTGCCCGGCATCGACAACGGCGATTGCATATAAATTTGCTGCCATACGGCAAACTCGCCCATAATGCCATTAAATAACAAACCGCAAAGCAAGGGCCAAAGGAGCCAGCCAAAAACCTACACATAAATGTTGTCATGAGTTGCAGTAGAGTTGAGCTTCGACATTTCTTGTTGCTAGCATATAATTCAGGGGAATAAGATAGAATATGTAACACAAAACACATATTTGTGTAAAATACATTGGTCAAAGATCAGCCAGATCCAGTTTATCTCGGTCGTTGCAGGATGTTTTCTAAAATGATGTTAGGTTAAAGTAACTTTTAAGCAGATATTGCATCTTCTCGTGTCTATATATATTCTCAATATTTATTAAAATCCAATAGAATTAAGAGAAAGTTAAATAGTACTAATCAACGAGCCAATTTCCAGAAGTATTATCCTATGATGATTTTACATTTTTTTTTTTATATTATTTATTGGAAAAGAGTAGTATCTTATTAAATATATCCATTTAACATTTTTTTTGCATAAATTTAGTTTATCTGGGGTATTTTAATAGCCTCGTTACTTGTTTTATTAATTTTATTTTGTGGATTATTTCTTTAGTTCACTTTTTAATTTCAATTTAAATTTAATTATTCACTTTTAATTGTATATCATTAAATTTGAAGCTCTAATTTTTTTTATATTTTTTATATTTTAAATTTCGTCTGAAGTGAAATTCCACAGCAAAATATATTGCTGCATGTACAAAATAAATAAAAGAATTGTTCTTTCACATTCATTCATAACATTCTGCGAAAATGTTGCATTTTTTTGTTGGAATAATTATAACTCGTCATCAAATAGCAAATTTGTCTGCTTGGTAAATAAACATAATACAATTTTGCAATTATCAAAAAGAATTGAATTCCTTATTAGGCTTGCGCAAATAATACAAATATTTATACAAGTCACAGCATTAAATTCCGAGAGAAAAATACTGTTGCCAATAAGTGCAGCTTAAAGCTGCAGCTAACTTAATAATGATGTTATTGTATTTTATGTGCACATCATAAATACAAATTCAATATTCCAGAGTGTGTGTGTGGGTGGGTGGGTGGGTGGGTACGGTGGCTTCACATTCAACGACAAGATGTGGGAGTGTTTTGGTAATGTGAGTGCGTATCTCAAAGATACAAGATACTTTGCGCAAATTCTCATTTAATGTGCGCAATGCGTGCGACTAGCAATGGTCCAAAACCACATCGAGGCCCTTCACACGCAGGTCCATTGCGTTTCATTACGGCTAACGGCAATGGGGGAAGTTACACTTACCGTATTGCACTGTACACACACACACACACACACACGCACACTCGCATAAGTTGAACGTTTGTGTGTTGTTAGTGTGGCTTAAGTGCTACAAAAAGACACATAGATAAATGTACGTGATACACACACACTCACACACACACACACACACACACACATGGGAAGCCGGCGTGCACTCCAATTTAAGTGTATTTTTCGGCTTGTATTTTGGCTTGCTTATGAGTTCTCTACAGTTCTACAGTTTTACCTGTTTCTCAACTGCTGTTAAAACTGCTGCTGCTCGCCATGGTTGTGTTGTAGTTGGTTGTTATCTGCTAATAGGTTTGCACAATTTCTCGACCAGCGCCTGCCCAAAGAGTGCCGACTGCAAAAGACACTTGAGTGATTTAGTACACGTTACCGGTCAGTCCGTCAGTCCGTCAGTCAAGTCAGTAAGTCTGCAAGTCTGCATTTGATCTGGCATTTAAAAAGTACTTTCTGGCATTGTTTCCTGCTAATGTTAACTATTCGTTTTACAAGAACTTACATCTTTTATAGACGGAGAACTGTGCTTAAAGTTATTGCAAATACAAGTCGGTCAAGGACTTATTGTTAGAAATAAAATATATTGAAGATTTCTGCTAGTGCATAAAATACAATGCACAGTTGGTTTATTTCATTCAGCGCCATTTTTTTTTTTATTAGAATTTAATGTTTCTTAATATTCGCAACGTTCCGAGCCGTTGCAGAGTTAAGCCCATCTATCTTCGATGCTTCGCTGCCGACCTTTTGGAAGCCCTTTTGTGTTCAACTCTGCCCTTCTCGGCACTGCTGTTACATATATTAGCAAGGAAAGCGCTTTTCCGGCATTTCAATGACAATTCAGTACTAAAATTTTTATTATAACAGAGGAAGCAGCAGAAGCAGCACCAGCACCAGCCGGACACACAACAAAAGCAATAATGACAGCAGCAACAATAACTCAAACTATATACATAAACATAAAATATCGTACACAAAATCCATAAAATCAAGAAAGATGCGCTATCTTTGGCACGCCGACAATTATATGCCCCTGCCGAACTCCAAATTCTCACATTTCATTCAAATTAATCATTTAAAAATTTGATAACCTTTCGAAATTCTTTCAAATAATTAGTTTGTTTATTACTTTTACATATGTGAACATTTTTATTTCAAAAATTCGTTAAAATAATGCGAGTTTGGTTAGAACTAAATAATATTTCTTCCCCAAACATGTCTGCTCACTTTACTTTAATCACAGCGATTGAGCTGTTCCCAAATAATGATGAGCCAGACAAAATCTGCACAGGCAAAAATACAGCCACATTTTACACAAAAGCGAGATTAGTTGGCAGTAAAGAAATTTCCAAGCATCTCGACTCGACAATTGATATATGCAAATACTTTATTTGGTCATAGATCTCGGCTCCAATGCATTGCACACATTGCACACGCCAAAATGATACTGCTCATTGCAAGGGTATGAATAAAAATGTGAGGCTTACAAATTTGCTCAATGCCTTTTTGGCAACATCGATGTCGAGCATCAGCATTTATAAGGTCCAGTGCCAGACAGCCCACACAAACGACACACTTGCACAGACATTTGCTATATTTGAATGGTGCGTTATACATGACACAAATTTATGCGCATGCAGAAATCGAACAAAAAATATATACAAAAAAGCAGAACAGAATGTGGGCAATTTAAGCAGCCTGCAACTTTGCCCCACACGAACACAAACACAAACACACACACAAAATATTCAGATGAAAAACAGACAAACTGTTGGACACATCCACAGATGCAGTCGAATAATGCTAACTGGGTGAACCTCACACATTGGCAGGTACTCCAGACACGCACACATACAATGCGTGTGGCTTGTTTGTGCTCATTTTTGGGGAGTCTGTGTGCGGCTGTGTGTGTGTCTGTGTGTGTGCTGTGTGTGCTGTGTGTGTGAGCCAAAAGCTGCGTTTGTGTGTTCGCCAACGTGTTTCAGAATGATGGGCTCGCAGCAATTCGTAGTTGGTTCAAACTTGTTCTCCTTCTCTGTTTCTTTATGTGTTGTGCTTTACTTTTGGCGTGGAATCACACACACAAACACACACACACACACACACGCACACACACACACACAATGACATGTCGAAAGAGACAGAGAGACATTTATAACCTCACTTGTTAGCCTTGTGTGTGCGTTTTATGGCTCCGTGTGGCAATGGGCGTGTTTCTTAGTGTATATGTCTGTGTTGCATGTGACAGCGTTATGGTGCCTCAAATAACAGCCGGCATTTATATTCTGCTGCTGCTGCTGCTGCTTCTAATGCTGATGCTGCTGCTGCTGCTGCTGCTGCTGCTGCTGCTGCTAGCCGTTTTGCCAAAAATGGAGACATGCAACCGTATAGCACCGCTGAGCATACGTACACAGATACTAACACACACACACACACAGACACACACGCACACACACAGAAGGTTGCGTGTGGCGCAATTGAATACGTGTTCGTTGCAGCAGTTTGAGATAAGTAAAACATTCCCATGGCAATACATGTTCAACATGCTTGTACTCAAGCAGAGGTATTTGTTTTTGAGACATGCTGAAGTAAATTAACTAAAAGTGATATTGATAGACAAAGGATGGCTAAAGTTAATAACGGCTTGCACATTACTTTTATTAAGCATGGCTTAAATATGTTCAACTTACAAATAAAAGCTATAAATGTGTAAAATGTTTTCAAAGAAATAAAATACAAAATAGAAAGCTATAAAAGCAACAAATACATTTTCAAAATTTCCAAACATGCTCTGTCAAAATTTAAGCTAAAATGGCTGAATTACCGAATTTTGGCTCATGTCCAAAAATCTCGTGCCAATAATTTGCAAGCCTTGAACCAGTTTCCACTGGATTTCAATTACACTTTAGTTTGAAAACACATCTTTTTTATTACAGTTCACATAAAGTTCGACAACTCTGGCATTAAATTATCTCAGTGTGGGTTTTAAGCTGAAGTAAGTTTTTCTTTTTTGACTAGTTATTGAAATATTATAATATATTGTGATTCGTGTAGCCACTTTGTCATCTGTCATACCTGTCAAATCTCGATTTGAATTGAGCAGATTGAATGAAATCTGATTTCACATTTATCACAAATCAAAAAGAAAAAAATAAGGCAACGAATATATTTTAAAATTTGCCAACACGATTCTCGCTAAAGTTGATGGTAAACTTTCTAAAATCGAATGATGGC
Source organism: Drosophila macrothrix (assembly GCA_035042055.1). Classification (NCBI taxonomy): domain Eukaryota; kingdom Metazoa; phylum Arthropoda; class Insecta; order Diptera; family Drosophilidae; genus Drosophila; species Drosophila macrothrix. The sequence continues at coordinate 8,874,663 of JAWNLX010000604.1, forward strand.
ACGTATTCAAATATTCTATTTTCATATCAACCAATTTTCGTTGTATTAAAATTGCTTTTAGTTGCGTGCCATATATTTCGAATAAAATTCATATTATAATTCTACAACTTTCATATGTTTTGTTTTTGTGTGTGTGGTGCTTAAGCCAAGACAAGTTTATTTCACTGGCGATAAAAATATAATCCAGAGGATGTTATAATTCTAGGCGCCTGGGATTTTTATGTCACTACAGAAACTGTCATGGCTGTCAAAATAGAATTTGGACTGAGCTGTAGTAAGTCGCATATTATGGCCATTGATAATGACGGCATCCAGAAAAAACTAGCGTGTGGCTTTAAAGCAGTTGCCTGGTTTACTGGGACAATACATCCACCGAATATTGATGGCTTAATTATACTTGATGTTTATGGGCGAAACGTGATTGCTAAAATCTAATAAAAATCATATTTGCTCCGGACAGCCATTAAACTCTAATGCCAGCACACACGTGAGAGTTAACCACCTCCGACACTCAGCGTCTTCGGGCTACTTAGCTTTACCGACTCTGTTGTCGTAGTCATCATTATGCTGTGGGTGCATTACTAACAAACAGCAGCAACAGCAGCATCAACCACGACAACAAGAAGCCGTAAAGCAACCGCATTAAATCTACCGTGCAACAGCTGTATGCAACATGAGAGGCCCTTTCATGCTGCTTGTAGTTCATGTTCGCAACTTTGTGCACTCCATTTAATACCTGCGGTGGCCGGGTGTGTGTGTGTGTGTGTGTGTGTGTGTGTGTGTGTATGTGGTTTTATGTATGTGTATGTGTGTGTGTGTGTGTGTTTTTTTGTGACAGTTAGTGTGTACTTATACTTATAGAGCAGATTGTGCAGAGTGCATGAGAGCAGAGTCACATCCCTTGTTGTGGCAACGTTATTACTTTCGACTTTCAACATCTTCTAAGTTGTCAGTTCTTAAGCAGTTGAAGCTAGTTGCTGTTTAATCCCGAAGGCAGTGCCTTAATGCTAAATAGAAAGAATCTTTTGCGTGGCTGTTGCAAACCAATTTTCGTTTTCAAAGCACGTTTATCCATTACGATTAGAGCGATGAAAGTAATTAAAGAGAATATTTCAACAAGACAAACTTTTATTGTGGTTGTTGTGTATTTTTGTTGTTGCTGTTGTTGTTGGTGGAGTGCATGCTTACCTCGATGTCGCCACTGTCCGGATGTCGCAATACGAACGCAGATGGCACCACTCCTGGTATCTCCTGCTGCGGAATGAAGAGCAGCGAATGATGGAAAATTGCATTCAGCAGAAGACTCATCACAACGACTGGTTTATATTTGCCAAATTTGTCAACGAGAAAACCTGACAAAGATTGGCAGAGAGAAAAATACAGTAGTTGAAATGGAATAAACCATGCATGTGTGTGTGTGTGTGTGTGTATCTGTATATATGTATATTTATCTGTAACGGTATCCGGTATCTGTATCTCTGTGTGAGTGAGCAAAGTGTTGGCTTAAGTGCTTCAGCTTTATCAAGTAAGCAAGCTGACTACGAGATGTCCCTCACCATTTACAAAGTAAGTCACAATTTATTCATAGATTGAGATGAATAGATTTGGTCAGCATAAAAAAAAATACCATTTCCTAAGTGTAATTGGAAATAATACTGAGAAGATTGAGTAACAAGACTTAAGCTCTGCTTAGAAGCTACATTCAAGCATATCATTTAAGCAGACTTGCCCAATATACTCAATAAGTAAATATATAAATAAATTCCACATGCCCAGCAAAGTATGCAACGGATTTTATTTTAAATTAAAATTGAGAGCCCTTATAATATTTATCTTTAAATGTGAAAATCTGAAATTCAATGTTAAACAGATCTTTATTGGTTTTTTTTCATATTTTTCACAGCTCTGTGATGCATTAAATGTATCTATGAAAAATTGAACTGGTCCGCAACAAGAGATGAATGAGTAGCAATAAAATATTGATGATAAACAGCTACTAACCAAGTCATCGACTGCTAGATTCTCTGCTGCCAGATAAACAGGTAAAGTAGCTGAGACCAGTAGATAAAAATAAACGAAATTTTCAAAAAATTGAGCTCAAGTGCAGTTAACCATTGATTAAGTTTCTTTTGCCTTGCCTGCACTTCTTTTGCCAACTTGGAGAGGTTTCAGTAACCATGCTGTTTTTGTTCAGCCTTCAATCTCATTTTCTTGCAAACTTGGCATTTGCACACTTTAGCTTTCAATACTTATGTCAAAGTCACATATGATATCGCTGTAGGAAAGTTCTCTCTTCTGCTTCCTGTATTCCATTTTATCAGTTTTATTTTGCACTGCCTCACTCTGCCACTTCACTCACCTGTTATCGGGGGGCTGAGGAAGGTTGTAAACGGCAACGCCAAATAGATAATCGCAATCTCCTCCACCGTCAATCCAATCGACTGCATGTGTATCGTCAAATAGGGCAGCAGTGATGAAGTGGCTATAAAAAATAGAACGCATGAGTAATCATTCACATACAAGTTAAATATTTATGCATAATATTCTCGTACATAATCCAAAGCTGTGCTCTTACTGTTCACATTGCGTCCTTTTAAGAGGTTTAGCAATAATGTTTGGCAATTGCGCATATTTAAATGACTCTTTATGCTCTGCTTGATAAGCGCAAAATTGTTAATCAGCTTTGCTCGCCTAATACATATTTGATTGTAAATTGATTTAAAATAATTTCATTTACTTCGCTTAGCAAAATATCATTTTTATTATGCGCGCGGAGCAGAGGCAGCTGTGGCAGCTGCATAAAGACATTCGTTAAATAAAATCACTCAGGCGAAAAAAATGGGTAAAGTTTCATCAAGAAAGCTCAAGGAGCTCGAGCCACGCGCTGCATCTGCTGGCTGTGCCACCTCCTCGAGCACATTTCATTAATAAATGATGGACATACAAAACAAGCGGAATGCGTCCAGGTGCAACCAGAAGAGAATAACGGCAAATAATGACGTCAAATTGGGCGTGGATAAACCGAAAAATCCCCCGGCTCGAGGATTGCAGATGGCCCTCGACAGACAGTGCAGAGAGAAAGACAAAGAGAGCGAGAGAGAGAGAGAATCAGAGAGAGCCTTGACCAATTTCAATGCAAACCCAATCCAGTTGCACGCAATTGGATTTTGGATTGTGCTTCGTGCCATGAATGCAAATTGCTCTTTAAAAAGCATTCTGCACTTTCCATCAAGCTGCTTAAATTTCACTCGCTTTTGCAGTGCCTCAGATAATTATCAACGAGCGCATGCTTCATTAAGTGGCATATGTGCCTGTCCCTGTGTGTGTGTGTGTGTGTGTGTGTGTGTTTGTATGTTTATTTTGAAATGTGTAACGACAAAATGGAAATCATCTCTGTAGGAAAAACAGTGGAACTTTTCCTTATCGAATTTTCTGTAGATCGACCGAAATTAAGTAGAGCAAAAATAGATTCAATTTCGATTTCAATTAAAAAGTGGAAATGCAAATTCTAAATTTAAGAAAGTATCCTTTCTGAAATGCAGAAAATAGTAATGAAATTTGTCTCAGCTTCGAAACACAGTAAAATGGTCAGTTTTCTTTCAAATTAAATTCAATTAATTTGTAAACTATCTAAAACGTTTTTATATATTAAATAATAAAATATTTATCTTTAACAAAAAATAGCAATAACAAGATAATCAATTTATAAAATAAAGCACAGAATTTTGGAAAGACTTTCTGTTTAATAAAGTGAGTTGCTCTTGGTACCAGGACAATGTCGAATTTCAAGCAAATACAAAGATATTCAAAGTATTTATTTAAAATATAAGTTCAACTGTATAATTGACCTGGGCAGATGTTCAATAAGTTGCTTTATAAACGTAGTCTTTTTGGAACATGCAGTGTGAAAATGTCCGATAATGTTCTGAATGTGGATTATTTTAAATGGTAAATGGTAAACTGCATCAGCGCAATTGCAGCAACTTTCTGTGTATCTGTGTGTAATCGTGTGTGTGTGTGAATGTATCCTTAATGTAATAACAATTAATTGCTTTATGTCTGCGTGCGTGTTTGTTTGGTCTTTGGCACAGCCGACGGAAACGGAAACACATTAATTTCAGGGCTGTATGGATCGGCGGACATGCTCGTCATCGCCTCGCTTTGTGTCTCCGTGGTGTGCATTTATAATTAATTTCAAGCCGGAGGCCGCTCCTGTCCGAGTTCTGATGACACATTTATGTGGGTACTTAAATAAGATTTGTAAGCTGACTTCAAAACTGCACATTTTACAACTTAAAAAACGCATGCAACTCAAATTTCTGACTCTAGCTGGCTTAGATTCATTTTGAGTTAACACACATTACATTAGTCGATGAGGAACAAAAACATTTAAAATTATGTAATTAATTGTAAGAGCACATTGCCAATTATAAATGCTGATTGGTAAACGCAACAAATGCTAACTTGAGAAAGTCAACGACTTATTGTCCTTGGGTCTGCACAAATACACATGCACTGGGCATAAATAAAATCAAGAAAATGTTAACCGCTGGACAGCCAAAATAAAAATCTCGGACAAAGGCATGAATATTAGACCAAATAAAAAACACATTAATACTAATATTTGCGGCAATTTGACTTTAATGGCATAAGACAACATGAGACCAAACTGCCAAACAGAGGTCACATAAAGAAAAGCCGACGGAGGACGGGGATAGCGGGCAGGAGAGTGAGACGGAGGTACACAGAGAGAGAAAGAGAGGGAAAGCAGCAAACAATCGTAAAATGTTTTTGTCATTGACCGCTAGCAGCAAAAAAAAACAAAAACATAAAAAAAGAAGAAAAACGGCGCACGGTCAGATGACTTGACTTGACTTGAGTTGATTTAAGTTTAAGATACATACACACACACACACATATATACAAATATACATAGCTAGACAGATAGATACATAGATACTTTGAAGGCAACTACAAGGCGAATGAAACTAAACCTTTCTCAAGCCATAAAGTACATAAGATAGATTTATTTACAAAAGCCGCACACACTCAGCCAAATGGTTGTATGTCTTAATTGCCACATGCTGAGAAAAGCTGAGCAACTCATATCCAAAGATGCATCATTTCTCATCTCTCTCTCTCTCTCTCCCTCTCTCTCTCTATCTCTCTCTCTCTCTCGCACTCTTGGGGTAGTGTTTGTGTAACTAAATTTATACAAATGTGTAACACATTTTGTGCCTAATTGATAGCTTCCGACCAGCCCAGTCCCCCAGTCCCCCAGTTCCACAGTTCCACAGTTCTACAGTTCCATACTTCTACAGTTATATAGTTCCAGATCATCGCACGCACAGAAAGATGCCATATAACCACTTGGATCGAGGGGCAGTTGCGGGTGGCAATGCGTTGTGATAATGAATTCAAAGATTTCACTGCCAGCCTAACTCGCATCTCATTGTGGATAGAATTGCGAGACTGCTCACTGTGTAAGACTGTGTGTGTGTGTGTGTGTGTGTATATGTGTGTGTGTGTGGGTGTGTGTGTGTGTGTGTATTTGTGCTGGCGAGTCTAAATTTAATTGCGTCGGTGTTGTATTCAGCTTAGTTTTGCATTTCATTTAATTTGATGTTTTGATTTGGACAATCAAGATATAGCAATTAAATGGTTACAAACTTAATGAAAGCATTGACTTAAGCTTAATTCCACGAGTCCAAGGACCACTTGATAAATGCTTAAGCCTGAGTGAAATCAAATATTTAATTATGTTATAACTTCTAATGCATTTGCGCTTGGGCATCTTAGCTAATTCGCACTGGTTATTTTTAAATTTGTTGATCTGATTGGTTCTTTGGTGTTGCCTTAATCTACAAACAAAATATCGAACAAATCCTGCAAGTCCTTTAGAAATTGCATAAATTCGTCTTCTTTCAGATTTACATATAAAATTGTATTTCTAATTTTGTTTTTTCTGATGATTAAATAAATAAATAAGTAAATATGCACACATTTCTACTACACAGGGCATACAAAATCCAATTTTTGTTTGCATATCTACTAATCAATATATATATATATATAGTTTACACAGATACAACTCCGTGCGTAAATATTTGAAACTTTTGTAGATTCAACGGGTAAACAAAAATACGAGTTGTGACACAGAAAAGTTTTATCCACGTTCATCTTTTATGTGACATTTTTAAAACGCTGCTCCACAAACACAAACATCGATTCAAAATTGAGCAAAAACAACAAACAACGCAGCCATTAAATTTTCATGGGTGGACACACTGGCGTCCAGTGTTGGTCAATAGGTGTGCGAAGCTATTCGTTCTTTGGACAGGAAACGGGTCTTGATATGAATATTTAAAAGTTGCGATAAAATAATAATTATCAGATCAAATATTAATTGTAATAATAAAGGTGCGGCTTAGTTGCAACAGGTTAATCTATCCTTTTTGGAACAATGCACATGCAAATTATATACCCTTTTGTATAAGTGAGAAACAGCGAATACGATTGAGTAAATTACCAAATTAAATAGCTAAGCAGTTAGTCGGATTCAAGTTCCAAGCAGTCTTCATGTGTGCAAAAAGTTAGCTAATGCTGGAAACTAGGCGCTTAGCTTAAAATATGTATCAAAAAGTAGTAAAACCAAATAGGCAAATGTTGAATATATTAAATAATTTTAGAAAAATGACAAAACATTATATTAGACGGAAAAAGATTATTGCTCATGCTATAAACTCACAAACGAATCTACTATTTTGTCTTCCAAGTCAGAAACAAATTAGTCCTGAATTTTAGAAAATAGAAAGAAATATTCTTATTTTTACAAATAATTTGTATCGTCGGAAAATCGAAATTTATTTCAAATTAAATTATTTGAATAAACTATATAAAATGTTGGCATATAATTAACTGCAATTAAGTAAAGAAAACACCATTGTTTTTTCGAAATATACTTTCTGAAATGCAGTGCGACTATTTTTCTGAGTGTGGCGAGTATTACGCTAGATCAAATCCCCCAACTTCTGCTCATACTACTGTTATGTATTAGTTTTATTTTTTTATATGCCCTTATCATAAACAACATTGTAAGCCCTGTCATAATTGGGTTAAGCCCTAGCACCACAGAGACTACATTTGAATTGTGTGCTATCAGCATAAAAGGCTTACACTCACTGACTCGATTCGACAACAAGCTAATTGCACGTCACGTTTGTAAGCCCCGTCAACCAACCCGCTCCCTTCCCCTGCCTGCTCCGCCCATTTATAATTGGATTTTAATGTGATAGTCTTAATGGTAAATGAGTACTCACCTCCGTACATGACAAAGAGCGTTATCTTGAGCATAATCAAATTTGGATTTATGCCTCGTCGCTGGCAGAATTCACCAAATCGGGACAATTCGGTTCTATCTGTGTGGACGGTTTCCGTGACCGTCTCCTCGCTGGCCATTTTGACCATATCACACACACGCACACACACACACACAATACTTATTTGTTGTTGTTGTTGCTGTTGTTGTGGCTGTGACAGTTTGAAGTTCGTTTCAATGAAATGCAGCCGACGTGGCTGGCTTAGTTTTGAGTTTCTCGGTCAGACACACACACACATGCGAAAGAGAGACACACACACACACACACACACACAGGTACAGTTGCTAGAGCACACACACCCACTCAATATGATTGTGTGCATGTGTGTGTGCGGGTGCGGGTGGGGGTGGGGTGTGTGTTTGCATCTACAGGGTTGTGACTGACTTTTTCTTATGCTTTTGATTAAATCCAATTGAAATTTGTGATAATAAACGGCGCACAAAAATCGTTTGTTGTCGTTGTTATTGTTGCAGTTGTTGGTTTCTGTGTTTGATTTGTTTTTGACAAAATCGTCGTATATATGCACTATATATATACACATGCACATATATATATATATGTATTAGATATGCGTATTACATTGTGTCTCACTCTAAAAATAAGCCATTAACATTTCTCAAACGTCGTTTCTTATTTGCTCAAATTTCTTTGCTTTTGGTTTATTTTATTTGCTTTTGCTGTTGCTGTTGCTGTTGCTTTTTCAAGGTTTCCTCTTTGTTTGTGTGTTGCACTTCACTTTGCACTCTAATCACATCTCTTGCCTGCATTGCGTATACGTAATTTAAATATTCTTTGTACACTGCCAGTTCATTTTGCTCGGGGTTTTGCCTTTTCTTTTCTTTTTTTATTTATTATATATTTATTTGGGGAGGGGCAGGAGGGTGTGACTCGAAATTGTTTTTGGTTTCTGTTTTTTTTTTTTGCTTCTTCGTTTTTTGGGGCTGCGCGTTTTAAACTTTCACAGTCGCTGTTCGCACCGAGACTGAGCAATGTGTTATCCGAGCAAACCCCAAAAACGATTTGTGCATACAAGTATGCTAACTATATCTTTTGCAATCTCCAGATCGGAGCACAGGCACACAATATACAAATAGCCGCTAATCTGTGCAGTCAAACGTTGCTCACTTCCACCAAGCTGATGATCATGACGATAAAGACGATGATGATGATCATTCATCACGATTATGATATTCTAACTCATAAATTGGACCAGTTACCGTATCGTGCATCGCCAGTGACAGCCTCTCTCTGCTGCCTGCCTGCCAGCAGATGCTGATGTTGTTGCTTTTGATGGCAGACGGCAGACGACGACGACGACGACGACGACGACGACGACGACGACGACGATGGAGACAGTTGAGATGCCCGAGATAATGTCGTTAGTCTGTTTTTCTTGAATGAAGATAACAGATAAAGCAAATCTGACGCGCAAAAATGTCACGCTGACTGACAGCAGCCAGGTTGAGAGGATAGGCCAAGGTTTGCTTAAAAGGTGTTAGATCAGATCAGGTGGGATCAGGTGAGTTGGGGTGAGATGTGATCACCTGCGATAAGGTGAGATCAGGTGAGATGAGGTGAGTTGAGATAAGGTCAACATCTCTTTCCATGGGCAATCCATGATTCTTATATGATTATGGCCACAGTGCTTAAGTGATGATATCTATAACGTTTTGGCATATAAACCTTGAAAAATCATGTGAACGGTTCAACATTTTCCACGGCTATAGCTATATCTAATGTGATACGATCTTCTAAAATAGAGGCTTATAATCATAGTCTAGATTAACACTATATTTAGAGCCGAAAACACTAATAATAAATAATAAGTTATTATCTCAAATAATACCCGAAATTCATCAAACCTTAAAAATATATATGAACTGATCAAACCGGAAATAGTTTATTAGGAAAGGCTTCTCATGTTTTTAATTTAACTGTCAAATTTTACTTTCACTTTACTTTTCCCTTCCTCGTTGAATGCTAAAATAATACTAATAATAATGATAAGTCAAAACTTACGACTGTCATAACTTTTTAACAATATGTCTTTATAACTTGATCGACATCTAGATCAATACTACACTTAAACTTGGAAGCATGATTTTAACACAAAATCCATTTTATACTCTTGCGAACTGATCAAAAGGGGGAATACTATATAAGGCCACTTTGGGCTTGCCAGATTTTTACTTGCACTGCTTTTAATTTGACTTTCAGTTGTATTATTTTTACATTCAGTGCTACTGCTTATCAGCCATATTCGTAGGCCGTTTCGGTAGCCTCGAAGGATTCGAAAATTGTGATTTGCAGAAGCGATCGACTTTCGAAAAGATTTCCACACGCAACCGAAAAAGTTGTACACATTTCGTGGCAAGAACTATTCACAAATAAAAACGCTCAGCGGACTGTTGGCAATTGTAAAGACGACTGTTCAATGAAACTAAATTCATAAATATATATATATATATATTTGTTCAATGTATGACGAGCCCTGCATAATGCCAATCACATGTGGATAAAAGAGCAAATGGCGCTACAGCAAAAATTACAATTAGCTGATAAGTTGCACTGATTGATATTCGTACAAAATGCTTATGGCCGGTTTGACGGCCAAACAAATCGCTTGGTAACAGCTACTCGGCCACATGTGCCTCTATTCAATTACATAAACCTATTTTTATGAATACCCGTAAAGACTCATAAGCTCAACACTTTAAATTTGGATGATTACTTTAATTTAAAATACTAATTACGATAATTACAGAAGCACTTGTAATTGATTTAGGATTAGTTCTGCAACATAAATGGCAATTTGATAACCATATTAAATACACTAAATATACTAATTAAGGACCATTTCTGGAATACGTATCTTGTGTGTGTTCTCCGGAATATCCGCCTTACAAGGTCGACTTGGAATCAGTACAAAATAAATGTGTTTTATTTGCTCTTCTTCGCTATTATTGGGGTACTCCAATAGATTCCTTCTTGGCGACCTTTCCTCTCCATCAAATCGTCGTCTTGTGCCACTTTTTATGTTGGTAGTTTAATTATTAAAATGATTCCTTAATTTTTCAGTTCCTTCCAGATCCACTCGATGCTTCTGTCCACTTTCCGCTTTCTCCTTTTTTAACATTTGAACCACCTCTTTTACTCTATTTATATAATTTAGAACTCCATTTTAAACTTCTGGCCTCGGGCATAACATTTTTGGCATACATTTATGTTGCTGACTCTTCAACTAATCCTGAATAAGTCTTTTTGTTGTTTATTTTTTGGTCTGCTTGGATTTGTTTGTGTTTCCGCAATCCACGCAATCCAATCAGCTCCAAATGTGAAATTTTATGAAATCATATTAAATTTAATCATGTTTTCGTAGTTTATTTATTTTCAACCTGTTTTGCTGTATCGACTTAAATTCGTTGACGTTGAATATAAACATGAAGAGCTTTAATTAAGGATCATTTTCCTGTTTAATCCACAATAATAACTGCATAATTATAAATTCATTGGAAATAGTAGAATGTTCATTCCAAATTTTCTGATTGTCAAATGTCAAAAATTAAAAGAAAAAAAAATACTTTGTAGGAATAATTTGATTTATATGAAAATGCGTTTTGATTTACAAAATCTGTATTTCTTACTCGATTTTAGTTGAGTTTCTACAGTTGATCAATAATATGTTCGATTATATTATATATTAATAGATAGGTTATATCTTAACAAATGTCCCTTTCATTGCTATTGATATTGATTGATATTTCCCTATAACTATCCATGTAACTATCGATCAAATAAAATAAGTTTAGCTTTCATTCATTTCATTTCATTTAATTAAATTACACATTTAATTATATATTTTAATATGTTTTTATGTTCCGCAAAGAACTTTCCAACACTGTCTGTCGGTTTCTTATCTTATCTTATAACAAATCGGAGCTATATAAGATATATGTGGAGCATAAAATGAGATATATGCGAGAGGTGAGCGCTGTAAGAAGGCATAAATAAATAAATTTGCTTTAGACTGATAATGCGTGTTATCTTTACCGTTATCTCTCAGATAAGGCCAGTTGGGCGATGAAAGATCGCAACTTGAGTTCAGAAAGAGTTACGCAAAAAAATATATAAAAATACACCAGGAAATCACAGATAAATTTTGTTGGCCGGCTTAAAAAGATCTTCTTGTCAAACAATTCTCGTCAAAATATGAAATCGGGGTGAACCCATTTCGGAATCTATGAATACGAGAATAATATGCAAGTGCTTAGCAGAACAACTAATTAGCACATAAATTATATTGTTTACTATAAGCATTCATATATATCCCCAAATATAGTATTTAATAGCGAGCAGTCAAAAGTGCCATCTATATGTCAAGTCTTACAAATTTAGTTCCTGAAACAGTCGCTGCGCTTATAGCATTCAGCTTTTGCGTGTGAGCAAATCAGAGATAATCACAAAGCGACATCTATGGTTTCAACACAATAATATTGTCTTTGCTACACCTAGCGTTAGTTGTTGGAAACGCAGATGCTCTCGTATCTTGTAGCTTTTGTCACTGATCGTAACTAAGCCAAATATCAGAGCGGCCAGCTTCTGTCAGCATGCAAATTAAAGTTAATTAAATTCTCTGTTTTTACGCATCTAAGCACCGTATTTATTGAAAACAAATTGCTTATTAGTAGCAAGTTCAAATTAAAAACCTTGCAAGCTCAACCAACAGTTAAAGTTCTGCATTCGACAACACATTTCAAATAGCAGCTGGTCTTTATTTTAATACGGTCACACTTGGATTGCCAATGCACTTATTGCCTTAAAAATACTTCCATTGCAAAAATACCATATGTATTTCATTTCTGCTTTGCAGTATTTTCTAGTTTCCATAGCGAGGGCATATTTGGTTTGTTGTCAAATTTGTTGTTGTTTTGACGCCGAAGAATAAGCACGTCGCGACGCGGCTGTTGCAAAAATTAAATTAATTACAAAAAAAGTGAAGTGTATACAAAAGGCGACAAAGCGCAAGATAAGAGCCCCCATTAAGCATTATCTAAGCGTGGCAAGCAAGCAAGCCAGCAAACCGAGATTAGATACCGAGAATATCAAAATCATAAAGTCAGAGAAAAGCTGCAACTGAAGCCAAACAGCCGCCGCGTGCAAAAAAAAATAAAGAAGCAAAAAAATATATATATATATATATGTAAAGAAGAGCTGAGAGAAGTTCAGTGCCAGGTGCCAGCGTCTCCAGTCCCCCCAGACTCTTCGCATGTGTCTGCGCTGCGTGTGTGTGTGTGAGTGTTTGATAGTGGTTTTATATACATGTGCATGTGTGTAAGTGCACCTGTCTGCCTGCCTAGCTTGGAGAACTGACTGCAACATCAACAAGAAATTTCACTGACCGCCGCCGCGATAGTGTGTTTGTGTGTGTGCGAAAATGTCAATGCCAGTGGCGACTTTGACGTCGCAATTTAGATAAAGATAAAATCAGCGAACGCGCGCTGCCCTGCAAAAAGTAAAAAAAAGTGAAATAAAATAACGCCAAGAGAGAAGAGAATCAGAGAGCGAGAGAAGAGAGTGCATTGAAGAGCATTCCTTTTGATCCATCCGTCTTGCTGTTCTTTCTTATTGCATTAAATACCGTAGAGAGCAGGAAGAAGAAGAACAACAACAGCCACTCAATTTAAATGCGTCCAGTATTTTTTTTGCTGAAAAAAAGGTGAGTTATGAATCCCGTTGTTTTCTGACACAGTTTTCCATTCAATTATTTTGGGGTTGGAATTCCTTTGGATGCTGGTGCTGATGCTGATGCTAAGCCTATTTATGCTCTGTGTTCTATGTGCTGTTATTTCACTGTTATTGCAGCAGAGGGAGGGGAGGCACTCAGTTTGGGGTGGTTTCTGTTATTGCTCAGCTGACGCATGTGTATGTGTATATATATGTATACCAACATATACTAATCTATTTATGTGTGTGTGTGCGTCGAAGCTGGGTGACTTTGAGTGCGAACTTTTTGCTTTGAAGGCCAAATGCGGCATTTTTTTCTTGTCTTGCTTTGCTTTTCTGCGCAAGCAACAACCGTTAAAAGAGAGACTTGCTACAAATGAAATAAAGCGGCATTTGCGTATTAGGTCTAAAAACACCCACACGTGTCAATTTACAGCTCAAAGTGCTGTCATTAAGTCGGTAAAATTTAAATAAATCATTTCTGTGTGTGTTGCACTTGACCCAAAATGTGACCTTACAAAGAGATCCCACACGAAGTCTCCAATACTTGCATGTCTCCAATACTTACATGGGAAGTAAAGTTAAGCAGCGCAGCTTGGAGACTTGCTCATTAATCACCATGACTATTTTGTAAATGGGTAATTTTTTAAGAGCTTTCAAGCTGACAGTGTTGGACAGCTTAAGCTCACTAAAAATAGACGATGGTTTCTAAGCCGATTAAAAATGTGGAGCGTACAGAAAACAAAAAGCATTAGTATTAAATTATAAAGGCAATTTCTTAAAAAGTGAATGGATATTTTCAATAAACTGGACAAATTAAATCGGAGAGTTTTATACAATAAATATTAAGGTACATCTCAATCCATAGCCGCTGACAGTGTATCTTTTAGTCGCGCACTTGGCACTCTTCCCAGTGTTGTATTTCACTAACAAATGCCTACTTCATTGTAATCGTAATGCGATCAAAAAAGAAGTCCACGATTCCCATGGAAAGTGTGAGGAGAGTGAGGTACAGCGAGAGGGAGAGAGAGCGCTAAAGAGCTGCACACTTTGCTTGTGACAGGTGGATTTTGGTGTGGTTTCTGTTCTCGTCTTTGTTTTGTTCTGCTCTGCACAGATTTCGTCTTCATTCACTGCTGTTGTTGATTGTTTGTTTTTTATACTCTTGCTTTGTGGGCATTCTAATTTTGTAATGGAATGTGTTTAGACAATATTTGGACAAGAGGGTTTTTTCTTCTTCTGTCTTATGTCTTTAAGTTGTTTGCACTTCCTCAGTTGATGTTAAGTTGAAATCAGTTTGGAGTATTTGCTCATCAGTCATCAGTTTATCTGCAAGAATATTTAAAATTCGGCAACGTGGCAATCAGTGCTGTTCTATCTTCTATCTTCTTCGTTTTTCTTTTCACTGTTTGTTTTTTGCTCTCTCTCTCTCTCTTTTGCTGCCTGATTGTTGTGTTTGTCTGTTGTTGGAGTTTCTTCGCGTCGTCTATTTACATTGCTTTGTCGCTAAGCCGTTCCTCGGCCTCCTCGGCGTTTACCTGCTGCAGGTGGAGTTGTCAGATTCTGCTTTTTCATTCGCTCTTTCTCTCTTCCTGTTCATTCTGTCTGTCTACGAGCAGAATAAGGATTCATCTTGCTCCATCAATAGATTGTTCTCGTGTTTAAGTATTTGTTTGGAATTCTCAAAATAGAAATGAGCAACTCATTTGATTTATCGTGGAGATTTCTAGTTTTTCAATCTCCTTCTCTTTCCAAGTATGGCGTGACTCGATAATAACTTTAGCCTCTTAATGATTTGCCGACCAGCATTGAAGTGAGGCGAATGCGATTTAAGAATTACGAGCAACAAGAAGATTTTTAGCCATTTCAATTGATATCAAAGCATCAGAGAAAGTTATATCGGCGGAATCTTTAAAAATTGAAGTATTAACAAGATGAAATTTTAAAGTTCCTTGTATGCACCAAAAAATGTTAAAGTTAGCTGAGAATGTTGAATTAATGTGCAAATGCAATAAATCTGAAGAAGCATCTGCTAAATTGTTCGCGAAATTCAAGCCGTACTCACAAAAATTAATGGCAAATTGCACTCACTGTCTTATGCACGTTGCGACTCTTTTGAGACTTGCAAGGACAGACCGATAAATTCAAAACTCACTCCTCCTTTCCTCTCCTCTCCTCTACACTCTTCTCTTGCAGATGTTTCTGTTTTTGGCAATTTGCTGGGATGCAGCTCCATTAAGCTGCCACAACGTGAGAAGTGCAACGAGAAGTTGTGGCTGTTTTGTGCCGGCAAATAAGGTGCAACATTCTTGAGAGCCTCCAAATTCTTCTTCTTCCTCTATCTCTCTCTTCCGCTCTCTCTCTCTCTCGCTAGCTCTGTAAACTTGTGTGTCTTATGCTTTTTACTGCGTCTACTTCGTATTGTGTCTGCCTATATATTTATATACATATACCATACCTTTTACTGTCGCTGCTGCAGCTGTTGTTGCTGTTGCTTTAGCGCCTTCTTCTTATCGTTTACGAGAGACAGCATATGAGTCAAGCGAGGGTTGCCACAGTAATATTCTATTATGCGATTTATTTGTAAATTTTGTATTAGAGCACTTGCTACGCAGCTGATTAATATATTAATATTTTGGCTATTTTGCTGCTAGTTAATGTTTTAGTAGCACTTAGCTATGTATAAATATAGTATATGATATTAGATATTTGTAACAAAGAAAACTCTAACAAAATAAAATGACAACCCTTAACATCTTTGGCTGTGCACTTTTATTGATATCTTGTAACTTAACGCTTTCTCAAGCTGTTTACACACACACACACACACACACAGAGACGCACACATGAAGTGCTTGCAGAATGCTGCTTAGACAAAAAATACCCATGAGCAAAGACACGTGTGAATGCAGTAAAAAAAAGAAGTAGAATAAGTGAATGGTAGACAACATAAGATGTGACTGCTGTCGACTCCACTCTCTTTTCTTGCTTCTCTCTCGAGATTTCTCTGTGGACGAAACACATGTTTATGTCTGCATGTGGATAAATAAATAACATCCAAGAACTGGAAACGCCCCCCTTGGGGTCTGTCCGTCTGTCTACCTGTCCGTTTCGATTTAACTGTGGTCGCTCCTGTTCACAGCTTTCTTTTCAATTGTTTTCCATGCAAGTTGTGTTTTTTTTTTTTGCAACTAGCTTTTTACGCTCTGAGGTCGTTTTTAATGAGCTGCCTTTTCTCGCATGCTATTTTAATTGGAATTTGGTCGAACATTGTTTGCCGCTTCTATGGCTTACATTTTACTTTGCTGCTTTACTACGAGTTCTCGATTTGCATTTGGATTTATGTGTGAGCACGAAAAGCTCACTCTTGAGAGTGCTGCACTGAGCAGAGTGAGTGGCAAGGTCAAAATTCTAACAACAAACAACTGAAACTTAAGTTGTAGGAATGCTGAACAAAGAATTGAAGAAGCATTGCGAGAAATATTTGTAGTTCATTATAGACTAAATTATGATTTTCCTAATGGATTTTTTTAAAGCTATTTGGCTACTTTGAATCGCACAATTATCTGTGGAAAACTTGTTGAGATTTGAAAATTAATTAAACAGCACATTTCTGCCAAGTTGCTCCCAAATTCCTTGGTTATTTGTTTTAGAAAATTAAGTTTCTTAATTGCATTTGATTTGTTTGATTTACTTCCATTCAGCCTCCTCGCTGATTTTAAATTGTGTGCTAATTCCTAGATACTTACATATGCATGTATGATCCATCTTATTTACATAACTAACGAAGCATTCATCAGTTCAATTTAACTGTGGTTTAGTTCTGAACCAGCTGTGAAAAGCATCTGCCTCCATCATTGCAACTTTTGTTGCAAATTTAACACTTGATGACTTGCCAAATTTATATGGCATAATGAGCAATAGTTATTCGCTCTGCCATAAGCCATTTGGGTATTACTCTAGAGAACTCCATTGACAACTGGACAACTCAGGCTAGTTGCCAAGATTTATAAGGCAATGAACTTGTAATGCTTCGGAGGAAGTCATTTGAGTCTCCGGGAGGCAATGGAAAGTGTACATATTTAGATACATAGATACTTATTTAAATAAAATATACGCATACATTGTACTTAACTTGAGAAAGTGGTATCTGTTCCTCTAATGTCAAAATTTATTTTCCAACTGTCAGTTTGGGCAATAAAATGCGACTCTATTGTGACTCTATTGTTAATTTGAACAAATATTTGTACACTGATACCCTAGGCAGAAAGAGTGTATTCGTTTTGTGCAGTGTACGTCTATCCGTTTGTATAACATCCCCAAAGTTGCAGTCTTAAGACTTGGAATATGTATGAGACAATTTCCACAGCAAGCAATGAGTTAAAATTGGGGCTTTACGTGAAATCGATCAAATTAATAAATGCAAATCGATAAAAATCGGAAACGCCCACAGTTATAATCTGCTGTTGTTAGAGTATATCACAGTCGGTTGCGCGCGAAAGCAACGTGCCGACTTGTTTTCCATTTCTTTTTTATTTTGTTGTTGTTGAAAGTGTCGCCAAACTAGCAATAAACTTTTCGTTTTTCATTTGCTTGCCACAGTTGTTGAAAAATATGCAACTTGACGATAACTTTTTGCTTTTGCTGTTGCGGCTGGCAAACTGCCAAAAACAAAAACGCTTTACCAACATAACATAATTGTAATTTATGCGGCCGATTTATTGTTGCAGATACCCGTGAAATTCTTGATTTCTTTCAATTTGAAAGATAATAATTAATTTGTTTGAATTGAATATTCAAGTTGCAAAGCTCACGTTGCCTTGATGAACTTTGTTTGTTATTCTGGTCATTTATTATCTTATCTGTCAACGTCTTACATAATGCACAAACAATGGGGCAAGCGAAATGTGTCGTGCTCCAATCAATCAGTACATCAATCAATCAATCAATCCATTGAGGTGTGCAATGATCAAGGTAAAAATGAGCTCGATTATAGATTATTATGCCTGACCCTCAAACAGGTTTGCAACTTTGAGTTGCGTACTCAATACTGATTCCTATACATTCTTTATTGCCGATTTTGTTTTGTTTTTGCTCTTTATTTCTTTTGGTTTTATTTATCGCTTTTTGCTTGCTTGCCGACTGTGTTATTTCTATTTAAATGCTTTTCGTCTAATTAGTTTTATTTTCTTCGCTTGCCGCACTTGCGTCATTCTTTCATTTATACGCTGGCAGAGGGTATTCTAGTTCAGTCAATAAACATACACCGCATTGAAGTATAAAGTATACGCATTAAATATATTCTTAATTCGCATCAGTCTCGATATGGCCTTGTCTACAATATAACTAAAATGCAATTAGCTAGGGTATGTAATCTTCGGCGTTCTTTCATATTTCTCGTTTGCTTCTTATTCTTAAACACACACGTGTTTCTTCAAGCGAACACAACTCAAAGCAAACAAGTAAAAAACTCAAAAAATTCAAAGGCGACTAATTTGTAAGAATCGGGCTCTCAATTGTTCTCAGAGCCAACCTGATGCTCAGTTTGTTAATTTCTCTATCGAATAGGGTGTATAACAGATGATGACTTTTTTTTCTAAGAAATATATCGAAGGGTTGGGGGTAACGGGAAATGGCAATTAAATGGAGCAAAATAAGTAGCTGTCTGAATTGAACTGGAAATCCTACAGAGAACAGTAAACGGCACAAAATGTCGAGCTCATTGAATGATTTACTGTTATTTTTGACTGTTTCGTTTTTTTGTTGCCGCCAAATGAAATGAAACCAATGGGTCACTATTTTTTTATCCACCTACCCTCTCTCCATTCCACTCCACCCCTCTCAACTATGGCTTACAATGGCTTTTGTTGTATGATGTCTCTCAGTTGCCTTGTTCATTGTCCATTAATTTGTCTGACCCCCAGCAAAAATAAAGCTATTGTCAGAACTGTTGTAGTTGTTGTTGTTGTTATTATGCTAACTCCTTCCTTCTAGCTTGTGGCAATCATCGTTTATTTTATTGTTGACTTTTGCTGTCTAGTTATGCCATACAGCATTTTTAACAAAACACTTCTCCATAGAATACGAGAAAAGCGGAAATAAAAAAATATTGTTAAACTTTGACTCCGGAGTTGGTTAGAGTTTATTGAACTTGACTGCTTGAAGAGCACACAATTTATGTACATTGTTAAACTCGACGTGTGTTCTAGCTTAATAGTGTAAAAAGGTTAAATCATGTTCGCTGCTTAGAAAACTTGAAATAGCTAGCTAAGAAATGTGGAATACAATTTTAAAAAAATCAGTGTGAATCGTTTTTTTTTTTTAAATAAAAGGCAGGAAATTGCGAAGAATGTAGTAATCAATTTATCTGGCAATTTACTCACTTATTCAAATATACTCCGATGCTCTGCAGGAGCCAACGAAACCTTTGAACTGCCTCTCTAATTTTGCAAAAATAAAAATAATCACATTAGAATGTTCTAGTCGAGATACATTTTATGTAAATACATTTTATACCAGTCGAAAATCAACGAACTGGGCTAGATCGATTTATCAGTTGATCAGCTGATCAAGAATATATATATTTCACTTACTTAAACTCTGGCGCACTTTCATTACGCCCTTTTACCCATTTTCTAATGGGCCTAGGCTATAATGAATAGCTTGGGCTAAGAGAGAGAATGGCACGCGCAGCCTTAGCCAAATCAAAGAGCAATCGCATCGCACTAACTAACAGCTAATTGGCACACTTTTAACCTTGGAGCTGTCAACAATGGAAAATTAGCAGCAATTAGAGTTGACTCCTTCCACCTTCCACAACTTTTACTGATTCGCTCGGCAGATTTCCAATCGCAAACGAAAGTCGTTCAGCTTATGCAGACTAGACTTAAATGAGGAATAAATTTGAGCATATAACACGTAGGAAATAAGAATAATTCAATCAAGTTGTCAGCACATAATATATATTTAACGGACATTAATTTATGCATAATGCATGCTTTTTTAAATTTAGCTACTGGAATTGCCCGTGGGTTGACTTAGTCACTGTTGCGTTATCTACATATGTTAATCAGTCAGCTATATACCACATATATATTTATATTTATCTATATAGATATATATATATATATATATATATGTGTAGATAGATATCTGTCGACTGAAAGTTAACGCTTTTGTATTGATAGGCTGTTGTCTGGCCACAACTGAACATCTGAGGGGCATTCGCTGCGGCTCATTAAACACGACAACAACTAACTTTTACCAGTTCGAATGGTGTTTTTTTTCTCCAACTTTTTTGTTGCTGATTTTTTACATTATTGTTTTCAGTTTTCACTTGTGAGGTGCTGCACACGTTTAGTCAATTTAGCTCGGCGCTTTGTGTTGTGTTATGCTTAAGTTATGATTAGCGGTTTGTCATTGTCATCGCCGGACATCGGAGACTCCAATAATGTTATTTATGCGTTAGCCTAGCCTAGCCAAGCTAAGCCAGTTAATATAAAAAGTCAACCTCCAACCACATCGTCATCATCATAACTTAACACGATGATCGTTATACGCTTGGGTTACATTCCAATTTAAAGTGGGCAAACGTGACAGACGCTCAGTCAGTTCAATTGATTTGCCTGGCGACGGTTGAGAAATGTGCCCAGTTTGTTTGTTTGAACGGGTCTCGACTGATTGCGGTTCATGTTATCACACATATATATATATATATATATATATATATATATATATATATATATATTGCACTTTCCAAATGCGCTAAACGTCTCACACAACTAGCGAAAGTTTTTCCACACTTTTCACAGCTTGTTAGGGATACGCCCACTGAGTTGGGCGTGGCATGACAATAGAAGATGTCTCGCTGTGGCATTTACTTAATAGTGTGATTTGCTTTCGTTACAATTGGATAACAAGGGTGGCAACTAACCTGACAACAAAATGATCATTCATGTATACTCCCATTCAATGTAAATAATAGTCGCATTTATCAATATCATATGTATATAATATATATATAATTATTTGCCTCAAGGTAAACCACTTGAACGTATTGAATGTGTGATCTTTTCAGATTCCAAGCTTAAGTTTGACTAGATTTGCTTCTTACATTACTAAAATACTTTATATATCCTTGTGTGTAATATTCTTGTATATAGAGGGGAATAACGAATCTTAGATAGTAATCACTATATAGAATTACTTTATTTAGACATAGTAATTACTATATTCAAATGAGGTATTCAAGCATTATTCAAGTATTATTATATTCTGTAAATAAATAATAATATCTGGAATTGCTTCGGTATTATATTGCTTAAGATATTGTATATCTTTGTCAATTTTGCTGGCTTAATTATCTAAGCGATATGCTTTATATTATTTATAAAATAGCTTAAGCTATGCCAAAAGATCTTACGCAATATTCATATAAATCATGGCACATTGGCTGCCTTGAAAGGCGAACATTTGGTAAAAAGCAAAAAGGCAACCATATTTCAGGCGTTCGAGCACTCAAACACATGGTTCAATCTAACTAAAAGTTTGTTGCGTGTCCAATTGGCATTTATTTCAATATCTATAGTATGTCATTTCATTGACCAAATACAAAACTGTTATTTATACAGCCAACCAAATGGTTTCCGCTTCTGTCAATTACTTTGCCTTCGTCTCAAATTCGTTTTGTGCATAATTGCTATTTGTTTCTTCGTCTTTTCCTGTTTGTTTCTCCACTTTTTTTGTTGTTAATGAATTTGTATAGGCGCGTAAAATAGGCCACAAAGCAAATATTATTGTTTCACAAGATTGTTTTATTAATTAGTGAAAAAACTTTTGGCCATTTGTATTTCTAATACGCTATTTGAAACGTCCGTAAAAAAAAACAAGAACAATTAGTCGACCTTAACTCAATTTGTTGTAGGCAGAAATTAGCAGTTAATTAGAAATTACTTAACAGTTGTACTTCTAACTAGATTTCCGTGTAGTATTTGCTTTTATTATTTATTTATGACTGTTTGAAAACTGTTGCTAGTTAAAAATCGGTTTAATATATAACAGATTAGTGTTGTTTTGTTTTTGAACGTGTCTAAATGACTTCGGCCTGAAACAAGTAAAAACGTTAACATTGAACGGAAACGACTGCGAAATTCACTATGTGATAACGTCTAAAAACAGCTGGAAATGAGCCTTCTCGATTTATGGAGTTGATGAATTGAAAACTTTTGAAACTTATTAGGCGATCAAGACGAATTTCCATTTTCTATAATGTCTTAGTCGGGACTCCTCTTTAGAGTGGACCCAACTACTACTTTGTGTCAATTTGGAACTACTTTCAATTCGCCAACTGCTTTGTGTGGCTTCTTAACATGGTCAGGAGCGCCACTTGCAAATGTCTAATGCTTTAATAATGAACTTTAATTACATTGTTGCCTTATACAGATGAAGAAACGCGAAACTGACACACACACACACACACACACACACACACACACAGAGACACACACACACACATACACTTAAACGCTTAAGCACACACATGCATTGAAGTAAATTCGCCAATCGAGAGTTCACAAAATGTTGCCTGCCCGCTGAGTGGCTACAAAACGAGATTGTTGTTTGCTTCTGCTTATGAATTTTTTATTAACTTTCCAGCCATAAACTGTAAAATCACCATAGAAAGTCAGACCGGAGGCTCAATGAAATTGAAAAGCGCAAACTGCCAAGTTTGGCACAGTGGAAGGTTAATTCCGCAAATGATTGCGATGTCAAAAGGTAAACGAGTTCCTCTATGAACGGAAGACACAGAAATAGAAGGTGATGGGAAATTGTTCAATGTCTGAACTCACAATCGGAATCAGTTTCCAGGTTCTATAATACATTTCTGGAGATTATTAAAGTTATTTTTGCACAACTATTATACTATTAAATATTGTTATAATAATATTATTCAATTATTGTGAAAGTTGAAGTTACAAATTAAGAACTGTGATATGAAATCGAAATTAAATCAATGGTATATTGTTTATATAAATATAAACTAATTGGAAATAAGAAGCAGTAAATTGTGGGATATTAATAAAATTCTAAAATGACAATTAGAATCGCATGTTATTCATGAAATTTTTGCGTAATTATTAAATATAGGTTGTGGTTATTATTTTACGAAATTTCAGGAAAAATTCAAGTTTGTATATTAAAAGATAGCATATAATATACAATTGTTAAAAAATATAAATAAATATAATACAAAATCTAATAATAAAAATATATTGTTGGTGTAAGTATTGGTAAATTGATGAAAGTCACAGCCTTTCGATTAAAACACTTGAATAATTCAAAAGAAAATATTGTATTGTAATCTATACAAATATTTAGATATATGGCAAAAATATTCGACATTTTCTTATATATAATATATACATGTATTTATATTAAATAATACATTTATTATTTTAAACAAAATGCTGTCGAGTAGAGCAGTGCTAATATGTTTTAAACTCGATTTGCTTGTTGAAGCAGCTAAGCAAATGGACTGAAATTAAATAATAATAAATGCTCTGAATTTCATAACCAAATTAACTTGTTGTTATGACTGCTAATGGTGTAAACGGTATTAAAAGTAGGTTAATTTATATGAACGATGACAGAGATAGATTGAGAGAGTGAGTGAGAAATGGAAATTTGCAAAACTTGTGTAAACTGAGCAAAGCGAATGGGTTGGCTGGTAAAGAGGCAAAGGGGAGTTGATGTGGGTGAGTGAGCAACAAATGTTAATTTACTTGCTAATATGTTTATCAGTGGTGCCGTTGCAATACAGTTGCTGACTGTCTACAAATATAATATATATCTATATCTCTATTCATGAATCTATATAGATAATAATAATATAACTTTTTAACCGTTTTGTTTTATTAATGCCTTGATACTTTTAATATCTTTGCAGGTAAACATTTTTGATTTATATACAAATACTAATAAGGCAAGTAAAAATTATGTAATTTACAAAACACTTGAACATTAGACAAAAAATACATATTTGGTTACATATACAAGCTTATCTTTAAGTAGAGTTGAGGCCGTGAAATTTGAGTACTTTATTCAGGATCAGGTGGCACAGAAACCACTCGTTGGAAAGGGTGTATCTTAATCAAAGTAAATCGCTGCTATTCAATTTCTTCGTTATCATTATACAGCTTTCGGTAAATGCCTAAATACTTGGACATCAAATCAAGTAAAGTGATTTTTTGGCACTGCTGCCAGCTATTCAATTACTTTGACTCTGCAATGTCGACTGCTGACACCCCCCACAAGTTGTACAACTAGTTTTATGCAAGCGACGAGTTCCTCGAGCCGCGTTTATGAAATATATATATATATATACACAGGTGTTCGGACTTGTTATATATACACACATGTTGTATATCTTATGGTTGTCTGTTATTTACACACATACATGTATGTGGGCGCACCTTCCTCAGGAAATTGTGGTTGCACTTACAAAAAAAAAAAAGAAAAAGAAGAAAACACTGAATACTGATTGCTCTTTTTATTTTGTAACTCCCGTTCGAAGCGCACCCATAAAAATATTCAGCGGGGGGAGGCAGGGTGACAAACTGGAGCCTTGTGTCTGCCGGACATGCAACTTTATAAATAATACGCGTCCATAAAATGGGGTTGATTTTTCGACCAAAGCTCGGAGCAGTCATTTTGGGAAAGCCACTCCTCTTTCCCCAGAGTCGTGTTTTTCTTTAGTGCGTCGACACGCCCATTTATGTTGGCCCCTATCCCCGTGCCTGGAGCTGCTAATGTGAAATTGCGTCAAATCTAACAACTTCTGTGCTCCATTTCGATCTACATAAATATCGATCTAAGTTGGGAAGGCTCTATCTGTAAGATTAGTGCTTTTTATTGAATACAGGGTATCACGCAGTCACTTGGATCACTCTTATGTGTTCCACTTACCGCCTACATATCTGTCCACCTACCTCTGTGGTAATTTTCATTTACCGTTTAGGAATGTGGAGACCAGCTGGCAGACACATATTTGAACTTAATTCTTTTGATAATACCCTGTACGTATTAAAATATGCACAACATTTGCTATCAAAGTAACCCAAAAAGAGGGTGGTATCATATTGGTATTCATATTCAAATTGTTGGTCAACAAGCAAGTCGATTGAGCCATAAACATTCTTAGTGCTCGCATTTGTAAACGTACAAAAAGTCGCAGACATTGTTTATCAACCCTTATTCAATGTCCTGCTGCTGGTTCCTGGTTGGAGAAGTTGTCTGCGAATAGTTTCGTGGCTTCCTAGACAATCCTCAGTTTGTCTAGTGCCAACTAAATTGACATGCAACGACGCCAAAAACGTTGTCACTGCCAGTCTATTACTCTTGTAGAGGGTATTACAACTTTGTAGTGAAGTTTGTAACGCATCGAAGAACACGTATCCGAACCAATAACGTTTTATTGCTGTTGGCATTACATGTGTCGCATCCGGCCGGATCGGGCCACTATATCTCGCATAGCAATCGATCGAAGGATGAGTTCTTGGATAAGAAACTTTTTTGTTAACCTGAAATAACTTACCCAATATGGCTATTGTTATGCTTTTTTATTGCTATTACTATTACTACTATATCATATAGCTGATATAGGAACGATCGGTCGGGTTATTATGCTTCAATCATTTGGATTAAAATTCAACAAGATCGCATGACTATATCATATAGCATTCATGGAAACAATCAGTCCCTTTTAAGATGCCTTCAATTATGTTTCCGTCTAGAAGGGTATGTCATCTTTGGCTTTCCCAAAATAGACGCGTTTTCCTGTTTGGATTTTCTTTTGTTAGTTTTCCTGGCATTCTATTGTGACAACGCCCACAGGTTGCTGGTTGCTGGGCTTCCCTGGCGGTTGACGGGTGGGTTGCTAGTTGGCTAGTTGTCTGGTTGCTTAGCGAAACTCTTTGTCTGACGGAATACTTCCTGTCTCAGCTGCAGTGGTAAACACACACAAAATTTGTACACATATATAGAGTATTCATACGTCATACACTTTCATATCAGATAATAAAGTATTTTTAAGTTGCAGCTTTTGTTGTACTTGAGGCTTAATCTTTCAAAGCATATATGTATACTCTTATTTATTTAGCATTAATATTATTTTAAATAAGAAAATTTATGATTTGCTGCAGTTTAATCTAAATCTGAAATTCCGTTTGCCAGAATTTAAGAAAGATTCGCCTGAAGCTGCAGCCTGTATTTTAATCTTACTTGTATAAATTGCGACTTATCTTTCGCAGTCGCAGTTCGCAGCCGAGTCGATTTTGTAAAAGTATTTTGTATATGTATATACATCCGTCAGATGTTCGACCTTTCCGTTATACGGTTGGTGCTTCCCTTTGTTGCTGGCAGCAGACACCAATTGAGGCAAGTTAATGACTCAAATTTTGCATGAATTCTGTGGGTTGTCATTATTCATGTGTGTTTGCCCGTTTCCTGGACTTAATTTTCTTTCTCTTCGCGTTGTGCCCATCGAATTATCAAAAAACCAAAACTTATTCTTGCTAAAATGCAAAAAGCAACATCAACAACAAACTGACGCTGACTTTGGTCTCTTTATTTGGTTTTTTGGCTGAAACGTGCAAATTAATATACCTCGATCTATGCGGCATATTTTCTCTTTACATGTGTCGAAATTCGTAGGTATATAAAATATGGAGTCGGCTATGGAGTTTAAAGCGCTTAGCATGTGCACCGAACTGGAAACGAGGTTAAGCCCCAGAAAAAGTTCTGTCTCATTTCGACGTTGACCATGTGCACATGAGGGCTTAAGCCCAATTTCGAGTGACAATTCGCACAATTGTAATGTATGTAAAAGTAACTAAGACATTTAATTCAATTCAAATATGCGAGTTTATCAAATTTGTGGCTTTCACTTACCTAGTGACATATCTTTTAAAATACCAATGAGGTGACTTATTATGTTCTGTTTACTGTACTGTGTAATTGAAAAGAAAAACATTTTCTGTACATTTTCTTACTTTTTCACTTATTTCCTGGCCATTTTTTTTTTTTAATATTTTGAATTTCTATATTCAAAACTCTCGTCACGTTTTGTAGATTTAAGTGGAAACGTTTCCCAAATAACAACAAATATTGGTAGAAATATGACCTTAATTCCAAAAGTGTTTTTTTAGCACAGAATCATTGATTTTGACTTTAGTTCTGAAGGTTGACTGGCATTACATTTACCCATTTTCTGCACGCGTGCCCTGACCCAAAAGCCATGAAATGCAAACGCCAATGACCTTCACTTAACCATGGTTCAAATCTCTGCCTTAAATCACTTAAGCTTGAGGCACAGTTTTTGTTTGATGTTGTTTTTGTGAGCCAGTAAAGATCAGCGGCCTTTATGAATGACGGCAACGAACCGAATCTTGTATTGATAAAATGGTGTACGCGTTTAAATGCTTATTTATTTGACTGCCCACACGCAGCTGTCAGTCAGTAAGTCACTCAGCCTGCTGGCCATGATGAGGTCGCGGCAGAAGCAATCCATCAACCATCATCCAACTCCAAAGATGCTGTAAATAATCACAAAACGACAACCACTTAACGCTTGAGTCACTCTTTCGGCTTCTGATCTGGCAATTCCTCTTGGTGTCTTATCATTTAAATTGGCATACCCTCTTAGAGGCTATTATAAGTTTCTCATGACACATTGGAGGAGATGGAGATGGCTCCGATTAGATTAAGTAAATATATTACCTTGATCAGCATCAGAAGTCAAGTCCGTCTGTCCCATTTTGGTTTTGTTTTTATGAGCAGAGCTTGCTCAGTTGTTAAAGCATACTTTGTGAAATTTGGTTTATATAATATCTCCCTTTTAATTTTATGTAATTTAACTCGTAATTTTTATTTTAAAATTGTACTCAAATTTAAATGTCTCCAGATTTGGGCTTCTTTCTTTGTGTTTCTTTTTTGAATGCGTCACCTGAGCTGACATTACTCAGGGAAGATTCAACGTTGTAAGCTGAAATGAGTAACAAAAAAAAAAGAAAATGTGAAAGCAACTTGTTCTCACTAAGAACAATTTTAGTTAATTGATAACAGATTTGTTTAACGTTTAATAATTAAATTCTTAGTTGTTGCATTACCCCTTAAGGAAGTTTTGAAAACCAAAGACCTGTTATTATAGCCATGTACTTGTTTGGATTAGGGTTGACTCTGTCATAAACGTAGGTGTCAATAGCTAGTTTAGATTTGTACAGAATGGTCAGTAGTTTAGATTTAGATTAGCCTGCTCGAGTCTCAACACGGGCATGCTGAGTAGTTTCCGCTTGGCTGCCACAGTTCCGAGGGTGTTGCATGTGGCTATCTGGCTTAAAGTGGGCTTTATGCGCAGCAATCCCCCCGGGCAAGTGTTTTGTGTTGCATTCATTATACTCTCTGATTTAAAACAACAAAAGAAATAGCAGCTTGTCTTTGGCACGCCGAAGTTAATCTACTCTAAATATACTTTAAAATGTATTTTCAATGGAATCTGAATGATCTCCAGATGTTATAGTATTCGCATTGCCAGAATGACAAGCATAGCAAGATAACTTGCCAGATTAAGATACTATCTTGTAATGATGAGCATTATAAAATTCCTTAGTACCTTAGTACATTGTTGTTAAGATAACTTGCCAGAATAAGAAGAACCTATATCAGATAATATTATTTTGTTTCACTATTTGACATGTGTGATTCCACTATCAACATTTGTTGCATTTCCGATTGTCTACATTCAACAATTATGGCAATATCAATGTCCCAAGCAGTTGTCATTTCATGAAATTATTATTATACTACAATTATTTATGTTTTATAATTTATGCAAGGTCGGAAATATGTGCTTCATTACGAAATTGTGATACCCATCGCAAGGGTATAGACAAATGCATATATATATATATATATATATTTATATATATATTTATTTATATATATATTTCTATACACATGTGTGTCTATCATTATGTGTATATGTAATTAGTATTTATGTAAGCATGCATCTAACCGGTTGGATGCCAGATTGATTGTTTTTGTTTGTTTGCTTGTACACTTGAAGGTTATTTGATATGAGCAGTCATCAGGCAAGCAGGCAGAAGGCAGACGGCAGCAGCTGAGTTCTGCTTCTGTTTCTGCTTCGGCTTCGGCTTCTGTTCTGTTCTGTTTTATTCTGCTCTGTGCTCTGGCTTTGTGGGCAAGCCCAATCAGTAACTGCTATTGACGTGCGACAGACAGGCTGTAAGCCAACCAGAATAAAGAAACTTGGCTTTTGTCAGCGGGGTGCTAACAGCCGCATATTAATTACATTGAGAACTATGCCGGCAATGTTTACAGTCCGTTGAGCTTTGTCAGTTCCTTAACATTTTTAATTAACATTGAAAACTAAAGTAGACGTATTTAAAAGAGTTTTGCGCCTAGCCCAGACGAAGCATACTTAACTCAAAACTCATCCAAACTGATACGCGCTCATTGCTTAAGATCTAATTTTAGACTAAATTGTTTTCAGTGCCTAAGTTAAATTTTTGAACGATAAGCGTGACTCTAACTCACAATCATTCATTCAGTCAGCATAGATAATAGAAAGGCGCCGGGCTTATCTTAAGTGAAACCAATAGAAAACAATATGCGTATTTAACTCGACCACAGAAGTGACTATTACACATGATTCCAACCATACCCTCAACGCCAGAGTTACTCACAGTTCTTTTGTTTAAGGAGAGTATCGGCGAGTCGGTTAGCCCTTTACCGCATTGTTATTATTTGTTTTGGTTTCTGTTTGACAAATGTTGTTTCTCTAGCTGCTATCGCCGACGCCTTTTGATAAGTAAAGGCCAATTATAAATGGCGAATGAGTTAATGCCATATAAAAAGTACAATTTGCAACTCTGCAACTGATAACTGAAACCGAAGGCGTTGCTATGACGTCATGCTGCCCCCAAAGCTTCTTGCGGCCCTTAGCTTTTCTTTTATTTTAATGGATAGCATTTCTATTATGAAACTTTGCGCAGTTTTTGGTTTTTTCTGTCTTTCTGTCGTGTCTCGTTGTACGCATTTCTCGCAGCTTCTCTTTGGCTTTTGTTTTGCTGCGGGTACGTGCGCAAGAAAAAATGCGTCAGTTTTGCAGATTTTCCTCAACGGTAAGCGAATGAGATAGAGAGACAGGAATAGTGAGAGAGAGAGAGCTGAAGAGCAAGAGATAGAGACATCTGAACTTGCTGTTGTCGGCCTTTGTCTGATGTGTGGATTTGAACAAGTCGTTGAACTCTAAATAATAATAATGCTAATGAAAAAAAAAAACGAAACAACCGCAATGACAAAAAACAAAGACTTATGCTTTGCTCGATAGTTTCGGACTTGAAAATACCCTATATATGCCCTGTAAGCATAGTATACAAAATGTGAAAGCTCAAAAAAATTGGTAGAATACTCTAATCGAGCGAGCCAGACTGGAAGATAACCTGAACCCAACTATTGTATTAAGCACTGGTCTTATTGCCAAATCTTCCCTTAAATCGCTTTTGCAATCAAATGCGATAAGTTTATTGAGAGTAATTTGTTCAGAATGAAAATACGCTTTGATAATAAAACCTGTTATTCTATTTTATTTTATATTTTTCATTTTACAATTGATCAAAAATATTTCAGAGTATATTATATTTCAATTGTTAGGCCTTATCTCTATAATTATGTATTTTATTGCTATCGGAAATCGATTTGTATCGATATTCGAGTGGGTAGTTATCAGTAAAATGAAACAAACTTTATCTGCGTATATTATAAGAAAACTTATATGCAACATTTGATCTCTAAGATCAGTTTGTTCATAAAGACCAGATATACCAAAATGGATAAATCGACTAGGCTCTGGTTGCATCAATAATTACTTTTTAATATTACACTTTTAGTCGTTTTCAATGGGTACAGGTAATAAAAAATGATATTTATCGCTATTATCTGATCAAGAAAATATACACAACTGATTAATTTTGTTGCCTGTTGCACAACTTTTCCCATTTTCAAATACGTGGCATAATAACCGGTAGTATTTAACATTTCGCTTTTGATATTCATATCACTTGGCTCATTGCAGAGGTGCCAACAATTTGGCAAATTTCACGCTTATTTAAGTTCAGCTTGTTGCACTTTCGAAATCCATGGGTCTCTGTACAATTTCAATGCAGTTACGCCGTCACTCCGTCTAAGCACCTTGAAGCTTCCGCGATATTTGTAAGCACATTTCAGATACACGCATACATAGATAATGTACACACACAGATGCACATATAAGACATACATATGTACATATATTTTATGTTGCGATTTCTGTACTCTCATTATCTATACGGGCTGTTTTTTCTGCTGTTGTCATGCTTCTTCTGTTTGCGGCTTATTTTGTTGCCCTTGCCCGAGAGTATTATGGTTTTGTCGTGGAGCTTGTAATGCATTGAAGTATACGTCTCTGACGCCATAAAGTATATTCCTGATCATCATTATTAGCCGAGTCAATATAGCCCAGCCCGTTTGGCTGCTTATGCGAACTACTTCCTCAGCTGATGAAACTTGAACTTGAAACATATGATGGGGCTCCGGAATATGGATCGAATATGAGTATGAACAACCAGTTATTCGTCTTAATATTCCTAAAATACTGATTAACACTTGGACAAAATAGTTACCGTTTTTATGTCGGTTTTTTAAATATACATTGTAATTAATTCAGTCAGCAAGAGAATGTATTCTTCGGTCTGTCTAAGATAGCCGTTATTTCTTGTTTTTTTCCTACATTTTATTTTTAAACAGGCGAGAATGTCCACAACCGAGAAGACCCTCCTAGAATTTACCCTGCGTATGCGGCACAAGAGTAAACATTAAACATTTGTTATCTCTAGTTTTTATAGAACAACAAATGGGTTTTGTTAATCAATATTTATCGATTATTTTATATAGATAATTTTTTGCGACTCGCTTGTTAATACTTGTTATGAATATATATGCCTCTGCAATGGGTTCTGCATTTAGTTATGGTTGTAAGCAACGAGCCTTAAGACCTTGCCAAATATTGAGCGAAATATTCTATGCAACGTAAGCATTTAAGGGTGCTATATTTTGTAGTGATACTTGCCCTATTTCGGTTTCGCTCAGTGTATTGCAACTAGCTGCATATGGTACACACATGATGCATTCCATTGCGATGTTTTTGTTTTGTTTTTGTTGCATGTGCCTTTTGTAGTTTGACTCTGGTTTCACTGCCCCTTAGTTGGAGCTGTTTCACTATTTGACTTGCCACGGAATATTTGCATTTGCCGCGGATCCGGCGAATGTAACACATTCCCATACAACCGTGAAGTAATTGATTTTCCAAAATGAATAAAGAAAATAAATTTAAAAAAAAAAAAAGTTAAGGCACGTCTTCATTCATTAAATCGAAAATTACTTTGAACGTATACAATTACCAAAAGCCGAACTTGCGTCATTAGAGGAAGCGAGGTGCTGCTAAAAAGCCTCGCAGCACTTTCGGTCTGAAAGTAAGCGCAAACCGTTTCATATAGTGTAGCAACTTGTTGTTGCAGCAGCAGCAGCAGCAGCTGTTTTTGTTGCTGTTGCTGTTGTTGTTGCTGTTGCTGCTGCTGTTGGATGCTGCTTTCGGGGCAGCATTGGCAATCATTGGAAAAGAAATGCAATCATCTTACTCAGCGCCCGAAACACATTTGGTTGCAATTCATTTCGCATTCAATTTGCAAATGTTTGCTGCAAAAAAATGTGTAATGTGCCTTGCCTTTCCCATTCCGCCTCTCCGCCCTTCCCCCCCTTTTGCCCACTACCCCTCCGTTTGGCACGCCTAATGTCCGCTAGTATTGCGGCAAGTTAACTGCAATATTTTATTAACACTTGAGCCGCCGACAACTTCGTGCAACGTTGAACGGTAACGTGGCCTGTCCCCCTCCCTTCCTCCTCTCCTCTCCTCTCCTCTCCTCTCCTCTCCTCTCCTCCTCCCCTGGTCGTCGTCCACCACTGCCTTCACCTATGTGGTTGTCGCAACCGTCTTTCATTTCGTGCCGTCTTTTGATTGCTTTTGGCCACTTTGCCTGGCTAGGCATTTGAATTGATGAGCTTACTCCCAACTGTTGCTGCTGCATCTGCCGCAATTGGATAGCAGCATTTCATTATTGGCTTTTCTTAATTACACTAGCCAACAAAATGGCAATTAATTCGGGTGCTTTAAGCCCAATCGGCAGCTTACAATAAAACTATTAGTCTATAATTTGGATAGGATTGAGTAATGCGTATCTCTCTCTATATATAATGTTATATATATATATATATATTCATATCCATATCTATCTCATTATCAATGTTTATCTATATCTCTATCCATAACTATGCATATCTATATCTATTTATATATATATATATATATATATATACTTATATCTATCCATTAACCCATCATCTACTTAATGTAACCTAAACACCCATGAGTATTTCCATTTCCTTTCGATTCGAATCCGTTCCACTTGCATTTTAACAACTGTTTTGGTAGCCTTGAATCAGCTCAGGTTGTTAAACCGAATGTTTAAATATAGATGTTTATAAATAAAACATTTTAGCTTGAAGTTTCTTCAAATCGAAAGAAAAAAAACTTGATTAACTTTTTACGAGGATCTGCATATCGTTTTGGAAGTCTGTGGCTCTATTTTAATCTGTGAAATGAAATGTATCAAATAGTTTTATTCGCTTGATCCCCGCAATGATTTTGATCTCATTTGAAGTGATTTGCGAAGCGTTTAGATTTGCTTCCTGTGTTCCAAATCCACTATTTATATGAGCATGACCCAGTGATTAAAACATTCCAACTCATTTAATTAGGTATGCATGAGTATGTGAGATATATGTGTGTATGTACATATGTTTTCGAATTATTCAGTCCAAGCAACAACAAAAAAACTGTTGACACAAAAATGCATTGAACTCGTTTCGCATTCAGAAGTCAAAGGCCCACCATAAATGTTGCACTCGAACTAAAATTCTGTGTGATAAGCAATTAAATGCTGCTGATCTGTGCCCCTGTTTGTTAAATCATCCATGAATATTGCAGAACCCATTCTGATTGCCTTTCTAGTCTCGCAAAAAAATACAATCTAAGCAATTACTTGCCACGTCTTTAAAGCAGTCTAAACGGGTATTATGATTTCGCTATGCAATTTGTAATTTGGCAATTAGAGCGAGTTCTTCCTTTGTTGGTATAAGCTAAAGTGAAAGGCCAGCTTAATAAAGTTAAAAGAATTTACATTTATAGAATCTCTTAACACGTGTATATTGTGAACATAAAAATGAGATACAAGTTTTTACAGAAAGTAGCTTAGAGCAGTTTCTAGGGTAGATGCCGCTCATTCTGCTACACTTAATAAATGTGCGTATGCCTCTGCTGTCATCGAACGGAAGTCGAAAACTGCGTATAATTAAGTCTTTCAAAATTAAGGATTGCAAAAAATTGCGTAAGCAGCCAGCTAAGCATAACCGATCTAAATTTCAGGGTGTGGTAAACACTTTTGAGCAAGCATCTGCTCAGTTTGTTGCAATAGCTCATATCAGTTTAGCTAAAACCGTACACAAGGCACTACGCACAGTCCAAATCGAGGAAAGGATTACTTAACACTTGGATGGGCTTTTGGAGAACCCACCCCAAGTCGGGCAAGCGAGTGGATAATTGTTCTATGAAAACGAATTGTTTTTTCAGCCGATTAGTTTCCATATTAAAAACTAATTGGAAACGTGCCTAAATTACAACCCTAGATTTGAAGATGTTTAGAAAACTGTATAATAAAGTGTAAAATCAGTGACGAGTGCCTCAAAAAGTAAGCTTAAGATTGTTGAACTGGAAAAGAAAAATATCAATATGCATCAAATACACGATAAAAGTGGCATATTTATCGCAATCTCTTTCATTAATATATCATTAAAGTTTACGTTTAGTTATCTATTAACTCGGCACATTTTGTGGGAACCTGTTTCGCCATTTGCATCGATCATTAAAAATTTGATTGATTATTGTGTGATGTTCATGTAATTAAGCTATTAAAATGTATATTCATGAGAAAAGCGTTTCAAAATGGCAGCTGACATTGAATTTTCTTTATTGATTTCGATTAGTCGTAGATTGCTACTACACTCAAAAAAAAGAGTCCTTTAGAAATTCTCTGTGAAATGTATATAACCCTTCTGTGTTTCTGGCTGTTAGAAATGATTGCTAAATATTTTTTTTATTTTTCAGAGATATATTTGTTAACAATAATAAAATATTTCTAAAAACTAGAATTGGAATCCTTATTTTAAGAAGAAACCCTTTCTGAACATTCTTATTAATAAGGTGATCTACCCTCGACGCCAAAATTCCGTGCGAATTTTTGTCTTTGTGTATAATTTTTAGCAATAAATGCGCATCTAGACAATCTGTAGCATTGGCCAACAAAATCTCACACAATTTAAATATTATGCTTTTGGGGCTTTGAGCCTATCTATCTGAAGAGGGGGTATTATTATTATGGCCTGTCTGATGGCCTGTTGTTTGTTGTAGTATTTGTAGAAGTAGCTTGCGGTTATTATTGTCAGCGCGCTTTCAGAACAAGTTTCGCATTGTGTGAGTCAATTGACCCAAATTACTCGGCTCTCGGTCTTTGTGTCTGGTCTCGGCCCCAGCTTCAGAGACTCGCCTGCTATCTCTGGCCTGGCCTGGCCAGGCCTGCCTGCCTTGTCTTTTGTAGAAGACGTGTCGTTTTTGCTGTTCTTTTTTAGTAGGTCGCACTTACAAACAACACAAAAATCGGCTTGAACTTTGCTAAACACAAGAGCAACTATGCATCACAATGGAATCGCATACAAATTGACAATGGCTGCTTGTTGAACTATGTATTTTAACGAGCTTAATAAAACTGAAGATATAGATCGTGTTACTTTCAGATCGATCGTCACACTTGACTTGACGAGGGAGTAACAGTGGAAACCATAAAATGCTGATTTGATTTGTTTACAATTGAAAAAGTTTTGCTCCCCCTAAAGTAGCCATTTATCTATTGTAATTAACCTCTGACATGTAGTAATCCCAAGACAATACCTTACTATTTTACCACTAGATTGTATCTGCCATTCAGTTGCAACAACATTTATTCACACTTGCTCTAATTCGTCGTCGTCGTCGTCGTCGTCGCCTCATCTGCATTTCTGCTTTTCTGCACTTCGAGTTATGCAAAGAAAATGCCGCAATCGTTCAACACAAACGCAAGAAGAAAACCAAAGAAAAAGACGTAAGAACATTACAATCGGGCATAACCGACTCACTAATACTCTTATGCCAATGTTAGACCAGCTGCGTATTGCATGACTCTAACTTAACAACTGTTGAAGATATACATAAATTTTCAAGATATATATATATATATATATATTATTGAAATATAGGTTATATTTATTATATATACGTAGACACCAAAAGCATATTTTAATTATAGCAGAAACATTATTTTCAGCAAAATTAAAGTTGTAGACTGAACAATCTTCCTTAATGTATATTTTTATATTATTCATTTATCAAGTTAAATACTTTTGAATGCTTATATCAGCATTTCTAAATGAATTCACAACTATTTAACTAAAAAAAAAATGAATCGAAGTAGATACAATTTTTGTATTATTCACTGTGAATACAAATTGTAGTTATAGTGTATAGTGTGTAGTTCTAATTTTTATATATGTTGATCTCCAAGTTTGGTAACTTAAGCTTTAAAATTGTGGTAGATATATATTAAATTCGCACTTATGAATGTTATCGATTTCATAGCTTCCCAGCAACTCAATTTTAACACTTTATCTGTTGCGAGTATAGTCGAATATATACTGTAAGACAGACGAGGCATTGCACAAAACGAATATACCCTTTCTGCCATGTTATCAGACTATAAAAATCGCCCACAAATTTTTGGTCGTTGCTTCTTGTTGCTTGTTGCAAAAGTTTAGAGAAACTTTTGCCAACTCTTTTTCCAGCCAATGCCTTGGATGCTCTTTCAAAATGAATAGCATTAATGGTATTATGTCTTGTTATTTAAATTTCATCTTCACAGCCAAACTTTTTGCTGGATGTTGGAAAAGTAATATTACAAAGCCAATTTTGGTAGTTTTACTTGTTAGATCGTCTTTAGTAGCAGATGTTTATTCAGCATAAAATGGTGCAGGGTATTTCTGAGTCAACCACTCAAGACTAGATCAAGCAATTGTGGATTTGTTTGTTGGGCTCGGTGTCTTCATTCAGGTGTTTGCTTTGTGTCTGTAATCACTCCGTTATTGTGTTGCTGCTGTTGTTGTTGTTGTTGGTGTTGTTGGTGTTGTTGCACATTGTCATTGGCGTTGCCTATTCTGTTGCTATTGCTGCTGCAACAGTTGTTGTGTTGTCTTTGTGCATTTGCACCTTGAGTGCATAAATTACGCGTATGCATTTCCTCGTTTATTCACAGCACCAAAAGCGAATAACTCACTTTAAGCCACAGAGCTGTTTAATTCACGATTAGACTGATCACAGTTTTGGGCTTGAGTCTGCTATATGTAATAGAGTGCGACCAACTTTGGATGCAAGTTTATGCCTCTGAGTCAATAACTACGTCAGAGTCGAGTGCTGTCTCATTTAGATGCAGTGCGTGACGTCACGTTGTTCCCCCTAGAGGCAACTGTCTGCATGTTAAACAGTTCATTGATTTGTTGCATTTCACTTGGGAGCGACTGATTTGCAGTCAGGCTGAATTAAAAACACTAAACAAAGCTTTAACAAGACCAAAGCTCAGCTGGTAAGAGCTATGTTTTATTGGTGATAAACATAAATAAAGAGAAAATATGTTTATTTAACGACTCATTCGATTCAACCTGCCGACTCAGAATTTCGCTATAAATCACAAAAACCTACCAATTATTCCTATGAAAACTATATGATCCGATGCTGATAATTTGTTTTCCCAATGCTAGAAGCATATGATAAATTAGTTTAATTTAGATAATTTGTAGTCCAAATGTTTGGTTAAGATAGCTTGTAAGTAATTCATACAAAAACTCCTATTTCGACCGATTGTTTTAGGGAGCCAATCCAAGCCAACTCCGACATATATGCTATATGCAACCTGTAGCAAGAAATAAAACATGAATTCCCAGTTGAAATTGAGGTATTACTTCTAAATAGACAGACTCGAATCGGCTAGTGATGCTGTCGATAAAATTATAATATACTTTGCCCCCGATTTTAAATTCCTACGATTCTGAGCTGACATCGCATTTTATCCTTAGCCGTTCTCTCAGCCGTTCATCGTGGTAATTTGTGGCTGAAATTGCCATTGTTGTCACTGGCAAAATTTTGGCTTCAATTCAAGAACTGCAACGCAAAAGTTTTTTGGAACAATTTTTTGTCCAGTCCTCAAAGGCTGAAGGACACATAAGGCGGATGTGGGCAGAGAATAAATTTTATATTAGATTTGTTTTGAAAAATCCAGTTGATTGGCTTTAAATATTCAAGCTTGTTTGCCGGTCTGGCCTCTGAATTGAATTTCTGTGAACTCTTGAATTTGAAAGTCAAATCTATTTTAGATATCGAATATTCACTTCGAATTTATTAAGTTTCTTATATTATTTATGCAAAATTAAATTCAAAATTTATCCGATATAGAATATAATCAAATAATTTGTAATATTTACTAATAAGACTTTTTTACATTTTATTCATTGCAGTTTTCTTAAACAACTCCTGCGCAACTATTGCTTCCAAATAAAATTAATTATAAATCGCCAAATAAGTAATCAACTACACTGAAAGGAATTTCAGCTACCAAACTAGCGACGATATAAACGCTCAATAAAATGTGGAACTTTTAGATATTAAAATAAAGGTGAGTAAGTCTGAATATTTGTTTTCTTTTTATTGAAAATTGCTTCTTAAAATAGTCAGAAATCAAAGCGTTCCACATTCCCTTACAAAGTTCGGGTATTCCATTGTGGATGGCATATTAGTCAAGTTCGCAACGAACCGCATGTGGAACGTGTAGTCGTGACACCAAACGCACAGCCAATACTCAAGCCTCACCAACGAGGAGCAGTTGAGCGCGTATAAGAGTAGCATCAGGGTTCAAGTCTCGACTGATATTTACACAGGCTTATATGTATGCGAGAGTAAGCCAGAGCGACGTATAAGAGTAGAGTAAGATATTCGTTCAAGAGGCTTTTTTTTAAGTGTGACTTTAACTGCAATTTCTTCCGGTTGAAATTAAGTTAATGCGAACATTTAGCTTAGAACCGCTGCAATAAGTTTATTGCCCAGCGCTGAAGCTGTGTTATTTATACAGTAAATATATATATAAAGATATATCGCTGTTAATGCAACTTAATGTGGAAAATTAGTTGCAAGCCTCAGCGTAAAAATGAATTAGTTTTCTTTGTTATTCACTAGTCGGTTCTTAAGAGAATGAAGAGAGAGCCACACACTTACAAACGGCAGAAAAACACTATAAATTGTAATGTGATTTTTTGTTGTAAATGCTTGAAAAATAAATAAAAATAAAAAAAAACAGACTTGCATGCATAAACCCATTTTTAAGCTTCCTGGTCCGAGCAAAGCCGATTAATATCAATTAGTTGGTGATAATCTATGAAATTGTCGAGCTTAATAGTTTTCCCAAAAAGAAAAACATTAAGAATTTTTACAACGCTGTAACTAATTACGTGGGCAGCATTGTGTGTGTGTTTTTAAAAATCAATACTGAAATATACTTATAAATATATGTTTAGGTCTATTTCATTTGTCATAACTAATTTATTTATTAATCTCTTCTAGCATTTTTGCTTTTGACTAGTTTTGCAACACTGCATTTTCCGCAAGCGAGGAGGAGGCACCGGCACCTTTGGCCACAATGGATATCCCAGATGCTGGGCGCATAATCCGTGCGCCTGCTCGACGCAAACGCAACGATGAACAGCTTATGGACAGGGTGAGTCGAGTCTAAATTTAAATGGATCTTAATACTCCAGGTTTTGCCCCAAGTGCGCTTACTGGGTCACTTTGAAGTTTTTCCACTTTAACACTTTACCCGAGTTGACAACTTTTCCACTTTGTCAAATCATTCAAATCTCTGTTTTTCAGTTTGTCTGATTTTCTGCTTTTCTGTTATTTTTTTTTTCGCTTCTCTTTTTGACGTTTCATTGAACTCGATCACGATCTATTTATGGTCCGCCAGCAGCGTACGATCCAGTTTCCAGTCACACACACACACACACAGCAAGTTTCCCGCACACAGAAAACTCTACATGTTATATGCACAAAAAATGAAAGTTATATTGTCGCATTCAAAAGACGCCCGCTCCCAAAAAAGAAGAAAAAAATTCATTTGTATACAATTTTTTGTGACTGTTGCTTCGATTTGATTAATTACGTGTGGATTTTCTTTTAATTTGTATAGATCATGCTCGATATTAGAAGAGAAACTTCACTTGATATTCCCGCTGACCCAGTTTCCCAACCTTATACGAGTACCTTACCTTCACTGCCCACTATCGTCGTTTAACATCGTTGATCAGCTGACAAGTTCATTAACATGTAACGATAATCCAAAAACTCACCACACCCAACATCGCCGTCTCGTGGCTAGTTTTCAGGCAGTATAACCCACAATTAGCGCGCATTGAATTTCACGCAATTAAAAGATACAAAAATGATAATAAAAACAATGCTCCGCTTTAAACAATAGCAACAATTAGTTGGTTTTATGTCAAGTTCAATGCACGCAGTCGCCAGACGCTAACACCGCCCACGCTCTTAGGAAAAGCTCCCCAATAACAACAGATGTGCAAAATACTATTAAATAATAATAAAAATCACAAGCAAGACAACTCACAGAGCGTGAGTGCGAGGGAGAAAGAGCGCGCAAGAGACTTTCTCTCTCTCTTTGAAAAGCACACGATAAAGCAGAAAGCAAAAGCTTCGCCGTCTTGTGTGACCTTTTAACCAAAAGCCAACTTCACCACAGCCGCAGCAGCAAACAGCTGGCACGTCGCCACTCCACCAAAACAAACAAGCGAAGTTTGAGAGTCACGATCTTAGCTCGCTCGCTCTCTTTCTCTCTCTCTCACTTTAGCACTACTCTCTGAGCTGTGCTAAAAGGTTTGCTGCTGTTAGTGCCTTTTACTTGCTCAGCTCGCTTCGCTCTCGCAGCACAGCCGCTGCGCCATTGGCTCTGCGCCGTTTGCCAGCCGCTGCGCTGTTTCAGTTACAATTTGTATTTCACTTGGTGCGCGGTTTTTCTCGCAGCGCTGCTCGTTCATCGCATCGCATCACATCTCATCCACCCACCGCACGACCGACCGCCCCTCCGTTTTGTGGGTTGCTGCGCTTGCATTTCGTTTTCGTTGTGGTTGCAATTGCAATTTTCTCGTGAATTTTTTGCAATTTGTAATAGGCAAGCGAGCAGCGCAGTGCAAAAGGAATTGTTTGTGTAAAAAATCGCAACAGAATTCTCCAAATGAACCGCGACCCGCTTTTCATTATTATCTGCCCAAAATAATAAAACAAAAAAATAAACACTGCGCTTTTCAAGCGGCCTTCGGACATATTCGGTGCGTGTAATTCGGTCGTCGTCGTTGCTGTCGATGGTGACGCTGACCGCGACTGAGACTGC
The DNA here is from genome assembly GCA_035042055.1 of Drosophila macrothrix. Lineage (NCBI taxonomy): Eukaryota > Metazoa > Arthropoda > Insecta > Diptera > Drosophilidae > Drosophila > Drosophila macrothrix. Next base: position 8,916,523 of record JAWNLX010000604.1, read on the forward strand.
GACTGCGATTGCAGCGTTCTCAGAGATAATTAGTCGAGACGAGACGAGATTCTCTCGTTCAGTTTAAATGACCAAAATGACGTAAATTATTTTGTGTAACAACCACAACAAGAGCAAATTTGTGACGGGAACACTGCCAATCCCTAACCACCAACCCTCAACCCCAAATTATACACAGTATATTGTGTAAATTATTCTGCAGCCCATTTTGTTGTTTGGCCTTGTTTCTGTTAATCAAATGAAATGATTAGATCACGAAAAGGGGCAAAAGTTATAACGAAATGGGCAAAACAAAACGGCAAAAACAAAATAAAGTGCAATTAGAATTGCTTCGGCAATTTCAGTAGAGAATGGAAAGAGACTCCAAAGCATCCAAATAAATGCTTATTAACAAGAAATAAGGCATAAGAAAAAAGACTGAATATTGTTAATTGACGTAACCGACTACGCAATACTCTACGTAATCAATGACAGATGAAAACAGGTGAAAGATAAAACTGTAAAATGGAAAAGGAAAGAGAGAAGACATAGTTGCTTATAGATAGAGTCTGTATCTCTGAAGATGTAACTGTGAAACAATCGCTTTAAAGAAAAATGAAGAAAGAAAGACGGAGAGAGAATATAATTTGATTGAGTTTTAGACTTTAGAGTAGAAAGAGAACATATTTGGTTATAGAAGCTGTAACTGTGAGACAATCATTCTAAAACTGTGACTTAACCCATGCTACACGGAAAGAAAGAAAGAAAATAGAATTTAATTATAGAGTTTGTGGCTTTAAAGTTGTGAGTAAAAGACTATCAGCTTGCAACTGTAGGCCGTGTTATATGGAATAGAAACAAATAAAGAAAGACAGTATCTTTATTTATAAAGTTTGTGACTCCAAAGCCTGATTCAGTGAATCTAAAACTGTGACAAAAACACCAATCTATGGAAAGGGAAAACAAGAAATAATGAGAAAGCTGCCACTGTGAGGCAGTTACTTCAAAACTGTGGGAAAGAAGGTCTTATATGTGGATTGATCTTTAATTGAGATCTTTAGTAATATTTAATATGTATTATTCAACTTTAACTCATATATAGTCTTTTTTCCCCGTGTGAACAGGGTATAAAATAAAAATAAAGTTCACACAATTGTCGCCGCTATTTTTCTTTCATTTTTTTTTTGGGCTATTCACTGATAACGAGACTCAGAAGAGGTGTCGGTTAGAAAGTGAGAGGGAAATGGGGGAAAAAGAGCAGTGCAAAATAAGTTAAAAAACACTATCAAGAAGACACTTAAATAAGCTGATAAGAGATAACGGCAAACAGCGAACAATAAGAGCAGGCAAAATGAGAATAAAGCGCACCAAAGAGAATTGCGAAGTGTTTCACTCACAACAATGTGTTAATTCTAAAGAAACTAGAAAGCTAAACAAAAACATAAAGTAAATAAATAAATATGCATTATGTAAAGGTTGTTATGCTATTTCAGTGTTGAATTAATGGATTAAATAAAGTTGAGTTCAATTTGCATACTAAAGTGAAGCACAGAGAAACTAGAATGAGGCAATCGGCGACTGCTCTCTAATTTATTACTATTATTATTCGTCGTAATTGGAACGTAACAAAAAGAACCCCAAAAATGACACGCCTCAAGTGTTAAAATATATATATACATCTATATCTATCTATAATTTGGCTGATGTGGCATGCGCAGACAGGTCCATAAACCCAAAAAGACAATTGACATTTACATAAACTCGCACATCGAATGAAAGTCAAACAACAACAAAAACAAACAACAGCAGCACAGCAAACAATGTAACGGTGCCGCTCAGCTGTGGCAACTGTAAATCGTCAAGTGTTAAACACACAATATTCAAAAACAACAACAGCAGCAACAAAAAGAGAGTGCAAAATTTGTTTATTGTTTAAATCAACACAAACGGCAACAACAAAAACAACAACAACAATGCGCCATTTAATCATGACCCCAACGTCGCTGTCGATGTCAACGCCAACGCTGTCGTCGCTGCATCATCAACGCATGTCGCAGTCGCAGTCGCAGCTAACGCTGCAGTCACCGTTGACGCCACATTCGGCATCGCCATCATTTTTTGGTGTGCCCAACTCCCCCCAATTTCCAGCCAACTATCAGCGCAGCGAAAAAGTGAGTTTATGCCAATCCAACTCCACCTCCACCTTTGACTTTAACCATAATGTGAATGTGAGCTTATGCTTGTGTGTGTGTGTGTGTATGTGAATGTGTGTGTCGGTGTGGTGAACTTTTGGCAAGTGTGAAATATGAATGAATTGTCGCTCAACAGAGGTCGAGCATTGAGTTAATTGCTTTGCATTAATTAAATCAAAAGCTCATATTCTCTTGGGGTACGTCACGAAATGTGCTTAAATCAGAAAGCTCTTTTGATGAAGCGGATCACAATTTCACACTGATCGCAGTTAAAAATTTAGCTGTGTTATAAATAACTCTTGCAATTGAACATCTCTTTTGTCTTATATATTTCAATAGATGTATGTGTGATTTGCGAGACAATTTATTAAACTATATTAAAGTGGAAGCAATGCTAGATGTAATTTCTGCTCATCTTATATTATTCTGTTGGGCTTTATGTTTGGCTACCACATTCAATTTGGAAGATACGAAAGCTATTTTTAGATTTCTTATCAACTTAATTTTTGTAAATATTGATTAAATTTAATATAATAAATAACGAGTGGTTTCAGTGGCTATTTTTAGGGCTTAACAAAACGCTTGCTGACTTAAGGTCAATGTTGGCTATTTATTTGTATCGATAACATAAGAAAACAAGTAAACATATCTATTTCTGTTGATTAATAAGTTTTGTTATCTTTTTCCGGCAAAGTTTAAAGGCGTTGAGAATTGCAAAGATGAATAACAAATATCCCATAAGTGATATGATTTGATTTTTACTGATACTTCCCTTAAAAAAGAGCTGTACCCAAATAAGGCGTAATCCTTTCCGTTTCAAAGTTTTCCTTCCATTATTGTCTGACCTTTGAATATGCCGGTAATTGCCACTGACTAACCAACTAACAAACTAGTTAACTTAGTTATTATCCCTCCAAGTTCACTTTTTTTATTTCGCTCATGCAATTTGCTCAAACTTTTTCAAATGTCAGCGTCGCAATTTGTCGAACAATTATCTAATTTGTTGTTAGCCTTTTGCGATTTAGCGTATAAATTGCGTAATGCTCTATAATTAATCCGAGAACAACATCAGCGATTCTAACAGCGATTCTAAGCAGCTACATTTGATTTACCAACTTTTTTTTGGACCTGCGCGCTAAGTTCAAGGTTCAAGCTGGGATGACAACATCAAATGGCAAATTCACATGCAATTTTTCGTCGGCTCATTTGATTGAGCAGATTTATGCAAAACCATTTTCTACTTTCATTTTCATTTTTGGACAGCATTTTTATTTTCTTGTGTGGCCAATTCGCCGGCTTCTTCTTTTTTGCTATTGAAGAAATGATCATTTTCCAGTCGCTTTGCGCTTTTTGGAGCAGAAAACATTAAGAAGATGAACAAGAAAAAAAAGTGCATTCATTGGGGTTTTCCTGCGCAGCGCAGACAGACGAACATTTTCACAATCAGTATGTGTATAGATATATATGATGGATATATGTTTATGCAGATATCCACTGCTTTTGCCCCGCACTTCCTCTATGGCCCGACCGCAGCCCGCTTGCATAGAGCTGTTAATTTTTTCTACACGAACGATGGACATAATTGCCTTGCTCAGCTGTGACGCCCAACTCCCCCACGCACAAGCAACAATGCAACAAAGCAACAACAACAATAACAGACAATTAATTTGCAGGCGTAATTGTTGTGGCCCATATGAATATGCATGTGTGTGTGTGAGTGTGTGTGTATTTGTAAAAAGGGGGCCTCATCTAAATGCACATTGCGCATACGCCACGTTGTAAATGCATCGAAAGTAAATTGCACTCTAAATAGCCAGTCACTCCCCCCTCACCACCCCACCAACCCCTACCCCCACCTACAACTCTTCTCATTTCATGCTTTTACTGGAAAGAAATTCGTGTTGTGTGTGTGGCAAAGATTTCCTTTTGTTTTGTTCTACTTTTTACCCAGTTGTCGCACTCAACTCTATTTGCGGCGTTGTGTCTGGCCATGGTTGCTTCTAATGACCATAGCTTCTCTCTCTCTCTCTCTCTCTGTGTATGTTGGGAAAGTGCTATTCATCTATCTGGTTTCTAGGCCTAGAGTGTGTGTATGTCGTTTACGTTATTTGTCATTAGTTTTGCGACTTTCTAACAGCCTTCAATGCAGAGATGCTAAAACGTTGTTAAACGCTTCGAGCTACAAATATGGCAACCACTGATCGCAGCTCATTTTTCTACATTGTCTCTAGCGGTTTGCCTTAACTGAGGCCTATCACTAATAATAGCTCTTCAGCTCTTCTCACAGCATAAGGAAACAGCTTTAACACTACAATTGATTGCAGTGAGTGCAAAGAGGCATTGCAAGGGTGAGTTGCAGCAATCTGCATATCCCTCAGTTTTAAAGCTATCGTGATGAAACTTGAAGCTTATACTTATATTTGCTGTATGCAGTAATTATGTCGGAATTAGCCAAATCGGATATAATATGGTTGCCATAGGAACGATTAGTCGAAAGATAAATTCTTGTAGGAACAACTTTTTCGTTTACCCAAATATCCGAAGCAAACTAGCCTAATATGCGTATTATTTTGCTTCTTACATTTTGACTAACAATCTTGGAATACTATAACTTAAAGCTGTCAGAAGATTGTTCAGCCGTAATATGAGTTCTTGTATTAACAACTTTTCTACATACTCATTTCTGCTAACAAAACACAAATTATGTTGTTAAGATTAAAAATCATAAAGATCGTCATATAACTTTCTTAGCAGCAATCAGCTCTGCAAGGGTATGTAATTTTCGGTGTGCCTGCGATAACCGTTCTTTCTTTTTTCTACACATAAAATCCTTATACAAACAACACATACAAAAAAGAAAAAGCTAATGAACATTCACACTCCTCAATTATCTATTTATGTTTAAATTTAAGGCTTTCTATTGCTGTGCGGTAGATATGAATGGCAAACGTTGCTGAAATCACACCAAATCCCCAATGTGTGTGTGTGTGTGTGTGTATTCTTATCTAGAAGAAGTTGTTTGATTAATGGCTGACATCATGTAATTATTTTCGAAAATGCGCGTTTAATGAGCATTTGGGCAACTCAAAGGGGGAGTCGCTAATCACGAGGCCTGCTTCATGTGCCACTATTTAATAACATGGGATAGTTGCAATCGAGCCAGGTTTTTCTTATGCTATTCGCTGATTTCCTCAACTCATTAAACAGCACAGAGCTGCTTCAGATTGAATGTTAGCTCTTAACAGCAACTTAAGATCTGGCGGGTGCTCGAAACTGGTTGCGATCTTTTACTTTTTCACAGCCGAGCTAAAAGTTGTCGCTGGTTTTTGCTTTGCAAAAGGAAACATGCTCCTTTTACTCTGCCTTCCTCTGACCCTCTTTCTATCTCTCCCCCTCTCTCTGACTTTTTCTTGCCACACTTTCCACTTTCATTTACTGCTGCAAGAATTGCCAATTAAATGATTAATATAAATGATTTATATATATATATGTATAAATTGCATAGTGTCGCTGACTTTTTCCGCTGCTTATTTGGCTAGTTTAATTAAAACGGCAAGTAAAAATATCGATTTTGGCCACTCACGAGTGTTGGGCTTCGCCTGAATATTGTGGGCAGCCACAGCCAACTAAAAACAAACAGCAAACAAAAACAACAACAACTTCTGCAACTAATTTGCCCACGACCAAAACGACCCCAGCCGCTGTACAACAAAGTCATATATCAAAAAGTGGCATATGCATTCACAGCATTCATTCACATTATATATTTACGATAGATATATATATATATATATATATAAAGGGAGAGATATTTGCCGTATGTTCTACATTTTGAGGAAAATAATAAAAAATGATAGCCATTTGCGGGCATTTCATGACTCAGAATCAGCCGCCAGGCATATCCCCAACCCAAATTGACCTCAATGTGTTGCATTCAGTCAAACTTGGCTGTAACGAACTCTGCTCACTTTTTGCACAAGAATGAACTTGATCATTGGCAACTTGGCTTATATATAATATTGAATACTTTTTAAATACTACAAGGTATATGCAAGAATATGCGGCAGTTATTTACAGAATCTTTAGTGCAAGGCCAGAAAATGCGTATTAACATTTTTTGTATTGTTATCCGATTGGCCTTAAACTATTTTTCAATGATTTACGAAAATATAAGGAAAGCTTATAGAAGTCTTATAAATTCGAATCAGACAAGGTCGAGTACCACTACTAGCAACTAGCCTAGCCTCACCCAAATATTATAAAATACATCACATTAATTTAATAATTTTTATTGAATATTTAAATTTACATAATTTCAAGGAATAATTAATTATGGACTGTCTGCTTAAGTTTATTATTTGTTGGCTGTTTATTCAAGTTGATATATTTATACAGTTTGTGGTCTCTTTTGCACATTTGTCGGTGTTGGCCAACATTGTTGAGTAGAGTGTTGTCTGGGTTGCAACCGAATTGGAAACTATTGCTACAGCTGCTGGTCGCATGAAAACGTGCGGTTGTTTAATTTAAAGGCTTTTGGACATGCGACAAAAGCAGCTTTATGCTGCTAACCTACCCTCCGCCCCTCCGCCCCGCATCTAATCCATGTGCATGTGAGAATGACTCTTGCGACATTACCAAGCATGCCACTAGCCATGTCGAATTAGCCAAGTCTAACTGTGCGTTAAGTTCTTAAATTTTTCGTATTTGTCTTGTACAAGTTTAGCTCTGCTTTCTGTACAAAGTGTAGGGTATTCTCTAGTCTGTGTTTTTCGTGCACTAGGCACGCTAGCTAATTTATGTCGGAGAGGCAAGAAGTCAAAAGTTGCAACGGTTCAGAGCGATATTTTTCTTTAGTCATTTAGCCATTTGGCTTATGTCAGGCGACAGCTTTGCCACAATTTTAGCTCTCCTCTCTCTCTCTCTCTCGCTCTCTCAATCTATATATTTCGCTCTGTCTCTCTGGGGGGCACACCCACGCAGAAAAAGAGACCCGGAAGGCCGGTTCGGTCCATAAGCAATTGCTATGATTGCATTTGTGCAGTTGACTTTCTGGGAAAGTCGTCTCTCGCTGTTGAACCGTATGAAAATGCTTTTCTTTTACTTTCAACTTTTGCATGTCGCTTTTAGTTACATTTTGCATATCTCTCTCTCTCTTTCTCTCTCACGCTCCCGCTCTGAAATTTGAATTTTGGCTAGATACCTTTTTTATATTGAAATTTTATTAGGTTGATCTCGTTGCTAATTTTTGTGCGTCGATGTGGAAAACGCCGCTGTTCGCTTGGCCGACTTGCCGCCTCAAAATTGTTTTCCCTTTTTTTTTACTTTTTTCATTTTCCGTTGCCGCTTCGGACGCAGTCACCCATGTTGCAGAGACTTTAGTTACTTATTTTCTGGACTGTAGTTTTGCCAAGTGAGAGAAGAAGTGTTGGGCCCATTAGCACGATTAATGTTTTGGGGCATGGTTGTTGGCTGTTGCCACAACTCGATGTTGTAGTCATCTTTCAGGCATTAACGAGGCCATTAAGCCCAATTAGACACCATTTATTGACGATGCAATGCTTCAAGGCTGTCGCTTTCAACAACAGGTAGCAGAAACTATGCTTTGCACAGTTAGCTATGCTAAGCTTTAATCTATATTTAATTTATTTTGCATTGAATACGTTTCTTTTTCAATTATATATATATATATATATTTCCTTAGTCACCTTTTAGCTAATTACAATTGCATTATGTAGGCCATATAAATTTCCACACTCGTGTTGCACACATACAGACGGGATTTAGTTTGTCAACAAAATGCGTGACTTTTAAATGGGCAACGGTAAGCGTTAGTTCTAGCACATACATATTCCCTGTGGGTGACGCCTGCCCCTTCTCCCCCCGCCCGGAAACGCCAACCTTAACGCCCCAGACCCCATTAAATGTAAAGTGTTGCACCACATTACTGCTGCTGTTGTTGTTGTTGTTGTTGTTGTTACTTTTGTTTGTTGTTGGTGGTTTTTGATGGTGTTGTTTCCCATGTTCTCACAGCGAGGCACGACAAAAAGCAACTCTGCCCATAAAACAATGCAAAACAGTTAGAGTTAGCAGCAAATAACAGTGTGACAACACAGACATAAGAAACACACATGCATAAAAAATACATACGTATACGAATCGTATACAAATCACGTACATATATACATACGTACATACATTAAATTATAAACAGCTGGACGGAAAGCAAAAACAAAGCATAGTCCAAAATGTCAATGAACTGCTGAGCCAAAAAACACAACACCAAAAATATAAAAAAAAAAATATACCAGAATTGGACCTGCTTGTGGTAATGCAAGTAACTAATGAAGTTGAATGAACATGTTATATAAGATCAGTGGAATTTAGAATTATTATTATTGTGTACAGCAAAATTGTATTTACAAACTAAATAATCTAGTTAATTGGGTTATAAAATGGGTTATCTCTGGTGCCTTCCGTAAAATATATCAGATCGTAAATTCAAATTCATTAAAGAAAGAAACTAACTAATTAATAATAAAGGTATACGATCTTAACATGAAAATTAACAAAATGTTTAATTTATAAGTTCAAGCTTCCGTCCATGTCACACAAATCGTGAAAGGAAATACCTTAACTCTTTTAAAGCCCCCGTCTATTTACATCATTTCTATTTTTGCACTAAGCCCAAGAAAAGCGTGACCGGTATTTTAATTGTGCCAACTATTTATATATGCTTAGATGTGATATGGTTAGCAGCAAGGTGTCTGCCTCGGTCATCGATTCTACCTCCTCCTACACTCGGGAAAAAATCGCCAAAACCTGAAAATCGCCATACTTATGGCGTCAAGGATAACTCACCTTATTATTTAGAAAGTATATTTCCAAAACGGAATGTTGAAAACGAGACTTTTTGATTTCTTAATTCCAGTGAACATTTTTCTAAAATGTAGAAAAAATGTGTCTAATTTCTAGTTTAAATTCTTCCATTACTTATTAATTTATTACAAATTATTATTTTAAATATTTATATATATACAAACATTTAAGATTAATGGGCTATGCGGCCTCTAAGGCAGACAGCTGCTAAACTCTACTTTGCAGTCAACAGAACAAATTTCATTACTATTTTCTGAGTTTCAGAAAGTATTTTTTCTAAAAGGAACTTACATTTTGCCACTTTAGAAATATTTGTGAATGAGAAAAAAACCAGACATTTTTTTTTAGTTGTTAATGCAATTTTTTCTGAGTGAAAGTTCTGCATTCAAGCCGGCAATCTGGAGGGTTATGTTGAAGGACACTTGGCGCTTGGATGGATCATCCCCAATGTCCATGACCAGAATGCTCTGCATTTTTTGCCTGCCATCTCATACGGCACACAAAACGCATTTAATCCGTCGCCAGTTGCAGCTGTATTAAATGCTTAGCGTTTATATGCATTTTAATCATTTGGTTGTGCTTTCCTAGCTGACACAAGCTAGTTCAAAATAATAACTGCAAATTCTACTACAAAATGTATTACCGACTTTGACAGGGCTCGATATTTTCCTTTTAGTTACTTTTTACTATTATTTTACTTCCAGCTGGATGCATTCAGTTGAAACTGAGAAACACTTAGTAACTTTTCCAAGTATTTGTATAAATGTATCTGTAATTGGCAAAGATTTGACACGTCTGGCTCCACATCTATGTATCATCGTAAAGTACTCTCAGCTCAACCAAAATTAGTTGTTAGTAACTGCAGCTTAACCAAAATTGTAAAAATAATGGGCAAAGACTTGCACGTTTTTCCCAACAATCTGGCTGGCACTTGCAAACTGTTTTTCCTGCAGCTTTGGGCGCAAATCGGCTCTTAAGTTTTATGCAATTTATAAGCTGAAAGCATGGAATTAGGAAAATACTTAATACTAGAGAGAGGTGCCACTGTTAGCGGTTTTCCAGCTGATGTTACTTTTGTAAACTTTTAAACATACAATAAAATGGCAGTTAATACTTTATTTTTGTGTTCATGCTGCTTTTTGCTTTGGTAATCAGCGTTGGTTTTTTATTTTCTTTGGTTGCTTATATCATTCATATCAGTTTCTAGACAAGCAATTTCGAAACGCACTCAACATTGAAAGAAAAAATTGTTTACAAATCGAATAGGCCTAAAGCAAATACAGTTTCTTTTAATATGGATATAAAAGTCGAATACAGGGTATTACATAATCGGCTACTCACACCTAGATCATCCTAACTGGTTTTTTTTTTAAATTTTTTTTATTATTATTTTTTTTGTATATTTGCAAACATTTTGTTTTCGAATGGAACCCACATGATTAACAAACACTTGATTGATGAACGGGCACTCACAACTATAACGATTCATTTATATATGTTTTGTTATCTGAAGGTGTGTGCAGGCCGTGTGTATACAGTAAGATGTACGTTGTTGTATGTGGCTACTGTACAGTGTACACCACTTAGATTGACGCTCGAGAATCTACGCTTGCGGCAAAACAATAATCAATTTGACATACTTGCTTTTTTGGCCCCATTGACAGGTTGCCTCTGGTAACCAATATTGGTTGTTGGTTATTTAATACGCTTTAGGCAACATCTGCTTCAAATAAACTCGTTAAAATATGTTGGAAGTTAAGTGGCGATGAGACTCGAACTAATTTGCCTTTTAAATGCCGCAACGCTTCTGATAGATCGATTGCTTTTAAATCGATTATCCGACAACGCCCACATTTCGTATCCACAAAAGCGTTTCACTTTCTTAACACTCAGCTTGTTTAAAAAAATCAACAAAACAATCTTCAACCCACGTTGGCTCTTACAAAATACCAGCATAAGGATGTTGGCTAAAATCATTGAGTCGTCGGCATTCCAAAGTTAACATGGCTCATTTTTTTTATTCCGTCTTTAGCCGACAAGTTGACAATTTATTTGCTTGTTTTGCTTATTTCGCTGCCTGTTTTCAGGTGTTTTTGTTATTCTTATTCCTTCAATGACGGTGCTGATTTATTAATTAGTACACACGACAAACATCGAGAAAAGAAGAGAAAAAAACAAATCAAAGTTTCAAGTTTCTAACAGGCTTGGTGTATTACAAATGCATTGTTAATGAGGTATGAAAAGATTGCGGCTTTAGTCGTCGGTTCTTATAAGCTCTACTACTGATGTCAGAGTATGAGGTCATCTTTATTATTTCTCCCTAGCCAATTTCTGATTAAATTTTGCTTCAGTCTCATTTTGCATTTTTGCGACGCAGAATGCAATATGAATATTTATTTTGACATCTGTTCATATTAATTTTTAAGAACTGCCCAAAGTTGTTCAAGCTATTTTCAATCTTCGCAAGAATTATTTATTATTCCATTTATTATTATTATTTGTAATATTTTTGGTATATAAATGTATTAAATCATCCATTGAAAATTGTCTAAGGGGTATAATTAAATTGCTTGTTGCTTATTTAAGAGTCTGCACCATTTCCACACGTTTAAACACACTCTTAATTAACTGCTTGCAAATATTTAATGAGATTTTGACCATGAGCCACAAAAATGTGGACAGCAAACACAAGTAATTAAAATCGTGTGACAAGACTCGCTTACTCTAGTTAAACATTAATTAAGACGCAACTATTCAAGGGAGATACTTTATTTATTATTTGTAGTTATTACTTTGAGCATTCTCCAAATGGTTTGAAGCAGATTTGAATAGCACTAAAGTTGTTAGTTAGTTACCCCAAACGCAACAAAAACTGCAAAGGTGTTAACTAAACATTCATTTATGGTTTTTTGTCATAAAAACATTTATTTAAATGCCGGAAACAATTCAAGACACCGACTACTAATCAATTTAATATCTGTTAATACATAACAACTAAGTACTTTAAATTTATTACTACGGAAAATCTGTGCTAAAGTACAAATTAAAAACATCGAAACTGAGAGCATGTAAGAATGCTTGCACTCAATGATGATCGACTAGTTGATACTGTGTAATCATTAATGATTCCAATGTTGTACTTGGCTTAAAGCTGCACAATTAAGTCAAATTAATAATATGGTTTCTTGATTGCATAGATTACTGCAAGTTGATTATACCCTATTCCTATGTGAAAACAGCGCATAATTAATGCTTGTGAACAGTGGGCAGCTTTGGGGTTGGCTGACTGACACCTGTTATTAGGCAAAGCCACAGCAACTGTTCGAATTGCAACTAATCTCCTAAGTGTGTTGCTGCTGCATGCCGCATGCAACGCGATTGATTTTTAAAATAAATTTATGCGCATTTTTCACTCCAACCGTACGCAGTCCGTCCTGCCGTCTTTCTGTCTGTTATTTTATATTTTTATATCGTGGGCGTCCCATTTTGAATAGCGGCTTAGTTTTGATTGCATTCTCAAGTGGTTGCCACAACGTCTGGACTGTCATAAAGACAACTCCTCTGCAGCATTTAGCAGCACATAAAAATGTTTATGAAATACACGTCAACAATTAAATCGTACAACGTGGCCATAACAAAACCGATTCCGACCACACGAAAATGTTTGTCATTATGTAATCAATATGTCAATGGGAGCATTGAGGAGGCACTCTGATTGCAATGCAATCCCATTAATTGTGCAAGATACGCGACGAGATAATATACATTAGTGCCTTCAAATGATCGTCTTATTGAGAAATGAACTAAAGATGTCAATTATGTTTGTGTTGCCGCACATTAAATACCCTACTTTTCATAATACTGAACTTTTACGGATCAAAGTTGATGGCCAAAGTCGACTCGGCTTACCTCATCGCAGCGCAATTTATTTCATTTGTGGACAGAGAGTGACAAATGCGCATGCACATTTCACACAATCCACTATACCCATTGATCGACTGTCCAACTGTCGAACTGTCGTTTTGTTGGCTCTTGACTGGGTTAAACTCAAGTCTAGTGATTAATTGTCTTTTTTAATGAATCCGTTTTGCTGTTATACCTTGTGCCCATTCAAATTGCTTGAAATGGGTATTGATTGCGATGCTTCCTTCTGTGCTAAACACGAAAATCTCCAATATGATGATTGTTTCTTCATTTGTTAAGTCAACAGTGGGCTGTTTATTTATTTCATTTGAAGGTTAAATCATTCGCAAGTTGCTAAAATAGTAACTATTTATCTACTGGACAAATCAGTTCTTTTTCTCTCAGGCACAAATATGGATTTATTAATAATTAATATTGTTTTAAATACCCATACAATAGGTAAATTGACAAGCCACAAACCTTTAACAATGCCATTGAGTTATAATTAATTTATAAATAACTAAATAATAAGAAAAATATGACAAATGGCGTCATAAAACATCTCAGCGTCCAATGACAATAAGGCGAATGCAATTTAATTGTAACACCAACTGCAATCCGCAATCCGCAATCCACGTAAATGCTGCCTATGCATGGCTATAACAGGCCGGCCACATTTCACGGCACAAATCAAAGGAAAAAGGCGGCCAAGTGGCAACAACAACAACAACAACAACAACGACAGCAGCAAGAGCAACAACAAGCTGCATTCATTTGAATATGCGCCGCATGTAGTCGCAAGACTAATCTATCTATCTATCTATCTGCCTAGCATCTGTCAGAGCCGTCGCTTGTAACTTTCCCCCATAAACAACAACGAAGACTCACACACACACACACACACACACAAACACACACACAACGCAACACAACAAAAATTGACTGCAACATTGGAGATCAATCTGTATATGTGCCCCGGCCTCAGACTTGGCCTCGTGTTTCTTTTTCTTATGCTCTTGTTGGCGATGCTTTCAAGTGCGTTTGACTCTTTTCCGTTGTCTTTGTTGTTGTTGCTGTTGCTGTTGCTGTTGCTGCTGCTGCTGCTGTTTTTCTTTTTATTAGGGGACATGGGGAGCCGAATGTGGAATTTTAACAATGCATTTTGTTTGTCAATCAGTTGCACTGCACTCTGCGTGTGTGTGTTTGTTTGTCTTGCAGTTGTTGTTGTTGATTTTGGCACTTGGTTTTATTTATTATGCAAAGATTTTCCTTTTACTGGTTTCGTCAACGGGAAAATAAATGTACATATGTCTAAGAAAGAAATTCATAAAGTTGGACAACATTTTGATTTGTGTGTTGTCCACAAGTGCATTGTAAATTGGCGTTGTGATTGCATCTCGTCTGTCATCAAATCTAAATATATTTACATACCTAAATGTAGGCTAAATGGCTTATAAATTGAACTTGAAATATTTGTTGTCATCCATTAAAAATGGGAAAAGGGGCACAATGTAGGCACAAGTATATTCAACCCAATCATACATCAACTTTGTCGATTTGTCCATATCTGTTTGGTCATCCGTCCATCTGTCAATCCATTTGTATTAATAATTTCGAATTCGGAATATTAGTTCTAGTTCACCTGCATAGATTTTATCATGTAATCAATGCTAAGTCATCTATTTCTATAATTAAGAACTCTATTTTAAAATTCTTGGCTAGTATAACATTTTCATTTGCATTTTAGGTTTGACTTCTCAACAAATTCTTTCTAATCTTGTCTTTTTACATTTGGTCTGATTGGGTCTTTACTGGCATTTGCCCAATCCATGTAATAAATTATTGTAATAAAAATACATCATTTACATAATTTTATAGTTTAGTTCTAAGATGCATAAATATTAATTTTTATTTTTAATTTATTGGTTGGGTCTTTTCTGATGTTTTTCCCAATCTTTGTAAGAAAGTATTGTAATAAAGATAAATAATTTAAATAATTTTATAATTGAATTTTTAAATGCATAAGTATTCATTTTTATTTTGAATTTAATTTGTTTTCTTTTTTATTTATCTATTTTTTTCTTGGTCGTTGTATTAGTCGACATTAAATAAATAAATGTACTTTACGCAATATATCTATTAAGCACTTTTACTGCTTTATCTCTTATATGTATATGTATCTGCCTACCTATCTATATACATATCTAGCTTTAGGGTGATATTGTGCGTTTTGGTACTGGTTCCGTTCCACTTGCTTGGCCGGCTGCCGATGATCTGGTTGGCTTCCTCTGTTTACTGATGATTTGGTCATGTTGTTGTTACTGCTGTTGATTTGCCTAATTTTGCGATTGTTTACAACTTTGGTGCAAACGTGTACGCCTACAATTCAATACGAATTGCTTTGCTCATAATTTATTGCATTTTGTGGGCAGTGCAGACAGTCAGAAAGAGAATCAAAAAACCAACAAATACAAATACAAATATGTCAATACAAATACGAATGTGCAACTACTTATAATCAGGCCTTAAATACCTAAGCCTGACTACTTTGAGAGTATAGCTAGATTACAAGAATAATATAGATACTATAATTTACATTGTTCTCCATATATATATATATGGATTGACTGATTCTTTCGCATAACTTTATGGATACCTCTCGGTTGCCTCTCGGTCATTTGTTGCACAGTAGGGGTACAATTAAGTGTTGAGTGGGTGCATCTACAAATGATTAATGACTACTGGTGCAAAGCTCGTCCGCTTTTGAATGCATTGTTAAATGCGCTTGTCGACTTGTTGTGCTTTCTCAATTGTCATTTGTAAATGTAATCGCGTGTTACAAAGCTAAACGTGAGTCGATGGCTACAACAAGAGCAACTAATCAATAACAACAACGCCTTCCATCGGTCAAGCGATCGAGTCTCATGTGTTGCGTTGTGTTGTGTTGTGTTGTGTGTCTTTCGCTTTTGACTCCAGTCCACGCCCGCCGCAAACTTGTTTTCAAAATATGCAAATTAAAGCGCGAGACTTTGAGCTGCGACGCTGAGACGGAAAGTGAGCCAAGTATTTGCCAGATACGCAAAGAGCTTTCAAATGCCTTCTCTCGAAAACTCAATCGTCGAGAAGACTGAGAAGGTGGCCTACCAATATTGGTATCTATCTCTCTCTGTCTCTCTCTCTCTCTCTCTCTTTCTCTCTATCTCTCTGTATGACGGCGTTGTTTGCTTGGCAGTGTAGAAATCTCAACAGTTTCATTTGAGCCGCGCTAAAAACGAAACGTATCCAATAGATACGCAACGACGGCTGACAACGACAAATTACAAATCAGCACCAAAGCAATATGAACAACGCCAATAAAGCAATCGATTATAATATTGCTCTCTACAATTTATTGTAAAAAACGCAATACAAATGAATGAGTTAATCAAACAAACCGACAACGTGAAACGAATATCAAATAATTAAAGTTAAATATGTGCTTTTGTTGAATTGATTAGGCACCATGCAAAATTACACACAAAACTCGCCTCAAGAAAATATTAAATCTTGAATGTTACACGAACTTTGACAGCATCGAATTCTCAACACGGCATTGAAACGAACCGGACAAATAAAACCAACAACGAGCAAAAGCAAAAAAATAAAAAAATTGAATAGCATGCCTAACAACGACCTTGAAAAAGTCACAAAATATAGTATAGACTAGTCATCAACACCAACAACAACAACAACAAAACGAAATACAGTTAAAAACAGTGTAAAATAACCGAAAAAGTATTATTTAATGTGTACTATTTATTGAACGTATTGAAACGTATTCAAAACGCCCCTTGACAAAAATCCGAATTTATAATCTAGACATAAAAAATAAAAATCATATATTCATATGTGTAACTGAGAAATTGTGGGCGTTATTGTTCTCTCTCTCTCTCTCTTTACTCTCTCTCTCTCTCTCTCTGGTGCCATAAAAAATAATAATTAAGTAGAGATTAAAGTGCTCCAAGAAATTGTTGCTGTTATGTGCTGTCAGACAGGGCAAAAAGACAAAAAATGTTCGCGCCACGAAATTCATCGCCAGTTGCCATATACGGCAAGGAGGATATAGCTGCCTATGAGGTAAAGGTCACTTTTGTCTTGATAATTGTATCTTTTTGATACAAATGTACTATATATACTATATATATATTCACTTGTCTCCAATTCTGTTGTGCAGCCAAGTTTTGCGTCTCCCCTTTTCGGGCCATTGTCTGCTCTGTGGCATGATTCATTTGGCCAAAAGTTTTGTCTCCCCGTTCGTAATGAGTTTTTGTGGTTTTCTCTCTCAGTTTTATTCCATTGTGCTATAGACAAACCAGCTGTGTGCTTGTGGCCAGGCTGAGCTTATTCATATAGAATTTGTTTGGCCATCTGACTGAACTGTTGGCTGCCGCAAGTAATTATAGACAATTAGCCGACTACCGATTGCCTTTTGCATTTGATTGTTCATTGTTGAAGCGCGGCAGCTTCTAAGGCGTAGAGGAATGCTGAGACAATGTCACAGAATCTGGCATTGCTCACTTTGCCGGCGTACAAGCAAAAGTTCTTTAATTCAAAATATTTGATATCAACTCAACTCTCTGCATACAATTTTTCGTAATTTCAACCAACTTGCCTTGGCGAAAGGCTGCCAAAAACGAACCATAGCCATAAACATTTTGATCACGTTCCACAGTAAGTTCGCGTAGACTACTACGTAGCTCCACTGATACTGTTGTTTGCCTTTATATATGTATATATATATATATATATATATATATATATATATATATATTGCTAGACAAATACATACAAATCGAAGATGATGAGAGCAAATTAGAAATTCTCGAAACGTGCTGACCGACAAGGCAATAAACAAATGCAAACAGTTTTTATGAATCTGATATTATATAAGAGCTTAGTGTTTGGGTTTCAAAGTGCATTTTGTTCTCACCTGTACAAATGATCAAATAATAGTAAGGTAAATAAAACAAAACCCTAAAAAGCTAAAAGTGCACAACGAAATAATAGAAGCCCTACCATTTCCAGCGTCCTCTGTATGCCCTGTTATCCTGGCAAAATATCAACAAAGTACATAATACTTTTCGTCAATAGCTGTTTGTAACTTTGCATTATAAAAGCATTCACCCCTGCGTCGTCTCGCCTGTAAGACAACTTGAAGCAACTTTCCGTATTTGCATAAACTATTTTTGCTGCTTGTCCAAATTTGTAACAAAGTTATTTGGTTACCATAAAATTGATTTGATAAATGACGTGCGCCGTCTTCCGGTTGTCGACTGAGCGGAGTTCCTCAAAGACATTGAATTGAAAAGTTTCTGTAAATAGGAAATAATATAATAAATTAAAATTAGTAGACTTAAGTCATTTCTCATTAAATAAAATAGTTGCTGCAATTTTGTTAAATTGAAAGCAGTAAATAATATGATAAATAAAATTCATTGGACTTAAGTTGTTTTTGATTCTATGCAAAGAGCATAGTATTTTTCTGGTACAGGGTATCTTGTGGACAAACTAACTCGCATAAATTCTTGCTGATTGTTTGTTGGCCGCATTGAATATTTGTATTTTGTTTTGGTATTTTTCGCATGCCTATTTTCTTGCCACGCTCAGAGTGTTTACAATTTCACGGTATATCATACTCATTACGAATGCAAATATCATAAGATAACTATAGAATAAACCGGTTCACAACGACCTTTTGCATTGAGACATATTTGGACGCTGCGTTGGTGGTAGTTTTAGAGTGAAATAGGCAAACACACAAAATGCTCTTTAAAGCGCGGACGTTAAAGTGAATTCGCTTGTAGTACCAAGCAAAACAAACATCGATGTCAACAGCTCGCACATTCCTAACATATCCTATATATATATATATGAATATATGATATATGAATCCATATATATGTATCTATATACACTGCCAACCAGATGATCTCAGCTTGGTGTTCGTTCTGTGTCTGCGACGCAAAAGCATTCGTTCCAGCTGCGGGTCTTTAATGAGTATCATTTTGATACTCTTTTTTGCATGCCAGCCAATATTTAACTATGTATTTAATTGATCGCGATATGTGGGCGAACACTCAGCACTCAGGCATATCTCATTTTAGAGCCAGTCCGTCAGTCCAACTGTCATGAAACACTTGACTCGTGCTTCCTCTACTTCAAATATTTACATGCCTTAACCTACGCTTCCCAATTAAGTGCATCACAGACATCTGCAAGTACGAAACACAAATACAAATGACATAGCCTTATACTCTTCAGCTTACTTAAGCTGGTATCATCTTCCACTTTTATTTTCAAGCAAAACTAATCAGGTAACAAAACTTACAAACTCGTTAAAAGTATGTTTTTATTTATGTTTACGCAACTTTTAACCCAACCCTGCGACTTATTGGAAAATCAAGTTAACACTTTTTGCTCGATTGTTGTTTATACATTTACACACACACACACATATGTATATACCGATACAAGCTCATTTGGCAAATGTGAGTGCTATTTGCGTAAAAAATTCGCACTTCACGCTCAAATCTCGCATTGAATATATTCAATTTGGGCTGCTGTTTGTGCAGCAAATGTTAACATTTGCTTAATGTTTTCAGGCTTAACTTACCTTGACCAAACACTTGCGAGTGATGTAATGCCAATTTAATGATTCTTTTTTTTATATTTATTTTCTGTCTCTTTGCAGATTAAACTCAAAAAAGTCTTGGGCCTAACTGTTTGCAGCAATGCGGCGTTGGATGTGTCGCCTGTCAGCGGCCTGCTGGCCTATCCAGCGGGGTAAGTATTTTCAAACACATTCTCAAACCAGCTAAAGAGAAAAGTTTTCTTAATTGAAAATATATGCTAATTGTGTGCGTAGGTTCAACGCATTTGACGCTGATATTTCTTTGATAAATTATGAGCAGCATTTTTTTTATCAACATTTTCGTAAATCAGATTCATGTTTCATCAGAAGAGTTTCTGCAATGCAAAGCATCTAAAAATTAGATTTTAATTATTATTATTATCGTCTGTCTGCTAAAATATGCAGTGAAATACAATAAAATTTGTATTTATTACTGTTTATCAGAGTTAACTAAAAGGATTCGTATACAATCCAAACAACAAATAATTCGTACATCTAGCGATTTTCTGCAACTAGTTTGTAAATCAGAGAAATATTCGATAGTGGATTGGGTTGAATAAACATGCATTTCTTTAGCTTCTTTTAGTGTAGGTTTTAGGTTTCAGTCAGTCAACTATGAAATGGCAGTCAATAGCACGAATTGGGGACAAATGAGATTCGTGCCCAGCTGCGAACATTTGAGATGACATGCACGCTGTGTTATCCTTTTCAGCCTTGCCAAGGACGCATTCAAATGCCAACTTGGCAATAAGCTGAATGTCATTTTTATATTATTGCCATGCAGTACTACAACATTTTGTGCACTTATTGCTTACCCCCAACCAGATGCACAGTTGTGCTGTTCAATGCCAAGCGGAATACACAGGCTTATCTGGTCAATACCTCCCGCAAGGGATTCACATGCGTGGCCTTCTCGCGATGCGGCCGTTATGTAGCCACAGGCGAGTGTGGCATCAATCCTGCCATCAAAGTCTGGGAACTGGAGACGCCCAATGGCAATCTGGATAACTGCAGTGGCGGCAACGTTGTCGCCGAGTTTGTGGATCACAAATATGCCGCCACATGTGTGGTAAGCACATTTCAAATTGAAATATTCTTTACGCTCTCCTCTCTAATTGTATTTTGTGCTCTTCAATAGGCATTTTCGCCCAATGGCAAGTACCTGGTCTCTGTGGGCTCGCAGCACGACATGATTGTCAATGTGTACGATTGGCGTGCCCATCTGAAAATGGCTTCCAACAAAATCAGCACCAAAGTGTCCGCCGTTTGTTTCGCCGAGGATGGCAGCTACTTTGTCACCGTGGGCATGCGTCACGTCAAATACTGGTACTTGGAGGGTGCACGTAAGGTGAGCAAACATTTTCAGCTTTCAGCATCATTACAATTGCTTGATTAATGAATTCAATTTGTTGCAGTACAAAGACCCGGTGCCGCTAATGGGCCGCAGCGCCATTCTGGGCGATCTTCGCGACAATGACTTCTGTGCTGTGGCCTGCGGCAAGGGCATCTGTTCGGAGAGCACGTACGCCATCACACGGCAGGGTCACCTGGTGGAGTTCAGCTCGAGGCGGCTGCTCGACAAGTGGGTGCAGTGCCGCACCAGCAACGCCAGCTGCATTTGCGTCAACGAGCAATTTATTCTTGTTGGCTGCGCCGAGTCCATCATACGCATCTTTAATGCT
This sequence comes from Drosophila macrothrix, assembly GCA_035042055.1. Lineage (NCBI taxonomy): Eukaryota > Metazoa > Arthropoda > Insecta > Diptera > Drosophilidae > Drosophila > Drosophila macrothrix. Next base: position 8,937,825 of record JAWNLX010000604.1, read on the forward strand.
GCCACTCTGGAATACGTGACAACCCTGCCTCGAACACATTACCTGGGCGTCGATGTCGCCCAGGGTATTCAGATCAATCACATTATGTCTGTGCCCCAGCAAGCCAAGTTTCCCGATTGTATTGCCATGGTCTTTGACGAGCAGCGTTCCAAGGTACAAAATCTTTCGCACAAACAGATTGTGGAACAAAATCATATACTGCAAGAAGTTTTCATTTAATTCGATTTTGTTAATCAATCGATAATCTAGCTTAAATTAACCAATTGAACTGACTGCAAAAGGCCAAAATTATTTGAAAGCCTATCTCAGACTGAGTGGCTCTGAAGACGTAAACTAAGAACATTTTACCCAAAGCATATATAGAGTAAAAGTAGAGATACATCGCTTGTGCAATTTATTTATTAATTAACCCACTGTCGAAAATTGTATAGATTAAAGTAAAACATTAGTTTAACTTCCAGTTATAAATTAAACCAAACATTGTATTAGCTCCTTGATAAAGTATCTTATGTATACCGATAAGCGTAGCTTTATTATCAAGCATCATTCTTAGATTGGTAGACTCAACAAAAATGATTGTATAAAACAACATGAAAGAACATTTACAAAAAGAAGAAAAAAGTCAAAAGCGGACTCTGATTTTTTCCCAATTACGAAGAGCTCTCAAGATACATTATAGCAGAATGTCAGGCCTTATTAGGAAAACGATTTAGTATACCAGAGAAACATGTTATCACCCAGTTGTTGTAATGGCTGTTGAAAGAGCTGTAAGTTCAGAGGGCGACACAGTATATCTAACAGATCGCAGTGCATGAAGCCAACAATAATAATAAACTAATATTAAGAAACCATTTCAACACTTCTAAGACGACCTTTTGTTTGATGCATTTGCAGGTGAGCTGCGTCTACAACGATCACTCGCTGTACATCTGGGATCTGCGCGATGTGTCGCGAGTGGGCAAGTCGCACTCATTCCTGTATCACTCCACGTGCATTTGGGGCGTGGAGACTGTGCCATATAACGTAGAGCGCGAGCCATCGCAGACGTTGCCCGAGGACTGTTTTGTGACATGCTCATCGGATGATACGATACGCGTGTGGGGCCTAGACAGTTGTGCCAACAATGAGATATATCGCAAGAATATCTACTCCAAAGACCTACTCAAGATCATCTACAGCGACGACGAGTTGCAGTACATCAAGGATCAGGGCTCCTCGCTCTTCGACAAAACGGGCAGCTCCAGCTACGATGGACGCAACGGTGTGCGCTGCATCAAAATCAGTCCCGAGCTGCAGCACTTGGCCAGCGGTGATCGCTGTGGCAACATACGTGTCTACAGCCTGACAAATCTCAAGCTGCTGACCACCATCGAGGCGCATGAGTCGGAGGTGCTGTGTTTGGAGTACTCAAACGATAAGATTGAACGAAAGCTGCTCGCCAGCGCCAGTCGCGATCGTCTCATCCATGTGTTCGATGTGTCGCAGAATTATCTGCTGCTGCAGACCTTGGATGATCACAGCTCCTCGATCACGTCCATCAAATTTGTGGGCGCTGGCCTCAATTTTCAGATGATCAGCTGCGGGGCAGACAAGTCAATTATGTTTCGCAGTTTTCAGGTAAGCTGTGTGTGTGTGTGTTTATCAAGAAATACAATCTTACATCGTTGATTTATTGCAGGGTAACATTTTTATGCGCGGCACGAACACCTCGGGAAAGACAACGCTCTACGACATGGAGGTAGACTCGAATGCCAAGCATATTTTGACCGCTTGCCAAGATCGAAATGTTCGTGTCTATGGCACTCAGAATGCGAAGCAAACGAAAACCTTTAAGGGCTCCCACTCGGAGGAGGGCAGCTTGATCAAGTTGAGTCTGGATCCGAGCGGCATTTATGTGGCCACCTCCTGTACGGATAAGACGCTCGCCGTCTACGATTACTACTCCAGCGAGTGCATGGCACGCATGTACGGCCACAGTGAGCTGGTGACGGGTCTGAAGTTCACCAACGATTGTCGCCACCTCATCTCGGCTAGTGGCGATGGCTGCATATTCATCTGGCAGGTGCCGCACGACATGATCGTCACAATGCAGGCACGCATTTCCCAGCAGCGACTGCGCTCCGGCATTGCACCGCTGCAGCGTCAAGTGGCGCCCATCTCGCCACCGGATGCCATTGTGGTGGAGTCACCCACCAGCGAACTGGAGCACCAGCAGCTGTCGCCCAAGTTCATAGTGCCCGAGGAGCCGCAATCGAATCGCAATACCTATCGGCTCTCGGACGTTGGCCAGCTGCCCCAGTGGGCCATGCGCAAGGCGGCGGCGGCAAACTCGGAGAGCGGCGCCCTATCCATACCCACGCCAATTGTCAGCGGCTTGTCGTCTGCCACGCTGCACACGGCCTCGTCGATGGGCAACCTGAGTTCGGCGTCCAGTCAACAACTGGGCGTGAAGGCGCCCCGGCCACGTGGACGCTGGTCACAGCGCAGCCAACTGGAAACGGAGGATATGCGCTCAAATTCGGAGAGTCCGTTGGGCACCGTCTCCTCGGTGGGTGGTCATAGCGCGACCAATGTACAAACCTCTGATTATAATAGCGCCTCTTCCAAGGACATCATGTTCAATCAGACGTATCTGAGCGAGGACTCGTCCATTGACTCGGGCATGGAGACGCGGCGCGAACTCATGTTCATTGGCAGCAACAACAATGGCACCATCTCCACCGTCTCAGCTGCCACGGCATCCAGCAATGGTGCCCCAGCCACCGTTGGAGCTGGTCAGCAGCGTCTCCAGCCCGATAAGCGCAAGGTTGGACTCCGATTCGACACACACAGTCACGATCACGACGGCGATGTGGAGGACATTTCGGATGGCGAACGCACCAGCTCAGATCATGGCATGTTCTACAACAATATGTTGCCCAGCACGCCAACGTAAGATCAGTTTACCTTTTGTCTTCATTGGGATTTAATTTAATTAAACGATTTTTGCTTTGCAGGGACTTCAAGGTGACCGCCATGAATGAGGATGAGCTGCGAAAATCGGTGCGTCGCCAAAAGTTCGAGAAAACCGGTCTTCAATTGGCCACCGCTGGCAATGGCAGCTCGCACACGGCAAGCACCGGAACCGGCACGGGCACATCGGACACTGAGGACGAGGGCTCCACGCCTAGTGCGGAGAATGCGGAACGGTCGCTGGCCTCAACGTTGGGCGGCAGCTCGGAAAATTTGCCACAGACCACGAATAGTTTTCTGCATGCGGCATTACCGGAAGGACCCGGCACGTTGCTGGAGCGTGGCACAAGCAGTAGGCTTACCTAATTGGATTCATTTCGCATTCATGTTCGTAATCACAGATTTGTTGCTTTCAGGTCGTCGCAGCATCAGTGCCAAGCACAATACTGAAAATGGAAAGGTTGTCCCAGCGCCGCCTACCATCACAAAGTCATACACAAGCACCAAGAAGGAGGAGTTGCTGCAGGTCATCAACAAGGTCAAACAGCAGTTGGAAAATGTGAGTAGTTGGATAGATAGACAGATAGCTGGTCATCTGATATATATATATATATATATTATTATATTTTTCTATTTTTCTGTTTTTATTTAATTTCTGTTTTCTATGTCTACATTTTATTTTCGTTTTCGTTTTCCCTCTAAATATGTGTTTATTTTGTTGCGTATTGCTTCGGTGTCTGTCTCGTTCCACACACAACAAAACACGTCCGGGTGAAAAAAAAATCAACTCAAATACAAAAACAAAAATCCGAATCAAATTCAAACCCCTTCCTCCACATTTAGGGTACGCGCAAAAATGACAGTAAAAAGTTAAATGTAATTGCCGAGGTGAGAAACCGAGTTACCTAAGAGTTATTGTTGATGCTTTAACGACTGAATCGCTTCTCATAACGCTTGTTAAATACGCAAGCCCAAAACACGTTTGGACTCCATTTAACGACGACTATTAATACTAAGTTCATTCCCTACTAAACAGTAACTACAAAGTTGCACATGTAATGTTAACTTGCGTTCCACTAAAAAAAATAGAATGAAATTAATAATTTAAACAGATTTAATATCCAGCTAGCTTAGCAGCTTCGATTAGCGTGATAAATTTAAAAAAAAAAACAAAGTTTTTATATAAATACAAAATGTAGTTATTTTTTATTCGTCGATTTGAATTATCGCCAACATATTCTTTATCACGCTGACTTAGTAAATCGAGCGTGTTATTCACTTGCTAACAAAAACCAACTACATGAAAAGAAAAACCTGCGCAAACTGGGAAAACTGCTGACACGGCTGCAGTCCAACTTGTTGACTCATTCATTGACTAATGCCTGCCACTTGTTAATTGGTCACTGTTCACTGATTGCATCTTGTTACTCTATAATCTTGACAGGTCGGCCATAGACCGCTGCGAGGCAGCCACAGCATTTCGGATCTGAGTCTGGCTGGCAATCTGGATGGGTCTCGCAACTCGGGACCAGCACGCTATCAGAAGTCAGGTAAGGGTCAAAGTTATTCCAAAGCTAAAACCCAAATACGGATCGATTCCTTGATAACTGTAGGCTAATCCGTCCATTTTGCGACACATACTTTGTTTGCCTCGTCCACCTCTCTCTCTCTCTCTCTCTCTCTCTCTCTCTTTCAACTTCTTTGTCTCTTTATTAATGATTGCTCTCCCTTGCGCTCACTATGTTGGTAAAAAATAATGTTGGTAAAAAAATCAATCAATCAACCGCAAAATCGTAAAACACTTATTTGTAACACTTACTGTTGATTATGTTGAATAACCCAACCAGTTGATTCCCATGATACTTCACAGTATATTAGTAGGTCCACTAACCCATCTGTAATGCAACAACATCAACAACAACATCTTCCTCAACCTCCATCAAAACAACAACAGCAACAACAACAACAACATCAGCCACAAGTCTCTGTTCAGCAATTCTTCAACTGTGCCGCATCCAAATCGAAGTTGCAGCAAAACTTTCAAACAATGCGCCAAGTGCAGCAGCATTATCCACCCTATCCGCATCATGTAGGCGTGCATCAGATCCACCCACCACCTGGTGTGCCCTTTGGTCACGGCAACGCCTCCTACGTCACCTCCTCGAACACATCCAGGCAACATCCGAAGTACGAGGCACAAACAGCGCCACGGCTAAGCGCCGCCAAGCGCAATCCAGCTGGCAACAATCGTCGTACCCCAAGCATTCTTAAGCATTACAAATCCTGTCCCGTTTCGCCTGTGCACGAGGAGGTGGAGTGGTCGGTGGAGTCGGAGCGTTCCGTACCCACAGAGCCAAAGCGACACTCGGTCTATGCGGACGATGCACGGACAATTCTCGACATGATTCATGCGGACACCGAGAAGATGATTGACGAGATAACGCGCAAATATGGTGATCTGGATGAACCATCCAGATATGCTGCACTGCCCTCGTCAGCCTCAATGCCGTCCAATTTGCGTGCCCTGGACGGCTCCACAGGCGATACAACGCCAACGCCAACGGCGACGCCACCACAAGGTGGACGCACCCAGTATTATGTTTACCGCGAGATCTATCAGTGCGAGCGGAAAGTCTCCCTCTCGGACATCCTAAAACCCGATCAGTTTGCTGCCACTCAGCAGCAACAGCTGCAGCAGCAGCAGCGCCTCGAAGAGGCACGCTTCCTGGAGACGCAGCGCCATTCCAGCGCCAGCTTCTTCCTCAGCAGCTCCGGCCAGCTGCCGCACGAGCTCAGCCAGGAGTCGCTGCTGTCCGACGGCGGCAGCTACTGCAACAGCCTGGAGAGCGTCCTCTCCGACGAGAGCGACTGTAAGAGTGCCCCACTGGAGCCGCCACTCCAAGCAATGCAGTGCCACGCCGGCATACGCAACTTCATAATCCACGGCCCGGTGTCCAAGTCGTACGGCAGCAGTCCCAATGCCTATGGCAGCTTTGACTACTATATGCGCCAGGAGACATCGGCCAGAGCGGCAGCTGCCTTCGACAGCTTCGATGTGACCGGCTACAATCTGCAGCCCCTAAAGCCATTGCCCAACTCCAAGACTTATCCACGTCTGGCCTCAGTTCCACAACCGCAAGCAGCACCAGCTGGCGTGGAGCACATTCCCACAATGCGATCCAAGAACAAGCAGTATAATTCCGGAGTAAATAAAAGTCTCAGCACGGACTTTGCCCAGCAGCGTCAGCAGCGCAATTCAAATCCCCTCTCACAGTCCCAGGCCCAACCATATAACCAACTCCAAGCCCAATCCCACGCCCATTCACACGCCCATTCACACGCCCATTCCCACTCTCAATCTCAATCTGCATCTCAATCCCAATCCCGTTCCAATGGCCAGTTAATGTTTGTGCGCAAACAAATGCCAAAACCTCCGATACCCGCTAAACCCCACAATCTGGTGTCGACGCTGACCTGCAACGTGGAGAAGAAGCAGTCGTCCTGTGTGGGCAGCTCGAGAACGGCCAGCGTTGTGCGTCAATTCGAGCACAATCTGCTCAAGTTTGAGCGCGAGAAGCAGCGAGCCCAGCAGCGTCCGCAGGCGGCCATGAGGAGTAGTGTGAGTAGTGGCGCCCTCGCCACGCACAGCTGCCTGAAGAAAGTGTCGCGCTTCGACACCAAGGACAGCAACAACTGGCGCGCCTCGAGTGTGAGGCAGAAAGCGCGTCCCAAGATCAGTGTTCGCTTCAATACCGTCTCGCAAATCAAGTATACGCCCAGTGCAAAGCGGGAGCGCGCCAATCTCAACGATGATGGGGACAGCAATAGCAATAGCAATAGCAACAACGAAATGGAATCGGAACTAGAGGCGACACTGGATGAGCAGCAGACCCATGATATGATGGATGCACCCATCGTGGGCAGTTTGCCGAGCAACTATGGAGCCGAGCGGAGTTTTGAAATGTTCTTTGCCGAGAATGGGAATGCGCCCGAGAATCTGGAGCATATGCACAGCCTGAAGCTGTACACAAAGCCACAGCTGCAGGCAGTGGTGGACGAGGTGCAGCTGGAGCGAGCCAAGCACAAAAAGAACATGGACAATGTGGAGCGTTGCTCGGGTGCCGGCAACTCCACCAGCCACCAGTGCCAAAACATAGCCAAGAAGATTGACATCATCGAGAAGCTAATTGGCATGGAGGAGCGCAAAATGGAACAGATACGCATGGCGACAGAGACACGCTTGCGTCCCTTTGCCTGCAACTCGAAGCAGAAGGGTTACGTGAAGAGTCTGACTATGAACTTTGATATGCTGGCCCGGGCCCAGGATCAGCAGCAACTCGCGGAGCAGCTGTTGCCCTCCAGCGATGCGGATCTCTGTGCATATGCTCGGCACATTCGCCGGAACTGCAGCTTGCCGGATGTGCTTGAGAGCGCTGACTTTAACTATCACAATAATGGCAGCAACGATGTCGAACTAGCCAAGGAAGTGGTTGCCGATGACGAAGAAGATGCAGATGATGATGATGACGACGACGCTGATGATGATGATGATGATGTTGCTAGCAACCAAAGATGTATTTACCGTGAGCGCAATGAAAATGTGAATGCTAATGGCGCCAAAGATGATGATCATCAGGAGTTGAGCGTTGAGCGCCTAAAAGGTTTGAACGTTTGAGCCTCGATGTTGTACTACAAATTACTACAGAACAAGCACAAAGATTATTGTATTTTTTTTTTACTCTCCACCATCTCCACTCATCATCATTTTGTACTCGGGAATATCCTTGATATTTGCGCACCCATTTTTGTTAGAGCTTTTTTGGTTGACGTTCTCATTTTTGCTACCCACACGAAAGAAACCATTTACGTTGCACCACTGACCAGCATGCTCGACCCGCGACTAATAACTGTCTACACCTACTTACAGGTAATCCCAAAGTGCTCAATCCCATACCCATTGAGGAGTCGTCGATTCGTCGCGCCTGCTCCCTGAGTGATCTGCATATGGGCAACTTTGGCAAGCGTAAGGCCCACCAATATAACCAATCACTGCTCCCATTTGCTAAAACTAATCCCCTTTTTCCTCTCTCTGTTTCTCTAACTCTTCCCATAAACAGCAAGCAAGTCCAATGGAACGCCACAGAAGCCCACAGCTCAGCATCGTAGCAGTAACATTACCAGATCCGCCAGCAAACGGAATAGTCAGCAAGGCAAATCAGGTCTGGGCGCCTCCAGCAACTCAATGAATGTGCTCAATCAGGTTGTAAGTAGTAAAGCAAAACATTTGCCATTTAATGTTTTCAAATCAAACTTAAATGAAACCAAAACCTTTTCCACATAGAGTGACTCCGAGCCGGAGGACAGCAATCGAATGCGCAGTGCGTCAAATGGACAGAGTCGCAGCAATGGACCCACGGGTAGGTGTCAAATATACTAAGTGCTGACAAGTTCTAATTGCTATTATAAACTTAAGCACAAAATACTTTTTTTATACATTGGACTGTATTAATTAAAGGCTTATTTTTCTGCTTTATTTTAGCTGCCAATCGACAGTACAGCAGCAAGATAAACAACGCCAACAGCAATCGACGCAAGACGCCATTCAGCAGTGGTAATTATAATGATTAGACATTTATCTCAAAACCTTAATTATAATACATATTTTTTTAAAAATAATTTTAGCAATGCCAGATGACTCCAGTTCGGAGGAGACGCCCAGTATTGCTGCCAGCAATAAACCCATTGTGCCACCCAGGCCTCGCAATTTGGGTTTCGATCACAAGAACAAAATGAACAGCAATACTCCCAATAATACGACTAAGCAGCGAGTCGGCAGCGTTGAGGACTACGAGGTTGCAGAGTGTGAGTAGCCAACCAACTGCAACCAATATGAGCATGATCTAGTCGAGGGTAACAAATCGCGTGTCAATCTGTTTTTATTTTTCGTCTTAATACAGCTGAGGCCCAGGTGCACAATGTGATCAATAAGCTTTATACGACCACGCAGGCGGCGATGAAGCTGCACGCGAATCTGAAGAACTCGTTGCTATTACAGGAATTGGAAAAGGCTGTGATTATGTCTCGTGATATGCTTGGAAACATTACTCACAATCGGTAATGCTTAAGCTTGCGGCCGAATTGAATGCGAGATAATGTTTAAAATATATCTATTAAATTGCAGACAAAACGAGAAAACTCTCCCGAACAACAATCATAGTGGTGGAGGAGGTGAAATCGGAGGTGGAAACAGTCGTGAACAGCAATCAGGAACCGGCAATCTGAACAATGGCGACTATCTGATGATGGTCAATAATTGTGCCGATTTATTGAGCAATTTGCGAGTCAAGCACAAACCCGATGAGTTTGAGAATACCTCCTAGTGTGTAGCGACTATATTAGGTTAATTAACTAATTTCAACTAAATGGGTTTAAACCAACTAATATTTATTTAAAACAACAACAAAAACAAACAAAAAACTCAACCATTTAACTGGAAAATGGCAAGCAACAAGACAACTACAACTAAATTCAGCACCTACTACTAATTTGTAATTAATATTCATTAATAGATAATGTAAAGATTTAATTCGTTTTTAGTCAAGTTTGTAGCACTTAAGTATTTGTTTATTTGTGCGTGTGCATTTTTTGTTTGGGCCCTTATTTATATAAGAATCATATTTGTATAGCGTGAGTTCAATTCTTTACGTGTTAGGGTCAATAAGCAATTCATATTTGTTAAGTGTTATTTTAGTTAAGGGCGTATAAAAAAAAAAAACGAAAGCAAAGCCTAAAAACAGAACTGTAAAGGACGCCCAGATTTTTGCGTCTTCTATCTACGTTTGCTTGTTTTTTCTTTTTTTTTCTTTTTTTTTCTTGTTTGTTAATGAATTTGTCATTCATATTCCATGTAAAAGACGCAAACTCAATAAGATTATCTGACAAGAAATTGTTGTATGAAAACTGCATATTCAAGTTTATATGATGCGCCACTTGAGCGATAAACAGGCAACAAATTCAGACAAATATGACTTTGAATTATGAAGTGCTTAGATAGAGACGTGCATTTGAATAATCGCCGATGACTTCCAAGAATATAATGGTTTTTTTTTTTTTAAGAAGAACATTTACAATTTACATTAAACTACTTGAAAGCACTCTGTTCTGTACATTAATAGTTAATTATTTAATTGTATTTACTACACTTATATCTAAACTGGCAACTAAAACTCGTTTAAAATGTATTAGACTTAAACATAAACAATAAACAATAAAATAATGTAAATCTAAATACAATTTATTAAAACTAACTTAATCTAGAACAAGCGATAATTCAAATTATTTATGTCTTATGTCACTTATGCTACTTATTCTAAAACTAAAACTAAAAGATTACTAATTCGAACACGAGTAATACAAAATGCATAATTTTTGAAAATAATAACAACGCTTTGAATTTTTATCTCTTCAATTCAATTAACTACTAAAATCTCATCAAACTCCAGGCAACTTTATGCTAAATTCGATTTATCTCTCAAGTTGCTTAGTGCTTTGACTGGCCTGCAAGACGACTCCGACCTATGCAATAAAAATGCTGTACACATTATATGTATGCACAAGTACATACATACAATAATGTGTATTTTATATGATGGGTAGTGGCAAAACCAAATAATATCAAATTACGTTACAATATACTCGAACTAAAACCAATTAAGCATTAAAGCAAATTATTAATTGTGAGACTATACAAAAATAAATAACTCGATATTTGGCAGTGACTTGAAAAATCGCAGTTTCAATCAAAACGAGTCCGCTCAGCATGAAATCAAATCTCTCCACTGAAGCACTTTTTACTTTCCTGATCTAGTTAGTTATCTAGAAAACTTAACAAATGAAAACAAATAAATATTACATGAACAAATACTCAACAAATACACAAAACATATAACGATATGCAAGCCTGGGGCCGCAGGGAAAGTGAGGATATTGATTTTGACACCGACTGGGATGACGAGCCGACGCGGCGTCACTTTATCAGCAAAGTATGCAGTATCCTTGCCGTAAGTAAATAAATATATAGATGCAACTAATTTGAATACATTGTTTGTCATTGATACTTTCTTGACAGTTGGAACTGGCAATTACTGCCGTAATCACGTCCGTATTTATTTTCAATGAAGATGCCAAATTTTGGTTGTACGATCATATATATGTATTTATTGTGGGAGCTGTGGGGGCTGCCATAGTATCTTTTGTACTATTTTGTTATAGATCTGTAGCCCGAAAAGTTCCTATCAATTACATTTTGCTAATAGCGTTTACGTTATTTCAATCCATCATAGTCAGCTGTGTCTGTATTTTTTATAGTACAGATAAGGTAAGTTTTACATGCGAAAAGCTCCTCGATTAGCATCTCTTGTGTCCTTTTTCATTATAGAATTTTTCAGATCTTTTATGCGCTGGGCATCACGATTGCCGTTTGTGTGGGACTTGCACTATTCGCGATTTTTGCACCATGCGATTTTACTGGATGTGGACCCTACCTGTGCGTGCTAATGATAGTCTTAGTACTTCTGGGCTTGCTTATGTTTTTCATAAAATCCAAAATATTGGTTTGGATTTATGTTGGCTTGGGACTACTTCTATTTTCATTGTACCTTGTCTACGACATACAATTGATGGTCGGCAAGCGTAGAAATCAGTACAGCGAGGACGATTATATTATTGCTGCGCTAAGCATTTATATCGATGTAATACACATCTTTATTTATATTTTGACAATATTTGGTTTGCTGGACAACTAAATTGAATCATATATGAATATATGCGCTAGGTTCATGTAAATAAATATCCAGTACATATGCCAAAGCACTCCGATTAGATTAATTGAGATGAGAAAACCTGCCAATCACACCTATAAGGAAACAATAAAACCGTATCAAAGCTACATCGAAGAGCTGACCATCGCAGCAGGTGACAAATGCACCACCCTTTGTGATACTCAAAACTCAAATGGATCTGTTGTGCCTCCTCGCTTTTCACATTGTTGCGTAACTTTGCCCCAGCAAGTGTTCGACTCCTGTTCCTGTTGCTGTTCCTGTCAGTGCTCCTGTCCCTTTCAGCTGGCAAAAGTGCCTCTTGGTTGTTCAGTTAGTTCATTGTTGACCCAATGCCAAAGCCAAAGCGAGTACATACGTCGATTGCCATTGATACTTCCCCATTCGCATTGGGGTTTAATTAACTTGTGTCAATATTGAACGAAGCAACAGCCTGAACCCCTGTTCGCTCTTAATTGGTGGAGGGTTCGTACCGGAGAAGGTTGTGCACACCTTGTCTTTATTAAACAATATAGTATTCTAATTTTGTAGTCAAGTGTGTATCGGAAAACTTTCCACAGCCATTACTTTATCCCAACTAAAAGCATGGCCATTATCATCATGGTTTGGCATCAACATTGACGCTGAATTTAAATATCGAAACTCAATACTATTTTAATCAAGTTTTAACCTCTGCATTACTTATTAGTATAGAAATAGATAGTCATAGATGGCCGTGGCTATATCGACATGAACAGGAATATATATCACAGATGAGCATTTTCTCCTCGAGCACTTCAACTTTTATCCTGGCCTGTACATTTACTTGTAATATCTTTATTTTTCCAATCTGTATTCTTATTTTTTCTAAAGGGGGTAGCCCTTTTTGTGTAGCTCTAACTCGGCCATATCCATATCTATTGGGGTAAAAATTGTACTCGTGGAGTAAAATGTTAAAATCTTTGTTTTCTCGGTAACTGCAAAAACTGAACTGAGCTTCGTCCACTTTACCTTTTTTTTTTTTTAAAAAAAGAAAAAACAACTTATAAATATATACATAAGCTGTATATAAATTCTATTAAACAATATTTGAGCAATTGTATGTGATAATTGTATTATTTCTATTCATAATTCTACTAGGAACAACCTGGCAAAAGCCAAAACGACTCGTGTGCATAGAAACAATAGTCAGATTCTGGACTTGATCAAGAATATATATCTCAGAGCACGATAGAGCAATTTGAACTAGAGCACTTCAACATCTTATATCAGAGGATGTTCGTTGTATCTTTAACTAATATCTTTTAATTAAAACTATATACAAAAATTATTCATACAAATACAAGCATTCTCATATGTGTGCATATATCATGTATGTAGTATTTCTCAACTACGGCTAGTTAGAGCTGCTTATTGCACATACACTATAGTCGTCCAAGGCATTCTCATTTGGTATTTGTGTGCAGTTGGTAAGTATTCTTTCACCAGCGACCAAGTATGCCTGGGGAATGAAGAGGCGGAGGCGGAGGCAGAGGCAGTTGTTCCATTTCCCAGACAAGACACAAGTTATGGCAATGAATATATATGTATATATATATGTATATATATATATGTGTTTGTGTGTGTAAGTGTGATGATGTTCCATTGATGCTTGGCAACACATTGAAATGCATTCAACTTAATGTAACGCGGCTCAATTAGTTCGGTTCAGCAGCTTCCAATGCAGATTTCCAGCGATCCGGGATACCATCCAGCACCGTCGCCATTGTCGCCCAACGCAATCGTTGTCAGTCAGCTTTATGTCAACTTCTTATACGCTTTTTCACACCCAGGACTCATAAAAGGACACGCCCCAGTCATACAAACAGTCAGTCAGTCAGTCACTCGCCTTGCTGCCCATTTGTGCTGCCTGACGAGTTATGAATATGTTCTAGATAAGTACATATTATATATGTATGGCCTGCTCTGGTCTGGTCTTTAAGTATCCACCTCTAGTTTTAGGTGAAGTATCACATTCATGACGCTTTGAGTGCAAATGTGTGCTGATGCCGTTTCACAGGTTCATTATTTTATTAATTAGTTACGAAACAAAAACATACACAACGCAGACCATTCAAATGAAAATTGTCTTCAAGCTGTTCTTATTTTGTAAGGACTATAACTTTGTTCCACATATAATAAAGTTTTGCATTGAGACCACTTCAATTATATATTTTTATATATTTTTATTTATATATTCTTGCAGTTAGGGTGCACACTGATCCTAATTGGATTACTACTTTTCCTCATCAAATTCGAACAGTTCAAAATTGTATTTTTCATTAAATATTCAGTACGATTATTAACAACAATAATATTAGACTATAAAAGACTAAAAAGTAAATAAAAATTAATCTTATATTTTATTTTAAAGGAGTCAACTTAAGCTATGTTTATTTTTATTCATTTTATATTGTAGCCAACTGTCCGTTAAGAATCGAGATACAATTATCCCAATGTTTTAGATCTGGAATAACGTTAATGGAATTAAGATAAATGATTTGATTACCTAAACAAAAAGTGATTTGATATCAAGGATAACCTAATAATGGCTAGGAGTTAGCAGATATCATATTATTTGAAGCATATTGATAAATTCACACTTTTTTATGGGCTTTGGCAGTGATACCATCAAACTGCAACCCCAGTTGCTACGGACATGCTGGATTAAGGGACGCTTTTGAGTCCTGTGCGCCACCAAACAAGGACTTTGTCACTTATAACTTATAGCTGGAAGTAACATGTTCCGAATACTTTACTGTCTGCTCTACATCGTCGAGCTGTCACACCCTCACATTGAGCCAGTAGATAGGGGGGGATGTTGTGTCATAGGTGTGGGATAGTGTCACCTCGACAATTAACGGCACAATTACCAACAATGCCAACATGTTGTTGACAACGCTGAACCACGCCCGTGCAGCGTTAAGTGTTTTTGCCAGCACATTGTTGGCGCAGCAAATGATACACTTACTTTTTTTCCATGCCCATAATCGTAGCGCGTGCGTTTTGCGTCCCCAGTTCCCCCAGCCAGTACCCATAGTTGCAAGACGCAACACCCCTTGTAATTCAAAGGAAAATGCAGCTTTAGCTTTTTAAAAAATTGTAATCACAACATATTGCACAATACAAGTATGATGTACTCGTGCACTCGCCGAAGCGATAAAGATACAAAGCTGATAGGTCACAGCATTTAGCCAAGATGCGCGAGGTAGGCAGAGAAAGAGAGAGTGAGGTAGAGCGAGAGAGAGAGAGAGAACGTGAGAGGGAGAGAGAGAGAAAGCTGACAGCAGCGAGGCAACAATGCTGCTCCTGTCCTGTCCTGCTGTCTGACTCAGATCACTTAAGAACGTAATCATATCCGGAAGAGATTATGCTGCAATTTACGCTCGAATGCGCCGCACTCTTGAGGGCTTGAGCTGGGACCCCCCCGGCCTCACTTTTTTGTCCTTGCAGGAGGACTCTCTGCTCTCATTGTTGTAGGTGATAAGCGCAGTCGACATTAACAGCGCTATGCAATTTTTCATCATTCTGCTTTTTCCCGTTGCGGTTCATGTTAAACAATGGAATTGGATTATACATATATATCTATATATATATATATTTCATCATTTTTTTTTTTTAATTCTCGATGGCAAAGTGCTTAACCGCCGCTGAACGAGAGACATGTTGTTGTCTCCATTGTTTCGTGTTCGAGTTGTTTTGATACAATTTCTATTCGTTTTTTTCGTCTTGTTTCGCTTTTTATCATGGCAGGCGTGGTGCAGATTGTGGCCCGATAAAAATTATTAATATGCACAAAACGCTAGACATTTGGAGCAAATTTACAGCAATGGCGCCTTTGGAATTGTTTATGCGGTGTAAACAATTTGGGGGACATAAACAAGCCTTGCGCTGACAATAAATATGAAGTGCGAAACATGAAGTATGAGATGCAATTATATTTTCAATGGATTCATAATTACCTCATCCAACTTTGTAATTATACCAATAACTTGCTGAGATTGAGATTATAATTACATTTTAGGAATTCCAATTAGTCGAGAAGCATAGATAAATTTGCATCGTTAATATTTTAATTCTACTCGAAAATCTATAAATCTATATTATAATAAATGTTTTTACGTTTTCAAAACTATTCTGTAGATTCAGATGACTCTTTTTGGTTTTAACTTGATTGCACAGTCTGTTGACCTATTGAAACTGCACAATAAGGCGACTCAATTAAATTATATTAAATTAAATTTCTGATCAGTCAGCTGAAAGAGAGTTAAACATTGGCAGCTACTATAAAAGAAGACTCGGCTTCTCCTTTATTTTATTTATTTATTATTACTTGCATTGTCTCCGAGATCTGAAGTTATATTTAGGCTGATCAAAATTGGCTCTATGGAGGCAGAAAAGCATTGGCTTTATGATCGCTACCATCACATACCTTCATAATACCCCTTCTAACAATTTGTACAAAAGTATATCAACAAATTACCTAGTTAAACAATCAATTTTCCAATTACCACATATCAATTAATTAGCTTAATTAATGCCACCGACTGGCAGGGTAACCAGTCATTTGGGCCAAGGAAGTGCCAAGGATGTCATGCTTAGGCGCATCGGAAAGTGGAGAGTTATCTGCATAAGATCTGCACAGCTGGGGGTAGATGGGCTGGTGGACTGGTGGACTGGTGGGCTGGTGGGCAGCCAGTGAGCTAAAAGCCGAGACTTCAATTAGCCAAATAAGGCGGCACATTGTGTCAATGTGATTGCGGATGTCTAATGGCTAACGGATGGTTGCAGTAGATGAAATGAACCTGTGGCGAAAGGCCACTCAAATTGTCGTTTGGGCGTGCATAAAGCAAACATCAAAAGGAATCAAATCAACGCGCGGACAACATGACAACAAGTGAAGGACCATTGACGTCAAAATTGGGGGTTGGCCTTCGACTCATCAAGCCTGATGCTGATGCTGATGCTGATGCCGATGCTGATGCTGATGCCGACGCCGGTGATACAAATCATCTCAACCAACTAGATTCAAAAGAATGCCGCGAGGCGGTGTCAAAAGTCATCTCAATTCGTTTTTTATTATTTTGGCACAAGCTTTACGCCATTTGTCATGCGTGCCATTCAGTGGGTTGATCTCATTTGTATACAAAACTGTTAGCCAAGTGCGCTGGCGAGGAGTGAGGGATGAGCAGTGTGGACTGACAGTGGGCGGTGTACTTAGACATATGCACGCAGGTAGAGAGCATTCGCACTCGCATTGGGAATCGGAAGCGGAATCGTATTCGGAATCGTATTCGCATCCATATTTGCATTTGCATAAAGTAATGCCTTTTGATTTCGCTTTTCGCTCCCATTTGATTTGATTTCGTTTGAATTATTCATATGCAGCAGCCGTTGCATGCAGGGGAGCTTGTGGAGTGATATGTCAACTGAAGTGGCAACACATGCGCCTACTTCACTATTTATACCCTGTTAAATAGGGCTGCACAAATGTAGTTTAACAAGCATCTCGAATTAATCAAATATTATTTGACTTAATCCAAAATGAAGCGATTTTCTGAAACTTCAATTAAAATTACCTTACCCTATTTCTTTAAATCTAAGCTGAGCTTTTTGTTAGGCTTTCTTACATATTTTGGTATGTGAATCCCATGTCGGGCATTCATCCACCTTGGGTGAAAGTAGAACAGGTGTGGATGCCGCACTCTGTACACACTTCTGCTGCGTTTTTTATGAGCAGCCTCAAGAGCTCGAGTCTCAGTGCAACTCTTAGTCTCAGACAACGTCGCCATTTTCATTCTTGCCCCACAGATCAAAGGAAAATGCAAATGGGCGGGGCGTGTGCTGCGTTGGAGCACCATTTGAGTGGGCAACCAGCTCGCCAATAATTAAGTTGCGAATACGCTACGTGGACTGCTTCAGACTACCGATTTGGCAGCTGACAGTTTAGAGCCCATTAAAGAGCCTCTTCCGCAAATGCCACAATAATTGTTTTCATTAAAAAGCGACGCATTTCATTTGCATTTTAAAATTGGAGACACAGCCTGGTCCTCGTCCTGGTTGGCATAATCTCAGTCGGAGCCTAGCAGTGACTTCAGAAATAAGAGCAAGTCTGAGAGGTTGAAGAAAGCTGTTTGAGCCACGAATTGTCACTTTAACTTCTTCTTGTCCGGGTAATATTGGGTAATACCTGATACAAGAATCCCATTTTACCAAAATGCTACAATTAATTTTGAATTGATTAAAGTTAAATATTAATTCGTATTCATATTAAAATGTGCAGCTTATGCCAATAAATAAATAATTTAGATATTGTCATTCTATATTAATTTTAATTGAACTTCATTTATTTTAAATTTTGTTGAGAGAATTACGATCTGCCTTTTTTTTTTTGCCTCCCTTTCTATAAGAGATTTTCACATAAATCAGTAGAAACCCATCGTTCAAGAAGATTTCCTAATTCCTTTCCGAGCTGTGATCGTACTCCGGGCAATTGTAACTGTTGCCCGAAATCACAGTGCTTATTTTAAGGCTGTATAAACAATTGGAACAACAAAACAATTTGTAAAATTTTAGTTATATTGAAGAATTGATTTATTGCTTAAACATTATCAATAATATCACTTAGGTACTAAACAATTTTAATGAGTTTGATAAAATCTGATGCCATTTTAACCAATCCAGAAACACATTCAAATACATATACTTAGTATGTTGTCCGATATATGTATCTGTATATATATATATATGTATCTGTGGTGTTTTATTTGTCAATCATACAAATCCAACTGACACATTCACAATTCGCAATGCTGGTTAAATTTTCTATATGCGCACCTAGTGAATCTGTGCTGGGCGAATCTAGGCTACATTTGGAACTAGCTAGCTGTAATACAGATACACCTAATAGATTGATATAATGTGCATCTTATAGGTCTAACATTTAGTCATCAAACAATTAAATATATATATATATATATATATATATATATATATATATGTGTGTTAATATTTACACTTGTATAAATAAAATTGACATAAATTCGCTCAAAAAATCACACATACTAAGTATATTTTCGTAGCCTAGGTGCTGCAAACATAGATCGCTCGAGTCGGGGATATCCCTACTGCTAAGTTGGATTGGTACTGAATATTCATGTATATATATAGATATATTGCACAGGTTATTGTTGAAACCATTTGGTGGGTTGCTGGTTGACGAGTTGACAAGTAAGTAGCTCTACTCCGGCTGCATCCTAGAAGAGTCCATTCAGGGCACGCACAGCACTACCGAGGGTAGTGCAACTGAGCTCCATTGAGGCAGCCTCAAGTTCTTGCGTGACTGAAGTGTTTGTAGCTTCCTGTGGCATTGTTGCAGCAGTCGAAACAAACTGCAGTCAATCGATCAACAGATCAGCGCTACTCAAACTCGTTGCGCTCTTTGTCGACACTGATTTCGAGACGACGGCAGCCGCTGAAGCGGCAGAAGCTGCTGTTGCCGTACAACTGGCCAGGTTTTCCGCATAGTATCTCTGTCAAAATACCTTGGCTATGAACGGCACATTCTCCAGAGCAGCTGCTGTCAAGCGTTGCTGCTGCTGCTGCTGATGATGTTGCTGCTGATGCTGATGCTGTTGCTGCTGCTGCTGCTGCTGTTGTTGTTGATGCTGCTGTTGTGCGGGATGAGCTAGTTGAAGGAACGGGGAACTGGCCGCATATTCAGCATGCAACCCGGCAGGCGGCGCATGCAAATGTTGCAGATGATGATGAAAGTTAGTGGGTGGCGGTGCTGCGGTAGTTGTCTCCTGATAGGATGTGCGCGTCCAGGCCGGATTGCTGGCCTCGCCGCTGGACAGTGGTGGGGTGGTCACATTAATCGGCGGCGACATGCTGCCCGACGAGGAGTCCGGCGTCAACTGGCTGGTCTGACTGTAGTTGGAGAGTGGTTCCCGTCGGGTGTAGGCCCGTCGGCGCTCGTAGGCCGGCGGCAAATCATCGTCGAGGCAATCGCCGCCAATCTCGTGCAGCTTCCTCATGTGCTTCTTCAGGTCGAAGTTGCGGCAGAAGCCCTTGGCGCACACCCGGCAAGTGTAGGGCTTTTTGTCGTTGTGCGTGTGCATGTGGAAGGTGAGATTGTAGATCTGATGGAAGGCCTTGTTGCAGATGCTGCACTTGTATGCCTTCTCGCCACTATGCGTCAGCTTGTGGTTCTTGTAGTTGCCCTTCTGGTGGAAGCCCTTGCCACAATATTCGCAGACGAACGGCTTGTAGCCGGCATGGATGCGAGCGTGGGTGTTGAGCGTCGAGCTGCGATTGAAGGCCTTGCCACAGGTCTGGCACTTGTGCGGCTTCTCCGAGGTGTGTATGATCTTGTGGCGGCACAGCGTCGATGCCTGCCTGAAACCCTTGCCGCACACCTTGCACACAAACGGACGGGCGCCCGTATGCACCGGCATGTGGCGCGTTAGATTGTAATGGGCATTGAACACCTTGCCGCACTCCAGGCACGAGAAGGTCTTCGGCTTGCCGCCATTGGCCGAGCCCGGGCTGCTGTTGTCCTCCAGCGAGCCGTGCGGCGATGCCGAACGAGAGCGCGATGGCATTGCAACTGGTGGTGGCAATGGCAAAGCTAGCGGCAGGCTTAACGGCGGCGTGGTAAGATCAGCTTGTGGCGAACGCTTGCGCTTGAGGCTAGCATGTTGCGGGGCATGTGGCGTACGAATCGGAGACTTCTCAAGACTCTGTTGTGGTAGTTGGGCTGCTGCTGGCTGTTGCTGCGACTGCGATTGAGCAACTGCAGCAGCAGCGGCTGCGGCGGCCAACGGGTGTCCCAAATTGCGACGCAGCGACTGCGAATGATGCAGGGTGGCATTGAGGGAGGCAGTGAAGCTGCTAATGTGCGCAGCACTCGCCAGCGTCTGCTGCTGGGCAGTCAATGCGGCATATTGGGCAGCAGCAGCGGCACACATCAGTTGATTGGGTGCGTAGTAGAGCAGCGGGTACTGCGATAGCAACTCCTGGTGACGTGTGCTGACAAACTGTTGCACGGCTGAAGCTGAAGCCGAAGCTGCTGTGGCTGTGGCTGACATTGTGGCTGCACTGGAGCTGGAGCTGGAGTCGGGCACATATTTCTTGAAAGCCGAATCGTAGTTGATGGCAGCCATTGCGGCTGGTTCCTCATCGTCATCGCCTGTGACCTCAATCGGACTGCAGGATCGCTCGGAATCGGCATACATATCCGGATTGGGTTGATCATCCTCCTGCAGTTGTTGCTGCTGCTGTCGCTGTTGTTGCTGCTGCTGCTGCTGCTGCTGTTGGGTGGATATAGTTGGCGGCTTATTGTCCGGCTCCATGATCTTGGCAATGGAGAACTTCAAGGGACAGGAGCGCTTGGCATCGCTGCTTGCTGTATTCGTTTGATTGCTGTTGGTTTGATTGCTGTCACTGGCGGCGGTTTCCATGATGGGACTCTTCGATGGCGGCATCATAGCGGCGACTCCCGATGGACTACACGGTTGCATGCCACGCGGACTCTGCAAAAAAAAAGAAAGAAGACGGAAACAAAGGTTAGTCACAGCAGCTCGTTGGTGTGTATGCAAATAAGCAACGGGTTATCAATTAATATTCAGCATACGCCCCATTGTTGGCAGCCGCCTTCTAAGCTGATCCACTCAGGTAGAACTAATCGACTGGTATACAAACAAACGCAGCAATTGTCGCAGGGGCGTGCCATGACTTAAATTCCCATTCCCATTCCCAATTCAAATATATACTTTTTTCAATATGTATATTTGGCAGAGCTCAACGGGAGGACACACTCAGCACTCAACTATATATACACTGCACTCTGCACTCGCTTTGTGGCTGCCCAGTCAGCGGGTTGCAATTAAAACAAAACCACAGCTCATGTAAAAATTATGTAAAACACAACCAAAGAAATAAATAAAATATAAATTCGCTTATTGATTGCGTTTGCGGTTTTGATTCTTAACCCGTGCGTTGCTTGTCCCACGCTCGACTAACCCCGAACAATGGACCGGGAAGGAGGCCAAGTCACCAGGCACCAAGCCAACTCTTTCACAGCATATTGACAAAAATCATTGCAGTTTAAATCAATCATAACACACGACAAGCATTCTAAGGTCGAACATATTTTTAGCGCGGGTCTTGCACTGCTTTTATTTGCACCTCATCAAATTGTTTACACTTGGCTGCAAGTGTAAAGTCTACCATCGCCGACTCAGATTCTACCCGGTTGCCATCAACATCTCAATGCTTGCTTCCTCAAGTGTTAATAATGGACGACATCCGTTTTCGTCGGCTGGTTTGCGTTTGAGGTTGGTCTTTAATTTTGCCACTGGCTGTGGGTTTATAACCACTGTTTACCAGGCGGCGATGCATGCGTCTGCCGTTTTTAATTAACTTGATTTGACGCCTCAGTAAGTAGCTCCTCAATGGCTGCGGAGCTGGGAATAGTTTTCTCGCTTGCCTCATTCCAAGTGCTTTTAATTCTATTAAGTTTCGCCTTATGAGGGCGGCCTAATTTTAACCCTGATCTGCGTTCAATTGGATCTTGACACTTGGTTTATTACACATATAAGTTGCATGCTAAGTTGGGGTATATTCAAATAATACAAGTCTTCCATTGGCCACTTGTAGGTTCAAGCAGAAAGTGACTTCAACAATCTCTTTCCATATGAGTAACAAATTTATGCATTGATATGAATGAAAACTACAACGGAGAATCATTGTGTTAAAAAAATAGTAGCTTACTTAATGTTAGCTTTTAATATTCTGTCGTTTAATTCTATTCAGTAAATAAATATAAAATTGGAAACTTTATAGTTTCTTCAAGTTAATTTTTTTCACATTATCGAAAGAATTATTTTCATATAAAAAGTAAAATGAAGCCCAGCTCTACACTTAATAGATAAATATATATTTGAGGAATAGTTGCATTGCAAAAGAGATAATAAAAATAGCGAGTTTGTAAAAGTTGTCACAAGATTTTGAATAGTTTTAAGGAAACGATTTGGTCACACACAAATTCTTATAAATACTTAATCACAAAACAAATACTGTTAAGATACGTACAAAGTAAACCATATTTAGGCACTGCCTAGAAGTATCCAATTTGTTTGCGCTGCTTCGAACGGAACAATTTATAATTATTCACAATTAACTCAAAACAAGTGCACAAATAAACCGAAGATCTCGTTCTGTTTTTCAGTTGCTCGGTTCACTTAAAAACTTGTTTGAACTTTGTACCGAGTACCGAGAGTGAATTCACATATAACGATGCACGTATGTATTTGCTGCAGAGGTATCCGTATCTATATTTGTGGCAACGACGTTCCGCACAGACTCAGCGACCGAAGCGGAATGAAAGCAAACACGACACACTGTGGCCTTAAGAATTGTGAAAAGGACTGTTGTCGGACTGTGGCAGGACTCACTGTGCCACGCACTGAGTCTGACTGGGCCTGCTAACTGAGCAAACTCGTCGTCGCTTCACAAAGGGGTGCGGAAAACCACCCCTAATATACACATAGACTATTTGGTGGACTGCCATTTGGTGTGTGTGCGCGCATGCGAAAGAGATAGCATGATGATGTGGCCAGGACGTATAGCAGGCAAAAGGACTACGGCAACATCATAATGAGGTTCAGATTGGATGGGACAACAACGCTTGACGTTACTGTTGCCGGCAGCGGCAGCGGCGTTGGCAGCGCCATTGGCAGCGACGTCGGCAGCGCCGTCAACCGCTTTATGAATTTCACACACAAAATGTCGAATTGGAATATTATACGAGTGTTACTACTGAGAGCAGCTAGCGTTGAGCCCGCCCCTAAAATATTTATATCCATGATGCGCAGGATTGCAAGCGAGTGACTGAGTGCGAGAGAGAGGGAGAGGGTGACCTAGAGGTAGAGCTAGAGCGAGAGCGAGAAAGAGATGGCTAAATAGAGAAGAGGCTGGCTGTCTCCTTATGGGCGAGTGGCGGAGAGTGACCGAGTGTTGCCCGAGGAAACGAAACGTATCCGCCGCGACAGGGGGTTGCGTCGTGGCGTGGTCCTTGTCAAGCGGGTGCCCACGCAAAAGTGGCAACCAAAAAACTTGGCCGTATTCTGTTCACACTTGATTTGAGCTCCCTTTCGCCCCCTAGCACATTCAGCCAAGCATTCAAGCAAGATGCGCAGCCAGACACCGAAATGGCAGCGCCTCTGGTCGCCCACTCAAAAGAGTTGACGTCGCCTCATTCACTTGTCCAAACGTGCCAGTGCCCTGAGCCTCAGCCTCAGCCTCCGCCTCCGCCTCAGCCGGAGACCATGCCCATTCCTGTCGACGTCTCCATCTCCGTCTGCGTCTGCATCTGCGTCTGCGTCTCCTCCTCCATCCGATCCTCCAGTGTGCAATGTCTTTGTTATGCATTTCAATTGCCGTTTGGCATTTCGTTTTATCAGTGTCTTTGTTTGCACATCTCTCACCACTCACCTCTCCACCCGGTGCCCTGTGAGCACAACGGCAATGGCGGCCATGTCCACCACCTCCGTCATCGCTGTCGCCATCGCCACCGCCTACACCTCCTCCTCCTCCGAGCAAGTTTTTCTGCATCAGCTCCGTATCCACATTAAAAATGTGCTCGCTCACTTTCTACCCGCCTTGGTAAATATAATCTTATATTCATTTGATGATATCGCACAGCGGCAATGTGAATTTCTTCATTTTGTTTGCTCTTGGAGTTTCCCGTCCACGTTCACGTCCACGTCCACGTCGAAAAGGCAGCGAAGAAGCGCGTTGCGCTTCCTCGAATCCTTCGTTGCTTCCACTGTCAAAGCTGTAATGCCGCTGCAGTTAGTTGAGCAGCTTGTTCTGCACCCAAAAGCACAACTCTTCAGGCCAGGAAATAGACAGAATGGCTGTCTCGCTGGCGGGACAAGGGCAACCAGGCTGACAGACAGCCAGTGTTACCAACTCCATTTCGATGCATTATTACTTAAACGTTGGCGAAGTACATTGGCAAACAGACGAAGCGACTGGAGTTGGCCTTTACACTTGATACATTAGGCAAATTGAACTGAAACCCCAGTTAAATAAACGCATTCTGTTGTTCGCCCAAAGATATTCGGATATATTAAAAATAAAACATTAACACACTTATAAGAACACAATTATAATATGTAAGGATTCAAACAAATAAATAATAATATGAATGATGTTCAAGTACCCTTGCAAACCGAATACCGGCCTGACTAATAAGTCCGACCGAAACATCCGCCAAATGATAATATCCTCTGAAAAGGTATACAAATAAATCCATCATTTTTTTTTTAATTAAATGAAGTTAGGAACACAAAAAAAAACCCCACACAGCGACTAAACTAAAGGATAAGCAAATAATCCTGACTAGATGGCCACTTTCTATAAAAAATACTCAAGTTTACTACTGTCCTCTCTCTCTCTCTCTCGCTCTCTCTTTCTCTGTCTGTCTTTCTCTATCTATGACATTTGCACTTTTCATATTTTATTTTTGCACATTTTGCAGCAATTTTCAAGTTTTGCATTTGTGTTTGCAATTTACTCATTGCTTTCCCTACACCAATTCATCCTTCATGTGCAACTGCGGTCTGTCCTGCGACTGCTCTGCATTCATACTCGAAGGCTAACCGCCCATTTGGCTTTTTATGTGTGTGTGTGTGTGTGTGTGTGTGTGTGTGTGTGTGTGCTCGGCATGTTTGCACGGCTTTTGTGACCTGGCGCAGGCCATTACTGAGAGAGTCGAGGTGCACGACCAGGACTCAGGACGATGACGGAGCCCTGGAGGAATCAGCAGGCAATAGACAGCAGTCAGTAGCCAGAAGTCAGCAGCCAGCCTTTCAGTGTTGACTGTTTGGTGATACTTTATGTGAAAGTCCAGTTGTTGTTGTTGCTGCTGCTAAAAACGGACTCGTCATTTTATAGTGCAGCTTTTACGATGGTTTTTTGCATGTTGTTGCATGTATTTAGTAAAGCAACCAAAGGCGTATGCAGGGGGAGCCACGAGGAAACTTTGTCCAGACACAAAAGGGTTTACATTAGAATTTGTGAGAAATTATAATTCGCAAGCCTTCACAAAATTCGGCCCCTCATCACTTAAAGCTGGCTACGCCCCTGAAAATAATTCTTTATTAATATGACTAACAAGTAAAATTGTTCAAAATAGCATGCATTTATTTGCTTATAGTCAATAAACGATCTACATATATAATCAAATATCAGATGTCAAAATATATAACTAAAAAGTTGACGCATGATTAAAAAATTAATACTTGTATTTCGTCCATTAAAGGACGTCTCCAGCAATCAATGTTCAAAGTTTGGTGGAGACACAGCTCGATTTGATATTATAGGTCTTATCGGTTTCTGAGTCCCCTGACATATTAGGTAATTTTGTGGATTAGGGGGACTTGAGAAGCTAATGAATTTTTGATCGGCATTTGAAGGTTACCGGCTTTTTCGCTTCACAATTCATTGTTAAACTTAAACTTTATTCAACCAGCAGATTGGAGGCAAATAAAACTATTTAAAATCAGTCAAAAAGATTTCCTTTTCTTATGATTAAGCGAAATCAATGCAAGGAATGAGGCTACTCAATTTACATATTATATTGGCAGCTACGAACTAACAGTGAGAAGCACTCGTGTACACATGAGTCCATTCAATGAGGGAATAATTTGTGGGTGTTGTGAGGAATTAACCTCTTAATGAACTAATTTACTAAAGATTAGGACGGCAAACAAAGGCGACCACAGCTAATTGTACGTCAGGCAAAAAGCAGTAAAGACAGAAACAGTAGCAGTAGCAGTACGTATTTGAATGTATGTACGTATGTGTGTAGACCAATCAACGGGCACGCAAAGCTGATTCAACGCCTGGACAGGACATAGGGAGTCGTAGGTAGCTGTTGCTACGATCTGAGATAAGATGCAAGCAAATTGCAAGGCGGTTAATCTATTTAAACGCGCCAAATACTCGCGACACAATGGGCAAATCGGTAGAGAATCGGGCCTAGAGACGAGAGACGAGCATGGTCGAGTGCACAGATTTAGGGATAGAGAGGATCAAAGAACCGAATGGCCGAAATTCGTCTACGGGCAAATGGGAAACAAAAGCGTAAACTCGTCTAATTGCGCTCGTATGAATTGGCAATGTGAGGACCACAGGGCAACAGAGAACCTGCCGCGCATGCTCGCAAGCCGGGGAATCTCAGCCAGGACTAAGAGGAGAGGCGGCTGATGCTGCCGAACATCCCTTAATCTGTGTCGGTAATCGCCAAATGCCTACAAAGAGCGGGCGAAATCTTTTTGAACTTTTACAAGCGAAAAGAAGGTTAGCAAAATATTATTATAAACCTTCTTCGGGCCCGCAACCAACACAACACAGATACACACTGAGAGTAATTTCATGTGCTGTTTACTCTTGAATGAACTCAAAACATTTCAATATCACAATCGTAATGCCAAGCAGTATTTACAATAGCAGCAGCTCCTGCTCCTTCCTTCAGCGTCGTCGCTAATATAGCGATTTGCAGGATTACATCAATTGTGAAATTGGTCAAACACCGCAATTGTTTCATTTGCAAAACGGATATTTGTTGCCCGGACACAGACACAGACACAGACATAGAAATAGACATAGATACACCCACGCCACTTACATATACATGTGTCCACCCATCGAGCTGCTCCGGACAGCAGCTGTTGAGTTTCCCTCGAGTAGAGTTCGAGACGCCTTTGTGGTCGTGGACCCTATAAGCATTGTGTTTTCGGTTTGTTGGGTCAGTGGCTCGCATGGGTCAGTCACACATGGCCGCAAATGTATATCATGGATACATGGCCAGCTCTTACACAATGCCTTGTAATCGCTGTGGCTTACTGCAGATTATGCAAGTAACTGGACGACTGTGTTCGTGTAAATTTGCATTGTTGTTCAGCTTCGCTTTGATCTGGTGTTTTTCATTGGAAATTGCAAATATGCCGAACTGGATTTTAATTTTGAGATTAATTTCTGATGGCCCGGAGCAGGTGACACGTTCGCCTTGAGGTGCGAATCATAAATTGTTTGAGTGGTTTAGTAGAGCGGTAGAAGCTAACGATTTGAAATTATACTGAACGTCGAGCCGTGAAAAATCTGTGGCTTAGCTTTGGTTTTAAATCAAGGAATATCCATTTCAGATTTCAAACATATCAGATTCAAAATAAAATATCTAATCCTTAAAGCCTTGTTGCATCATTTTACTCGTTAAAATGATTTGATAACAAACACAAAAGATAATTAAAAAAATACTTGTATTTGATATAGCGGAGTATATAAAAATTTATATATATTTAAAAAAAATATTTAGATATTCAATTTTGTATACAGATGGAAAGATTTTTGATAATACTATTACTATTAAATTATATTGTATATTTGATATGGTTGTAGATGATATTAGAATATTTGTTATAATTTAAATATGTTCATCGCTGTCTTCAGATCAAGTGTGTTTTTTTTAAAACATATATATGCATTTTTATATACTCCAATATATTTCGAATACCGTTGGCATTAGTTTCCAAGAAGAGATTAAAAAATACAAATAAATAAGCAATTCAGCCAGACAAGAAACAACACATATTTTTAAATTATAAAAAGTGGTCATCAAATAGCAAATAATTTAAAATTATATTTTGTCGCATGAGAATGAGAAGAGCACACTTTGTGTGAAAGAGATCCCCATGGAATTATTCTTAATTCTCTCGAATTAAGACTCCCAAAGAATTGTCATCGACAACTGGACTTAAAATATATGTCAACCAGTTCGCTAACTAATCGCATTACAAAGCTTAATGCTTAATGCATTTGACATTTGCGAAAAATAAAAAAAGAATGTTGATGCAAACAGTAGATGGGCAGCAGACTCATCGTTAGGCGTAGTCAGAGATAAGACCTTCACACCCAGATAGATAAGCGAAATATGTTTTTAATTGACACTAATAGGCTTAATGCGCATTAGCATAATTTGTGAGAAATTGGGCATTGGGACAAAGGAGTCGCGTGACCAGAAACTTATGGAAATATCACAACAATTTTAAAATCCCCGCACTGAAAAGTCGACCGCATTTGGCAAATTGAATCACCCAATTTATTGATCTCGACACGGCCCAAAGGGTTGCTCGAAGTGTAGAACCTGCCCCGTCAACCACCTCGGTCATTTCTTAGCTCAACTTATTTTTTTGATGCAGTGGGTGGAAGGAGGTTTTTTTTTTGCTTTTTTTTAGCTTGGTGTTTTGTTTGAAAGTACTTGTTTAATCGGTTTGTTTGTGACATTTCTATTGCTGCCCATGCCATGCGACGGGGTTTTTGCTTGGTCTTTGTTTGCTTAGTGGTAGGCCTGACACGCGTTCAACACAACACAACCCAAACCCACCCAACACACACACACACACACACACACACACAGACGCACAGCCAGCCACCCAGCCAAATACTGAAAGAGTTTTCAGCTTATTGTCGGTTAGTAGGTGTGTCTGTTTGTGGGTTTTCCTGCTCATCACCATCACAATCCTCACTGCCAGCCACACAAAAAGTTTGTGCTGTTCTCGTCTGTCCTTTTTGGGATGTGGGTGGAGAGGGTTGATTGGTGGTTCGGATGAGGAGGCGTTGCTTAAGTGCTGCCAAACAAAAAGAACACATTTACGGGAATATTTAACTTCACTTTTCCCCGCTGCTGCTGCTGCTGTTGCTGCTGCTGCTGGATGAGGAGAGTGTGAATTGTAATTACAGTGAAATCAGCTTTTGGCACTTGTTCAGATTCTTCACGCTGGCTCTGAACTGTGATGCGGGGTTGTCTTTAATTCTGGAGTAGTATATATGTGGATCTGGATTTGGCTGTGGTTGCTGCTTTGTTTGCCACACTCTCTGCGATGTCCTCGAGTCTATGAATGAGGCGTTCCCCACAAGAAATCGCACACATGCCACATGATTTATTTCTTCCTAATTGGCTTTCCATGCGTATTTGGGCATTTATTTTCCCACCTCCTGTCATATTTCAGTGCATACGTTTTGACAACAACTCCAGATTTGATGTTGATGTTGGCTGTCGCGACAGTCGTCCTGCAGCCCACATAGGGGACGTTCTCCTGGTTCTTTTATTTGTTTTTTTTTTCTCTTTTTGGGTAGGTGTTGCCGGAAATTGTGGTTTAGCGAGCCAAAATTAATCGTTTGACATCGCTTTGCTGCTGTGTTGGCAAACTTATTGATTAACGAAATTGAGTGGAGGCTCTTAAGTGTTCTCATGGGTCATACTATGCATAAGAAGCTTATGGAGCTTATACGGAATCACCAATTATCTCCGTTAAGCACAAATCAGTTTCATTTAAACTGCTTACTTAACATATAAGTATTAGTATGGATTACTTTTAGAGCCACCCTTAACTACTTTTGACCTTAAACGAGCTACGCTCTCAGCTTGTGCCCCAAGCAAAAACGATTAAGGTTGGAGCAAATATTTGATTTGTAAAATCATGTATCTGTGTCAATAAGGCAATCTTGGCCCCTACCAATATCAAAATCAAAAATTGATCTCTTGTCTAGTATACCATTTTTGCTCTCAGGCATTATCTTTGGCTGTAATATTTGTGTGTAACATTCTTGTGAATAAGTCTCTTTCTTCCTTATTCCATATTTTGTGGTAGGGCTCAGCATTCACGCATTTTGTCCAGCTCTTATTCATTCTGCTCGCGGCTAAACGGCTGAACGTGTACCCTTTCATAATTTAACCAAAATATTTAAGGCAAATATTTTATATGCTGTGCATGCATTTAGGCTCAATTAAGCAACTAATCATGTCAAACTACATGTCTAAGCCCTTTGTGTACGCAGACCCAAGCCAATAATTACCCTGCTAACAAACACAATGGCCAACTTAGGACCTAAGACCATCATCTCAATAGTCCTGCACCCACATTTAGGTAGCAGACGAAATGTCGGCCAGGTTCAAAGCTGAGAAAAAACACCTTTCACTTGGCCTAGGAAAATGTGCCGACAGTATTTTGACAGACATGAAATAATTCTCAAGGCATTGTGCCAAATGCGGATCAAAAATTATTAATAACCATTTCGGCATTTCAAAATTGCTCCAAGCGATTGTGGTCCACAAAGCTGCCTGCAATTTGCAAATGTTTACACATTGTGCAATCCAATCGATTTGATTTGATGATAAGTTGCTAATGCAGCTAATTGCTCTGCTTCACCAGTGTAACAACATTACCCAAGAAATATGAAAATACATTTCAACCGAAATCAGTGATGCCTTATCAGAAACGCAGGCTGCGATTTGTTATAGATAAAAAAAAAAGAGGAAGTGAAGAAATGTCTGTTATAGAAATTCACCTGTCTTATTTGAATTGAGGTATTAACATATCAGAAACACTCGCAACTTTGCCGTTTATGTACAGTTCACGCTCAATTGAAGTGGATGTCAAGAAGCCATCAGAATGTGTCATAAGCAAAACACGCTTATAATAACTACTTAAACATCATTACGGTCAATGATGTCCTTCCCATGCCCCAGTAGATACAAGACCGGAAATAAGTAAAAGCCAATAAATCACCCACAGAAAAAATACGGCAAAATACTAAAACCTTACAAAAAAAAAGCCTTGTAAGCATACTTGATGTGAAGTATGCACTATAAAATACTCTGTAAAGAATTTATGCTTGCAAATCGGGAACCGAAACTATATTAGGCTTGAAAATAAAATAAAATAAGTTTATCTTGACTAGTTTTAAGAATGAAATAATATATCGAATATATGGAACCCTTCCGCTTGTTTTCAAGAAAAAACCAACTGCATTAAACTCGTCTTCGAATTTTGGGAACAGGGTATAAAAAACACCCAACGAATGCGAACTAGAGGCGTAAAAAAAACATATTTCAAGGACTAAACCAAACAAACAGCAAACACTACCGAGCCGGACCTTGTACACCCAACCAACCCACTTCAGGGCGTCTCCCATTGCCCGTCTCACCCCAGTTTTAATATGGAGCGAGACTCTGAGGCTGGCTACCGGAAGATGAGCTAATAGGACGCGTGCCGGCAGCGTCGTTCAATTTGTTGCAATTATAATTGTATTGGCTGTTTTTGGGCCTCAGCCGCGTGTCGCATATTTGTTGGAGGTGAATGTCATAATGTTGCGTAATGCGCTTAACCACAGTTCTTTAACTGGGTTCGACTGTAACTTGGGCTGGGAACTGAGCACCATGAACATGAACATGATAATAATATCCCCGGGCTCCGACAAAAATGCGGACACGCGCCTCGGGCTTGGACCGTTTGACTTGTCCTGTTTGCAGGTTGTTAAGGACTCTCAACCCTTGCGAGTGTGGCAAGCGGCATTTGTCACGCGGAAGTGTTGGTGTTAGCGTTGTTCTTGCTGTTGTTGCTTTTTATTACAGGAAGTACACTTTTTTCCGCTTCGTATTTTTGAGCTGGCCGCCGTCAAACATTTATGGAAAGTGTGCGAGAAGAAAAAAAAGGAAAGAGAAATTCGTCGAACATGATAAGTAGCTAAATATTTGTGGACTAGAAAGAGGACAAACAAGGCTGGGAACCGTGACGCCAGCTAATTTTGCTAAATAAAAAGGAGTGTACAACAGATTGTTATAGACACTACAAAGTATATGTAAGCAATTAGAAAGAAGTTTATTCAGACTCGAAAGGGGTACGGGAAATCTGGTAACATTAATATAAGTGAGCCACAGGCCGTATCCTTCCGGTGAATGGTCTTTCCCAGAAGCACTCGGTTTATTTTAATGTTATTTACAAAAACTTGTCTTGAAATACATGTCTATAAGGACATTCTTGTATATCATTATGACATGCGATGAGCTCTGTTAACAATGAGATCAATCGATTTCAAATTGTTATTTATACACTCTCAAATTGAATTCTAAAAATTCTCCTTACACTTGGCGCCCAGGTAACTCACCTAATTATTCTGAAAAGTTATTTTTAAAACGGAAGGTGTTTTTCTTTAACAGATCAAATTTCAATACTATTTTCTGAATTTCAAAAAGATTTTTTCTAAAAATAGGGATTTGCATTTTTACTTATAATAAATATTTTCTATTATTAAGAAATATATTTCCGAAATACAACATAAACCTTACCAATTTAGAGAAATTATTTTGTATATTTAGGACTTCTTTCTGGAAACAAGAAAATTCTTATAGTTTTCAAGGCGATCTATCTATATTTTCGATTTGATTGCGAGACAGACATCGATAAGATATTTAATATAAATCGAGTACATTCCATTACAAAGGCGTGCAATGGTTACATGCCAAAAGTCTATTCGTGACTCGGATCAAAGCATTCTACTCGAACCTCTTAATTTTGCATATCCAATCGAAGTCTTTTTCCAAGGAAGCAGCGGAAGCTGAAGTGGATGTTGATGTTGATGTTGTTGTTGATGCTGATGCCAAATCTAGCACGAGCCAAATTGTAATCTGAAGTTGGCGATGAGGGCGACAAAACGACAAAACGAGAGTAAAACACACAGGAGCCGACAAGTAATGAGCAGTTGTTTAGTTTCTGAGAGCACGAAACAAAGACACACACACACACACACACCGAGAGAGAGAGTGCAAAGGAGCAGTGGGGCAACAACAAGAGCAACTGACAGCACAAAAGAGACTGCCAGAGAATACAATGCAGTAAGTTAAAGCCAATGGCAATGCCAATGCCACAGCCAAAGCATATGCATTTAATTTAATATTGAACGACGAGGCAAACAAATGAAAGCATAAAATTTCGCTTTCAATTACATAGGACGCTCGCAGAAGTGGTTGGGGTTGGGGTAGGGGTAGGGGGGAGCGTGGTCGCTTTTGCACATTTTGACAGTTTACGGGAATATAATTAACAGGAAGCAGGCACACGCGCCAGACGCAACCGCCGATTTCAGTCAAAGACTGAAGCGCGGAGTATCTTTGGCAAGGATCGCGTGTCAACAACCACAGTAGAAATAACGCGAGCAAGAAAAAGAAAAAGCGTTTCCGCTGCCGAAAGCGAAATCGAAATTGAAAAGCAAAGCAGGCCAGCGAAATCAAATGTCAGACGAGGACAAGGTCTAGGTAACGCCCAAAAGACGCAACCGGTTTTCAACAATCAAATCATGATCATCGGCTAGCACTAAGAGAGAGAGAAAGAGACAGAAAAATGAGTAAACAAGTACACTCTGTGTAAGCCACCATTTGATTATCCTTGCCCACTTAAGGCAGCTGCGCCAGTGCCCAACAACAATCTCAGCCAACAATTGTTCATCCGCGCACATTGCTTCCTGTCTTGATGCTCAGCCGTCGTATTGTGTGCCCCGCCACCGGAAGGATCAACAACAGCAGCAGCAGCAGCAGCAAAAGGAGATGTACAAGCAGGAGCAGGAGTTCGAGGGTACCTCCAAATCTCGTGCCTTAGAAACGCTCTTTTTTTGGAGGCGTAGGCAGCGTGTGTGTCGCATATGTAGCAATTAAAATCTCTGATGATGGAACATGTGCAAATCTCAGCACCAAATGTCCTTGTCAAGCGCGTGCCGAGATTGAAATGAGGAGAGGGGAGTGCGCTCCTTAAGGAATGGGCGTCATTTGCGGGGCGTTCCGACTGCTGCATAACATTTGCCCAAGAATTTGCAGTCACCCTATCTTATTGGATTGTTGAGAACAACGGCAGCTGCAGTTATCCGATTCATATTTAATAATATACCGTTTCAAGGATGTTTGGTTTGAGGAGTACATAATAAATATGTATATGAACTCAAGGACCAGTTTAACATTAAAAAAAAAACCCGTAATGAATATGCGGCTTATGAATTTTTAAAATTCTGAAACGATGTTAGCTACAATTGACAGTAAAGCACTTGGTCCGAGTAAAGTCGGCTAATGCCAGTTTGTGTATACCGTATCCTACTCCTGCTACATAAATCTAAGTTGCCTTAACCCCATTGGAGAGCAACTGCCACTGGCAGAAGCCAAATGCACATACCTGGCATTCCGATTAGTCCGAGCTAATTGACAATGCGACTACTTCAATGCTCAATGAGCACAACAATGGGCCAAGCGAAGCCCGGAACACCCAACCCAAGTCAAAGTCATGGCAACAAGAGCAATAAAATTTAATATCCGTTTCGAGTGTGCGATTTGCGTAAAAAAAACGTTTACATAATCTGGCCGGTGACTCGGTCAGCGGTATGAAAGGAGTCCAGAGTCCAATATACTAAAAACGTCGGAAGGAGCAGATAAATCACGCGCCACAAAGTGAGAAAACTCCCCAAAAAGGGGACACTGCTAAAAAAAGAAGCAAAAAAAAAAACAGGCAATAAGATAAGAACTTTGACTTAGGTCAAGGGGAGTGAGGGCATTGCCACATTTGGACGATTACTCTATTAGACTTGGGTCTGGTGTTCGATTTGATTAATTTGTTAACAAACTGAAAGTAGCAACAGCCACAACACAACAACACGCCTTGAGTAATTGCAACCAGTCACGTCACCAAATATTTTTCGGTGAACAACCCTGAATGCTCTCCAAACTCACAGCCAAAATGTGTGTATATCTATCTGTCTGCCCCGGGTATGTAAGTGTGTGTGTGAATTCTATAGTACTTATTAGCCAAAAGCGCATGAAGATCACAGTAGGCGATAAAGGTAACAAGGAGCCCCGAGCGAGAAATGCAAATGAAAATGAAAATTAAAAGAGGGCAAATTGAGCACTTGAATGCCCCGACGAACTGCAGATAAAGCCAAGGCTCGGCACAAAATAAATAGCCTTTAGTGAAAGCCACTTGCAACCAAACCATGTCCTCATATTGCTTTGATTTTAGGTGCAGCAGCTGCAACAGAAAAGTGTTCAAGCTCAATGCGTGGCATACATACATATTTATGTCTTGTATGTATATATATTTGTACATATAGTTCTATCTGTACGGCGCAGCGAAATTTCGATTCTATAAATAAAGAACTAGTTGTACGCATGTTTAAATAGCTGTTTCTCGGTTTTGTATTTGAAATGGTTTTGTTTACAAGCCAAACGCTGCGTGACTTGCTTTTGGAGGCTACTCTAATGTCGACAACAATATAGTTAAATTTTTTCTATTTGTAATTAAACAATTACTATAAATATGCACGCGTTGTAGCAAGTGGATAGGTGCTATGACATCGTCAGGCAATTGGACCCTTTGGCGCAGCGGATAGCGCGTTGGACTTCTAATCCAAAGGTCGCGGGTTCGATCCCCGCAAGGGTTGAAATGCTCCAATCTATTTTTTAAAAATATTTTTAAAAAGCTTCTTGGTTACATGCGCAAAAAGAAAGTGAAAAGCTACCAAAATAAGAAAGAACGGTTAACTTAGGCCTGGAAACGATTTGAATCCCTTGTAGATCGGAGTTAAGCCGCTGATATCGAAATGTTTGTCCGGAGGATCGAATATTGTATTATTACTATTATTATATATTTTTCAATTATGAATACTCTTTGCTTGGCCCCAAAATATGTTGGTACAAAAACGTAAACAACTGGCTCTGTATTTTTATTGTATCAGAAAGACATATTTCAATTGCTGTGCGGAGTAGTAAATATTATATTATTTTAATTTTAAAAAATTATCATCGCTTGAGCCCAATAACTAGTTGATTAGAAAAACACATCATTTTGAAAAACTTATATTTTACAACGTATCTCTTTAGACCGATTTTTTCTATGGCACATATATGATATAGATGTTCGATCCGGTCGGATGCCAAGGGCTGAAGTCGATATATGTTCAGTTTAAACACAATATTCCGACTTATTCAAAAAATGGGTGTACAAAATAAGGACGGATGTATGGACGGGCATGGCTATACCTGACTCGACCAGTGAAGCTGATGAAGAATATACATAATCTATTATGCAAGTCCCAACAACATTACAAGGGTATACAAATTATAATTAATATTACACTATGCAATTATGTAATTTACCCTGGCTTAGCAATCCATTTCAAAACCAAACAAAAAGTGCATATCTCATTAGATTAAGCAAACACTAAACAAGAAGAATGTGCATATTTCAAGATGTGATTTTCAATTTAAAACCCCGCTGAACAACATTATTAAGTAACAGATTCCCAAAGTGTTCAGTCTCCCCCTACTTGGAAAGTGCTAAATAAACTATTTGCCTGGCACAAATAACTTGAATTGAGAATGTACAAGATACAAAATCAGAGCGCACAACAAACCCCCGAGGCTCAAACTGGGCTGGCTTAGATCAAGCGTAAATTGCAACAGCTGTCAAGTGGCTGAATGGCGGTTTTTCCATATCTGTTAAGTACACAGCAATAGCAACTAACAGCCTATTAAATTGTTTACATGCCCAGCACAAATATTGACAAAAGATGCGCTCCATAACGCATAACACCAACAAGGGGGTTGTTTCCCTTATGCAAGGAATACCAATATACATATATAAATGATAGTCATCGATAAAATAAAGGTAGCAATTTGTTGTTGTTCTTGTTGTTGTTGTTGTTGTGGCTCTTCAAATTATCAGCTCAGCACGCGAATTCCACAAAACTAACTAACACGCCACACAAATCACAAATCAAATGAGCCGACGCCATTTTGTTTGACTTCAAATGTGCAATTCAGCAAGAAAAAGACTACTCTGCAATTTACAATTGCAACTTGTTTTGTTATTCTAGTTCTTGTTATTGTTCTTGTTGTTGTGCTTAAAATAAATTCCCATTTATTTTGCTGTAATTTGTCGACAGGCGGGCTTAACCCACTTTCCGCCCCCGGCATTTTGTAACTCACATTTCAACTGGTTGTCTGTCGACGGTTTATTGGAGTTTGCATGTTGGCAAACTTCCCTAAATGATTTTCAAGGCACTGAAGCATATTGAAAATAAGCTTTGCATATTTATAATACAGTATATAACACAAAAAGAACAGCTATTTTATTAGAATTATTAGGCATGCTGTTGAAATCTCTTGAC
Source organism: Drosophila macrothrix (assembly GCA_035042055.1). Classification (NCBI taxonomy): domain Eukaryota; kingdom Metazoa; phylum Arthropoda; class Insecta; order Diptera; family Drosophilidae; genus Drosophila; species Drosophila macrothrix. Next base: position 8,975,681 of record JAWNLX010000604.1, read on the forward strand.
AAAATGTATTGTATCAATCTTATCTTGCGAGATTGCAATAAATTAAAATAGAAAAAAAAGATTGTTCTTTAGAGAAATCGGATACATAGAGTAGACATAGTATTGAAATATGTTTGTCAACCATTAAAACACACTTATCTTGCCAGCTTAGTTCAATATTTTATATATTTTACAAAAAGGAAAATGATTTTCATACAAAAACTCGAATTATTTCCTTGAAAAATTGATAACACTTAGTAAACAGTTAGTAACAGCTTAGTAAATGTGGTTGCTGAGTTTAGTTGAGCCTATTTAAAGCTTAAGTTTGTTTACAAAAATCATATTGCAACTAAATAGTGCACTCATTTGTAAAACAAAGACAAGCAACATATATTCCAACAGATTTGTGAAAATGGTTTTTATTAATTTGACATATTTCCTTATTGCAATCGATGCGCTTTAAGGAATCTTGCCAATGTTTGCTTAAGTCATTATCTGACCCATTGCCTAGTAGAAGAAGTACGTGCTGCAAAGACCACATTAAGCATTCGCCCCATGGAACATGCATGCGTGGAAAAGAGCAGAGCCGGCTGGAAATGAAAGCAGCTGCAAAAGGAGCGCACAAAAGGCACACACACATGGAGAGCTGGAGTTGGAGTAAGAGTAACTGCAATTACGCATAATAAACAAAAGTTACACGGATCGACAACAGCAGCAACGTGCTGCACAGCAAAAAAAAACAGGGGCGGACGCTGAATGTGTGCAACAACAACAAGAACAGCAACAACAGCAAAAATGAAAGATGAAAAAAAAAACGCATACTTAATTGCGGGTTTTTCAAACGAACGAACCCCGCTGCAGAGTCGCGCTAATAGTTGTGTAGAAGTTCAAAACCTTTTGCGCACTTGAAACAGCGGCGAGTGCGCTTTAAGGGTAGTCAGAGCTCAACGGGATCGGGACCAAAAATGGCTACACACAGCGATCCATATAAAATTGCAACAAATCGTTCAGGGCCCTCAGCGGGCGCAGCTACATTATGCCGTTGCCACATCAACCCCTTTGTTGCACCCAAAGAATACAAAAAAAAAAGCAACAAAAAAAAAACAGAGCAACTATCCAAAAATGGTTGACGTCACGCATTTTTTTATTCCGTTTATTACATGAGCATCGACAGTGCAGAGAGACAGGGACAGAGATAGAGATAGAGAGAGCGCGAGAGAGAGGGAGGGAGAGATGGGTAGCATTTAACAGCCAACGAAGCCGAAAGGCAAATCCAAAGAATTTGTATCTAATAAAGTTCCATATGTGCAGCAGTGTTGCCCTGCTGCTGCTCCCGTCCCTTATTAGGCATAAATGTTTGATTGTGTTGTTGCTTCTTTAAAATGAGGGTGCATGCCCCACCACAGTGTGTGAATGTGTAAATGGTTGGTGTTGCTGCTGGTTGCTTCTTGCTGCTTGCTGCCGGCTGCTTGCTGGTGGTAGTTATGCTGATTCTGATTCTAATTCAAAATTGTTACAAATCATTTGCTTGTTGATTTTTTTTCAAAATTTCGACAGTGGCTCAAGTGGTGCTCAACAATTTTCGTTGTATTTTATTGAATACTGATACTTTTCATAAGCTTTTTAATCAGACCAGCTTATATTTTAAGCTATACATTTACATTTCTCAAACTATAATTCGAATATTTGCTTCAATGAGGTTTCCATGTTTTTATTTTTAATATTTTATGTGGACTAAAAATACCCTAACATTTTTAATAAACGCTTGAGAAATATAAATTTTTAATTAAATTCAAAATGTAAATGAAATAAAATTAAACGGGAGTTATTAAATTTAAAAGATAAAATAAAGCATTTCATAAATCTCGTGGTGTTAAAATATAAAATGGTTCAACAACAATAACAATCAATCAATTGCAAAAAGACTAGTTTATTATTTTGAGAATTCTAAGCGGATATTTATACTCTCAAAAATGTGAAGCAGCTATTCAAAACTCAGAATATAATCCACATATTGAATGAGATGTATTATCAACCCAAATGATCGACCATCCTCCATCATTTTGAAAATTTTCTAGTCATATATTTTTGCAAATTTTCTTATAATTTTTCAGTTTTAGTTAATTAACTAGATATGCTAAGAAATACTGCGCATATTACGTTTCGTATAATAATTATTAACTAAAACAATTGATTTCTTATCTGTGGTATTAAATTTATTTATTATATTCACCGCTGGTATACAGATACCAATTGTCTTATGTAAAAATCGGATAAACATGACATTTATGTGTTTGGCCAAAGAGTTTTTAAACTTAAAGTAATGCTGACAAACAAGTTCTCTCTTGAAATAAAAACTATCCACTGACAAAAGTTTTATGTTTAATTAAAGTGTTTTTTAAACTTAAAGTAATGCTGGCAATCAAGTTCGCTCTTCATAAATGTTTGAAGTCACATGTGGATAAGGAGAAAAAATAATAATGAACAGTACAGAAGCGTACTTCAAATGACAATAAAAACAAATATTTACATTAACCAACACAGCACACAACTGAGTATTGCCAAAAGGAGAGAGAGAGGGAGATATAAAGGGAGAGGGAGAGGGACAAGGAGAGCTCGTTTGCATTGGGATAAGTACTAGGAAACCAAACCAGAAACTCCTCACCCGCAAATCTTTTGTCAAAATATGAAACTTCAAAACAATTACCTCTGCCAGCCCGGCAAAACTGGCAAGCACTTGAGTACATAGTACAGATGTATACATATACATATACAGCACTGGCAGCAGGAGTAGTTGCTGTAGTCCTGCTCCTGGTCGTGGTCCTGGTCGTGGTCCTCGTCCTGGTCGTGGTCCCTGGATTCGTAGCAGCCGCATGCGCAAACAGCGCAAATAAACAATTAAAATGTCACAATGATTGCCGTCGTACCCGTGTCAGGAAATCAAAAAACCACGAAAAATCGGTAAATATGTTGAACCCTAAAAAGCAGCACACACACACACACAGCTAAGCAAAGCAGTTTATTGACTCATTGTCGAGCAACGGAATATATTGAAAAGCGCATTTTACAACCACGTGGCGATGACGGCGACTAACCGTAAGACATTTTAACCACTCAAGCGAACCGGGTAAGCAAGCCAAGCAATTTGCGAGGGAGACTGCTTCTGCTTCTGCTGTCGCATGTGGCAAGCAAGTCCTTGCTAAGGCGTTGCACAAACAACAACTCAACAATGGCAGCAGCAACATCAACAGCGAAGGCAGCATCAACGAAAATCCCAATTAAAAATTGAAAAGCGCGCGAAGAAAAACGACATTTAAATAGCAGAAATGACTCCAAGTTGTGGCCACCATGCTGAGTGTACAACTTGTGCTCATCCTTCATCCTCCCTCCCTCCATCCTTCATCTCGCATCCTCCACTTTCTGGCCATGCACGCTGTGCGTCTGTGACATTAACAATTGATGGACGACGACGACTGAACTCTGCACAGATTGTTGCGCTCAGCTCAGCTGCGAGCTTAGACACTTTTCATTTCATTTCACACACACTTAGACACACACACACACACACACATACATCTAGACAGGACTCGAGTCTCCACAGGCTTCTCGTCAAGTAGTGCTGTCGACGGGTTTTATTTTTTTGATGCGACAGCCCAAAAGTGGCCTCTGGGGCAAGTGGAAAGAATTCGAGTGGGTAATTCAGCCAAAATATGAAATGTGTGTGTCATTCCAAGAAATAAACTATAACTTTATTCTTTTTATGCACTTGAAATTCATATTGATGATTTAGTATTAATTTAGTCATAAGTATTTTATTTTAACGATCATATCACCAATAAGGTGTCTTCATTATATAATCAAAAAGCTTGACAGAATTTAAGTCTCGTCGAAGATTAGATACCCTTGCAGACCGGATTCAACCTGCCGATCTGTAAAAGGCCCAGTATGTTTAAAAATCCAAGCGATTGCTATTCTCAAATCTATGTGATGTAATAGTCTGATGGTCATCAGATAAATTGCTAAACAAGAAGTGTCTCATGTAGGAACTCATCGTCAACCGATGTGGCATCTGTATGATATCCAATTCGGCTGACTTCATCAGAATATCTTTAAAAGTAACAAACGATTTCGCTTAGAAAGAGCCAGGCAAACTGGCAGAAGGACATGGCTATATCGCAGTAATGAATTAGAAGATTAATGAAAGTCGTCGAATTCGAATGAATTTAATTGCAGGAAGCTTCCGGCAAATTCTGATTAATTAAAAGGAAGCTCACAAGTACTATTAACGACTTAAATAATGGAAATTAATAAAGCTCCATAGGCGTAAGCTTTTTATCTAGATATTTACCTATCGGCCTATTTACCATACGGTCAAAAAATCTGTTCCCGTATGAAAATAAAATTGTAGCTTCCAACTTCCATATCATATACATATCTTCTATAGAAACAACCTATATCAAAGTTGTGGAACCGAAACATCGATACATATGTCATCATTTCTGATACTATTTATATAGATAAATATATTGAAATTTGCTTAAATTTATTATCATAACAATTCATTTAAAGTTGGTTAAACAACAATTATTATAAGCAAACAAAAATGGAACTCACAGCGAGATCTTCAACAAATATTCGTTTGGTATTTGTTTGGTTAATTAAAATCCGGGTTTGATGTCTTTCCCTCGTTGCTTGAGTTAATATTTAAATTTAATATAAGACTTTGTGCTTAAGTACTTCAAAGCTTTTACTGACTTCTTCGCCAAATCAGTCCTAGACTAATCAAGCCAGCAAATGCTGCAGGTCATATCGCCGACATTTGTGTGTGTGTGTTGACTTCTTAGTCCATATTTCTTATAAACTGCACAGAGAGAGAGAGAGAGAGAGAGAGACGCACGCACACACAGGTGCTCACACACACACATACAGACACAGAGTGAAAGCTGTCCGTTTAATTTGCACGGGAATAACCCTCGAAGGAACCATTAAAATTGCGACCGCGCGCGTTCAAGACGTCAATTTCGTAATGTAAATATTTTACTTATGAGTCAAAGCAAGTTAAGGCAAAACACAAATAGGATACGGAAATATGTATGCATTAATGTATGTATTTATGTGCTCAGCTTACAAGTCTTCGTATTAAACTTCTTATTTGCAAATAAAATAATTATATGTTATAAGTCAAACTTTGCAGTGAGTGCAAACGTTTTATATATTTTTATATATTAATTTTTTGTTGAAGCAATTACTAATTAAGAAAAAAGTAGAATAAGACAACTTTTGTATTTATTACAGATATTAATTAAATATTTTTTATTTGTCACTTGAATGTTACTTCTTAGATCAACGGCTTTATCAGTTATGCAATACTGCAAAGTGATTAGTTTCAGATTTTGCAAAATTCTCAGCGTAGCAATAAACTTGGTTACGTTTGTTTGTTTGCTCGCGTGCGTTCGCGTACCGTTGTTTTCTCCCACGCGTTCGCCACTTTTTACACATACATGCACATATACATATATTCAGTTTGCCGACGGCATCAAACGTCAACGCCAAACGTCGAATGAATATAATGCGCTTTCATGCTCTCTCACTCTTACGTGACGACCAACTACCGTTATGACGAAAAATGAAACAAATACGAAAAACGTCATTATCATTCATGAACATCATTACGCTTTGCTTTCTCTCTCGCTCTCTCTCTATCTTTCTCTCTCTTTCGCTCTCTCTCTCTCTCTCTCTCTCGTTAGCACCAATGAGCAAGGCTGAGCGAGGCGCAATATGTCTGCTATACACTTAGTATGTGTGTGTGTGTGTAAGCATATCTCTCTGTATTGATGTGTGTGTGTGTGTGTTTAGTAATATCGCCATCGCAGGGCTATCAGCTATGTTTGGGAGGGGGAAGTCTTTGCTATGTATGTATGTGTGTGTGTGACAGCTGCTGTATCTGCAGACTGTCCTTTTTCTAAGCAGTACCTTAGTCCCTACGTCTGTCTCTCTGCCTGTCTGTCTGTCCACTGTCTGCCCACACCCTTGATGAGAGTACATATTTGTACTGCAATTTGGCGGCGCACGCTCCTCTTATGATTTGCCTCTTTTTCACTTCTCATTTACACAAGTGAGTTTTTTTTTTGGGTGCCCCCCTCCCGTGCCCTTTAACGATAACCTTTCCCCCGCTGCGCCATTATTAGGAGAAAAATCTCGTTGTTTGTGGGTTTGCTTTAGGTATGTGAAATACATATACATATGCATAAATACGTAAATGAATAGATGTATATGTGTATGTGTGTATAAGTGTGTGCATGTATGCGAAAAATGCCTTCGAATGCCGTAAGAACTATTTGGAATATGCATGTATGTATGTATGTATGTGTGTATGTGTGTGTGTTTCTGTGTAATGAAGATGTTGTGCATAGCATAAAAAAGGCGAGGTTGTGTTGTTGTGCTCCCTGGGAGATTTTATAATCAAATAATTACTGTAATTAAGCAGCAAGGCAATGCGTGATACACACACACACACACACATAGGTATTTATGTGCTTTAAAAATTCCCATGGAAATAAGAGTAGATCAAAAATGAAGTGATATTCATCGATTTCGAAACATATCCTGAATATATTATGACTAAGCTTTTTTCTCTCTTTTACCTCTTATTGGTACTTTACAGACTTTCAGCAACTTTTACTTAAGCACAATTGTCGAAAGTGAAATTGAAGCAAAATTGAAAGTAACTTTAAATATATAAAATAGAAGTAAAAAGCCAACAGCTGGATATTGTATAGATTGTAGTAACTGGAGAAATAAGATTATCCTATAAAAATAATTCTTAATATAGTATATATAAGGTAACTGGACAGAATAAAATAACCTAAATTAAATTTAACAAAATGAATCTTATTAAATGTTAGGGCTATTCACATTAATTTAATCCTTTCAAATTTCAGTAAATGGGTCCAGTTATAAACACATAGTTCCTTTTAGGTTAAAAACTCTCAAAGAGAAATTAAATTTTTATCGGGCAGTTCTTTATAATCAAATATTTCAGTAGGATCAAAAAGAGGTATATCTAAATTAAATAAAAAAAATTATACAAAAAATACATTGCTAAAAAAGTTTATTACATTTAAAAATACTTCGAATATTTGCACAGAGTTTTGATAAGCTGCTCAAATTGAAGTAAGCAAGAAATATCTACAAGATTGCCAAAAGAATAAATGTACAAAAATGTGTACCTGAACCTACTTAATTTATACGCATTTATGTAATATTTGCGTTGCTTTTGTAGTAAGAGGCTATGTACTTATGTATTTATATATAAATATATACACAAATATATAATTGTGCATATAATTCACACATACATACACACACAGACACACACATACATATAACAACGAAGTGAGCGAGCAAAACGGCAAACGGCAAAATGACATCGGGCAAGGTGAGTGAGTGCAAGGCGCTGTAAAAGCTCAACGCGTAAATAAATAAAACATCTACGATGCGTTTGTCAACAGCTACTAAAACAGCAGCAGCAGCAGCACAACTTCATAATGAGCAATGGCCATGTGGGCGTGTTGTCGCGCTGCTCATGCCCTTGCCCTGGCAAGGGAGACAAGAGGCTGGCAGGCAGCGCATGCGTCTCTATCTCTGTCTGTCGCACACTCGCAGCCAAGCACCCATTTTGCATTTAAACGGTGGGTGTGGTCTTTGCTCACTCACACATATACACACGCAGACATTTGGGCATGCCTACACACAAACACACCCACACACGCACACACACACATTGAACCGGTCGAAAAACCACTTGATTAGCTCGTTTTTTTGCACATTTCTCTGTTCTCACTCTCATCCTTGTGGCGCTATCTCTTTCCATCTCGTATACGTCCTTATACATTATGCAAAAAATATTAAAATTCAACAGGCAAAAACTTGCGCATTCGTTCAATTTTTTTTAACTTTTTATTTTATTTGCCCTTTGCGTTTCTTAGAGTAAAAACTCCATTTTGTCTTTTGCAATGTGATTTATGTTTTAATGCTCTCAACTTTTACTTTTAATTTTCAAATTGTCGCAAAAAACATATCAATAAAATTACAGCGATTATTACTTATAAATTTTCTTAAGCATTTGCGTATGATTTTTTATTTATATCATATACATATAATTCTAGCATTTAAAATATCAATAAATTAGTTTAAATTTGTAAATAAATTTTGTGATTTCTTAAACAAATTTTCTGGTAATATATCTAGAGTTTAAATTGTTTACGACTTTGATATGACCAAAATTGATGCAGAAATAAAATCAATTGCCCAGTGATGGATTTGTCAATTATTTTAATTTGACATCGTTCGCCAAATTAATTCGGCACTTGCCACTTAGGAGTGCAGCTAGTTGGAAAAGCGCACATTTTGAAGTGGGGTTTTTTAGCGTGCCTCTGTGCATTATTTTCGCACCAGTGAGTAGCGTATGTTTTCCATTGTTATGTGTGGCTTGCCTATCTGTGGCTGTGGCAAATGTCCGAATAACGTAAATGACCAGGGTAGCTTTGACCCATTTTAAAAAATAATATTCAAATTAGAAACTTATTCTAAAGCAAAGCTCTCCTTCATGTTCTAGATTTAAATCGTAAACGTTGTGAACTATTTTTTTTAAGGCTTAATATTTATTCACTTTTGTTGAGTCAACTCAAATTCAAATTCTTCATGTGAGCGTTATTCAAAATAATCGTATTATCGATTTCAGAGGTTGCCACATGGTTGAATAACATTTTGAAATGTGAACTTTGGTTATTTTCTTTATGTACACTTATAAGTATATACAAATACTCCACACATTATTCATGATATTGTATAACTTGGCTTTTGGTATCTTCGTATTCTTTAAGTACAAATTTATTTTGTTGTGCGCAAAATTCAAAAAGAAGGCAACTAGACCAGTGAAAATAGTTTGAGCATATAAATTACTAAAAAATACCCTTTGGTATTTTGTCAAATCAAAGTGGTATTTTCCACCTTTTGTATCGCTCGTGTGGGGTCACACTGCTGATTAAAGACACGTAAATCAACAATTGGAAAAGTAAGAAAGATTTGCAAGTAATACCGATAAGAAGTAAAAAACAAAACATTGGACAGGATGGACGCTGGGACATGGTACAAATCGCTGCCTCGCTTCACGCGCTACTGGTTAACCGCAACCGTTAGTCTGAGCCTGCTCTGCAGATTCGGCCTGCTGCCCATAGAACACATGTATCTCTCCCGAGAGCTGGTCTTCACCCGCCTCCAGCTGTGGCGCTGTATAACCTCGTTGTTTGTGTTCCCGCTGAACGGGGCCACCGGCTTCCATTTCCTCATCAACTGCTACTTCATCACACAGTATAGCGCACGCTTGGAAAAGGATCAATATGCGAGAAGTCCGTCGGATTACATGTATCTATTGATCATCACAGCAGTCCTGGCCAATCTCGGTGGCATTATCTTCAATGTCTACTTCCTCATGGATATGCTCGTCGTGGCCATAACTTACATTTGGTGCCAACTGAACAAGGAGGTCATCGTCAACTTTTGGTTCGGCAGTCGCTTTAAGGCCATGTACCTACCGTGGGTGCTGGCGGGCATTGAGCTGATCTTCCACGGATCTCTGGCCTCGCTGGTGGGAATTTTCCATGGACATGTCTACTACTTCTTGAAATTCCAATACCCACAAGAGCTGGGCGGCAGCGCCTTCCTCGAGACGCCACAATTCTTGTAAGTTGCAACTCTCCAATTTAATTGCCAGGATTTCTTTTTAAAAGATTTTCTTTTCGCATCGCAGGAAACGTATCGTGCCCGACGTGTCCGGCGGCATCAGTGGATTTGGTGTGCCGCCCGAAAGCAGAGCACCGCCAGCCCGCCAGTCTGCCAACTCGGCTTGGGGACACGGCACGGCCCTGGGACGCAATTGAATGAATCATTGTAATCATTAAGATTAGTCTATCTACATATATATTCAAACCCAAATGTGGTTACACTAAACCAACTGTTAACTGTACTGAATTTCCAACTCTTAACTACGAACAACAGCAACTCATTATCCTTTTATCCTTATGAGTTTAGTACATTAATCCAATTGTAAAAAAACATGTTAAGCAGCGGGGATGGTAAAAAATTATTTTAAAAATTGATGTTTCTACAAATATACACGAAGTATAAATAATTGTAAATAGGATCTCGATTTTCTTGAACTTTAGTAAAAGGTTGCCAGGGGATCGATGACTAATTCAGCATACTTTAATTTAATTAACTTTAAAAACAAAAACTGTACATTTTTTCAATTGAAATTCCTTAAATAAAAATTCTTTATTTGTTGAGTTTGGCCAATAAAAAATGCAACAACAAATAGAGAGGACAATTGCTGTAAAAATTAATTCGATAGATTTGTAATTTTGTTTACATTTATATTTATTTCATTTACAATTTGTATGTTAAAAGTTTTACAGCTGCACGCATTGTTTAACAATATTTTGTATTTTACATTACATTTTGTTTACCTCCTGGTGGTTCGCTTCGATTGCGCTTCTTAATTCTTCTCTAAAAAATTACAACATTCTTGATGATTTAGATTTACAAAATCGATGCATAAAATACTTAACACCTAAATTGCCAGTTAGTAGTAGTTAGAAATGTATATCTATATATTTATGCGCAAGTTTGGATGTTGATCTGGATGTGGATGTGGATGCGTGTATACAATTTTTACTTCTCTATCAATTTGTTTCGTGTAACTTATTTCAACTATTACTCTTCTTTACAGTGTACAATTTACATACGAATTGTTATGACTGACTCTAAGCATTTATTGAAATTCTTCAACGGGTTTTTTTTGTTTTCAATATTTACATTGATTGTAATTTTAGCGGCCATACGTAAGAAATAACTAAAAACTATAATCTCATTAAAAACACACTTTCACTTATGACTTTTCTCCTGTTTTCTTCTTATTATTATTTTTTTTTTTTTGATTTAAAACGATTAACTAAATGATATTTACAATGTACACAAATATTAAGGTATTTCGATGGTGGCAGCTTGGAGATGTCAACAAAATATCATTTTGTTGGGCGATACAAAAAACTGCGCTAAACAAGGTCCGAGTCCAATAATCTAATTTGAAGCCAAGCCACAGCCTAAGCCAAAGCCAAAGCCAAAGCATATGATCGATATTCTTCAAGTGATTCTCACAAATATTTCCATGAACATATACATATACAATATAATCATAATGTTGCACGGCACTAAGCTAATAACTAATTCTAAATTAAACCGGGTCTGTGTATGTATATGTTTATGTTGCTTTTGTGCTTTTCTAAATCCGATCCGTCAATGAGCAACCAAAATGTCAAATTCAAAAACTAATCGCGAAATGACAGAAATGAACACTAAAACGTTGTCGCCTTCATCGTTGTCGATTCTCCTGCTGCTGCTGCTCCTCCTGCTCCTGTTGCTGTTGTTGTTACTGTTGTTGTTGTTGCCTCAACCAGTTTTTTCTGCTCCTGCAGCAGAGGTGGCACAATGGTTGCCTTGAGCGATGTGGTTGTCGTTGTTGTTCTTGTTGTTGCATTACCGGTCATTGAATCCGGCGATATGTTGCTGGTGCACTCGATTTCAATGGGCTGCTCCAATTCCATGTCCATATACTCAATGGCACCATCGGCATCGTCGTGCAGTTCAATTACTGAAATATTACTCACAAGATTTAGTGGAATTCCAAAATATAACTCTCGACAGCTACTTACTCCGATGTTTGAGCTGCGTGTTGGAATCTTTTAGCTCCTCCACTATGTGCTCCATGATGGCATCATCCAGCGACTGCTTCCTCTTTGAATCGTTACTAATTGTTGTTGTGGGTGTTGTTGTCGTAACGGCAGTCGCCTTGGATGCCTGATCCAGTTCCATTTCCCAGTCGGTTGCATTCAGCACCATCATTGGCGCCGCTTTAACTGTCGTCTTCGTCGTCTCCGTTGTCCCATTGTCGGCCACAATGATGGGCATGTTGATGATATCGATGGGTGTATCCTCCGTGATGAGTTGATGCGCCTTCGTCTTGCCCAAGACGGACGTTGACGTTGTAACCTGCGGTGTCTGTGGTGCATTATTGGCCACATTGGCGGACGAGGATGGACCTATCACGAGCACATTAGGCTTGGCTGCAAGCAGCTCAGCGCCAGACTTGGGCTTGCTGGAGGCCAGTGTCACTGCTCGCATTCCGCTCGTGGGCAGAAATACCAAATTATTCTTGCCAACACCAGTTGAACTCAGGGTCAGCGTGGTGGGTTTGCCCTTGGCACCTTGGCCACTCGCAATGCTGGAGCTGGAGACGACACTTCCACCGGCACTCGCCATCATTTGTGTGGGCGTCAGCAGTTGCATCTTCTGTATCGTTATCCGCTGCGGCGACGATTGTGGCGATGTGGGCGTGACACTGCCCGTCGGCGACAGATTGGCACTGCTCACAGTGACACCTCCACTGCCCGCTGCTCCCACATTCGCCGTGTTCAGTTTGTGTATTATGCTGCCGGCGTGCAGCTTGGCGGGCTGCAGGAACACCTTGCCATTGGACGAACAGATCGTAATGTTGCGCAGTGCACTGCTGGGCACATTTTTGATGGCGCTGCCGCTTGCCAGCTTTATGTTGCCCAGTATCTGTGGCGTCGATAGTGATCCACCTCCCGCTGCTGTTGTTGTTGCTGCTGTTGTTGTCGCAGATGCCTTGCGAAATAGAGGCGTCGCTATTGGCAGCGTCACCGTCGGGCTGCTGAGTGGTGTAATCAGCGTGTTGTTCAAGCTGCTGGCCGGTATATTCTTAATAATGTTCACAGCAGAGGCGCTGCTGCTCAACGGCGTCGTAATGCTCTGTCCCTGGCTAGGCACACGATCGTCCACAATGTACTTTTGCACCGTTGCCGCCGTTGCTGGCGATTTGCTGCTCGTGAGATTGCTAATAGATGGCGCTGGGATGGGAATTGGAGCCGTCTGCTGCTGATCGATAGGCAGAATGCGCACCGATGCCGTGTTGGGCATGGAGGGCAACTGATGTTTGTCGAGCAGATTGATTTTCTTGGGCGTCAGCTTTGTGCCCGTTGGCAGTATGGTGGTCGTGGTGGTTGTGCCGCTGCCGCTTGCTGTTGATGTTGTACGCAGTTTTGGGGGCGCCGCAATCTGTTGCACGCTTATTATTTGCGGTGCCAGTGGCAGATTGGCCGTTGACACATTGGCAGGTGCAGTTGTAGCAGCAGCAACAGACTGACTACCACCAACGACAATCGACTGACGCTCCTCAACAATGTATTTCTTAACCGGAGTGCTCAACTGTTGCTGCAGCACGGGCACGGCCACGGGCAAGGGTACGGAAACGGGTACGGAAACTGCTTGCGGTGTCGGCGACAACTTTTCCTTGAAGACAATGGGTGAGTTTATGAACGCACGCGTCGATGTTGGCGAGAGGACCTCGGGCGGTCCGTAGACAACGCGTGCGGCGGGTATCGTCTTCAGTTTGGTGGCAGCCACCGATTTGAGTGCTTCGTCGAGTATGTATTCCACGTGCGGCTGCACTAGATGATTGGCATTAAGATGCGCTGTCCCTGGGGAATCCCCTGCTGGCGGTGGTGGCCCCAACGGCAATAATACTTTATGTTGCTGATGTTGTTCTTGTTGCTGTTGTTGTTGCTGTTTTTGTTGCATCTGCTGTTGCAGCTGCTTCTGTGCCCGTCGCCTACCGCTCTTTGCAGGCTTCGTGTTGGCGCCGACACCAGCGACTCCGCTGTTGGCGCCCAATCTATTGCTGGGCCCCTTTTTGCTGGCCATTCGCTGCTTGTGTTTCTGCTGTTGCTGATAGAAATACCGCTGCTGCAGCGTACGGGCGCTGGGACGCTGTTCCAGCGGCGCCATCTGACCGTCTTCGTCCTTGCCACCAGTACTTAGCTGGGACGACAACTGTTGCGTCTGTCCGTGCTGTTTATCATGATGTGTGCTGCGCCTTTTGTTCGGTTTCACGTCGCCCGCCTCGTTCTCTTTTCGCTTCAGGGTCGCCTTCTTTATTTCGCTGGGCAAATCGGGTACCTTAAACTGTTAACGATAATCGTAAAATTTAAAGTAATTTAACATAATCATCAAATATCAACAACATATCCTCGTCGTAGGCATTAAGCAATATTAATAATTCGTTTATTTTAAATCAAATTTAACACGCCACTTTTAACATTCCCATCGATATCGATTACTGGATCATAGCACATCGAGCTGTAACTGTATGGTTGATGTTACTTAACAGCACACTGATGCTGTTAACTGGCACTGGTTGCTTGCTAGCGATGCGGAGTTCAATCAAATTTAATTAAGTACACTCAACAAAATAATAAGCGACACTTGGCACTAATTGCCAAAAATAAAATAAGAATTGTCAGAGTATGCGCCACGTGGGCACAGGAGTTTCTTATAGGACACCACACAGCTTGCGCTCTGGCTCTGTTAAGCGACAGGCATATTCCAATTGGAATATTTGACTCCCAATTTGCATGCCTGCAAATATATATATAAATGCATGTGTGTGAGTATGTGTTTAGGTAGATCCTTCGAACACAAATTGAACTCACTAAGAACTCACTTGTCCTGTACCAATCAGTCCCCCGTCAGTCAGTTAGTCAGTGAGTAGAGCATGCGACCCAGGCGCAGACTGTACTTTCACTACATACACACGTATGTACAAAAGTAGATGTAGACATATTGGGCAGGTTCACCAAATGGGCTGAGGTTGGTTATATAATGCTAGACAGACTCACCGGCTCATCCATGACCACATGTGGCTCCTGTCTTTTGTTCATGCCATGCCTCAGATGCGAAAAGGTGGCCTGGTCCAATAGAGCATCGCTATAATTAGCGCCAGTTTCGCCCGGTGCAGCAAGTTTAGCATTTTCCGCATAGGCTTTCGCCGCCAAATCGTTGGCCACAATCGCCAATGCGGTCTGGGGACTTATGCGGGGCAGCAGGGGATATGGACGACGACCTTCCCGTGACCATTCCTGCCATGTGTTCGGTCCGCAGACACTGCAAAATTTGGATATAGAGTTACACATATATATATATATGATAACCTTGCATATAAAATATACTTTTCGGCAATGGTGCAGAGTTGCTCGTCGTTGGTGGCACGTCGCACCTCGGCGCGATGACGCTCCTGTGTTATGTGAAACATTTGGCGCAGCTCCTCGAGCAGTTTGGCTTTTGGTTCGCTGAGCGAGCCTTGGGCGCGAAAAACGCTTACGAGATGCGAATACGATTCGAGTTCTGCACGAAGAATACAAATAAATGGACAGCATTTGGCATTAGTTAAAGATGCACATGGGCTATTGGGCTGCAGTTGGATAAAATGGAAAAGGAAAGTGTGCTCCTGGCGCTGGCGGGAGCAGCATTTCACCTACCAAGTCGACGCAGCATACCCCGACACTCGTCACGGGACATTTCCAGCGTTTGCGGCCACATGCTGCGATTGTTTTGAACGCACTGCGTTTGAAGCGCTCCAATCCGTTCAGTTGCAACTTAATTGAGCTGATTTCCCAAATCGTTTTTGCGAATCTTGTAACTAAAACAAACCAAAACTCAGCGTTTGCTGGTGCTGCTGCTGCTGCTTCAGTGCTGCAAAACAATCGATAACACTATCGATATCTTGTGTGTGTGTGGCTGCGATATTAGCATCGCTTGAGCACTGCTTGAACTATTGCCAAAGTTCTCTTGACCCATTATGAAATATTTTTACCTGCGACTGCCACGACGTTAAATTTTAATCATAGTTACATATATTTCTAAAAACCTTTTTGTTGTCTATTTACATGAGTTCGTAATTATTTGTTTATATACATACCTTATTAACTTTCCCCTCTCTGGTCTTTTAAATAAAAATCACTTTTTAATTTCTAATAATTTTTGATTTTTACGGGATGTTTTGGTTTAAACATTACTTTCTGAATAGATTTTTTTAAGGAATGTATAACGAGGAGGGTTTATTCTTGATCCGTTCATCTGTCAGTTTAAAAACCATCTCTGCCTCCGTGGAGAAAGGGTCAATCTTCCAATCATCACTTTAGGTCAGAACGTTGAAAGGATCTGAGAACATCTTGGCTCTACACACAATCAAAATAATTGTTATGTGCAAAATTAAGAATTTGTATTTCTAGCTTACCGACTTGAACCAAAACGATGGCGTAAAAAAGCTTATCCGACTTAAGACGCTCATTTCAGAATAGGGCGATATTCCATGTAGGTGTAGATGCTTTTGTGAGATAAACGGAGGAACATGATAACCGATAACTGCAACTGGTAAATCCACATCTTTTGATTTCAGAAAATTGATCATTCCATTCTGCATACGCTCAACTGTAAAATTGGCATAAATCCGGATTAATTATAAATAAATTAAATATGTTAATAAGCTTAACCAAACTTACTTAGGCCCATGTGGGATTTATTCAAAGCCTTAATGCTATCATAATGTTGTTTGGGAACAGCCAAATAGTGGATCTTAGCCGCTGGGTTTTTATCCTTAAAAATTACGAATTCCTCGTCTTCAAATTCGAATTTTGTGGCGGAGAACGTGCCCTTGGCAATCTTACAAAATAAACATTCAGATAGCGACTGAGCATCAAGATCGTTTCCAGTCTCAAGCGAGTATTTTACAATTAAAATCAACAGCAAACCAAACAGCGGAAACAAAAAGAGATATCTATTTTTCATGTACTTTTTAGAGCACGAATTGGATGTTTTGTTGGACATGTTTCCTCACTATTAACAATAACAAGTCAGTAATCTAGAGGTGATCTTTGGGATATCAATGAGGCATCAATTTATCGATCGATAATTCAAAAAGGTCGACGATAACCCATAATAATGGCATTGCTTATATGGGTTAAATAGCACAGTTATCAAATAAGAGCAGATATTCGCCATAAATTTAACTCCGAAATAACATAGCCAAGATATAATGCCATTTTTTTTAATTGAATAAAAACCGTTGGTAGTGAATAATAGTTTGTGTACAAGTATTGTAAAGGTGTATCGATATATCGATATTGAATGGAAGATATTTCAGTGTTTGGCCACAGCTTACGGCCAAGCACTATAAATTCTAAAAGTGTATTCAAATGCAAATTAAATGGTTAAATCGCAATCAATATGTTCTTTCGATCAGCCAAAAACAAATTCGAGACAGTGGATGTTGTGCGAAGAATAAAGCGTTTAGCCGAAGGCACCCTAACGTCATACCGGCGTTTGTTTCTGCTTTTGTTGTGCGTGTGCATTGTGTTCTATATGCTGCCACCAATCTTTCGTTATTTATTTTTAAGCCCAACAGAGCAGAAAGGTAACGTTATCCTACCCCTTTACTATGCTAAAACTCGCCTTCTAACCAAATTACATTAATAGATCCGCACAGCATGTGCATGGACGATCGTCTAACGCCCTACATTTTGCAAAACTACGAGTATGACGCGAACATTCGTCACGTGTCGCCGCTGCTGCCGGGTGAGCGGGATTACACGCCCTACGTGGGCAACGGTTACATTGGCTTGGAGGTGGCCGCCGACGCTGCACTGAATATCAAACATGGCCGGGCGATGCAGCTACTCATACGTTTCCAGCCAGTGCTATCCGTGTCACAGCCGGGTGCAACGGCTGGTGAGAAGGAAGCCACCGTTGTGGAGTATCTGACGGGAATGGTGCATCGGTTTCAATGCTTTGCCGGCTACTTTGTGTCGTACACAATGTACGCCCATCGCACACAGCCCAATGTGCTGATGCAAGAATTGCAAATCACAAATACACGCAACGTGGTTGAGAGCATTGATCTTATATTGCCACGTAATCGTCTGCCCAAGTTTACAACGCGCAGCATTCCGCTCAGGTAAGTGCCCAATTCCTCACAGAGATCTCGCACACAGTTTAACTATCTTCAATTATAGCGATGAAGCACAGATAGGCATGTTTACTTATAATGGCCTGGAAGTTATTACGGGCACGGTTCAGCCGTCGGCTGATGATCCCAGTAAATTGATTGTAATTAGTATAGTTAAGCCACAACTCGAACCGAAAGTACAGCTGCGCAAACGGGGCACTGTGCGTATCGTCTATCCACTAGTCATCGAGTATTCTAAGCCAGTGACGGAGGCTCAGTTCAAAGCCACATCGGACACCATTGAACAGCATTCAATACAGGCCATGACAAAGTTACTACAGAAACTCAGCGCCAAGGCATCCGGATCCGGTTCGCAGTACAGCATCAATTCGTATCGGCAGGAGCACATTAATGTGTGGACGGATCTTTGGGCAACCGGTTTCACGATAAGCACTTCCAAGGCGGACAATAGCTTAAATGGTGATCGCATCAACGCAACCATGTATGCGGTGCTCTCACAAGTGCGCAGTTTTGAATTTGAAGAAGTGGGCGCCGTCTCCGGCTCTGGCACTGCGGGCATGCGTGAGGACATTGCCAAGGCTTTGACATACGCGGAGGGTTGCTATGATTCATATCATACGCTGCAGGCGGAGAATCTGTGGCGTGACATGTCTACGCTGACTCAACTCAATTCGCTGGTGTCCTCCTGGATGCTGACATTGGAGAAGCAAGGCTGCCACAATCTGATCCGTGCCGGCGCCTCGGGTGTCATTCAGGCGATGACACTCAGCTTCGGCAGCTTTCGCTTTAGCAATCAGCATCTGGAATGCAATATGCATCCGAAATTCCTGCATCGCGACTTTCACTTTAGACGTCTCAACTACGGCAACAAGACGCATGTCAATGTCACCATCATTGTTAAGGACGACAACAAGGCGGTGATCAATGTGGCCCTAGATCGTTCCGATCGCAGTTACTATGCCTGCGATGGCGGCTGTCTGGACGAACCAATTCTGTTGACGTAAATATTCAGCATAAGCTAATTTTAGTTCTTAACTTATCTGCATCTCTTTGCTATAGTCAAAGTCGCCGAGACTTCCCTGTGAAATTGACTGAACCACTTACTGCAATATTATATATAACCGAGGATAAACAACACATGGAGGATATTCATCATGCAATACACGTCAAGGAAGTAGTCGAGGGTACGCTGCTATATTCTATATTATCATAAATTGCTTCCTAATCATAAATTGGAAATTGCAGCTCCGGCGCACGAGCAGCATGTGATTGCCCTCCATAAGCATGGCCATCAACTGGGCGGATTGCCCGCCCTTTTCTGGGTGTCAGTGTGTGCAATAATCGTAGTATTCCATATATTCCTGTGCAAGCTCATTATCAAGGAGTACTGTGAGCCAAACGATAAGTTAAGATATCGTTATAACAAACCGTGATTCTAGTTCTATATAATACAGACAAATTACATAAGTATAATCCAATTGGACAGACAGACAGAAGAAGCTAGCAGAAATCAACTTTAAACCAAATGCTGAGTTTGTAAGAATAAATATCAGAGATATGGATATCGAAAATTCATTTAAAAAAACACGGACTAACTATTTGGGCTGTAGAATTAAGAATTGTCTTTCTATTTATGTTAGTTAGAATAAAGGGAAATTCACATAACTGATATACTATGTGCATATTCATTTATATATTTTATTGAGCAATTATTGATATGCCAAGTGTATTGAAGACATCACACACATTATGTATTTTCTATTTTTCAAAATGTATCATTAAAAATGCTTTATTTTTTTCAAGGCAGATCTATAGCGTGTATGTACAGAGAGAGTGTGATTCAGGAGCAAATACAATTTTGTATCGGCATTGAATGTTATCAAAAATAATTGTAGATCAGGTGTCGCTAAGTGGTTTCTTACCAGCTGGATTTATTTTGTCACCTTGTGCATGCTCTCAGCCAGGTACTCGACATTCTTGCTGGTCACACCAGCCATGGAAATGCGACCATCTTTGGTCAGGTAAACGCTGTGATTCTTGATCAGGCTATCGACCTGTTCCGGCGTCAGGCCCGTGAAGCAAAACATGCCGATCTGATTAACAATGTGCTCCCAGTTGTGCGTGGAGCCTAGTTTCTCCAAATTTGCCTTGAGCTTGGCGCGCACATCAATAATGCGATCGGCCATCAATTTCACATCCTTCAGCCACTGGCTGCGCAAATCGGCACTATTCAGAATCTCTGAAGCGATGCGAGCTCCATGAATTGGTGGATTCGAGTAGAGGGCACGAATGAGAATCTTGATCTGTGATAAGCAGCGTGCCGCCTCTTGGTCATCGGCACAGATTACGGAGAAGGCGCCCGCGCGCTCCCCATATAGCCCCATATTTTTGGCGAAACTTTGCGCCAAACAGAAGTCATGTCCATCGGCTTCAAAGATGCGCACCGCCTGAGCATCACCGTCAACGTTTCCAGTGGCAAAGCCCTGATAAGCCATATCGAAGAACGGATACAGCTTTCGCTGCTTGAACACCTGCGAAAGTTCACGCCACTGCTCGGCAGTGGGATCCACGCCAGTTGGATTGTGGGCGCAGGCATGCAAAAGCACCACAGATGTTGCAGGGATTTTCTGCGTAAAATGTACGACACAATTAGTACACATTCTCTTTGGGATTGCTTAGCTTACCTTCAGATCCTCGACCATGCCATTGAAGTCCAGATTGCAATTCTTTGGATTATAGTAGCGATGACGCTTCACCGGCAAGCCAGCATGCTCGAAAATGGGCACATGATTGCCCCATGACGGGTTGGGCAGGTAAATCTCGCGATTACCCTTCCAGAACTTGCTCAAAAAGGCAGCGCCAATGCGCAGTGCTCCAGTGCCACTGATCGCCTGTGTGGTACAATTGTGCTTCGCCTGCAGCCGCTTCGATTCCGCACCCAGAGCCAGCTCGATTGCCTTGTTGTAGAACTCTGGCACACCAATAATGGTTGCATACTCCTTATCCATACCACGATTCACTATACGTGTCTCAGCCTGAAAGAAAGAACAGTTTAGTGGATAATCTTTAAGTGATAATAAGATGGGAATCACTCACCTCACGCACGCTGGGCAACACAAAGGGTTTGGTGTTGTCGTCACGATAGGCACCGGCTCCAAGGTTGATCTTCTTCGGATTTTGATCCTTCTTGAAGGCTTCGGTAACACCCAGAATGGCATCCGGTGGACCCATTTGCACTTCGGAGAACCATGTGGATCTGAAAATAAAATAAGGCCAAGTCAGTACCCGCTTTGATGCCATGCGAATTTTCTGAAAATAACCCACAAACATCATCTCAGAAATATATATTGACAATTACCTTAAATTTAGAGTATAGATGGCATTATTATTTGGATTAAACTGTATTTAAGTCCACTAAGGTTCTTCCAAATTTGCCTGACCTTTTTTTTTAGAGATAAGGGGTTGAGATTTTTCTTCATCATTGCTCCCCGAATAGAAGCCGCAAGCTCAATCAATCAGACTGACTAGATTGGCAGCAATTTTCTTTAAAAAAAAACTTTACAATGTTTTGTCCCGCAATTAAACAATCTCATTATTGCCTTTGAATGCAAAAACCTATCTTTACAATCTCTTGTGATTATCTTTTGACCGCTTGTTGCCCTGAGTTTACTTTTTTTTCACTCTTCATTTTCGTAGACGATTGTTTTCGGAACTTATCTAAGTAGCTAGTTTTCTTTTCGTTAATCACTTCAATAACTAGATTAGTTAAGAATTCCATTTGATACTTTGGAATGCATTGGACTAAACGTCAAGTACAGGTAAAAGTCAAACTTTTCACACTCGAATGCTGATGAGTTGTCTCAGCGGGGGTTTGTTGTTCGTAAATAGATCGCCTATCGCTTATCGCAATCTGCTGTAAACAAACCGCGATGCATTTAATTCAGTTCAATGAGACGGGCAACAGCCAATCGCGACTGGAGATAAGAGCTTGATTGCCTTCTTTAATACTCAATTCTTCTCTATCTTTTTTTTTATAAAGATATAATGTGTCTGCATATTATTTAAATCTGGGCTCGAGATAGACGTAAACCATATAACTAACGCATACAAAAATAAATTAATATCTCGGACTTCGAACTAAGCTGGTTCTCATTATATATATTTTTCGTTAATTAACTAGCAAGTTTTTTCCAACGGAAATTACTTACGAATTTTCACCATATGAAATTCAATCAAAATCAAAGGAAACAGATTTGTGATATGATATCAGGTCAGGGTCGAGTGTATGATAGCAATTCAAACTGAATTGATTAAATAATAATTTGCTCAGAAATATAAATTAATATAGAATAAAATATGTATACATATATTTCACAATAGTATATAATTTTAGCGTCATAATATGTTACACTTTCAAGTGTGCCAAATTTATTTTACCCCTGTAAAAAATGACTTTCCACATTATTAAGACAAAAAAGCATGCATTCCACTGGAAAAATACATGAACATATGTTTGTATAAATATGTACAAAAATGCGCACCAGATACATAAACAAGCATATTGTGTTAATTCCTTATCGTATACGAGATTAAAAAGTTGCAGAAGATATTGCAATCTTAAAAGATTTGCGTCTATTCATATGAATATAACATATGTATATAGATGCTGTATGTAGTAAACAAGTATATAGTAGAAAAAATCATACGAATCATTTTTCATTGTAGCTCATGCATAACAGGCTGACATAATGGAAAAAAGTCAGCCAATTATAGGAAAAACAAATATAGCATATTATCCAGTATGAGGCACAAATACATGCATTATAAACACACACAAACACGCATACAGTTGTAAAAAACAAATAAACCGGCATTTACAATGACCTTGGCAAATGACACTGCCTTGCAACGTGTTACATTAAGCAACTACAACACAAGTGAATGCAACAAACATTAAGACTTACTTGCAGCGGAGAACAGCAGCCGGTGAGCTGATTGCAATTCGGTTTGCTGCCACGAAGCTTCGTTGACAAATCTGCGACATTTTTTAATTAGTACGGATGTAAATAATATTTAATCAATAAAGCGAAAACTGGTTTAAGTGCCGCCAAAATGCTGCGACTACTGCGGCTAAAGTAAATCTAACCAGATGCCAACTGGAATCCGTAGAAGAAGCTTTCTGATAGTGATGGGAAATTAAGCAATACATCGAGCCGGCATCAGCGAACTGTTAAAGTAAATGTAAACTGTAAACAATTTATTAGAATTAAAAAAATATCAACAGAAATTTATTCTTTAATTTAGTAGCTTTTACGAATTACAAATGTCAACTTTATTAATTAATATATTATTTTTGAAAGCTCATTTCTGTTACATTAACAGAGACTGTTCGATATCGATATGCTTATCGATACAAAGCTCTTTTTTGCGTGAGGCGCGCAGCTGGTTTTCGCTTTTGCCTGTGTCGCCTTGCTTTTCTTAATTCAGTTGTTGTTAAGCCCTCGCAGAGAAGAAAATATATGAGTCAAGTACGTTAAGTTAATTAACGTCTGTACTTGTAATTTAATTAAGCGAAATTAGACTCATGTTTAAGCTGTGCGTGCTTATCGTGTCGCTGCTCTTGGCACTGCAGCTTGGAGCAGCACTTGAATTTCACGACTGCGGCTCCAAAACTGGAAAATTCACGCAAATCACGATCGAAGGCTGTGATACAACAAAAACGGAGTGTGTTCTTAAAAGAAACACGAATGTCTCAATATCGATAGATTTCGCTCTGGCCGAAGTGGCCTCAGTCGTCAAGACGGTGGTGCATGGCAAGGTATTGGGCATCGAGATGCCCTTTCCCCTGAGCAATCCCGATGCGTGCGTCAACAGCGGCTTGAAATGTCCGTTGGAAAAAAATGAGACGTATCGATATACGGCCAGGTTGCCTGTGCTGAA
Organism: Drosophila macrothrix; assembly: GCA_035042055.1. Lineage (NCBI taxonomy): Eukaryota > Metazoa > Arthropoda > Insecta > Diptera > Drosophilidae > Drosophila > Drosophila macrothrix. The sequence goes on from JAWNLX010000604.1 coordinate 8,999,538, forward strand.
AAGCTATCCAAAAGTCTCCGTGCTCGTCAAATGGGAACTGCAGGACCAGAACAGTGTGGATATTGTCTGTGTCGAAATACCCGCCAAGATACAATAAGCGATGATTGTTGGAATGTTCTCTTGAAACTGTTAAATTTGCATGACTACTCTTATTGTAATCTAATTTAAAATAAAGAGAAAACAATTAACTTAAATGACTATGTATGGCTTGCCGAGGGCGAGCTATATTTGTAGGCCTGCTATCATTATCAATGATTCGCTTTGTTTGCATTTTATTGCTTTTTCCGCTTTATGCAAATGACTGATGAAAAAAGATGAAAAGGAGAAGAAACCGACCAATCTTAGTTTACAGCGTCACAACTTGCTAATGTTCCAATAATAGCTGTAAAAACGTTTAAGCAATTAGATTCCATTTCTCTTATAACTATAAATCGTTGATCAAGCAATATTTTTAATAAATTTTGTGCACAAGAATTGCTTTATCAGACAATCAGATTATTGATAACCTTCTTTGTTTACACAAGCTACGCAGCCGATGCGCTGACTAAGCGATTTTAGCAAAATACATATTTACTTGTGATGTCACGAATGGTCTGATAAGAATAGTCGCAAAGTTGTGCAAAATCAAAACTTATGTATGTATATACAGATACACAACAGTAAACATTATTTACCGTTATATCACGTCTGCTTTCGATCAGTTCCTTATCACATTTTCATATGTAAAATGCAATATGTATGCAAAAAAATAAATATATTATAGTGATTTAATAAGAATCGTGCAATTATAAATGTTAGTTGTTGTTTTTAGAAATCTTACATTTAGTAGTTAAACATATCGATTCAGCATTTAAATTTCTAAAATTGTATATTTTTATAATATTTGAAATCACTTGAGTTTTGTAGGCCAATATGAAAAGATTCTTGAAAATTGTAAATCACTTTCACGTAATTATTCAATTAGAATAAAGAAGAGTACGTGAAAAACTCATCAGTTCCTAAATCCCCCATACACACTGACATAGAACAGATATCAACGGGAACTCTCAGTCTGACACTGACGCTGGCGTCATGTTCATATTTAAAAGAGAAGCAGTTCATACACAATGACAAATCTTCCCCAAAGAGATATGAATACAATACAGAGATAATGTTTCACTCTTTGGTTTGAAATTCCGTTATTGGGGAACGGGTTGCGGGGGAACGCCTTCGCGATTGCTATCTGTCTCAACCGACATTTGTTTTGCGTTATAGCTTTCGTAAAGCAAAAAAAAAACACTCAAAGAGAATTTTTTATATGCTTCTATTTACTTCTCTTTGCGCTTTCTCTATTTTGTTTATTGCATGAATAGCAGCATGAACGGACACTTAGCTGGAATTTAAATAGCGTTTTTGATATCAAATCCTTTGATTTCAAAGGCTGAAAAATACGACATATTTACCTCAATTAAATTACCCCTTGGAGTTTTTTTTCCTGGTATCAGGCACACCAACTACAGGCTGACGCTGACAATTATGAATGGCTTTTAAAAAAATATGTGAAAAGGATAACGTTACCATTACCACTGTGGCCATATTCTGCGGATTATCTGATTGGGTTGCACGGCTGCATGTACACATGTAATTTTATTAAAATTAATCAAATGAGGATACATTACTCTTTATATGTTTGACATTCTGGTGTTCTGCTCCAAACAGCTGGTATACGGTGTAATTATAATAAATTACATTTCAATTCTTAATGTGGCCTTATTTGCCTATGAGAGCAAACGATGCCAAAGTGTTGTACAAAGCACCGGGTGCAAAATGTTCATGATTAAAAATCGATTAATTATAATTTAATAATATTTGGTTTTCTTGCAGCTAACTGATTGACTTATTGGATAGAGTTAAAGCAAAGCAAAGTTTTTCACAATAGTACCTCAAGAGGATACGCTGGGTATGCCCTTGAATAGCACTTTTACTTATGACAAAAGAAGCAACAGCATTTCCATTTATAAAAATGTAATACTTTTCAATGAATGACTCTCAGACCGACTGACATATTTAATGCCCTTTCAACCCCACAAAAACACGTGCTGAATTTGGCATATTTCATATTTGCAGGAGATTCGCTTTCGTTCGCTCTTCATAACACTTTTCAATGTGTTTTACATATTCCTTTTGCTCCACATTTTGGCACTTAAAAAGTCGTCAAGGTACAAAAGTTTTGCGAGCCGGGTTAAACAAAGGGAAATGCGGGGGAAAGACTGAAAAGACAGCTGAATATAGCAGCAAAATTCAAGCTGACTTTGACGGATGACGACTTTTTTCTTACGCCTCTCAACAAGTACTCTACAAGCCAATTTATTAAATTCAGTGCTTAGAAATTGGCAATGGTGGAAAAATAAAGTATTTACTTTACTTTTTACTCAAGGAAATGCTTTCATTCTCGCAAAGTATCCGTCTGGTAATTAATTATCTTTGCTTGTATACATTTAGCTAAATATGTATATTTTTGGGCCTGATTTGCGTTGACACAAGAATCAAACAAAAGTCATAATTTATTATATTTATACATATGAGCACTCAAAGGACTCATCTTGCAAAGAGGAAAGCCGCAATCAATTTCAAATTTCTGTGGCTGGGCTTATTGGTTTTGCGTCTCATAAATAAGTTATTGCGCATTTATGAAACCAATCATCAAAGTCGCCAAATTGGCAGATGAATGGCTTGTCGCTGAGTTGCAGTTTAATTAATGATTTTTCCTATGGTGAGCTTCACAATGTTTACACAATATTTTGCAATATTTTTTCGACTGCGTACAGCAAACAGCCTAAATACCCTATTATGGATATCCTTTCTAGCCGGTGTAGCTTCGAATCCATATCACAACCCATTTGCATAAGCCTCGGTGGTACAAATCAATGCAGAAACTATGCGTTAGCGAATGCTCTTTCATGCACTTATTTTTTATTTTTCACTACATTGCGTAACCGATAAAAGAAGCACATTACGAATAAGTGAAGTTTCGACAGCGCAATTATTCACAGAGTTAGTAGAACAGATAAGAAAGCAATACATATACGAAATATGTAATCAGACAGCAGGAGCATCTTTCAATTTCATACAGAATGCATTCTGCAATGCGGGATCGTTCGACTCGAGAGCTTCTGCTTGTAGTGATTCAGTGATTCAGATATTTTGTATCTTTTCTGATAATAAGCGACTTTCGATCGGCTTAAAATTAAAATCATGCAATTCAGATACTTGTTCTTTTTTGGTGTTCATCAACATAAATGCATTGATTGACGGCTGAAGCCCATGGCACATGTGTCCTGATTTCGTTCTGACTGACTTATTAAATATTACTTGTAAATTTTAATTAAAATAAACTTTAACGTTAACGGTGGCCAATGATATGAGTTGGCCAAAGTGATATGAGCTGGCCATGCACACAATCCGCCATTGCATGCAGCTCGATGGCCGAGTAATAATATTTTTTTACGTTGTTTTTTTTCCATTTGGCTGTTCAACGAATGTGGTCAAAAGTGCCAACAAATATCGTGAGTGTGTGCGTGTGTGTGTGTGTGCGTGTGCGTGTGTGCGTGTGTGTCGGTATTATCAATAAAAAGGATTAACGGCAGCATAAAGTGTGCACAGGAGAATGAGATGCACATGTGGTAATCGTGAATAATGGAAGATGGCCACGTAGATGCATTGTGCACTGTTTGCAGTGCCAGATGCTTACTGCTCGGATGGATGTGCTCCACGGGAACATAACGTTGACTTTTACAATTACAAAATCCTCTTAAGTTGCTGTGGATCAGATGATATGTACAAAAGCGTTTTCTTTTCAATTATCATCGAGCCAAGCAATCAGCTTTATCGCCGCTTAACCGCTCATCTTGAAAACGAACACTGGAAATTGGTGGATAGCTTTGCGATGCACTTATTCCTGCTTCGACCTGTTTAATTGGCAATGATATAATTTTAACCAACCTGAATCTGATTCTATTTAATTCAAACAAGTGGAAAGCCAGTTCAGGGCTTGGGCTAGGTATCTGGAAATGTAAAGTAAACCAATTAAAAAATGAAAAAGATGTCTTCTCACACTCAACTGTTTTTTTATTTCCATATTATTCATACACTCAGCTTATCAGCTATATTTATTTGCATTTTATTCTCCTTTCATTTAAATTAAGCTTATATGAATGCACATTTATTGTTTATTCGCTATGCTATTTATTCTTTTCATTACACATATGCTCTTTATACCTTTCATCTAAAAGGCTTTATTTTGTTTCATTAATTTGGACTTTTGTAAAATTCATCAAAGTGACTTTATTTTTTTTTCCTGTCTTTTTTTATGCGTACATCTTACATCTATAAATAAATTTATTTTGCGTGAACAACATTGATGTAGAGTCAAGATTTAATTACATTCAACTAGTATAATGTAGAGTTGACAATGAATATGTACTTATATATAATATGTATTTATACCATTGGTTTGTCTTCAAACGTCGCTTTTCAAAAAGAAACCAAACTAGATGATTACGAAACACAGAATGTTGGCAGCGTAATTGGCAATGGGTGAACTTAGTTAAGCATTTTCCATATTTGGATAAGTAAATTGCACAAAAACCTCTATCACAGAAGATATACATAAAAACAAGGTACACACAAATAGCAACAATAATATTAAAAATATAAAGCTAACTAAGGCTACAGTAGACTCTGAGAACCTAACGCCAAATGAAAGCGAGTCCAATGATCGGCATCAGGATGTGGAAGCGCCACGAATGCGGCTTCCAACTTGGGCAGCCAGCAGTGGCAAATATCTTCACGTTACTCCACTCGCTAAGTCCAGCCAAATTGCGAGATGCAGCCCGCATCAAATAGGTCGTATTACCCTCCAGATGTGGTATAATGAAACGATGTCCTGCAAACGGAGATATATTTGTCAGTTACAATAAATAACAGGAATAAGAGTGTCGAGTCGAGTGAGCTCGACTACGAGTTATCTATTCGAAGACTTACCACGATGGAAGGAAAAGTCGCGCTGCTTGGCATGACTCCAGTTTCCAGCACTGTACTTGAAATCGGTGTCGCTCATGTATGCAACACGATAGCCAAAGATTTGCATCTCATCGGAAACGTTGAACATTCGAGGCGTACGCAGGTCCAGCTCGAAGGCATCCGAATAGAGACGCTTAAGCTGGAAACGGGTTGGTCCAATTGGCTTTGCCCCCACGCGCAGCTTAATAACACGCTCGAGCATGCCCAGCGGATTAGCCACCTTGCATTTGTAGTCTCCAAACTGGGTGGCATTGCGAATGTGCAGCTGCAACGTTGCCCCATAGTCGGCCATGAAGACGCGATGATTGAAACCGACAATGCCTTTGCCATTGTGCAACCATGTAAATGATGGTGGCGGCTCTCCCATCGCATCGCAACTAAGATTGACGGAGCCGCCCACATAGGCGTACTGAAGCGGGAGAGTTTCATTGTAGAACCAGTGAGGTTTGTCTGCAACGATGGTCAAGGGATGTGTTTGAGCGGAATATTGGGCTGAGTATGCTCCTAAGCCTGCATAATAGTTCAGCTGGTTGTGTTTGACTACACTCATCGAAAAATATGCCACGGGAGCAATTTGTTTAACTCATAGTATTAAAGAAAGTAGGTTTTTAAAAATGACTAAAATGCTTCTAAATATAAGAAATTATTATTGAACAAACGAATAATATAATACAAAATATAAAAGGTTGTTTGATGGTTAATTCTTTTCAAAAATGTAATAAACAATTTTTTAATTAATTGAACCACTTCCAAAAATTAAGAAAATATTACTTTTAAAAAAAAGTCCGATTTTTGTTTTTAAAAGTGTAATTTTATCAATACATATATTTTCACAGTGCACACATCAGAGGCAACTTGGGGCATAGTTAAACCTCGTATGCAGTTTGTCAACTGAAGCTGCTCACGGGACATCAGTTACAATTTGTTCAGCTTGCATCCACTATTTAAGCGTGGCCCAAAGCAAAACCAGCGAACGGCTCCATTCAAGCGTAAGCTGATGACACATTTTAGCATTTTGCCGTTGTCCTTGCAAACGTCCTCAGTGGGACTCAATGATGTTTATTGCTCAGGAAAGGCAAACATACATATATATCCATCTATATATTTCAACAGCATTGCAACATTTCAGCATTTCAACTGGGCTACAAATTAGTTTGGCATTCCATTGACTGCTATTTGCCTTTCAGGGGGTAGGCTTCAAGCTTACCCAGCTGAGGGTCAATCCGGACTACGAAATGCGGATGCCAGGATGCCAGGACAGGGTGGTAAGCGGTTAAGTTTCTCCGATGGTCCGTAGTTGGTAGTCGTTAGTTAAATTTAGACGGCAATGCATATGATTGATGGTTTACTCATGAAGCCGTTCTTGGCCTTAATCCGCCTGCTAGTACAACGGTTTAAGTAATTGAGAGGTTCCTTATGTCAGAAGGCCATACTTGGAATTAGGCAAAAATAGTTGGGCAAACAATTTTAATTACAATTTGGACATCCTTTGAGCTATAAGCTGTAAGCGCTTGGCAATAATTGGATATCTTCGATTAATTGCATATGCTCAGGGGCTTATTGGCAAAATATGATGGGTTATAATTAAATTCCATTAATGCCATAACTACTCAACATTTCCATGGCGCACTCGGAGCATGGGAGAAACTCATTAAAGTCACCGAAGCGCGCTTAAATACATTTAATGGGTTTGCCAGAAAATCGCAAAAAATTCGACTAATATCGAAAACTGGAAGTGTATACAATTGTGTGTAATGGAACAACAGCCAGATATGAATAGAATACTCGAATACTTTTTCAAATACAGTGAAAAGAAAAAAGCATTGAGTGGGAATCGTTGACAACACATGCAGAGCTGGTGTGGAGTTTTCACATGCAGACAAAGTCTTTTCTTTATTTTGCCACTTACGTTGTATCCGTAGGAGTATCGTTATTTGATCGGAATCCGAAAAAGTGGGTGTTATTCGCATGGCACGACATGTATACTCGCCGGCATCTGATTGAGTCACATTCCTGATGAACAGTCCGTCCGACAGCCGTCTGTGTTTCGTCGAGTTCACAGCTAAAAGGGGATAGGAGGTGGCATGAGTATGTGGTGTATGTGTGTGTGTGTGTGTGTGCGTGTAGTGAGTGCTACTAACTGTTTATGTGTTCGCCATTTAGCATCCAAGAGACTTCCGGCACGGGCTGACCCTTCACAAAGCAATTGACCATCGCATCGCGTCCCTCGCGCACCGATTGCACCTGCTCCGTCTTGTCAAATGAGATTTTCTCTGTTTGCCAGTGGAGTTAATATAAGATATCAGGAATCACAAGTATTTCATGTAGTGTACTATCTTCTATTACCATGCATCATGCACACAAATCCCAGCATTCATTTCGAAGAAAAATCGCACTGAATTTAAATTAAAATCATCACAGAGTATATTTCTAAAAAGAAAGGCTATGTCTTTCTAAGAACCATCGTATTTATTTTCTTAATTCCTGGTTTTTTTCAGAATTCACATATACCTAAACATTCAATGCGATTTTTCTCCGAGTGTGTGTATAACAAACTGCTTGATCGGATAATGGACAACACATTCATTTTCTAAATATACAAAAGGATAATATTGATTGATTGATGTTGAAGTTATCTTTATGGAAACCATCACTCAGCCATTTTTCTTAGTCAAACTTGTCAACTTACGATTTACAAGCAGCTCAAAGGACCTTTTGGCCTCTCGCACTGCAGCCGAATCGACTTCGCAGGTCCAGTTACCCTTATCCTCCAACGAGATGTGTTCAAAAACCAGGGCAAGTGAACCTAAGTAAAAGTTGCAAGTGAAAGGAAATTAATGTGATATGGATTTGGATGTTGGATGTTCGATATACAGCAGCTTGACTCCTCGTGGCACTTATGAGCTATCTGAGATTGCAGGGGAAGTCCTTCACACAACGGCACTTTCACTTACCCGTCTTCTTTTCGATGTGAACGCGTCCTTTGGTATTCTCACGGGCCAGGCCCCTGGGATCACGCCATTTGGTGTCAGCATCCTTTTGTACTGTTTTACAGAAGATGATGAAGGAGTCATTTACAAAATGCGTTATTGATGGCGTCGATGGCGTTAGCGTGAGTGGGGACTGCGACAGGATGTCGCCCACTCCCCCGGTGGAGTAGCTCTCTGGCTGCCCAACAGCAAGAACTGCAGCTGCTGTAAAATGCAAGGTCATAAAAAAAATGAAGGCCACCAACGCTCTTTATTGCCTCGCTAACATTTTTGGCTGGCAGAAGCACTATAGCCCATTACGTAACTTATTTATTTTGTGCACATCAAATTAAATTATAAATTATGGCCAACAAAAATGATATTTATCAATTGGCTGCATAAAATAATTTCCGCTTATTCAATTTTGGCTTACTTAAAATGCTTAAAAGCAATGTATAAAAATGATGTATGCCATATTTATAGGTGATTAACAGGTAAAAAGGTGCTTCAACTAGCAGATACCCTGTGCCCAGTACAGTACACTATATCCACTAATAAATAGATATAATAGTCCTTCTGATATTAGTTCAATATATATGTTTTGGTTAGCAAACTCGATATTCGCAAAATAGGTATATTATACAAGAACTTATGCAATCCATCCCACTATAAAATAAATAGGGGATGGTTACATATACAAGTTTATACTTTTTGGAAGCGAATTACATTTAATAACATATAAAACAAGCACAGGTTTTATGCAAACTGTGAAAATGCGGGTTGTATTTCAAGTCTCTGAGATTGGCTTGATTATACAAATAGACAGGCGGGTTTCCGCACATATATATCGACTCTGATATTGATGCTGATCTATATAAATATATATATACATACATATATGTATATATAAAAATATTTCATTGGGTTGGCGTCTGTCTGCTACTTTCTACACGTTTCCACATCAAACCTTCATTTCAATTTTAAATAAATAGGTTCCGGATATAATAAAGCGGAAAATGTATTTAAGCGAAATGCTTCTGTCTATTCTTCATTCAGAATCTTCATATTTTAAAGGGGCTGTTACAATTAATGTTATAATAGATGACTGAACTTAAAATGTAGATAACAATTTGGAAAAGTCACATAATTTCACCATTTCCCAACCTAAATTGGAATAGAAACCAATTTGAAATTGTAATACGTTGACTGTGGCAATTGTTAACCCCAGTAAAAGCGTGAAGAGTAAATTATTTGCATATGTTACAAATTTGATGAAATTCAATACGTTTCATTTGAAAGTACTGCAGAAACGAATACTTGAAGTCAAATGTGGCACCAACTTAACATTTGCATAATTGGATATGCATGCATGATGCTGAAGACACAAGCTGTGTCATTTCTAATATTACATTGAATACCATGTATCCATTTGAAATTGATGAGCAGCATTATGCAACATTCAGAGGAGATCATCTCCATTTTTATAAGGTATTTATATTTGTCATCAGATCCAATAGACGAACTAATCTAGACGTCTGTCGATCTCTGAGACTGAGGCACCTATTTTGTATATCCTTGTTTTTAATTAACAGCTACAATTTATTTACTGGAATATAGATAACATTTTAATATATATAGCAAGAAAAAATATGATTAACTGTATCCTTAGACTTGGCAGGTTATAGTTTTCTTGTGGTTAATATACAAAGCTTAGAGTTGAAATTACGAATTTGGAGAGATTAAAAATTATAATGTATATTATTTAATATATAAACATTAAAGATTGGGCTTACAAATAAAATGTTTAAGGGATTAGAAATTATAATATGAATTATGTAAGACGGTTGGGACACAAAATTAAAATTAAAATATTTTCCTAAGAAAATACAGAGAATATGGAGACTTACTCCCTCAACTAGAGTGCTCTTAATTATTTCTCTACTAATATCAAATTCCGATTTTATTATTCTTCTGTAGTATTTTCTCTGCAGAAGCTACTCAATAAACTATATACAATAGTCAACGATAAGAAGAAATTATTTTTTTGCTCAAAGCCAGCATCTTAGACCGAATTAAGATGGTGTGCGTGTGCGTGTGTGTGTGTGTGTGTGTAGGTGTGTGTATATATTTGCATAAATTGATATGCAAATAGACTGAGTTCAGTGGGAATATGCGTTAGAGTGCTTTAGGCCTGGCTGGCTACGCGGTATCTCTTGGGCCAGACTCTTATTAACAAAGGCAAAATGTATTGCCAAATTGTGTAACAATATTTTGTTATTTAAGGCTCACAAATAATGTTTGGCTCACGATATCAAATTTAAATTAAACTGGAAAGATAGACGTGTGTATATTTTAATTGAATTGAAATTAGGTCCAATTTGTTTATTGTTGTCCTGTATTTGCGAATATTAGAATTGGAAGAATTTATGCATTATAATGCTAAATTATTGTAAATAATGTAGTGTTATTTAAAAAAATAAGTAATCAGATTGACAGATGGATTGAGAACGGCAAATTCAAAGTGGTTTTTTCTAGCATATTCAACTTGGTTGAGGTTTGAATTAAATTCTGAATTGCCCCACATTCTTTTGTACACATTCCCAAACAAAAATATACGATTTGCATATCCAAACAGAGAAGCGCTTTCGACTACCACAAATACGGGTTTTTTCCTTTGGTGTTACTGTAACTGCATCCACAAATATTTATAGATGTGCTATGAAATAAAGATATGGTCCATAGAAAGGCGCACGCCATATCTTAACTAATCTGGTTGTTGGTTGACTAGAATTTTCGATGAGTGATTTAGTAAAAATTTTAGGGCAAACTTAAATTTTTAAATTTAGTGATTAAAATGTACTCAAACAAATAATTGGCACACCCGTTTTTTTGCGACCTGTGTCAAGCGACCGTTAAACAATTAACACTTTTGGGACCAGACTACAATAATTTTGACTCTAATATCCTTTCGGCTAATTGAAATGTCAGTCATAAAAATTAAGCAAACTTCTTTCTCTCTTTTTTTGCAACATTAAGCTTTTAATATGTAATATATATATATTCTTTAGTACTTACAATTTCTTGCCAATTGCAGCAGGCAATAAAATAAAATGAAAATATCCATTATATATTTGTGTGTGAGTGTGTCGTGTGTGATTCCTGTCGACGAGTTGTTTGCGATTTGTAATCCGTTCGAGGTAAGACTAGCACAGGCTGTAAGTAGTTCTCGTGTAGGCAAGAGAGTGGCCCAAAATGATTACTCATGTGCCGCCAGGAGACGGAACGAGCCTGACAGCAACAGCAACGGCAACGGCCACAGAAACAACGGCACTTTCACTTTGGTGGACACAGCGGCATGACATCATCGCCAAGGCAATAACACAGACGATGCCACCATCATCATAATAATATTTTTTTTTGCCAAGTTCTCGTTTTCTTTTTCGCTTTTTTTTGTATTTCTTTTTTGGCTTTTTTCTTGTTAGACACTAACACTTGGCCGGGAAGTTGCACACATTAGAGATGACATTTCCGGCAACATATCCTTAGCTTCAGCACAAATGTTCTTTTTTTTGTCTTTAGACACTCGCAAAAACTATTTTTAATGGCCGCGATTCAGTTGCCATCGATGATGATGATGTTGTCCTTGACGCATTTCGCGATTCGTGATCCATTGCAAGCGAGCGCCAAAATTGAACTGAGACCAACACGCGTTGGCCGAAACAGAAACATAAGCAGAAACAGGATGCGTGATAAGCGCTGCTCGTCGGGCGCACGACAAGGACGTCGGCGACTTTACAGTTAGTGACTTCGACTTACAGTTGATTTCGCTGGCTGCTTGCTGCTTTGCTCAAATCAGTGCGAAATCAGAAATTGTACTGAAGGTCCTTTCGCCTCTTCTGGAATCCTTTATTTTCGTCGCCTCGTCATAGACAACATGTCGTCATCCCAAATAGGCAACATACAACATCATCATATCGAATAGGATTCTTTGGGCCACATGTTGGTAACATGTTGTCCAACATTCGAAAATGTTTACAGGGGAATTGAAGACCGCGTAAGCTTTTTAAGCTTTCGGCCTTAGGACGTTGGGGTAGTGGTGTGCTTTTTCGTGTTGTTATACAGGACATAACGAATTTGATTCAAATTTTGTCTCTATAATTTTAACCGAAATGTGTAGAACGAAATTATTCACCACACGTTGGCGTATAATACCAAGTTTGGGTATCCATAAATTTAAGTAAATAGATGTGGTTGATGCAACCTCATGTTCAAGTATACAGAAGTTATTTAAATCCCATAGATGGTGCTCTATCCTAAATCATTTTAAAACTGGCACATAGATGGTGCCTTGTTTTAAGTTAGAATTCTTATACACGACAGATAGATGGCGGTTAACAACCAGACATTTCTGCCTTAGTTAGTGAAACTTTTCATTGCATATTTTTAGGCCCTCCAAAATAAAGCTCATAAGACTGCGCTATATTATTATTTTTCAGATGTCATTGTAAAATCTCTTTATTGTCATGTATCATTTATAATAGAAATTATCCATAATAAACATAGGGAGATGCATAGGCCACTGGATATCCGGCCGAATAGTAGAATTGTGGGCTGGGTGCAGGATTCGGTCCAGCCACGGGAGCTGGCACTGCCATAACAAGAGCAAATATGGCTGCAAGCAACAGGAACACCTGCAACAGAGAAAATACTCATTTCACGTCCTGCAACGTCAATTAATAAATCTATTATTTACCAGCTTCAACATGATGAAAGATTCTTTCTTAGCTTTTGACTTTAATGCACACAGAAACAGACTGCGATTGAGATTGCTTTCAATTCGGTCTTTTATATTCGAGAATGTGTGTCGACAAACACTTTGTTTGGCATTTTGACATCATCGTCCATAAGAGGCTTAGCCACCCCTCTCAAGCCCTGTTCCTTCCCTTAGCTGTGTCTGTAAATTTAGACTGAGTGTTGTCATCATGGCTGCATTGATTTTGAATTCAACTTGCATGTCTCGTTAGATGAGCTTATTGCTTCAATTTCTGGCTTTAACGACAGCCTAATGACACACAGAACAACTGCGACACTCGTTGCCAAAAATAAGAAAAAAGTGGAAGAAAAAGAACAAGTGCTGACTACTTCAAATGGTTTTTGGATCCGCTTTCATAAGCGACGACAGTATTTTTCCAAATTTTGTGTCAACTCATTTAGGATTTAACTACAAATCTGCTTAGCCAATGTGTAAAAAAAAAAATAAAAGTTCTTCAACTTATCAATGGGTATCTTGAAGTTGTTTACTAGCTTTGTAACAGTCAAAAGGAGACATCGATCATAATAATAATTAAAAGTTTAAATTAAAAGTTGTACTTTTATATAAATTGAATAAATCGTTTCTAATAAATGCATTCACGCTTTCGTTTTTCAATAAATACGTTATTAGTTTGACTGCGCTAATTATATTCATTTTCTCCAGTCTTCGATGTATATTATAAGAATACGATTTTGGCAGTTACTTTAATTAATTGCATTATTTTGATTCATTTTCTTTAGCCTTCGATTTGGTATTCTAGAAATAATAGAAATCTGTCATTCTGCAACTTTTATTTAGCAAATGAAATATGAACGTTATTTAATATTTTGACAGTTACTTTAATTAATTGCGCTATTTTGATTAATTTTCTCCATTCTTCGATATTTATAATAAAAATATGAGGAGCCCATTTGACTTCTGTCATTCCGCAACTTTTATTTGGCCAATAAAATCATTAATCACTTTAATTGCTGTCAAATGGGTTCTGGCCAAAGAAATGCGAATTAATATGCTCGATGCATTGCACAGAAGTCGTACGGCGGGCTCAAACATCAAACATCAGAATACCAATCGGATTCAAGGCCAGCTACGTAATGCAGGTAAAAATACACATGCCCAAGTACTATCTATAGTAGTATAGATATATAGTTCCCGAATATTGAGCAGGCGTTAAGAGGGAATTAGAATTCAAAGCAACTTTGATTGCTGACAAAACTATCAACAACTTTTGAGAATGCCGTGAGCAAAGCAAAGTAGAATACAGAGAACAAAAGTGCCATAATTGCTAAATAAAAGTAAAACCGAAAACAACATTGTTTTCGGCATCATAAATAAGTCATGAGATTCGCTTTTGGGGGTATAAATAGAGACCGATTTCAAGCAGACAGCATCAAAACACAAAGTGTAATTGTCTCAATAACAACAAGCAATCCCAAAAAAAAAATCTCAAAATGTTCAAGCTGGTAACTAGATTAATACAGACTAAATTATACATATATTGTATATTTAATATTTAATATCTTCTTTTTTAGTTCGCTCTTCTGTTCGCTGCCCTGTTCGCTGTTTCCTTGGCTGTTCCAGCGCCGGTTCCTCGTGCTGCACCTGTCCCAGTGCCCATTGCCAGTCCGGAGCCGGCTCCACAGTTCTATTATGGCGGCAGCCCCTATGGCTACTCCGCCTACTCTGGATATGCCTCTCCATATGCCTACTACGGCTAAATATTACGCATAGTGTGACGATTAATACCACCCCGACAATGGACTTGTGATAATGGAAATGGATAAGCGCGCGCTGGTTATTCTAATTAGATTTTTTATACTGATAAATGCTTATAAAAACACACAAAAAAAATAAAATATATATTAAAAATATCAAAATACGATTGTCGAAAAATTGATTTGCTTATTTTTAACTGCAAAATACATGAAGAATACGATGCGTATATATTTGTACGGCTTTTGACACGCGAATTGTAAGAGGTTCCATGGTGTAATGGTTAGCACTCAGGACTCTGAATCCTGCGATCCGAGTTCAAATCTCGGTGGAACCTGAGTACAATTACTTTTTCCATTTATTTAGAACTTTTTAAAATTTATTTAAAAAGTATTTTTAGTATATTTCATTCGCTGAATCGGTATTATTTGTGTTACAGTGTAAAAGCGTTAATATTTTACGACTTTTGCCGTCGGAAACGGAAGAGGTTCCATGGTGTAATGGTTAGCACTCAGGACTCTGAATCCTGCGATCCGAGTTCAAATCTCGGTGGAACCTAGGATAATTATTTTTTTCCTACTGTCCTTTTTTCTAAAATACTATTACTCCTTAATATAACACAGACACTGTATTATTTTTCTTTAAAAAGTTATATAGATAAAACTATATGTACATAATTTTTAAGTGGGTCGAGTGGTTTGTGCATCGGCTATGCATTCAGTGCTGCCATATTGTTGGCTCATGACTATATGGCAACTTTACCAGTCAGCTGTTTAACAAAAACGCAATCAGACCAACACAAACATTCGTCTGCGCAAATCTGTACGGTTTTATGTCTCTGTGTGTGTCTATAAACAAATATGAACGTCTGCGCTACCAATAATAACAGTAAAAGCATTTAATACACTTTGTTGTGTCATAAAGAAATGCACATGAAAACGAGTGTTGCAAAAACGCAAAATGACGCGCTGCTATCGTCGCAGCAGTTAATAGTCTGTTTATTAAATATTTATTAAAATTAATTGCATGCGTTAAGTTAAACCAAATACGCAATTTGATTGCATTTACTTAAAGAACTCTGTGCGTGTATTATGCGTATTTATTATGTGGAAACGCTCGCTGAAAGTGCTGATTGCAATAGTGTTGAGTTTAATGTTTACCGTCTCATTGGTAAAGATTGTTTTATTGATTTGGTCATCGTATCCAGACTGGCTGCATCGTTACACCCACAGCCACGAGGAACATCCACTCAGCCTAACTGCCGACGAATGGCTCGCGTACAAGCGACTGTTCCGTGATCAAGGTAAGAATTCAAAAAACAACAATCAAGTCTGCAAAAATGCGGTCCATTGAGCTTTCAAGACTATTTTTAGTGTGTATGCATTCTTGACACATTGTATACTGTGCAAATGTGTGTGTGTATATATGCGCTGCATTTGCAGTTCGAAAGCTCTTGAACCAATGTATATGTGCCTGCAAGCAGTGTATAAATAAATTTCGAACTTTCATTAAAAAAAAAAGTGCTAAGCTCAGGTTCCACCGAGATTTGAACTCGGATCGCAGGATTCAGAGTCCTGAGTGCTAACCATTACACCATGGAACCCATATGATCTTCCAATAAAAAATAGATAGTAAAAATGTATGGTGAAATAGATAATTAGATCTCAATGCCTTGTAGTATTTATTTTATATAATTTTGGTTTAAATATTTTCGATAAGCAATTTAAATATATAGAAGAAAAAAATATTCAACTAGGTTCCACCGAGATTTGAACTCGGATCGCAGGATTCAGAGTCCTGAGTGCTAACCATTACACCATGGAACCGTACCGCGAGTTTCGTAACAAATTGGTTTTGTAAACTGATCACCAAAAATCTGGCATCTGCTAAAGTCACTGAAAACTTTCGACAAGTCGTATCAAGAGATCTTTGATATTATATTGTATTTATATCCGATATATTTTAGGGGTTGGGAAAAATATATCAGTATTTGAACTGTATGCAAATCACACAACACGGATCTCTATATATTAAAATTAAGACCTTGTGTATATGTATTTGTTTTTATTTTACTCAAAGTTCTCAGCCGAACTCACCGTATTTCATCAAGCTGTTATAAGCTTCAGTATCGGTCAAAGAAAAACACACAAAACCAAATTATGTAGACTTTAACAAAATTATGTAGAATATTTGTTTAATGCTGTTCAAACAAACAAAACTTTTCTGCTTGCTTTAATTTTATTCTGATCTGAAAATACATTTAAATCCAAGCCAACTACCTAACACTTTTTTCAAAGTGGAGATATTCTCAATAACGTATTAAATTATTATAAAATATTTAAGCATTTACCGTATGCCTTATTTCATGATTTACATTTTAAGACAAATATGTTTGAATAATTAAAGTAAATACTTTAAATATTTTACATACACACGTGTGTACATATGTACTTCTTCAATGAGAATAGTACATATGTACACCCGTCATATAAATGGTACATATGTACATATGTATGTGCACATCTTGTATGCATAGGCTAATTAAGTGAAAGCTCATTGTGTTGCCAGCATTATAATTGGCGGGCTAAACAAAAAACAACCTGCTGGAATATGAAAGCGCTCCGCTGTGGCAATGGCCTGGAAGCTTTTACTCCGAATTACTGTTCGGGTTGTGGACGCTTCGTTCGCTTCGTTCGGCTTGTACACAAAACGAAGTTTTCTGTGTCACAAACAGCACACAACATGGCCAATGGCAATAAAACGGCAGCAGAGAGAGTGTCGAGTCGTGTTTTCGGTATAAAATCAATCGTAAATGTCCTTAAATGCTCAGTTTTGGTTTTACTTCGGAGCCCGCTGGTTGATTGTTGACTCAGGGCGCGCCGCGTCTCGGTTATTTTTTTTGTTGGCACCCAAAAAAAAGCAACAACAACAATGCAAATATAAATATGTAATAATAAAAAAAAATGAAAACGAAGTAAAACTCTTTGCATTTGTTTATTTGTTTACCCTGTTTGTTTTTGTTGATTTGCCTTCGTCATTAACCGTTGTGGCAACCATTTCGTGGCAAATAACTTTTCCCATCCCCATCCTATATACAAAATTCGTGCACGTGCCGGAGAGGTCACCACCTTTAAACACTTTTTAATCGCAATGCAATAAATTTCCCGCCAAGAATTGTTGGCATAATCATATTTGTTAAATGTCGCAGTAACTGCAAATCACTGCAAATCAATTATGATTGTTGGCTGTTGGAGCTTCGACTTTTATCACTCCTTGTTTTGTGACCTTAATTATATTAAGGTGTTTGGACTGACCTGATTATAAATTAAACATGGATTGTATACCTAATTATTTATGAAGGGGCTTAGTCATTATGATTTGTAATGGGTATACCAGCTTGGAAAATTACATTTTCATAACATACAGCATGCAGAAATAGTCATAAATATGTTAAGAATATATATGATTAACGAGCGGAGAAGTTGTTTTCACTTTTAAGACACAAATAAGCCCAAAACAGATCTAAAAATATGTCATAATAATGATACGGTATTTAATTGATTTGCTTTTATTAATAGCTTCGAATATTTACTTGATCTATTCTCCTTTATATAAAATTGCATTAAAAATACAAAAATAAACGAGATAAATCAGGTTCCACCGAGATTTGAACTCGGATCGCAGGATTCAGAGTCCTGAGTGCTAACCATTACACCATGGAACCCCGGTGATCGAGAATCGACAGCAAACAAGCAAAATTTTATAATTTTGCATTAAAATAATACAAATTCTTGAATTGCTGAGGTAAACAAATTAAAAAATTTAAATAAACGGTTGAACAAGTGGCAACAGTTTTTCAACAATCGACACAAGTAAGAAGTTCCTTCAAAGTAGGTCCTGCAAAGGCGACTCCACGAGGTGAATGGGAAGGTATTCAGTTAAAGTCTTTTCCGGTGAAAACGTTTTAGTTTTGCGGAACAAAAAGAGGAAATAGTTGTGTTGGTACGCCTTGACCACAATGAAATTTCCATTATGTGCCTGCTAAGCCAATTTGTTGGTGGTGTTAAGGGGAAATGGCACTTGTTTTCCTGACTGAGGATATATTTGTGTATATGTAAACATAAAATTAAAAAGATTTGAACTTCAGGCAATCGTTAACAATGACTCGAGTGTCAAATGAAAAGCAACAAGAAAATTACAACAAAACTCTAAAAGAAATGTGTGTGTGTGTGCCCACAACAAAAAGCCCTTTAATGCCACGTTCTCTCTTTTGTCTCCTAACCCCTACCCTTGCCTTCCCTTGCCTGCCTGTGAGCTGCAACTGTTTTTGTTATGTAGGCCAAGACAACAGACGCCGGACGGAAACTGCTGCTGCTGCTAGCGCTGCTGCTGCTGGCGCTGCTGCTGCTGCTGCTGATGATGTTGCTGCTATCTCTCTCTCTCTCTCTCTCTGTTTCAGTTGCGAGCGCCATTGTTGTTGAAGGCTCCGTTGCTCTCGCAAATTATCATATTGTGCCTTTTGTGGGTATCCTTGAATCGAAAACAAAGAGCATGAAAAACATTGCGCATTTAAACGCAAAATTAATTTCCACTTGTATGGTGACAAAAATAGTTACCAAGAATTCACGAAAAAATGTTCGACTAATTGCTACTCTGTTCACGCTGCAACTGCAGTCTTTTAATCGTCTCTTTCAAAACACTTTGCTGTCTTTTTGCAATTAGGTATTTATAAAATTGTCAGTAATATGAATAAGGAGTTTATTTGAATCATAGACCCGCATTATGACAAGTTATGGAAAGGCTTTGACTGTGTCTGTGTGTGTATGTCTATATAAAAGAAATGACAGTGAAGCTTTAACTTATCTTTTCATACACACATACAATACGTGTCTCATGTACGTATTTATGCGCAAGGAAAAGAGAAAACAGAAGGGAAACCCAAATAGACGTCGGCCACTTGGCGACCTTAAAGCAAATGAACAGCTCACTTTCATTACAAATTCCGACGGTAAACACACACAGAAACACAAACAAACACACACCAACACACACAAGCACAGATCGATTCACACAGATGGCGCTCACAAACAAAAAAACAAAAAAAGAAGAAAAAAACGCACACACACATACGCACATACTCACACAGACAAGTGCTTATAACTGCAGACAAAGTTTGTCAGGTCGCATTACAAGCGTCGTCGGGAACAGGATACTCTCACACATTCACACACTCACACACACACATTTACTCACACACACACGTACACTCAGATTGCCTAGCTAAACAAACAAATGTGCGGGAAAAACAAAAATGGCGCCATCAATGCCAATGATGATGTGTACCACGATATGGAGGCTAAAGTAGAAGAAGAAGAAGGCAAAGAAGAAAAGAATCTGCTGTTGTGACTTTTTCTGAAATTATTGAATCACACATGCTTAAAGGAGATAGCGCTGGTCTCCAAGGACATCTTTCGTTTTTTGCTCACGTTGCGTTTGTCCACATCAAACAAAATGTGTTTGTTTTTAAGAGTGCTTCTATTAGATTAAAAAAAAAATCACATTTCAATCTTGCAATTGGTATTTTTAATTTGTTGACTTTTAGAAAATGTAGCAATCTGCTGCAAAGCTTTACAAACCGTTTTATAAATGCAGTACAACTTTTAAAACAGTGTTAGAAAACCAATAATTTTGATGTATGCCTTCTATTTCGATAGTCTGGCAACAGCATTTGAGAAATTATGTTATTAAACTCACATAAAATTGAGAATACTAAGGATTGTATAGTTTCACTTGAAGTATATGCTCTTAGATTTAAATTATATAGCAGATTGTTTTCAGCATAGATAAACATGTTAGTGAACCAGTTACAACAAAATCAAGTCAGACCATTGCTACTACTGCAGATAACAGCGGCATATCTGATCCGGAAATGTATATGTCTATCTCTGAAAAAGTTCACCAGCAATTTACGTTCCCAGTTTGATGACTCTATCTTTAGAATTGTTGGAAAAATGCGACTTTATCACTTTACACTTTCAGCTACATCGATTTTGAGGCTTATCATATTCCTTCCTCGCTTAATAGCTATATAATATATAAAATACAGTTTTGAGTACAGAAAGTCGTCTAGATTCGTTAGCGACTTCAAATTGATTAATTTCTTTGTATGTTGCTCTTCCCCTAACCACATGTAACTGTCGCACATGATAGATGCTGTCCCATTAGATCAATATTGGCAATATTGTTCAATAGTTGCAGTTTCTCCAACAGCACACAAGAGGCATTAAGCACTTGTATTGTGAAGGGTCCTCTAGCTGCAGTTGCCAAAATTTGCTTTGCTCCTGTCGACCAATAGTGAACACAAAAAAGGCATTTGTTGTATGAGAAAGGGGCTCTTAAATGACTTGTAAAATAAAAGTAAAAAAAACCATTTTTAAGATGAATTGTGCGCCATTTTCTTGGCCACCAATTTTACATTGCGATTTCTTGGCAAAGAAAAGTTGTGGCTTCTCTCAATTCTGATTTGCACTTTTTGGCAGCAAGTTTGATCGACCTCGAATCCCCTCCCACGCCAGTCAAGGCTGTCGAGTCTTTTCACGCCTACTTATTTTACTTACATTGATCCTTGCCACAACGCCTACAACATTATATTTGCAACTACGCTTTTCAGTTTGTTTTACTGATTTTCTTTTCTTTTTTTCTTGTTTGTTAACATGCAATGCAAACTTTTGCTAAACCAACAGAAACCCGTTGTAACCAAAAGCAGATTTTGTTTTGCATAAAATATGGCTAAAGTTTATGCTGCAACTTTTTCGGAAAATTTAAGAACGAATAACAAAAACCACACTTTCAAATCCAAATAAGAACATAGTGCAACATGACTATTTAACTATAAAGTTTAAAGTGAACAACTTGAGACAACGTCGCGTTCAATAACTCAATTACATAAAATATACCACAAGGCATCCACTGCATCGACTGTTCAGGAATATATAACAATGTGGTCGCCTGAATCGGAGATAAATTCCATTGCCATGGCCACAATGCGGCACTCGCAGTCCGCGTCCTCAGGTGAGTGAGTCTGTGTGCAGTTGGGGACCAGTTTGTAAAACACCCAATTCGCTGGGGCAATTAAATACTAAAGCTCAAAGCTTTCAACTACAAAATGTAAATTCCATTTCAATGCGTGGCTAAAACGTGGCGTATGCGCAATATTGTTTTTGTTTTTGTTTCTTTTGCGCTGACCTCATTTATTTGTGTGCTGCAATAAAGTCTGAGAAGAAAAGTGTCTAGAAATATCATAACACATACAAATTCAAAGTCTTGTTCATAACTGAACACAAGTTGAAATTGTTACAGAGTTTGAACGGGCAAAACTTCTACCAAAGACCATAGAGACTACAGTCAAACTGAGCAAATTAATTTTACAAATTCATACACAACTTGAATTTGAAATCTCGAACGCTCGTTGCCATATTTGCATGTATGTAGTGGCAAGCTGCATTTAAATTAGGCCACGCACATACATATATACATATATATATATATAATAATTGCAAGGGCGAACTATCGCTGCCGCTGCAGCCAATTGGCAAACGGCTTAAGCCAACTTTGCCAGGTTGGCATTTCTGGGCATACACCATTTGATACTTGCATAGGGGAAACGGAAACAAGAGCCGAGCCATGTTTATATAGTTTTTAGTTTTTAGCTATGGTTTTAACCCAATTAAGGGTTCTACCTCTTTGATAGCTCATGGCTTGTGGTCAGGCTTTATGCGCTAATGGCTTTTGTAGTTTTATGTTTTCATATGAAAATTTCCGTGGAGTTTGCTGATAGCTTTTTTGTTTAAAAAAACTGAAATAATATATATTTGTTGCACAAGTGGCATGTACTCGTGTGGCCAAGCATTAAGTGCAACGAATATATGATGAGCATTCCCATTGGAAGTAGGTCAAATATTATCACAATTGCTGAAATTAAACAGGCTAACAAATTCACAGTCACATCGAAATGCAATTTACAAAACAACATTTTTAAATGTGTTTTCATTGAAATGGGCATATATTTGCATATGTATATAGCTTAAATCGGACGTAAAAAGTAATTATATAAGTACATAGTAGAAAAAGTATACATAAACAGTTAACGCAAAAAATGTTCGTGTGGAAAATTGTATATTTAACTTTTAGTTTAAATTTAGCGCATTTAATTATGTAGAAATAATTAGTGCAGACTCCCAAGCGCATTTTTTTTATTATTTTAAGTGTGAGAAAATTAAAATTCTACTATTTAATCAATAATATCTTTGACAGCTGCCAAAAATGTACGACAATAATATGTTATCTGTCTAATTTTAACCCAATTTGTTTATTTTTCAATCGGTAAAACTTGGTTAAGCAACTCAGTTGTTAAACTTCATTCAGTTTGTTTTAAATTATATCTTTTATAGAAACATAATTTGAATTAAGTGCATTAAAATCTTGTCATAATTGTTAACAACTTTACCAAGGTAAGAGCTTAGACTTACTAATGAATATGTCCTTGCTATCTTGTCGTATTATTCACTATTATTGCTTTTAAATATAAACTCAAGATGTAATTGAAAGTGAAAATGTCTTCTCGATGATTAATTTGATTTAAGGGCATTTACATTGTTAACAATGCTACCAAGGTAAGAAATTAGATGTGTATGTAAATTGGAAATATGTTTGGCATTTATACTATTTATTCAGTTTGCCCTTAAAATAAACTAAATACAGACAGAAAGGATACCATTTTCCATATAGTTGAGAATTTAAAGCTTTCAATGTGTGTATGTAAATTAGAAATATCTTTGCCTCTTGTTGTACTATTTATTGATGAAAAACGAAGCATACTTGGCAACATTTGGTGACCTTGTATTTGTCAGTGGGTGGATGGTTGTGTGCTAGAATTTGCCCCTAAAGTTGGTTGCATAAGTGAACACATGACTAAACATTGGTAAAAGAGCACCACATAAAACATAAGGGGAGCTGCAGCTATATAAGGGAAAGCGTGAACTACTTGCGCAAAAAGTTTAGAGTCGTTGCATCTATACCCACGCACACCATCCACTCCGATACTTACCAGAATGAGATTGGGTAAGCCACAAATGTGTCTGCTCGTTTCACTCCCTCACCCTCGCCCGGCACTGATGACATTCTGTGCTTAGAGCCAGACATTGTCGTCGTCGTCATCATCATTATCATTATCATTATCACCATGGGGGTTTGGCTTTTGAATCATTGGCGGCAAGTTGGCAACATCTTTGTGCACGGCTGTCGCTGCAGTCAGGGCAGGTGTGAGTGTTTAAAATTCTATTGAGTCACTTGTTTTATGTACGTTGAGCGGCTGCAACGGCCACGTCAACGACAACAGCAATGGCTAAGACAGATCTGAGGTACTTTTGGGCACCGAATCTAACAACATTTTGGCATTGGTCCAAACAGCGTTGCGAACGTTGATTCGCAAGTTGATGCGACAATAAAGCCAAATTGATTTTCCATTAAATCAGTGAGAGTACAATATTCGTCTGTTTGTTTGTTTAGTATTTAAAGTATTGAATCAATAATACATAAGCACATCTACATATATATATATATATATTTATGTACATACATTTATTCCACTGTCACGTAAACAATGCTGATCTGTTTGTGTCGCATCTCAGCGTTTTTATCTGGTTTTCTCTGCGCATCCTTTTACCTGCCTTGTCAGTCATACATATATACATATATATAAATATATATCCATGTATGATGTTCGTTATTCATATTTTAGCTACAGATTTATTTTAAATAGAAAGCTTTGAAGGCGCAGCCAGCCACAGCAGCAGCATCAGCAAGTGAAGGAGGGGAATTGGGTGGCAGTTTACTCACTGGCTGGCTAGAGAGCACTTGGGAGCCCTAAGCACTTTATATATATATATATATGTATGTATGTGTGTGTGTGTGAGTAAGTGTGTGTGTGTGTGTGTGTATGGCAGTCGCGATGAGAGCGCTGTGCGAAATTTTCATTTGTGCGGCCCATCTTGCGTATACGTAATTTGCAGAGGCTGTTGCCAAAGTGGCATTTGAAATTATGCCGCCACTTGGGGCAAGTGCGGCCAGAATCGTAGCGTCGAGCTGAAGAGCACTTTTTATTATTTCAAATTAAATATTCAAATATTTTACGCTAGTATTTGCTGGGTCTGCCGCTGCCAGCCTCAGTTGTTGTTTTTGTTTTGCTTTTGCTGCAGACGGGCAACATAAATACTTATAAACAGGCACGTGGATATAAGTGCAAACATGCTTGAATTGTTAAGTTGTAAAATTGATTTATTTACAGCATTTTTTAAAGCTAAAATAGTGTGAACTTGCAACATCAGCAAGTGCCTCAGCTCCTCTGATGGCACTAAAATACACACAGACAATGACCTTGCAGCTGCCAATTTCATAATATTTCGCTTTGACAATAAAACCTAACCCAATAGCCAAAGTGAAAATGAAAATGAAAATGAATGTATGAACATTTCGGTTTTTAATCGACCCTTTTCACTTGGCTTCCTTTGGCTACGACTTTTGCCCTTTGAGGTGACGATCAAACATCGTTTAACTTGTGATTTCCAGCCACGTCGCCTGTCCTCCATTCTCCATTTTTGAGTGCTCCCCAATCGATAAAGCAAACACAACAAAAAAAAACGTAATTAATGACTGACGGTTTATTTAAAGACAAGTCCCAATGTAAACAGTCAACCGACATCTTACGCTGACCCCAAAAGTTAAAGGGAGTTGGAAATAAGTAATATATTATCTGTATATATATATATATATGCATGGCTACGCACGTGACAGTTGTCTGTCTTCAACGGCGTGCTCGACTTGAACATACCCTTCGTAAAAGAAAGTATTATTCATGTACTGAGCCCTGGCTAGATCTATTCGACACGGAGTATCTTTAAGTCGTGCATTAGCTAGAGCAATCTTATTTACCCATCTCATTATCAGGTTTGCTGCTCTCGCAACTTTTCTCGCGCACCTCGAGCCAAAATGGGAAAAGCGAAAACTGATTAAAAATTAATCGCAAAATGATGACAAAGAAGAGCTCTAATAAAGCCCTGCTATTAGGCCAAGTTGTTTCCTGTCCCCTTTCGCCCAGCCTGCATTTGCATAGCCCTTGGCCAAGTGGCTCAGCTAATGAGCAAACAAAAAAAGTCGCTTAGCAGCGCATTATTGGTCTCTTAACTAAAGAATAGATTTAAGTTAAGCAAAGCTTTTAATTTGGACTGTTTTAGACTTCCCAGTTATTGTGAAATGTTTAAGAGTTGATTTATATGCCAAAATTTAGAAAGTAATAATTGAATTTTCGACGATTTGTCGCTGCACAAATGGATCAATTTGAGTTGGCGCCGGAGGACGCAGCGATGCGTAGCGAACAAATAGTGCTCCGTGGCTATGCGAAGTTTAAGGGACTTTTTAATCCGCTTACCAAAAATTATGATATGTCACTGTTGATCTATAACATGCAAGTCGGCTGCCCGTTCTCTACTTCTCGAAAGGTCTTGCCACGAGTCAGTTTCAAAGTGGGCTTTAATCATGCGTATGGTAAGTCTATAAATTAGTTTAGCAACTTTTAAGACACGAAGTACTTAGTTATGCGAGTAAATTATGGCTGTTAAATTTACATTATTTATCTACTTACATTTATTTCAAACACTTGGTTAAATGTCACTTAACCTGTTGTCCCAGAGATTCTTTCGCTGCGCACATTTTCTACTGTATTTTCATTTCAGTTGCAAAAATCAATAACTCCGACTGCAATGTTTTTACTACCTTCTATTAAAAGGATTAGTAATTCTCGTTGAACAATTGACGTAAAGCGCACTTGGTGCTTTTGTACGTAACGCTATTAAATATGCAACACTAATACAATAATTGCATACACTTACACACATACACTGTACAGTTTTTCAACATCGAAAGTTGCCTTTCACTGTTTGCTCTTTAGATTCTTCGGCGTTTTAAACTCGCTCACAGAATCAACGAAATCAAACGGAAGTTGGTCGTTTCGCACGAATTGTGGACAAGCACATAAAAGTGTTTCCGACTTAAAGATACCTTAGGGCGAGCAAATACATTCTTACTTATAAACATAAAAAAGTTTACTAATAAGCTCTAGTTATCTGATCTTCTAAGATACGAAAATAAATTCCCGGAAAATACCTCTAGGTTTGGGAGAGGAGTGAATAACCAGTTTGTCGATATCAGTAATCAGTTGCTCGTCCTGATTGGGATATATAAATGCTACTCTTTGGTCGGAAATGTCGCATTGTATACGTAACAACTTCATTATAACTTGCTTGCCCATTACTAATGGGTACAGGGTATAAATAGTAGAATAGGAGGCACCATTATTGTAATAAGTATGGGGGACGAGTGTTAGAAATAAGCGAAATTGGTAACGAAATGAAATGGTTTTCGAATGTCAGGCACGCAAACCTGACGTTGGTTGTACTATGTCGGAAGTAAATAACGGCTGAATGCTCGACGAGTATTATTTTTACATTTTTCTGGTCGCCACCAGACCGCAAACCTTTTACTTTACTCGGTTGTGCCTTGAGGTGGGCTGTGTGTTTCAGTATTGGTCGGGATACCATTGTTAGTTAGTTTACTGAAGGGGAAATGAGAGAAACAGAGAGAGAGAGATAGATAAATAGAGAAAGAGAGGCAGAAAAACAGCGAGATAGAAGGAGGGAAAGTTGAACAAAAATAGAACAGGCAAATTTATGGGTAACATCTTAAAAAAAAAAATTAAATTATTATTTCTTTCTTTATTACATTTTGTAAAGGTCATTAATATTTGCGTATCTCTTTAAATGAATTTGTCTGACTTATTCGAAGAAGTCAGACTATGAAAAAATATATAGTTACTTTCCAACACTAGTGTTTTCTTCAGCACTTCGTATATATCAAAATATATTTATATATGCGCTGGGAAAACTGCGGAAAACTTGAATGTCATTGCGACATTACAAAAGCCGGGGGCCAAAACTCGATGGCTTCAAGTAGTACTTGAAGAGTGGCTAGGGAGGCATAACATTTTTATGTGATGGCAGTCAGCGATAAGCGTTAGCTTGTGACATATTCGAGGGGGGTCGAGTTTGGATTCGCGTTGGCTTGCGGGCTCAATTCCGGAGGCTCTGCCTTCCCCTGCTGCAGCTTGGTAAAGTCATAAAAATTGAAATATAATTGATTGGCGTTGTTGTCCTCGTCAAAGTTCTGCTTAAATGCCATTGACGTAGTCACCTGGTAAAATTAGTTGGCTTTTTATTTTGAGACACCGTTCGGCTGATTTCATTTCCAATTTGGTTGTTCGGTTGGCTCAGCGTGTCCTTATGACGATATGACTCGGCAAAAGTTTTGAATTGCACACAAACTTGGATCATTTAACTCAATAAGCTGCGACGCCAAAAGTTGCTCATTTGTCACAGCAATTATATAATAATATTTGTCAATTGTCTCGCTGTCTCTCTCTCTCTCTCTCACTCTCCTTCGGTGTCTCTTTCGGATAGGCATCTCATCGTTGTCCAGCTCCGGTGATCCGGAACGGTTGCCGGAATTGCCGCCAGGGGACGAACAGCGTTTGCAACGTGCCGCATTGCATTTGCAACAGAAGCTCATATTGCGCGAATGGCTGCGGGAGTATCGTATGCAACATCATTATCAACGTCTGCTGGCCGTTGAGGTCGCCTCGCTGGAGGACGTTTACTGGCTGGAGGATTCGCGTGCGAGCAAGCTACTGGGCAAGGACTGGCAGCTGTGGTCGACGGCGCGTCAGGGTCTGCCCACGTCGAAGGCACAGCTGGACGCACTGAAGGCGCAGCTGTGGTCAACGGTGGTCAAGTCGAGTCAGCATCAGGACGCCTGGACATGGGGCGGTATGCTGGTGGTGTCCGTTTCCGTTGCCGGCCTGGTCACACTCGCCGCCATGACACAGCCATCGTTGGCGCCCGAGGCGCGCCACTCGCTGCTCCAGTATGTAACCGGAAAGTATCTGCTGCCAGCGAATTGTCGGGTGCAGTGGGACTGGAAAGATCCGGCCCGTGTCGGTGGCACCATGTGCTTCATTGTGCGCTTCTTTCAGCGCAATGGCCAGCCCTATCCCATCTGTGATACGGACCAGTTCTTCGTGGAGGTCACCGAGGGCACCCGCAAAGTGGTCACAATCAGTGAGCTCGGCTCATCTACAGATCCCAATAATGCCAACATTGCCAAAGTCAAGTTTACGGTCCGCACAGCGGGCCAATACAAGATCTCCGTGCTGATCGGCGCCAGTCACATTGCCGGCTCACCGTTTGTACGCAACTTTCTGCCCGGCGCCATCGATCCACGCAGATCCCGATTCATTCGCCCGGCCAGCACCGTCATCTGCTGCGCCAGTGCACCCACTCTGATGCATATCGAGCCGAGGGACGAGTTTGGCAATGCCTGCCTCTTCGAACAGTCCGATGAGGCGCTGCAGGTAGACCATCATTTTGTTGGCAATCACATTTGAGATACTTATTCTTCTTACTTCTTATTGCAGGGCTACCAGGTGGCCATCTATGATCTGCATGGCATTTCCGTGGAGAAGCTTCAGCATGCGATTGCCTTCAGCTACGATCGCGTCAACTCACGTGTCTCCGTCACGGCTCTTTTCCCAGAGCCAATATGTCTACGTGCTGTTATCAGCTATCGGGAACAGCAGTTGCCCAATGGCGACTTTGACATCATCGTGCTGAGCAGTGAGTAGTGGGCAATAAGTCAATGCATGGAGGGAGAATAAAAATGATATTTTTCTCTGTATTGGAACAGTTTTAGAACTATTCCGCTATTTTCAATGCATTTGCGATGTCCGATTGCATTTTTGTCCGTTTAATTTGTGTTGAAATCTATATATGCAAATGTACCCTTTAATTGACTTGATTCTTTTATTCGAACACTCACTTAAAGAGAACTCTGCTCTTTTCAAAACACACTAACAAGCCAATCTATATTTTTGCCTTTCAAAGGTAGCGACACCACACTTGTGCACAAGAACATTGCCTCGCGGAAGCACAACATTTGCTATGAGGCAAAGCTGCTGAGTGTTTTTGGTTCGGCGCGGAGCAAGCCGCGCAAGGTGATGTGCTATGTGGGCCCAAAACAGGTGAGTATCATCGGGTTGAGTTTAATTAATTGTGCGAAATGTTCAGGCTCAGAATTCGTTGATATTTCAGGTAACCATCAAGGAAATGATATTGAAGTTCATACCCAAGCGTATTGCGACATTTCGACTGTGTCCCTCGACCAAGTTCCATTTTTTGCCACAGCTGATGCCACAGGTGCATGGCCCTGTATTCATTATAGATGATGGGGCGCAACCGCGCATCGAGCTGGCTTCTAAGGATAGGAATATTATTGCAGCGACGTTCACTCACTTTCTGCTAAAAAACATTGGTGGCTCCGAGACTTTTAAGGACAAACAGGATTTCTTCTATCATGAGGTGCGCAAATTCCATGCCAGCTACTATCACGAGAAGATGGCCCTCAAGGTGAACCGCGAAAAGATACTGGAGAGCAGCATGAAGTCCACCAAGGGCTTTTCCGTTTCGGACTGGTGCGGCAACTTCGAGGTCACCTTTCAGGGGGAGCAGGGAATCGACTGGGGTGGTCTGCGTCGCGAGTGGTTCGAGTTGGTTTGCAGCTCTCTGTTCGATTCCCGTGGAGGCCTCTTCTGTACCTTTCATGACAAGCACCAGGCGCTGGTTCATCCCAATCCAACAAGGCCAGCGCATCTCAAACTCAAGTACTTTGAATTTGCTGGCAAAATGGTGGGCAAATGCCTCTTTGAGAGTGCTTTGGGCGGCAGCTATCGGCAGTTGGTGCGAGCGCGATTTAGTCGCTCATTTCTGGCTCAACTAATTGGGCTAAGAGTGCACTATAAGGTTAATAATACACTTTCTCACTTTCACATTTTTCTCTTTATTAAAGTGTATTTTCTCTTGCAGTACTTTGAGCAGGACGATCCCGATCTGTATCTGTCCAAAATTAAGTACATACTCGACACTGATCTGGATGCAACGGATACGCTGGAGCTATATTTTGTGGAGGATCTGTACGATGCCAGCGGGCAGCTGAGCAAGACCATAGAACTCATTCCAAATGGTGCCAAGACACGCGTCACAAATGCCAGCAAAAATCAATATCTAGATGCTTTAGCCCAGCAGCGGCTCTGCAATAGCGTTAAGGATGAGGTCGACAGTTTTCTGAAGGGCCTCAATGCAATCATACCCGACAATTTATTAAGCATTTTCGATGAGAACGAACTGGAGGTGAATATTAATGTTATTCCATAATAATATAAATTATAATTTTCCTATCTACCTGTTGTAGCTACTGATGTGTGGCACTGGCGAGTATTCCATCAGTGATTTCAAGTCACATCACATTGCCAATGGGAATTCCTCAGAGTTTCGTCGTGTCCTCGCCTGGTTCTGGGCGGGCGTCAGTAATTTTAGTCAGACGGAAATGGCGCGTCTGCTGCAATTCACCACAGGCTGTTCCCAGCTGCCACCTGGTGGCTTTCAGGAGCTCAATCCCCAATTTCAAATAACCGCGGCACCCACATTTGGAAACCTGCCAACGGCCCACACATGGTGCGTATATCCTCGACAGTCAATTTCTATTTTATTTTTAAATTATAATTTATGATTATTGTTGCAGTTTCAATCAACTCTGCCTGCCCGACTATGAGAGCTATGAGCAATTCGAGAAATCGCTGCTCCTGGCCATCAGCGAGGGCAGCGAGGGCTTTGGAATGGTCTAAGGTGTGGAATTGTAGAATTCAATTGTTATTTTGCTTCGAGTCTGCAACTATATATGTTCCTACGCTTTATATGTCATATTGCTAGGTGCGATTTTTACTATGTTTGCGTGATGATTAAATTTAAAAGCGAACTAGTTTTTCTACGCGCTTTATATGCCTTCTATGTTAAATAGTTTAAAAAAAGAAAAAGAAAAGAAACCTAAAGCAATATTTAAATTAGAACCTAATGCAAAAATAGTTTTTAAATGAATCGAATTGAAAATGAATCTACATATATCATCATCAAAAAGAATGTGATAATTGTATTATAAACTAATGCAAGTTAATCGTAAAACATTTTTTAAATCTGCTACAAACCAAAATGAAGCAACTAAATTGTTGTAAAACCAATAGAAGCATGATTTGTGTACTATAGTTAAATACCAGTCATATTGTGTAGAAATCACTTTTGAATACCTATGCAGAGGGCCCACAACAGCAGACAAATAATTTAAAACATATTTCGTAGATCATAGTATGTATTTAAAATTTAAATTCAAATAGAGTATCTATTGTGAGAAAGAAAGAAATTATACTAAAAGCAATGTTACTATGCATTTCAACTAAATTTCGCTTGGATGGTAAAGCCGCGTTATTAAGTAGAGTTCAAAGATTCAAAGATCTAAATGGTCAGATATAGTATATCAAAATGAATACCAGTTTTAAAATGTTGAAATCGGTGTGCTACATACAAATTCAAATAAATACATTACAAATAATTAGTAATAGTACAAAAATAGAAACAAACTAATGTGTAGTCGTTGAGAAAGGGAATCGTTATTGAATGTAATGATCTCTTATGTGTGATGTGAAGAATAAGTTCTACTAAATAATCAAATAAACAGTAAACTTTAATACGACTAGCATCGACAATTAAAAACATTCCTGAATCATCTAATTTCTAGTTATCGGTTCAAAGTAAGCTATATAATATGCATCTCGTTATCTATTTTTAATTTACATTCTTATTCAGTAGCACAAAGAATGCTTTAGATAACTTTAATCCATGTCTCTACACAGATTACTTTGTCCAACCGGTTTATCGCTCTATAAAAATAATAAAATCTTCTGGCGACAATTAAAGTTCTAAAACTGGTGTAATAAGTGACCAACCACTTTCTTCTCATATGTTTTTAGCCATAACTAAAACAGGATTCCGTGCAGTGTACTCCCCGCTAATGCCATATGCAAAACTGCTCATTGGTGTTAATAAACCCATTGCAGGTACAATAAGTCATAATCATTTTGAGTCAAGTGAAAAGTGTATTTTGAGTAGTAGTCATTTCTCCAATAGATTCTCATGCGTGAGTGACAAATTAAATGGACAACTGACAAAGAAACGATGAGTAGAAATTTTTGACAGACGCGTGCTCATGCTTTGTGTGCGTATTAATTTAAACAATTATTAGGCACTAATTCGAGAAAGAAAACAAATGTCAAAGAGGCCGACAATGTTTTTCGCCTCATTTAAATTGAAGGAGAAAGTGGATTTTAACTTGTCAAATAATATTGAACGATATTGTTCAGTTTTCATTTCTGATCTGCCCAAGGCCCCAAATACTGAGTACAGGGTATCCTTAAGTCAAACACGGTTTAGTACAGTTGTTAAAATGAAATATGCTTCAAAAAATACATAGTCAAGTACAAGTAATAACCTACTAAATGTGGCAGATTAAAGCACATTATGAGCACAATAAACTAGTGAAATTTTCAACCATAACAAGTGCCCACAAACAAAGTGGGCTGGCATACATTTTAAAAACCAAATACAAGCATAAGTTCAGATGTACTTGGGTACAACAGAGTCTCGAGTGTGTCTTGCTTTGTGAGAAGGTCGACTGTGCGCCAATTAAAAACTGGTATTAAGAGAGAAATTGTGACACAAGGTCTTTAACATACTATATGGATGGATAGGGAATGCAACATAACTTTCACGTTGACCCCTTGAAACGCTGAAAAACTCCGCTTAAAAATAAAAACAAACATTAATTTTTTTTTTTTTTTCAATTTTGTCGACTTTTTCGTTTTACATTGTTTAATATAGAAAATTCGCCGTTCGCTTGCTAAAATTAGAATAAATAACTTACACAACTACACAAAAAGGCAAACAATTTAAGATCTAGAATGGTAGACTAGCCCGTGCACTTACTGGCCAAGGTGCAGAGCAGGGTTCGTGGACAGAAGACCAGTGCCTTGGAGCAGGTCATCTTGTGTCCCTTCATATTGCCCTGTGCGTTCTTGTAGCACACAAAGTAGCTGCTGATTGATGTCTGGTCGGGAATCTTGTCCCCCTCCTTGCAGTAATACTTTCGCTTCTTGACGGGTCCGCTGCTGTTACTAATTGGCGGTGGCGTTGGTATCACAATCTGTGGTCGTGATGTGGTGCTCGGCTCCGGAAAACTGACCATGTACGAGTCTAACATGCTTTGCTCCATACTCGAAGACATTCCGGGCGCTGTTGCTGGTTCAGTCATTTCCGGTTTACTGGCGTATTGCTGTAGAAGATTCGCAAGATTTTGACTTTTGAGTGCCGCTTCCTGTCGCCGCTTCGCCTCCGCCAGCACCTTCAGCGTCTCCATGTGCAGTCGCCTATTCTCATCAATGGTATATCCATTAAAGATGGGCACATTCCCGCACTGCGCATAGGTTGTCGCATCGCAGATGCGTGTCTGCTTATTGAAGCCCGTGTAGGGTGGACAGGAGTAGGATAGGACCTTACCATCCTTCTTGCTACACACAAAATAACGGGTGCAGTCCGTCTGATTGGGCTGACGTACGCCGGTTTGGCAGGTGATTACCTCAACGTTGTTCAGATCCGAGATGCCCGACGGTGATTGTGTGATCAGTGGCAAGATTGATTTGCGGAACACATCCAAGCTGATAAAGTTTCCATTGAAATTGACCAGTTGCCCAAGTGCTGATGGATACTTGTCGGACATGAGGTGAATACCGTTACCATTATTATTGACATTAGCATTGCCCATGCCGGTGTTGAACATGCTCAACTCCAAATTACCAGCTGCATCGCTATACATGCTGCTGCTGCTCATGCTAGGTGTTGGTTTGGGCATGTATGTAGGTGCCTTAAAGTGATATTGATGCTGCTGTTGCTGCTGCTGCTCGTTGGCCAGATTCTGGGACGCCGCATAGTTCTGCTCCATATACGAGCCAGGTGCTAATTGATGGCTCATGGCCAATCTGTCTGGTTGGCCAGCATTGCTGTAGGTCAGCAGATGAGAGCTGTGTAGATTGTTGTTGTTGTTGTTACCATTTCCGTTAATGTTGACATAGCTTGGATTATTCGCGTCATCAGCCTCCACTTCCATGCTCTCGATTTTCTGTGAATTGGGTCGGA
The DNA here is from genome assembly GCA_035042055.1 of Drosophila macrothrix. Taxonomy (NCBI): domain Eukaryota; kingdom Metazoa; phylum Arthropoda; class Insecta; order Diptera; family Drosophilidae; genus Drosophila; species Drosophila macrothrix. The sequence goes on from JAWNLX010000604.1 coordinate 9,034,331, forward strand.
TTTTCACTTGACCAGCATCGAGATGAGTGGGATATAGATTCTGTGCACTAATTGGTCGGGGCATATTCAAGCTATTGGCTGTGGGATAGCTCTCCGAATTGAAGACACGATTCACATTATTCTCGCTGAGATGGGGACTGGGCGTGTAGTAGGTGGACACAGTTGCTGGCGAGGGTTGCTGCTCAAAGGGACGCGGAGTTGTTTGGGTAAACTCGCCGGGGAAGGCAGCTGTATATTGTCCAGTATATTGGCTGGTCATTGTTGTGATAGAGGTCGGACGAGCTGTTGTCATTGTGGCCATAAATTTGTTGTAGTAGTTGTTATCCACCTGATTCATATTGTTGTCATTGTTGTTGTTATTATGTTTATCCAGATGGGGAAAGCGACCCAAACTGTTGCCATAGGCATCAAGGACTTCTTTCTCGCCGGAACTGGTGCTGGACAGATGAACGGGTATCACATTGTTGTGAATGATCGTAGTACCCTTCTTGTTGTATCCACCAGTCTTCTTGTGATGCACGTAGTGAGTCCTCGGTGGTGACGCTGACTCATAGTTCGGCATGGAAAAGTACTGTTGAAAGGGATTGTTTTGCGGCGACAGGATGACCGGTTGAAGAATGGGCTGGGCGTAATAGGCACCACTATATCCAGGACTTGGCAGCACTTTGGGCAGATTCTGTGCGGCAATCATCTGCTTGGACAGCTCCAGCACCGTTTTCAATGTTTCTTCCGAGACCTTTGGTTCATGTTCGTTGTACTCATGACTCTGAGCTTGCACACTTTTAGTTTGAGTCTGCTCGGGACTGGAGCCATACTGAGGTAAAGTGAACATGACCGATCCCTCGGGTCGATTGACCACAATTTGGGAGCTGGCATAGCCCGGCTGTGCATTGGACAACAGCAGTTTTGTCTCCGGCTGCATGCGATAATTGATTAAATGCTCCTGCAGGCGGGTTTTATTCACCACCAGCTGAGGCACTGGAGCAGCAGAGGATGTTTTCATCATCGGAGTCGTTGCTGGTGGCACTGTTGTTGTTGTAGTTGATGCATCCTTGAAGTTAACCGAGGGGTTCATCATGTCGTAACGATTTTTAAGGTCAAAATGGGCTAGGAAGGCATTTAGCTGATCCGGACGCATTTCCAACTGTGGCTTTTCCGTCTTTTGATACGTCTGCTGCAGTCCATCAATCAGCTGTGACAGGCGCTGCAGATGCGCCGTCAGATTGGGATCAATGTTGGATCCTGAACTTGGCTGCTTATTAGGTGTCTCAGTTGAGTGAGTGCTATGCTTATTATGTGCATTGCTAACGTTGACCTCGGCCTCCCGATTCTCTGCTTGCAGCGGGAAACCTTCTAAGTCGACCAGTTCACCATCGCCACTGGAATCGAATTGATTGATGAATGAGGGATTCTCTAATTCGCTGGTATTTGGTGTGGACGCAACTTGATTAACTTTCAATGAATTGTCGTTGACTTGCTCATCCTGCTCTTCACTGCTCAGCTGGCCATCTAGGACTATCTGCACATCGTTATCGCTGTCCTCCTTGAACAACAGAGTCGCTTCATCTTCGTTTTTTACAATAATTATATCGGCATCCTTGCTACCTTTCTTGCCTGTGGGACTCTTCGGAGTGCTGTTCAGCTCACTGGGTGTGATGCACTCCCAATCCTCATCGGGCAGGACACAGGTGCCCACAATGTGCTCGTAGACGAGTCCCTCATTACATTTGGTCGGAATCCAGACGTGCGAGTTGGAAGGCAGCTCGCGGCATTTATAGAAGGCATCGCAGCGTGTCTTGTGTGGGCGTGATTTTTCGGGGCATGGTTTTCCTAATACACCGCATAATAAAAGAAGAAACAATGTGGTCAATATTAATTTAAGCACTTATTTTGGTTAATTCTTGACTGTATTTTAAACCATTCCAAATCAGCAGAGATTGTATTCTTAGCAATTGTTATTTATCCAATTTGATCAATTATTATCACTTTACCTTCCGAAAAGTGAAAGATACTGATGAGAATACACAAATATATGACAAGTCCATGCATATCGCTTATTGATTTCGATTATTGATATCCTTGCTACCACTTGTGTATTATTAAGATCTCTTGACAGCTGACAAGATCCGACTCGGAGGTAAACTTCCGCTTTAGGCGAAGCGCGCGATACGAATGGCTGCACATTCAAGATTTTTACAACGTTAAATTTTAATAATTTTCACTTTGCGCTCAGAGCCGCAGCGCAGAGAAATGTGAGCGACGGACTCTAAAATGCTACTCGAATATAGAGCAAAGCGTGAAAAAGCATGTTGGCACTCTCATCATCAAAATGTACGGCGGCTAACAAACAAACTCTACATCCATTGAAAATGTAAGGTACTAATTGTTTAAACAAATAACCAACTTGTTGTGGAAGACGAATTAAGAAAAGGCAATGTTGAAATAATTTCACTTTTACATTAGGCTGAAAGATCGTAATTATAAATGATGTGCATGTCATGTGTTAACAATTAAGAAATAAATCTGATTTCGTATGTAATATTTCATATTTAAGTTTAATTATTTTCGCCAATGGTAATGAGCCGATGTATGGTGTCGTAATAATTCTTCATATTAGTTTCTGTTGTTAACGAGTGTGCATTGTAGTCAGTCCACTGATTTTATGGGCTTCAATAAACTTATGTGCAACATAATTTTTTGAATTAATGCAATTTCGTTGATTGCAAACTTATCGAGATACGATACACCTTTTTGAGTCTTATCGATTGGCCAGAGTGTCTGAGTGCTATCGATAGTCCACGGCACTGTTAGCACTAGTTCCGATTTATTTTTATTTAATTTCTAGAAAAATATACTATTTTGAAAGGAAATAAACTCATTATAATAAAAAAAATTTTTTGATTAATTTCGTAGTTTCATTGAATAAGGCAGCAGTTTTTGAACTTAACATAACAGACGAAAGTAGAATGATGTTTTAACAGTGCCAATCGAAGGGCTAAAATATGATGTGCCAATGTTATTTATATGTATCTAAAGTTTCGGTATTTTCTAGTAATTTTATCTTGAGTCGTAAGTATTTTTTGTTTTTTCCGTATGCGGTAACACTCAGTGGAAACGAAAACTAATTTTTGCCAATGCATTGATTCTGCTTCTTTTAAACATTACCAAATAAAAACAAAATGCTAAGCATTATTTGTGTTTCGAGTGCTGCGTGCGCGTAATAATAATTATACCAAACATATCGCGAGATAATTGTTTTATCGTTAAAACCGTAAATACACACATACACGCAGACACACTGCCCGAAAGTGTATAAATTGTAGGAAAACAAGAACAGGAGGTAAGCGAAGCAGGTAAAGCTAAATAACTCCCCCCTCCCATTTACTCCCAGCAGTCAAATGCACATTTGTGCAGTGGAATGTGGAATGTGCTTCGCATTTTTTGATAGTTTGCCAGCAGCAGTCAGTGGGGGCGTTAGGCAAGAATCAGTGTCAGCACTGTCCGCGCGACCTTTGCCTCAATTACAAACAAACAGTGACACACATACCCATGCATAACGTACAAGACTTACCCACACACACACACAACTTATTGTATTATAGGTGTGCGTTACATGAGTGCGAGTGTGATAGTGTGCGGGTGTAGAATAAACGTACAAGCCCGATATGTTTGCCTGTAAGTGCTTACTCTTCAGGTGTCTCTTCGAATCCCCAACCCACCCCGCAACTGGTTACTGATTGTATGTGTGTGTGTGTCAATGCATTTTTAGGTATTTTTATACCGCCTGATTTATTGACGTCTGCATATACATATATAAATAGGTAAAGGTGCTTACATACACACACGCCTGCATGCAATAGAAGTCCTTTTATATGTACACACATATAATTTAAACTACCCACAGACGCAGCTGTTGTTTCGCCTCGCTGATTGCATATGTATGTATGTATGCATTTATTATATGTTTGTTCATATATATTTGAGTTTCCTTCTCCCACATTTGATGTACATATTTATCTGTTTGAAAATACAACACAAAGGCAGACACACATACGTGCATGATAAGAGCATCAGCATTTTATTCCAGTCTCGACGTCAGCGTTATGTACTTAACAAGTACTTAGAACATATGTACACATGTATATAAAAATAAGTCTTTAATTGCTTTTGCGCTTTTATTTGAAATTCAAGATTAGGAAAAAGCACACATGCTTATTCCCCCTTAGGAGTAATTTATGTTCCAACTTAGCAAAACTGTCACAATTTTTGGAAATATCAACGAAATGTTTTCCGTTTTACACAATCAAAATAATAATTAATAAAAATCAATTGCTGAAATAAAAAACAATAATTAATATGTGCTGCATCAATGACGACGATGATTGAGCGGCAACAACAAATGCAAAGTGTACTAAGTTCACACGTATGCATCAGAATTTTCATACACACTTAGACATCTATCTATCTATTGTATGTATGTACAATAAGTAGAAAATGTGCTGCAGAAAAATAACACCGGACTTACTTTCAGTTTGTGACTCATTGCGGCGATTATAAATTTCATTCTGTCGGGCAGAATGTTGTGTAGTTGTAGTTGTGTTCGTCGTCGTAGTAAAGGCAGCCTACAAATGCGTGATATCAAATTATTCAGCAATACATACATATTCACACATATATATATATATATATATATATATATATACGCGATATGAATATATATATACATATGTAGTTAGATTCACGCTGACGGGGAAAAATATACAAACGTTAGCTTGAAATAAAAGACATAATATTCTCTTGCATTCGGAAGGTAAAAAGAAGGTGACTCCGAAATCGAAACTGTTTAAAAAAAATGACTCAACAAAATAACAAGTTTACTGAAACATTTAATTAATTCCCAGATTGCCTATTTTAGTTGCTAGTAATGAAATTGACCAATTATGAGGTTCGATTATTCCAATTCAATGTGCGATCGAAAATAAACATTTCAAACAGATCCTTCTATTCAAATTTCCAAGCGACCATTGGATAAAGTTTCTGACATTTGTCTGCCCAACGTGCGTCTTAATTAATGGCACCCATTATGAACAACGACATTTTCGAGGAAACGGATCGATATTGCCTCTATCAAAATGAACCACAATAAATTGATTACTAAATACGTTTTTTTCTGTTTGATAAGACCTTGGCGAATGCCAGAACCGAATATTATGTCCTACACTTCCCATTCCTCTGCAACTGTCTGTAAGTTTTTATTATCAAAAGTTAAAAATAAAAAAACCCCCACTTTGCAAGTGCCAAGCAGTATTATTTGAATACTCTGACTATGCATGGGTTTTTCATTGATTATCCATAAGCACCTGACTAAGTGTGTTTGGAATGAGGTTGACTGTATGAGGAGTTAATGGTGTTATTAACCTACTTGTGAATACAATTTGCTAAAAACTTCATTTATATTATTTCATTTGGGAAGTACACTGAGCGAATAGCTTGAACCTTGCTCTGGCATCAATCTTATTTTTATCAGCTGGTATTTTGCTCAGTATTGTTCTATCGCAAAGACGCTAGCAACCAGCATTTATAGAGTCGTGCTATAATTGTGCCACATAATAAATATATAATAAATACATGCATGAGTCTTGGTATTTAAGTATATATCAGTGTATGAAGTGTTTTTACAAACATTTCTCTCTGTCGCTCTCTGAGAACGATTCGCACCTGGTGCTGACGTTTGCAATTATTTATTACATATATGTGGACATTAACTTCCTTTGCTTGGTGTGTGGATCATTTAGCTGGCAATCTTATCACGACTGCTGTGGCAATCTCTTTGTTTTGTTAACTTTTATGAAGTATATAATTCATAATTGAACGCTGCTCTCTATCTCTCGGTCGCTCTTTATCTCTACATAGGCCCCAACGTCGGGCAAGAATACTAGGCGTGTACTAGCTAGCTAGCAGCTAGGAGCAGCAGTTAAATGGCTGATGGTAATAGTCAGGCAACAGGTGCAGCTTCTCGTGCTGTCAACGGTGGCCTCGACGATAATAATCCAAATCAAGCCGGAGCATCTGGTGTCACAGCAACAGCAGGCGCAGCAGTAGCAGGAGCAGGAGCAATAAACGTCAGCGGTTCCTCTTCATGTAGTACTCCAAGTGGTGGAACCAGCAGCACCAGCAGCGGGAATGGTAATCAGGGTTACTATCAATTGAGCGTGACAAGTGAGTATTGCTTTGGAGTTTTAATTTTTTGATAGTGTTTCATTGAAATTATTTTACAGTTGAGGAGGCCTCGCTGCGTAACAATGGCTTCCTCAAACCGAATCCCTATGTGGAGCTCTTGGTGGACAGCAAGAGCAAGCGCAAAACGGACTTGGTGAAGAACAGCTATCTGCCCAAATGGAACGAGGAGTTCACAGTGCTGGTAAGTTATCTGAAAAAATAATCTTTAATCTACATTTAACTCAATTTACAATTGTGTGCAGATTACGCCCAATTCGACGCTGCACTTCAAAGTGCTGGACCATTCGAGTTTTCGCAAGGATGCGATGCTCGGGGAGCGTGTCATTCATCTGTCGCACATACTACATCATTATAACGGGCAATGCGAGTTCCTCGAACTGACCATCGATCTGTTTGTCACCTCCAAGTCCGACAATCGGCAGACCAAAAGCGGCGAGCTGGTTGCCATTCTCAATGGCCTTAAGCTGGACATGAGCAAGGTGGTCCAGCTACAGCAGAATGGTGGCGCTGCCGTTCAGCCGGTCAATCCAGTTGTGAGCGATGCCGCCGCTTCGGGACGTAGCTGTATGATCTATGGAGGAGTACGTGCGCGGATGCGACTCCGCTCTAACAATGCGGAGCCGCAGGCGGTCACCCGCTCACCCTTGCCTAATGGCCTACCCTCGGAACAACGACGCTCGGCCGCCCCGCCCATTTGGGAGCAGCAGCAACAGGTGGCACAGCCTCAGCAGCCGCTGCGCCTGGTCAATGGCAGTGCAGCGGCTGTGCCGCAAACAGCATCCTATCCACAGCAGCCACCGCCACCGGCACCGGTGCAGGTGCAGCATCGTCCCGTTAGCCAGGCGCAACTGTACGCGAATGGACCGATGGAGAATGGAGCCCAGGCAGCTTACATGGCGGCGGGTGGAGCGCTGGAGCAGCCGGGCTGTGGCGCCGGAATTCCCGTAGTCAATGGAACAGATCAGCAGCTGCAAACTCAGCCAGCGGAGGATGAGCTCTTGCCGGCTGGATGGGAGATACGATTGGATCAGTATGGGCGGCGCTATTACGTCGATCATAACACACGCTCCACCTACTGGGAGAAGCCGACGCCGCTGCCGCCCGGCTGGGAGATTCGCAAGGATGTGCGCGGCCGCGTCTACTATGTGGACCACAATACCCGAAAGACCACCTGGCAGCGGCCAAACAGCGAGCGCCTAATGCACTTCCAGCACTGGCAAGGCCAGCGAGCTCATGTCGTTGCCCAAGGCAATCAGCGGTTCCTATATTCACAGCAGCAGCAACAACCGACGGCTGTGACGGCGTCCGTGACGCAGGACGACGAAGATGCGCTTGGCGTCCTTCCCGATGGCTGGGAGAAGAAGGTGCAATCGGACAATCGTGTCTACTTTGTGAACCACAAGAATCGCACCACCCAATGGGAGGATCCGCGTACCCAGGGCCAGGAGGTGAGTCTCATAAATGAGGGTCCGCTGCCGGCTGGCTGGGAAATACGCTATACGGCTGCCGGCGAACGCTTCTTCGTCGATCACAATACGCGCCGCACAACATTCGAGGATCCCCGCCCTGGTGCGCCCAAGGGTGCCAAGGGTGTTTATGGAGTGCCGCGCGCCTACGAGCGCAGCTTCCGCTGGAAGCTGTCCCAATTCCGCTACCTGTGCCAGAGCAATGCGCTGCCCTCGCATATCAAGATCACCGTCACACGGCAGACCCTATTCGAGGACTCGTATCACCAGATCATGCGCCTGCCCGCCTACGAGCTGCGTCGTCGCCTGTACATAATCTTCCGTGGCGAGGAGGGTCTCGACTACGGCGGCGTCTCGCGCGAGTGGTTCTTCTTGTTATCGCACGAGGTGCTCAATCCCATGTACTGTCTGTTCGAGTACGCAAACAAGAACAATTATAGCCTGCAAATCAATCCCGCATCGTATGTGAATCCGGACCATTTGCAATATTTTAAGTTCATTGGACGATTTATTGCCATGGCACTGTACCATGGTCGCTTCATATACAGTGGCTTCACCATGCCCTTCTACAAACGCATGCTGAACAAGAAGCTGACCATCAAGGACATTGAAACGATTGATCCCGAGTTCTACAATTCGCTTATCTGGGTGCGTGACAATAATATTGACGAGTGCGGCCTTGAACTGTGGTTCAGCGTCGATTTCGAAGTGCTTGGCCAGATAATACACCATGAGCTGAAGGAGAATGGCGAGAAGGAGCGCGTCATCGAGGAGAATAAGGAGGAGTACATTACACTCATGACCGAATGGCGCATGACCCGGTAATTTGATTTATATTATCAAGAGTCTTAGCGAGTTTAATATATATATATATATTAATTCTTCAGCGGTATTGAGCAGCAAACGAAGACGTTCCTCGAGGGCTTCAACGAAGTTGTGCCTCTGGAGTGGCTCAAGTACTTTGACGAGCGCGAGCTTGAGTTGATCCTGTGCGGCATGCAGGACGTGGATGTCGAAGACTGGCAGCGCAACACAATATATAGGCACTACAATCGCAACTCCAAGCAGGTCGTTTGGTTCTGGCAGGTGAGCTTCACTTATCAGTTAATTTTACACTCCATTTCTCTACCACGAACTTATTACTTGCAGTTTGTACGCGAAACAGACAATGAGAAGCGTGCTCGTCTGCTGCAGTTTGTGACGGGCACATGTCGCGTGCCAGTTGGCGGCTTTGCTGAGCTGATGGGCTCTAATGGGCCGCAGCGTTTCTGCATCGAGAAGGTGGGCAAGGAGACGTGGCTGCCACGCTCGCATACGTGCTTTAATCGCTTGGACTTGCCGCCGTATAAAAGCTACGACCAGCTGGTGGAGAAATTGACCTTTGCCATTGAGGAGACTGAGGGCTTCTGCCAGGAATGAGTGGTAGTCGATTTGTGGTCAGTTTGTTGATTAATGTTTAATTCCAATTGAACGTCCCGTTGTCGTCCGTTACGTTGATAGTTACTGTTATTATTACATAGCCTACATATATATGTAGATTACATACATATTACATATACGTATGTATCACGTATCACTATTGTGTAGACACTATATGTTCAGGTTACCCTTGCTTGTGCGGGACGCATCCTATATTCCTACGTTCGCATAACCATCTTACCCAAAAATTACACACAATTGTTTCTATGCATCTTTGGCTCAATCTTTGCACTACTTCATTCATCAGTTTCGGTCATGCGCTCTATTCAATCATGAATAATAATAAAGTACACCCTCGCACTTACACAAGAACCGAGCTGTAAACGCTTTGCGTAGTGTTTTTAAATAATCGAAATTTTAACTTGTTAGTCACTCAAACGGTCCACAAATAAACCAATTTAAATATTGATAAACAACAGAAACAAAACAAAAATAACGAAGCAACGTAAGCAATAAATAATGAAGAATGAATGTCAAGTTTTATGTTATTTTATAGTTTTATACAAAGTTGTAAATAATTCAAATTAAAATACCGTTGTCATAAAACAAACAACCATCTTCACCATAAGTTGAATATTCTAAAGTGCAACTGTGAATGCAATGCGTAAATAAAAAGTTTTAATCTGTTAAGCAATTGTTTAGCACATATGTAGACACAAAAAATAATGAAAAATTGAACAAGATATCATGATAACTCTTAACACCGCTAAAGTTAAACAAGTTATACAAAATATTGCAAATCAATTGTAACAAGACACTTAAATCAATAACTTATCATTAAATTAGCAATAATTATTGTTAACAATATATAGAGCAAACAAATTGGGCCGTAACTTGGGTATGTATGCAAACTAAAGGCAATCTGAGAACTACTACATATAATGTTAAATGTGTGTGTAGTTATGCAATCGAAAATTGTGTAGGTGAGGCGTATAAAGTTTATAAATTGTATGATTATATATATACACAATTATATATTAAATTAGTTTAATGCAACGTGTACTGTATTATATAAAATAAATGCAAAATTATTTAGTGATATGCGAAATAGACTACCGGCCACTGTTGCAACAACATTCAATTTAAATGTACATTCAAGTTTTCAAGTTTCTACAAATCGATATAGTCGATATTGTTGCGAGCTTTTGCATGGTCAATGATAACATTACATTCAGACAATTTATTCAGGTAAGCGGAGGCCAAGCTCATGTTAAAAGAATCATGGTATACTCTAAATTCCCAATTCGGTTGTTTCCTTCTCTCCTGCATATGAATATCTACAGTAAACCAGACAATGGCAAACACATTAATTAAAAAAAAAATTTTTTTTAAGTTCTATCTTCTCCCTACCGATTCACTTTATAAGGAAACCTTTTATTCTATAATATTGCATGAAGCACATCGCTTACCATTTTTTTTTTTTTTGTATAAAAATAAAACTCTAAAAAAGTATTCGTAATTTTTGTTACATCCTATTTCCAATTTCGAAATACACTGTTCAAATTTAAAAATCGATAACTCTTTAACGATCATATACAAAGGATCGATCATAAAGGCAAATATTATCGAGTACGTATTTTACATAATTACAACCATGGCTGCCATGTGTCAGAACGCACCAAAAATAAATAAAAATAATATTTTTCATTAGAAATAGCCGAAAAGTATATTTTTTGTTGAGCGAACCGTAACAAAGTAAATATTTAAAAAATCTCCAAACTCAAAAGAAAAAACAGAACGAAAATAAAGGATCCAGTTTTGACGACGTGGCAACGCTCTCAGCTAAAACTTAGCGTCACTTGTCAAGCATATTTTCTATTCGATGTTGTGCTTATATTAGGGAGCTATGTGCGTTACTTAAAGTTCTATAATTAAATAATACAAAATTTAGCTAAAAGTAAAGATAATGATGGAACACCAAGAGCCTGCGTCGCCGGCAATGCAAAATGAAGATGTCAACAGATATCCCACATATTTCAGGTATGCAATTTGTTGCTTTTACAATATATTTGTTAACAACTGAACTCAATTGCAATTCAAATTCTCAGTGCTAAGAAACTGCTGAAGTCGCCAGTGCGCATTAGAAAGCAGTTAACGCCATCAATAATAGAATCAAAGTCGAAGAACATTCGCGAGGAGCCGCGACGCATAGAGGAAATGCTAAAGTCCCCACTGCTCTGTGCTTATGAAAGCATTCCTTCAAATTCGAAAGCGAACTTGGGGCGTCAATCGCCACGCAATCAAATGGATTGTGCAACAGGGCGCAAGTTCGATTTCAATAAACAAAATATACACAAAATTGAAAATCGTCCACCGCCAGCCAGTCAAAGTGAGGATATTGTCAAAGCTCCCACATATTTACGGTAGGTGAATCCGTCAGATTGCAGGTGAAATTAATTGCAAAATCAATGTTTAGATCCGCCACAAAATGTCGCAGCATTGACGAAGTGAAAATGCAAATTAATCTGAGTTCCACATTCAACAAAAATCAGCTAAGACTGCAAATGCCACCTCCAGCAATAACCACTGACGAAGACTTTGATTTATTGGATTCACTGGCGAAGAACACTCGCGGCGAGCCGCGAAGAATAGAGGAATTGCTTAAGTCTCCACTGCACTGTGCCACATCATCCGCATCCAAAATTCCCTCTGTACATGCTTCAAAATCAAAAGCGAATTTAATGCGTCCATCGCCACGCAATCAAAGGGATAAAAATATACAAAATGTACACAAATTCAAAAGCCTACCGACATCAGCAAGTCAAAGTGCTGACGTCGTGGGAGTTTCCACCTTCAACAAAAATCAGCTAAGACTGCCAATGCCACCTCCAACAATAACCACTGACGAAGACTTCAATTTATTGGATTCACTGGCAAAGAACAGTCGCGGCGAGCCTCGAAGAATAGAGGAATTGCTTAAGTCTCCACTCCACTGTGCCACATCATCCGCATCCAAAATTCATTCTACACATGCTTCAAAGTCAAAAGCAAATTTAGTATGTCCATCACCACGTAATCAAATGGGGAAAAATATACACAAATTCAAAAGCCTACCGACATCAGCAAGTCAAAGTGATGATGTCGTGGGAGTTTCCACATTCACCAAAAATCAGCTAAGACTGCCAATGCCACCTCCAACAATAACCACTGACGAAGACTTCGATTTATTGGATTCACTGGCAAAGAACAGTCGCGGCGAGCCTCGAAGAATAGAGGAATTGCTTAAGTCTCCAATCCACTGTGCCACATCATCCACATCCAAAATTCATTCTACACATGCTTCAAAGTCAAAAGCAAATTTAGTATGTCCATCACCACGTAATCAAATTGGGAAAAATATACACAAATTCAAAAGCCTACCGACATCAGCAAGTCAAAGTGATGATGTCGTGGGAGTTTCCACGTTCACCAAAAATCAGCTAAGACTGCCAATGCCACCTCCAACAATAACCATTGACAAAGACTTCGATTTATCGGATTCACTGGCGAAGAACAGTCGCGGCGAGCCGCGAAGAATAGAGGAATTGCTTAAGTCTCCACTGCACTATGAAAGTACAATAAACATTCGTTCAGCTCCCGCCACATCGAAAATTCCCTCGACGTCAGCGTCGGTTTGTGTACCAAGGCGCAAATTAGATTTCGGCAAAAAAACTATGTGCAAAGATGGAGAACGGATTCTGAACTACCTTAAAGAAATACCTGATTTCCGTATGATCTTAAAGCGAGGCTTGCATACTATGAATGTGGATGATTTTGTGGGCATTACAAATCATTTGCTGTCACTCGCTGGTAGTCCGCTTAAGTTGACCAAGGATAATTATATTGAGCAAACGATTTGTGCGATGCAACTGATAAAGTATCCATATAAAATAAGCAAGTCAGTCTTAAGAATACCTAGTTTATATTTCCGTTCTGTGAGTCGGATATTTGATTTTCTTTTGGACTTGGCAACGGCAGAAAACGAATTGGTGATTAAGGACACTCAAAGTGAGTTACGGGATGACTCATTTGATGCTATCCCGGAGCAGGACTTACACTCCGTAAAACTAAATAATTTGAACACTGATTTAGTGGCGAAGGATCTATGCTAAATTTTACAAAAAAGCCAATCTAACTGCGTGTCGGCAACAGTTGCATGCAGTTAGCCTGAAGTTTTCAGAATATGATTGAAGTTTTCAGAAATATTGATGAAAAGCGAGCAGCTAAAAGAATTGAAAAGCCGCTTGAAGGCAAAAAATACCTCCTTAAACTCAGAAATTTAAAAACTAAACGCTTTAAAATATATGAAAGACTGCATAAAATATTGTTTGAAAATCACCAGAGAAATAAAGAAAATATATCTTAAAAATGTATTTGCTTTTATTTAATATATTTTAACTGCAACACTATCAATCAAATGTCAGCCACAAAGTCATGATAAAGCCACAAGTAAACAGTGGCTCATTTTCAGCCAAAACTAATCCGATTCCTGCCAACCACCAAAGTCCTGACCTGGTCATTATCATCAACTTGCAGAGCAGCAGAATGGTGCAGCATTAGCGATGTCTGGCAGTGTCCTGTTGGCTTGTTGCAATTTGTGTAAGGTTGATGCAAGTGGCTCTTGACGATGCCTGACAATTTGGCAACAGCAGTTTCCTTTTTATGATGATGCTGCAAGCTCTTGTGGCAGCTGCTTCAGGTGCTACCTTGTGCGTTTCTTGATCGCCAATTGTAGTATCAGTAAATTGTATTTGCTTCCAGAGCTCGTTGGTGGACCTTACGCCCTGTTTACCCGTTTGTCAAGCGTTGTGTGTGTGGTGTTGGTTGTGTGTTTGTTCACCATTGTTGCGCTTTTCTGCTGATTTATGTAAAACTGTGGCATTTTTCAATTGCGTTTTTACGCGTCCTGCAGGTCCTGCTACTGATGCTGCTGTTGCTCCAGTTTGCTTCCTTCACTTTGCTGGTCATGTTTGTGGAAATGTGTGCCGCAGAATTTTCACACATTTGCGCAACTTTGCTTTCAAATGTGCAACACATTGCCGCGCTTGTTTTTCTCCTTGCGTTGTTTGTTTATGAAATCCGTCGACCTCCCTAGGATACAATACACTCAGAGAAAAACCTCCATTCGGTTAATAAGCCAAGAAATTCTACCGTTTGGATTTCGAAACAAGCTCTAATTTTACCTCAGTAGATCTTGGCCGCGTGTTCTCAAAGTATCTACTTGATTTAATTATAAAACCTTCCATTTTTTTTTTTGAGTGCACTGTTTTTTTTTAGTAGGTATGCTGCTGAGTAGTTTGCGGGAGCAAGGGGCACCTGGGCATGGGAGCAGAAAACAGGACAAATGTGTGCAGCTTCTCTGCACGAGTTTCCAACTGCATTTTATTGTCGCACATGGGTGTTTGTGAGTGTGCGAGTGTGTATGCGTCTGTTTATAGTCGGATGTGTGCGGATTCATGGATATCCGGATGTACGCTTCGTTTTGCGCATTTACTGCCAAGTGATAACTTTCACGTGGGTGGTTTTATTAGTTGTTGCAGCCCCAACCTAAATGCTCAACATTTCAATAATGCGTTCCATTAGAGAACAAACAACAACAACAAACACTAGCCCAGCAGGCGTTCTTGCATAAACAATATTCTATTTCATAGATAAACGGTTTTATCACCAACTTTCAATTTTATGGCACACATAGTTATCGTATTTAAAACTAATAGTTAGAAAATAGTTAGAAACCATGATGTTATTTGATACATTACACAATTGTTCAAATATAAATGGTTTAACAAACCAATCGTTCATATTCTGTCAACCTACCGAAAGCTACAAAATGATAATATTTAAAATTAAAAAACTTATATTTCATTCCAGTCAAAGGCCTGGAATATAGCACTCGTTAATTAAACATTATGTTTATTAATAATTGTTACGTAATAATTTTGTAAATAAATATAAATAAATATGCGGACTGATCAACCTTCTTCACGCGTCTTTAGCATAATCTGCAGATCTAATGGTAATTTACAAAATAATCACAACTATACGAAACCATAGGCAAAGCGTTCACCAATTATGCACATTGAGCACATTGTTAATCATACGCGCTGTTGCCCACAATTGTATTTTGTATCCTGTTGGACCTATTCTCACAAACACACACACACCCACACAATATCTCGGTTATCTAACAGTTTGTTAAATAGCTAAATAAACAAGCACGCTGCAATAAATAGCAGCTGCTGTGACTGAAATTGATTGTCGTATAATTCAACGAAAATGTGAATGGACGAATTCATGTAACAATTTATGGCTGGGGTAAAGAACGAGTATGAAATTATGTCACTTAAAGACAAGACAAAGACAAACACAAACACAACTCGAGCAATGTCGAATTGAAAATTCTCAAAATACGATTGGCACTCACACAGCTACAAAGAAATGCTTGAATTATTCAAGGAAAATCGGCCCTCGTCATCATTCTCGTAGATGAAGTGTCTATTTCAGCTGATAAATGCTAGACTCAAAGAGCAGCCGACAGCTGGACAACTGCACAACTGGACAGATGGACAGCTGGGCAACTATGCAACTAGACCTTACACAGAATGGGCTGTCCGGGGCATTCCAGCTGTTGACGTCAGGGCAGCTGCTAAGTGCAGCAAAGCGGCTCTGACGCTTGAGTAGCCGATAAAATCATTGCGTCAACGAAACACTGACGAAACCATATTTAATACGCACAAAATGCAATATTCGAGCTCAACTAAGAAATTTAAATTGACAAATTAAATTTTAAATTTAAATATTAAATTATATTGTTAATTTAATTTAATGTAACTTACTCTTTACCATTTGTATTTTTCTGTGTCGACTGATTTTAGTCAATATTAAATAGATATTCATTTTCATTTGGATTAATTTGAAGTCTCTGCCTTTATAATGTTGCGAAACGGGGTATAAGATAGACTTCATTAGGGGGTCGGAGATGCTGCCTTCGACCACTTGCATCCATTTGCACAAATCCATATACCCTTGTTATCGCTTGTCCAGGGTATAAATATAATATACAATTAACAAGCGCACATATACAACTATTTATTTTAAATGTAACCAAAAATATTGCTCTAAGCGTTGTAATTTGTAGCTAAGCTTTTCGTCATAATTCTGAGCAATACTTAATGGTCACTTTACGCCTGCAGTCTGTGGATTAATTTAATGAGAGTCCCAAAGCAATGGGGCAGTGGCATCTAGAAAGAGAGAGTGGGAGATTTAGAGTCGGGGAAATGGGACACTTGACAGTAGCTTATGTGGCACTAGTTTTGCAAATTATGTCTATGCGGGGACGGCAGCATTTGGTCATTACGGAATTAGGCCTCAGAATGCCCCACATACGACAGCCAGCATGCTGCACTCAAATAGAAAACGCGTCAGTGAATAAGATGTGAGTATTTATGTGAAGTATAATTGATTTTGGTTAGAGCACAGCTTCTCATATATAAGCAATTTGTATTTGTTTAGTGGAATTTGACATCAAATGAGGAGAAACAAAAAATAAACTTCGAAGCAAAAACCAGTGACAAAATGTAAGATAATTAAAGAAAGCAAAAAAAGTGAGCAGGAGCAGTTTAAAGAAATAAATGCTTGTTGATTTGAAATACATAATTGTTGTGGCTTTTAAAACTATTT
This sequence comes from Drosophila macrothrix, assembly GCA_035042055.1. Lineage (NCBI taxonomy): Eukaryota > Metazoa > Arthropoda > Insecta > Diptera > Drosophilidae > Drosophila > Drosophila macrothrix. Next base: position 9,051,175 of record JAWNLX010000604.1, read on the forward strand.
ATTAGCAGCTTGTATAATCAACAATGCGGCACCATAAATTAAATAAAAACTTTGCATTGTAAGCGTTTATTAACTTAAACGTGTATGTCCTTTGTCCAAAGAAATTAAAAGAACCTCCATTGATTACCATAATTAGTTGCGGGAACTGTTCTAATGGAAGTAAGATGACACACAACTGAACAGACGAGCAGATGGCGTGACTTTTGTTCAAAAAAGGACCTTAGAAGTGCAAACACAAATATAAGCAGAACGACAATTAAAACTTTTAGTAAAGTACTATAAAGCCTAACTTGCATACACTCAAAAAATAATACATATTCCCCAGTTTGCATTTAAGTAATTTCCATGATTATACAAAATATTTTCTGAAATTATAAAGCATGTCTCTTGGGAATTTACTTTCTGAAAAAGTGACATATTTCACTCATGGCTATATTTTTTTTTATAAGTGTAGTCTTACCCAATGCTTCAACAGTTTCCAACATCCTACAATTAGCACCAAGCATATAAAAAGCATGGCAAGCTGACATTTGTCAACTTTTGGCTAAAACACTGCTTGCAGCGCAGACGTTGTTCAATTTAAGTGTACTCGTTTTTAATCAGTAGCAAGTTTGAATAATGAAGAGCAGCGCTGAACCACCTATTGTGAAGAGCTTCTATATGATTCCACGGATCCCTGGCCTGTTTGTGGGCATTTGGCCACAGGAAAAACGCACCTGGGTCAAGAATTTGATCTGTGCGTTTAGTTTGATTGTGGTTCTAATTGGTGCATATGGCGAGACTCTCTATGGTATTCTCAATCTAGATAACTTAGTAAATGCACTCGAGGCATTCTGTCCCGGCACCACAAAAGCCGTCTGTGTGCTAAAATTGGGCATATTCTTTGTATACCATCGTCAGTGGTTCGAATTTGTGCAGAGATTACGTAAGATGTTGTGTGCCAGCCAAGATGATGAAGCTCAAAAAATTCTCATTGATGTCTCGACCACAGCAAATCGATTCAGCTTATTGCTGTTTACATCTGGATTCTCAACTGGCACATGCTTCGTTGTGCTGCCCTTGATCATGGGTATTTATCGATGGTCTCACGATCAACCAATTCAAATGCAGCTGCCCTTTAATATCGTGTAAGTGGAAATTGTCTTATATCTGTTTAAAAGTTACTTTGACATCATGTGATTGATTGATTGATTGATCAAACTTTGCTCTTAGAGAAATATACCAGTTTTGTTCAGTAACTTTCAAGTTCAAATCGATTTTCAATAACTGGAGGATACAAAATAAAAAGCCAGCGATAAATTATAATTCGAGATAACCAAACTAATAAAAAGAAATTAACAATTAACATAGCAATTTTAAAAAACTTGCGTACTTTAAATACTTAATTATACAATTCTAAATTGGATTTTTTTTACTAAATTGTTAACATTTATTGAATTTTCATTTATATAGACTGCCCGAGGTAGTCACCGAACATCAATGGTTTCCACTAACATATTTGGTGCTGACTGCTTCCAGCTACTGGACCGTATTCACCTTTAGCTTTGTGGATGGTTTCTTTCTGTGTAGCTGCTTGTACATAAGCGGCATACTTCGAGTTGTAAAGCATGATATTCGGTCCGCCTTTGCTGATCTGGATGGAGGTATGAACAAAAGACCTCCTCAGCTACAATGCCACCTTTAAGATTCTGCCTTTTCCATACACACACACACACACACACACACACATACAGTGGAGTATTGTACGCCCTCGATGAATGCGGGCATAAGGGTTAAACTTGGCCACATTATTGAGCGACACAATGCGATTTTTGATTTGTGCTCAGAGCTAACGCGCCAGAGTAGCGTTATTGTCCTGATGCACTTCATTTCAGCCGCTTTTGTGCTCTGCTCGACCATTTTGGACATAATGTTGGTAAGCAGCGCTTATTTATCAGGCTTTTTTTAAGGAATTTCAAAGATTTATTTATTATTTATTTGCTAATTTTTTAATTATGGTTAGAAACAAATTAATTGTATGCAACGCTGCAATGCTGTAATGCTATAATTGGAGATAAAAACTCATTATTTTGTTAGCAGCCATTTCAATCCAATTAATGACAGCTCTTATCACACTCTCTTTTCCCGGCAACGTGCAACGTGCAACGTGCAACTCGTCAACGTACTATCAAAACTGGACCAATTGGAATGGATTCAACCATGGGCAGAACACCTCATCGCTGAGCGGCTTAACCTACATTTGCTACATAGCTGCCGCCCTGACGCAGCTATTCCTCTACTGCTATGGTGGCAATCATGTCAGCGATAGTGTTAGTTTTATTTTGTTGGGTTTGGGTTTGTGTTTGGTTGTTGGTTTTTGGTTTTTCCTTTTATTTTTTGTTCTGTTGTGTTGTGCTATCATTTCGGTAATATCAATTTCACTCCATAAGAAATAATGGGACAGACACAAATTGCACTTGTGCTAAAATTTTAATTACACAACAAAGATGTTGGCAGATGTTGTAGCCTCACCACTTGACAATCTCCCCACCCACAGAGCTTGGATGTGGCTGCCACAGTCTACGACATTGAGTGGTACAAATGCGATGCGAGGACTAGGAAAATGATTTTAATGATATTGCGCCGCTCCCAGCGGGCAAAAACAATTGCGGTGCCGTTTTTTACACCATCGCTGCCGGCCTTCAGTTCGGTATGCCCATATTATGATTATGAATGCTGAAAATGTTGACTCTTTTTATTATATATGTTTATTGTGTTTTGTTTTTGTCTCCCTTTCAGATACTTAGTACAACCGGCTCATATATCACGCTGCTGAAGACGTTTTTGTAAGCTTACGGGGCGTATGATTGATATGAGGACGCGGATCGTTGTCCTTGTTTGTTGTTCCTTTTGTGTGTCTTCTGCCTTGCCAGCGAATACACAAAGCATACGCGCAACAAGTGGTACAACATGCGACTCGCAATTGTAATTTATTTTAATATAATGTTGACAAACGTAATGTGTTTTATTTATTCTTTGCGTGCAAGATGTAATACGATATGATTTTAGATGAAATTCCGAAGAGTACAAACATAATAATAAGTATTTGGCTAGTAGCAAAGTTGATTTATAAAGAAATATGTATTTAATTTTTTTCTTACCTACATCCAATTCTACAATATATACTTGTATATTTTCGGTCCACATATTCTGATCTTTGCTTTATTATTTTATTTATTAAAGAATTACTTTATGTTTACCATCACATGCACATATTCGTTAAAAACTGTTCATCTTCTTACAAGTATTAAATTCATGGCTACAATTAAAATTTATATTATAGACTATTATTTATTTTCTTTACCAAAATGATAGTGTTAAATGATATACATATTTATTGGATGTAGTTACAAAGTAATATTAATTTGTCAAATCAAGTTTCCTGCCCAATTTCACGTTTTCTATTCAAATAATACTATATTACAGTTTTTAGTCTTTGTCACGTGCACACACTTTTGAGACGGACTGTCGTCATCTCGTTGTGAGTTGAATTCCTTGTCGCTGAAGCCTCATCATCGCTACATCATCTGTCTGCATATTCCCCCACTTTTGGAATGTTCTAATATTGCTTTGAGCAGTGCACTACTCGTTCTTATTATTACACAATGAAATGTAAATATAACGAGGAATACGGAAAAAACGGAAAGAAGCGCATTGTTCACGGTTCCTTGCTTTTGCTTTCCTTGAGCCATTTTTAAAAACATTACAAGCAGCTAAGAAAAAATCAGAGTATAACAATTGCTTATAATTAAGTTAGTCATCTTTCGATGCAAAGTTGTTGATGCTGCTGTGACGACAAAGACTAACTACTACATTTAGTTGGAGCTGCTGCCATTTGGCAGCCAGTACTTGGTCGAATGTTTTGCCAGCATAGAATAGACTATTCGACCCAGCAGCTGGTGTAGATCCATGCCGAAAGAAGATGTCGCTGCGCTCTTTTGCATCGCCGCGGGGTTTTCGTCTGCAAAGAGCAGAAAACATATAACAACTTAGTGAGTCCCAACCGAATATAAGTCTTTATATTTAAATTAAGGACAGCAGAGGCCATTTTCTGTGCGACAAATAAGATAACATAATTGTGAGATTATTTCCTTTGTTTTTTCTGCTCCCCATGAAGATAGCCACGCCCTCAGACTGGGCTAGATAAATAACTCATTTGTCTGTTAAAAAAAAAATCAAAAAAAAAGAAGAAAAAACAGTCTAGCGCATGCCGCGAATGTTTTGTGCTCTTTGGGTTGTTATTTTTGTGTAACCCACGTTTTTTTTAAATACACAGCACATGCATGGAAACAGTTTCAATAGGCATCAGTTTTGGCATTTTATTTATGTACTAGTTTTTTTTTTTATCAATTTACTCCATGTTGTTATAATAAAACCTGATAAGAGTATAAAGTTGTCGGTTATATCTTCCTCTACTCATCCTATTTAAATTTGTATTGTTTTTGATTTATTATCTGTATTTAGGCAAAGGCATGTGTCAGTGTCGTACTCATTTCCTTATGCCTGTCCCATTCACGTATGTGATTGTGAATGCCACATGTGCCTCGCTGAGGAATACGACTATGATTAACTGTTTTTTTGGCAGTTACTTCTGACATATTATCATATATATTATTGCGTGGATAGTAACACCCATGGTCCTTTCTCTGAGTCTTTAAAATGTAAATTCCTTAAATTGCTTAGCTTTTACATCAAGTACAATACAATTTTGGTTCAACTTAACTGCTTGGCTGGCAGGCATTTAATTTAACACTTGATATGCCATCAAATTAACGCACTTCAATTTGCTTCAAGTGCGTGCCATAAAACCAGAAAGGACTTGGAACGCGTCAAGTTTACGATGACCAGTGCCAGTGTTTTGTATATAAGTGTGTAGTTTTCCACAACTTAATCTCACAATTCCTTCAAATTTATGCTTGAAATATGCAAAGTGAAATACCAAAACGCTGACTTGTTTACAAAACTTAAAAAGAAAGTATGACACACTTGATCTGCTTAAGTTATTCGAGAGCCTATTTTTATGCCTCTACTTTTTATGGGCTCCGACTGGCAGATAAATACAAGCAGCGCATATAATAAGCATATAACTTACTCGTTCTCTTATTAATAAATAGCGCAGTTATTCAAAGCTTACTCCCACTTTCCATATTATATTATCCCATGGAAGTTGTATGTTGAGTTTGATCAACAATTAAAAACAGCAGCTATAAGAGTATAAGAGTTTCGGGGAAGAAGGCAAATTGTAACAGCAAATATTGCGGAAAAAGAAATAGAAATTTACACAAAACTATTCCGTTTCCCTTTTTGGAAACTCATAAATTTGTTAGCGATGTGAATTTCAATTCAATGCTCAACCACAAAAGAATTTTTTCATTGGTGTGTCAAAAGCGTACATTTGCAAAATGAACGTTTTTTTCGATTTTACAAAAGGGAGCTTCCAAAAACGGCTTTGAAAATTAAATGGGATAACTTCTCCTCTTTCGCCTGATTATTTCTATTAATATTATTTTTATAATACTTTAAATTTGCTTCGTCCTTGCAGCAACAAATCTGAGAAGGGTCAATGGGGATTACTTACCATTTATGACATGGACAAGAACGCTGGCGCTGTTCGCAGTCGTTGGCTGACACGTGTAGATGCCGGTGTCCGTAATTTGGGCATTGGAGATGCGCAGCCTTTTGGAAAGACGTTAGTTAAATACTTAAAATCTTGCGAGATGTCAATTTCATACACTACCTCGACTTGAGGGTGTCTCCCAACTGGGATTCCATGGCAATACGTGTGACGAACTCCTTTTGCAAGTCAGTGCTCAAGACTTCGTTAAGTGATTGATTCAGTTGACCCGGTTGCAGATCCTTTGGCATCTCGACCTCGTTGCCGTCCTCCTCCAAAGGAGTGATTAACTGCTCTCCCCGATACCAATAGATGGGCCCAATGTCCTTAACCGACGGTTGCTTGACCACACAGCTGAGTATGATGGCACTACCTGCCTTGAAATGCAGATCGGGCGGCCCATTGATGACGGCCTTGGCATCAGGTGAGATTTCTACAGACAAAACGTGAATTTTGTATGAGTGTTTACTGTGGCGACTAGAATATTGCAAACATTATCATTTACGCAAATACTTTCCAAAACTATTTGCGCAATTGAAAGCATAAACTTTTAATAACAAAATGACATATGTTTTAAGCTTCCCCAAATGTCACCTGTAAAAGTAAAACGAGCAAAATGAAAGCGCAGACATTCCACATATATATTTGTGGCAGAATGAATATGTTTGGGTATTGGTAAAAGTGGGTTAATAATAATATTTATTGTGCCTTGGCTCGTGCAAATAATAATAATTAAACATGTGGGAACGTCCAGTCTAACCGACTGCACAGTACTCTGTAAAAATAAACTTTGTGAGCAGCTCGAATTTTGAATCTAAGAATAAATCACACACACAATCACACAACTACTATTAATACTACTGGTCTACAATTAAGATACAGAATTAAGAAATATATTTCTGAAATATATAAAAAACAAAAATATTTTTCCTACAATTTATTTCTAGAAAGAAGAAAAACTAAAGTTCAGAGCGATTCCTTTATCTGAATGTACAGATAAAGGGACATTGTAGAGAGCAAAAAAATATACACTCTTTGGTATGTAAGCAGAGTATTAAAATAAGTCGGAAAAGTGTAGCCTGCACCAACAGATAGGAGATACACGTATTTACGTAGATATACTAGTGCAGCAGCAGAAGGAATAAAATGAAATTTGTAGCTGTCTCAAATGGTGTTATTATCGGACCGAGCTGCAATTTTGAGAAGCTTTAAATTAAATGACCATAACTTTTATCATTTATTTATAGATTAAAAGATGATATTTTGACAACGCTCACCTATCAGGAGGTACATATACGGAACGAGCAAAATTGAGTTTTCAAAGTGCGAATTCTCATAAAATATAAAATAAGTCAATATGTTGAAATCTGAACAGAATATTAATTTGTGTAGTAATTATGATTGTCACTGCGAAATTGTCTCGATTCGAATTTTAAAAATGTATCCATGTACAGCGTTACTTGGAATTTTTCAGCAGGCAGATACTTATGGCCAACGTTCAAGCTGAATTAATGTGCAGCATAAATCTCATGGCGAAAAAAAAGAGGGTCGGTTGCATAAATTTGCATTATCACATTAATCAAATGCAATGCGAGAAGAGTTAAGCGTCTCGCAGAAGCTACTTTAAAGTCACTCCGATGCGTATGCCGATAATGTCATTAAGAATAAGGCCACAGTGCCCAGTAGGCAACATGCAGCTCGCAACTTTCAACTTGCTGCAGCATCCGGCAGTGTGTCGAAGGTACTTTCGCAATTGTTTCATTAACGTAAATTAAAATGCATATGGTGGCGAAGAAAATGTAATCGGAAATTCGTTTGCAAAAACACCAAAAAGGAAGTTGGCAAAAGAACGATTGCAGTGCAAGCCGAACATGTTCGTAACTGTTCGACTGCAAAATACTCTGTTGCCAAATGAGCATTTTTTTATTAAGAATTTAATGACTCATAAAGTGTAAATTTGAAACTAGTAGGTTATCAACTCGCATCTTAAAACTTGCGGTTATATTATATACATACTCGTACATCCCAAGATTCAAGCCTTACAAGTCGAAAGCCAGTATACTCTAAAGTTGTTTTTGGTATCTGAGTAGAAAACAGGATTACAAACTGATTTGCATAAGTGGCTGAAAGCAGCTGCTGACACTCGATGGCAACGACATCGAATATGGAATTCTTTCCGGTAGCTTTATTCTGCATTTAATTAAAACTTGTTCACACTTTTTATAGCTTTTTAACAGCCTTCGATTTAATTGGCTGCTTTGTTTCGAATAATGAGGACTTTAAAAGACATCAAGGTAGAATAAAAATGAGATATAATAATTGAATATCAATAAACATATTGTTGTGCAGGGGTTTCTTCTTAGCTCTTGCTACTTTTTAACTTATTCTCATACCATATTTTAATATGTACACCCCCATTACTAAGCCAACCTTCATTACAGCTCCAAACCAATCAAGCAGCTTAACTCATTTAGGTCCCTCGGGCTGACTTGCTAATTAACTCCCTAGAAAACATGTGAGCTGTCAAGAATTTCTCTCATCCAAAATAGCGATGCGGTAGATACAAATTGAAGGTGTCTGTTTTGAGCGCTGCACCTTGGCACGTTTTTATTTATTTATGATGAAAAATGAGAAATTAAATATGAATGCCTGCATACATTTGCACCAAAATGTTGCAGCGCGCACAATTTAAAACCGATGGGAGCACAAGCAAATAAAATAATCATCATTGTGAGCAGTTGGGCAGGTAATCTGAATTAAAAACTGTAATCAGCAATTTAACAGCATCAAATGCGTAGTCAGCGGTTGTCAGTCAGACAGACAGTCAACAACAACATCAAGTTAAATTGTGTTGTCGGACATAAATGACTTTGCAGTACTCTATTCTGTCTACTGAAAATGGGTTGGACAACCTTAATGAATTTAGCAATTACTTTCAAAATAAATAGGCTTTGGAATTCTTTTACTCCAGTTGTAGCTCAAGGGTTGAGTCTCTAGTTTGAATAGCATCGCTCAGACAGCCAGGCACACAGCATACTCTTTATGACATGGGGGATCAGTGTAAATGCAAATATTTAATTAGTTACTCACCAATAATATTAAGTTGAAATGCCATGGATATTTTTGGCTCCGTGTTGACTTGGCACTCGTAGATGCCGCTGTCCTTGGGCTTTGGCGATTTCACGTGCAGCGTCCATTCGCGCATATCCTTCGACTCGGTCACCTGCAATACTCAGTGTTAATTGCGCTAAATCATTTAAAATGTCATCTTAATTGTACATTATTGCTTATTAATAAGGGCAGTATATCATACAAATTTATACCTGCGTCCGTTCTAGAATCAGTTGAATCAACAAGCTTAAAATTTGCATAATCTAAATAAATAATAATAGTGAAATAATTGTACATTGACGTTATGCATATTTTAATCACGCAGCATGGTCAGTTTGTCTGAACACTCTGAACACTCACAAAGATATATGTATATATGCATATAGTACTTGCCTGAAATCGCTTATCGGATGTATACGTGGCTGTTCCGACTGTCAGAATGTGTAGATCACGTTTGCGTATCCAGGATACCTATGGTAAAACAGATTCATGGATTATTAATGCTGCAGCTGTTAACAATGGGGAACTGAGCAGATTATAGTTTCTAAATACATAAAAAAAACATCAAATACAAATTTTAGTTTCACTCGCGTTATATTAAATTTAGTCAGCATCAATTTAAAAGTATTAACATAATTAATAAATTAATCACTTAGGGAATATTTTGTTTCTAAAATAGTAAATTCATGTTCAATTTATAGCGTACTTTTAAAGTTAAATATTGATTTCATTACATTGACTTACAGACTTATCATTCAACATATCCACTCTGCACTTAATAATGGCCTCCGTGTGTCCTGTTCGTCCCGTAATGTTGCGCGGCATGCCAAAGTCAAATATTGGCAAGGAATGTGCCAGCTCCGTTTCCGCAAAACCGTCCGGTTTCTGGGAATAGGCAAAAGAATTATCTTCGCTGGCTAGGAATGGTAAGCTCTTGAAAGTGTTATTCGTGGCTTCCGCTTGTGGCAGCATTGCGGCCACAGAGGACGATAACGACGCCAGGACATTGCCACTGAATCCGTTGAAGGCAACATTGTTGTAACTGTTGCTGCTGTTCTTGCTATTGTCATTGTTGTGGTTGTTGTTATGGTTATTGTTGTTGCTGCTGTATGTGTTCGCCTCTGCAAAAGGACCTGCAAATACGAAATAGGAGGGGTGACGGCGCATCTTTATCCATCTCATTTTTCATCATTTCAACGGCATCTCGCACTTTTTTCTGTTCGCGTACCAGGCATTTTTCAAATGAATTTATTACTCTGTCCTATTCGGTTGCTTTGTGCGCCAGACATTCATTTTGTCTGCCGTTTGATTTGTTCTGCTGGCCAATTGCACACAAGTTACAATTAATATTCTAATAAATACAAGCGTCTAAAATCGCACAAGCCGCGAAGTATTAAATGATGATAACATTAATTATTAAATCTCCTAATCCCTTCCCAAGCGGACGTCCTTGACCACATATATACGGATATACGACAACTCCTTCAATATTGGACACAAGCTAATTAAAAAAAATAATGTGTTGTTTTAATAACAAACACCATTTGGGCCTGGTATGATGAAGATGAAGTCAGTCACGAGCTAGTCTATATATCGAACAAAACCAAAAAGGCAAGTTGCAAAAAGAAGTAAACAAGAGCCGCCACAAAACAGCTTAGATCATCTGGTCAGTGGTCAAGGGTCAACAGTCGATTGTCCAACAAGCTAAAAGGTCACTCAACAGTAAAAGCGAAGCCTAACACTCTAATCAGCAACAATAACAGGAACAGGAACAACTACAATAAGTACATATATAAATTATACATTGGCTTATGTTTTTGTTCGATGAAACAAAAAATAAAACAACGTAAATTGCACAGTACTTTAGAAGTAATCCAACCCAAGTTGGTCAATAATTTTGTAAAACCTTTTTGCGTTTCATTAGCATCCTTATGACACTTTGCTGGCTGAACAAGCTTGGAAATGGAAACGGCTGTAATGCCAATCCTAGCTGGTGAAATGAAGTCACATAAATTTTAATTATGAAAGGTGTTTCTCATCTCTCTGGCGTACCAGTTCTTTACTGGCCTCTTTGTCATCAGCACCCCAATTTATTTGGGTGAGCACTTTCCCTTTGCACTGGCTGTCTGCATTGAGCAGGTGATCCACCTAATTGTAATTGTGCCATTCTCAATGGAAAAGGTCTACGTTTATAAATACTGTCTGGGAGTTGGCATTATCCTTGCCATCATTTCTGTACCTATGCCGGAAACACAAGGATTATCGCTCCAATAAGCAGGCTATAATTTTTGTCGAATTCCTGATGGCTTAATAGGGTGGAGATTACTCAAATACACACCATTTGTAACCAACATCAAAGCACATCTAGAACCAATTAGGAATTGTATTTTTACATTTTTTTATTTTGTGTAATTTTTAATTTAATTGCAATCTTTTGGAAGCTGGCTTAAGTACAATAATAATATAATTATAAAATAATAAATTAATCCTGGTTACATTGTATATAAATCTAAATCGCGTTTCGTTATACATTAAAATCAACTAATTAAAAGTTTTCAAATAATTATGAGAAATTCATGAGAAGTTAAGTGTTTGTTTCAATTGACTAAGCACACATAAAATATATTTTGCAACTTATATACACATTTATTTAAATATACTCTGAAATCTGATGTTGCTTGTAATTGATTTGGATAACGTCTATTGTCGCTGTCTAATTTACACAATACTACTTAAAGTCAAGGACTATTTTTGCACACCTTTAATTTGATGACGTCGCCGAGAAGTGGGTAGTATTCAACAAGCATAGTACCAACTTTTTTTGTTGTGTGGATATTTCAGTTTGTGAATGGGTTTTTGTGTAACCTTTTCAATTCAGGTGGATTTGTTATGCTTGTTTCTGGCATTTCTCGGATGTTATTGTGTGTGAAGTCGAGCGGAAATCAGCGCCAAGCAGGTTGACGTAAATTCAATTCAATTTGACATTTCTTTAAGCTCAATTTATGTGTCAAGCGAGAGTGGATTTGACCATCTAACAGCCAGTGCTGTTTGCGTCAACGTTATTAATGTATTTATGGCGTAGTTTTCTACTGCATTTAGACATACACATTTTATTATTGCTCTTAAGTGTGCATGTATATTTTGAAATGTGCATGTGTCACTACAAATTAATGTCTTGGATCCTACTACAAACAAATTTATTACAAATTGCCTAAATTAGACACAATTATTATATTTATTATTTTGCTTATGTATTCAATAGTAAAATGGTAAAATATATGAGCTCGAATTAACAAATTGTGTATATTATTAGCACGTTTCAATTCTGATTTTCTAAAAATCAAAAGATCGATATTATTCCATTTTTAAAATAACGTTTACATTTCAGGATCATTGCTGCTAATAGACACAACATCAATTGCAATTTTTGTGCTTATTTTATTATTTATTTTAATTGCTAATATTTTATATTTATTTATACCTGAAATATTTTTCAAGTTAGACTTTTATTATTAAATGCATTTTTGCTTGTAGTAATGTATAATACAACTTCAAATACTTTTTAAGAGACCCAACATAAGAAAGGGTAAACTAATAACAGATTTCGCATAAAATATAATATTTTTCCGGAGCAATCTCAAAACCTTCTTATGTCCTTTATCGAAAGCCTTTTAATTGGCAACTAAAAATACAATGAGGCAGTTAGGTAGAAAGTGGTTTAATTGAAATGCACACAGTCAACATAATTAATGCCAGCCATAGTATATGAAACATTTTCTAAATCCGAGCTTAAAATAATGCGATGAACCAGAAAATTAAATGATCAAAAAGACAATTGTGGTTGAAGGCAAGGGAATAGCACCAGTTGCAGATAATCAATATTGTGCCTATGAGCCCATCGTCAAATTTGCAGCAAGGAGGCTAAGCGTCAGTCTCAGTTGTTTGTTAGAACTGATGATAGATGTCCCTAGGGCAGCAAATCAAACGAAATTAACAGTTTCTGTCAAAGCAAAAATTCGTATTTCGTGTGCCGTACCACAAACAATATTGAAGATTGACTAGCTGACATATAGATAGACACCCGGAGGTGAGTTGAGCAGTCAAGTTGCATGGCAGGTTATCTCAACAAGGACCCAGATGGCTCTCTTGTTGGCGGGTGGGTGGTGGCTGATGGGTGGGTGATTGTTGGTGGTGTGTGCACAGTAGCCTCCAGGCTTTAAATGCGTTTGATGTGCAAAGTGCGTCGAATTTTGGAAACATTTCCATAAAACATGCAATAAAAGCATAAGAACGATGGCATTTAACCAAAAATGGGGTGGCTGTCAGCAGTTAAGACACAAGCACTCGACACATTGTGGATCAAGAAAACTGGCTCGTGTCGAGAGTGTGGGACTTGGCAATACTCTGTATATAGCTATAATTTAAATATGTACAATTTAAATATATATAATTTAAAGGCTTTTAAATGACCGCTGCAATATTTTTGTAATTTCAATTTTAAATTCATCTTTATTTTTAACTTTAGTTGACATTAAACAAGTATATATATAAATAATGTAGCCAATGCATACAGGGAACAAAATGTAGAAAGTTCACATAAAAGCACAGCAAATGAATATGTTGCGGTGCAAAAAGGCGAGGCTGCAAATGAGGCCAGCTCCAGAGCCAAGTCGAAGAGCAACAATGCAGTTCTAAGTGAAAAATGTGCGACACTCGACAATGCAATGCTTAAGTTTCGTTCATATGACGACATGAGGGGAAACCGCAAACATGAACACAAACAGCAAATGCAGATCCCAGTTTTAAATCGTTGGCAAAATTAAACTTGCCTTGCGAGCAACGTAACAAAAGACTCTGATTTCAGAAAAGAGCACATATGTTTCTAATTTTAGATACATCGATTATTTCTTGCAATCTCATATTAAGTAAAATATAGAAAAACTGTTGAAAGCAATAAAGCACTAAGAAATAAAAACATCAGTAAATTAAAGAAAAAACTAGAAAAATTATTGAAAATCTAAAAAAGGCAGAATTATTCAAGAAACTTAAGTGTCCATTTGAAGGTCATGAGCACTAATTAGATATGAAGAGTAGTTATATATGAAATTGGAAAGACCGGCACTCAACTGCAGCATCTCCAAAATGAAGTAAATTTCTCTAAGTGGTCATAATGACTCAGCTAGAACTGAAGAAATCGTTGGACGAACCAACCGTATGTGCAGGCGTTAGCATTAGGAAACTGTTCACGTTAGCCAGGCACATCATAATTACGGTACGTGTGACATTTCCACAACATACCCACTATTTTTGGGTGTCAGATAGAGGGAGACGAAGCGTGGAGTGGGATATGTGGCGTCTATGGAATGTTAGACGGAGATGAATGGCAACCAGTTTCGGGTGGCTGCCAGGACATAATTGTATCTGCACACGGACAGGACATGCCTATGGCCAGACAATTAGGCGCCACCTTCCCGGGTGGCATAAATCATAATTATTCGGCTGACTCTGTCGCACTCTGTGGCATCTCCCGTCATCCGGCACTCGTTGCTGGTCAGCTCATCAGTTCTCACTCTAGCTAAGACGTTTATTGGGTGAAATTACCTCGGCATATAGAGTGCTATTCGTGGGCAGTGGGAGGCAGGGACTGTTGTCCTGCGCCACTACAATTGATTACTCTATTGTTAAAGGTCGCACAATTAGCTGTTACTTTTACTTACGACTTTTGCTCAACTGTTGCAGAAATCATAAGTCATGAACACAATAACAGCAATACTTGTTAAACAACTCATTTTCAATAGCTCTTCAAATAGTGTTGGTTCTTAAATTGTGGTTCTTTTCAATGGGTTGTCAAAGTTCGCTTTTGTTAACACTAAAATCAAGGACCAACAAAAAAGAAGACTGATTTATGCAAACCGTTTTTTTTTTTTTCTTGTAAATTGATTGATGTACTGCGAGCAAAAACCCTGAAGCTACAAAGTTGTAAGCTTGGCAACATTAAGGTGGTGGATGGCAGGATAACATCAGCAGCTGTGAGAGTAGACAATTAGATTCTGATTTTTCCTGTATTCAGCAGTTGATAATTGTTGGATTTTACAGCACTTGATAAAATGAGGTACACATCAGTAAATCAGCCTGATTTAATTATTGGGAAGATGTCAACAAATAAAATGAATGGAGAATCGCTTAAGGACGATGACAAAGTACTAGCAATTTTGCTTCAGCTAATAGTCGAAGGAACCAACCATCTAATCAAATTGCCATCGATTTTTATTCTTTAGCATGCAGAGCCACAGCTGGAACCGCAACAGAAACTGATTGTGGATCAACAAATTGTGGGCATTGACAAGCCACTGGAAAGTCAATCGGACATCGCTGCTCATGTATATCCTTATCTAAACCTAGATGAGATGGTGCAGTTGCACTTTGGTAATTTGCTCGAGCCACACGGCGGAGACAGCTACAATCTATCCAAGGACTCTGGCAAGCATTTGGTCATGGTGAAGCTCGACTTTGGCAAGCAAGGAGCTTTTTCTAGACAGGAGGTCATCTCAGTTCTGCTGAATGTTTTCAATTGATTGCAGATTGATAATTATAAGATCTTAAATACATGATGACAGATTATCTTTGGCCGATCTTTCTGGTATTTATTTGGGCTCGGCTTCCAACAAATGAGAGAAAGTGACACAATCTAAACACAAATTAAATGAAGTCAAACAAGTAGTGATTGCCTGCCAATTGGCAAGTCGAAAACAAGTCCAAATTGAAGATGTCCGTTGGCCGAGTACAACAATAGAAACAGATTTCTGTTTTCAAAGCACCCAGTACTCGATACCTTTTATTGCCGTCACTTACAACACTTGATCAAAATGTGATACACATCACTGTTCTAGTTGCTCAGCAAGCACCTGTCAAACAACGTGAGAAAGCATTCAGTCTGATTCTGCTTAATTATTGGCAAGATGGCTGCAAGTAAAGCTAATGGTGGATCGAATAAATTGGATGAAAAACTGTAAGCAGATGTGATAAATATGATTTTGAAAAACACATCCTTAGCCATACCATCAATTATCCATAATTTTTCTATTTCTTAGCACCCCGCTTATCTGCCCCATTACGTACAGTGCTCAGTTGCCCGTTCCTGAAATTGGCTGCAAGCTTTTGCCTTGTGCCAAAACTCTATTGGACTATACGGAAAAGCCCATTTCTTTTCCTGAGCTGGAGTCGCAATATAGTCAACAGTTTAAGGGTCTTCACATGCTTCTTGATATCGATCTGCTCAACCTGAATGCCTACGAACAGAGTGCTGGGGGGCCAACCGAAATGGATCCCAGGGATGCAGCCCTCCTGGCTGACATTGAGCCGCTAACGCTGACCAATAAAATGCCAATGGTTTTCAATAGCATTCCCAAAGGCGCTCAGGAGTGTCCCGCCCCAGGCTCACAGCGAATGCAGCCGGAGTCACGGCCTCCAGATCTGGGCTTGCTCATGCATAAGCTAAAAGCAGCCTCGGACAGCCACGCCCTACCCGTTCTCGTGTCGCCCATTGCTTCCGAGCCGAAACTCCCCTCAAATGAGACGCTGCAGATGAAATTTAGTGTTGCGCCAAGCAAAAACCGACTGATCAAGGCCAACGCCAACGAGGATTTTGAATCGCTGCCCCAGCATTTTAAGGAAATGGTTAAACAAGGCCTGCCACCACCTTTATTGCCCGAGGAACATAACGCTGAACGAGAAGACCAAAAAGCCAAAAAGCATATCAAGGAAAGCGGTTCAAATACATTAAACTTCTAATTGACTTTGATCAGTAATTATTTCTATCTTCCAAGCAGGTCAAACGTTCCAAGGATAAGAAAGTAACCAAGAAGATGGAATAACAATTCGTTTTGACAGGGTGCACTTAAATATTGTGGCATTAAATGCGAATAAGTAAAACAATGCAATATTCAATTGTGCCTATTTATCGGATTTGCTGTACATCATTTATATTATAAACCTATGTGCCTATATAATTTATATTATTTTATTGCAAATACAATATTTGCCGACATGCTTTGCTCTTTGCATTTCTGTTTAGCATTGCAGAAGTCCGTTGAATAATTTATTATGCAACATTAACAATATCAACTATTGGAAACTTTTCCTTGGTTGGCATTGTTAAATTGCTCGTTTGGCTGGTTCAACTGTCATCAGCTCTGAAATAAATATGCTTGTATCTATGTATCTTGCAATATGCCATTTGTCTGACCTGACATAGTTTTACTTACATACGTACATGGCTGCACATATATATTTGCTTAAAGCTGTCCTTATCGCGCCAACTTGTAGTTCCTGGGTCAAGTATAAAGTTAAACAAACATGCTTTGCTCACCAACAGACAGGCATAGTAATCAGCCAGAATTTATGTGCTACTCAAAACAAGTTTGCTTTTGTTGATGTTGGCTGCATAACTGCGCTTAGATCGCCTTTGCCTTTGCCTTTGCCCTTGCCTTTGGCTTAGCCTCCGCCTTGGCCCCATCTTGGAATATGCCGATGCCCTTGGCTGGCAGTTAGTACATAAAAAACAAGAAAGAATATCTATCTTATGCACACCGAAGATTACATGTCCTTACAGGCCGAGATTAAACTGCTGTCATACGAAATTAGCTATATTTTTATGGTATATAAAAATTATAAAAACAATAATACTCTCTACAAGGGCATAAGAACCACATTTCTCTAGTTGAGAGTCAACAAGAAGAATGCTCTAGTCGAGAGAGCTCGACTTGGATATACTCTAATAAAGAAAATGTACCATAAAAGGAGTCCAAGGCAAGGCACCTTTTTATATTTCAGCTCGATAACAGAATTTGTAATTATATATATAGATATTTTCTTGCATGTTGCATACTTTGGCAAATCTGCATCATACTCTATGCATCTCTATGCATCAGAGTAAGAGAGCAGTAGGGATGGAGACAGACAGCCAGCAGGGTTGGGAAGGAATGGAATGCTTCTCGAGTGCCATCAGCGTGTAAAGTAATCTCAGTTCGAAAGGAAGTAAATTTTCACAAGATGGTGTCAACTGCAGCAGCACTTGGCTACTGGCAAATCGGCCGTTTGGATAATCTCGAAACTATTCAACGCTCAAATAGCTAAAAGTTGACTTAACAGCATTTGCGGATTTGTGGATTATAATCGTTTGTTAACATGAGCATCTAAATACATTTAATATTCATTATTTCGCATATAATTTAATTAAAAATGTATTGAAAAATAGTAACAAATTAGATTTAATATTCAGTATTTAGTGAAAAGTGCAAATTCCTAGGGCTTACAATAAAATAACAATAATTATTTATTTTAGTCGGCATCTGTCGCTCTCTATCCAAATCGCTAGGCATATAAATAATTCAACAGTTATGTCACATAACAACCTAATCTAAAAAAAAAATATAAGCCTAATATATCCGCAAGTTAAAGCTGTGCTGAATAATGATCGATTGTGAATAAAAAAATTATGCTAATATGTGGCTAAGACTTAAAGATTTATCAACATATTAAAAAAGGTCACCGTTGAACCAACAAACTTTTTCGAATTGAAATAAATTGAGATTGGGTGTGTGCGATTGTAATTTACATATTACATGGCAAGTTTAGCATTTGAACCCCTTAAACTGAGCAGAGAAGCTGCGACGGGAGAGATTATTGTATGCTTAGTTCTATTTGGTTTTCCCTTTTTCGATAATATTGTCGAATTTTTTTTCCGTTGTCTCTCACAACGAATATAATCCCCACCCAACACAACAGCCTCAGACTCTCAATGGCCTTGCCCCAAAAGAATTATGCCCTCAAAAGTATCAGGTATAAGTCTGGCAGAAGCTCACATTTAGACATATTTATATATATATATACAAATAATAATAAAATAGATATGTCGAGAAACGGAAAAGCGGGTATGTAGATTCTCGTATAGATTTTCCTTCATCTCATTCAAAATGCTCATTAGGTCACTTTTAATGGATATAGGGAATTAAAAGGATATTTTCCAACTTTTTGCATTTATTGCGCATTTGGGAGATTGCAACTCATAAAATTATTTTAAATTGATATTCTATTATGTCAATACAAAACTTATAAAAAAAGACACTGAAATGCATTAAAGATAATATACACAGAAAATACCAGCACAGGAAAGAATAAAATAATAAAAAAGTACTGTTGATATAAGCTGGAGGCATTGGCGAAAAAATATCCAGATAAACTATAAAATGAACATGGCAATGATGGAAAGCCGCGAGGCAAATGAAAATAAAAATAAAAAATGAAAGAGTTGAAAATGCAACTAAAATTACAATTTAATTAATGCAATGCGTCGGCGTTGCGGGCTGCAAAAATATGCAAAGGGGCAATTACAAAAATGGAGTAATAAGAAAGAAAGGGTTAAAAAAAAGTTTGGCCCAAAAGCGACAGATGGTGGTGCTAAAAGCAAAAATACAAACAAAAAAAAAACAGTCGGAGGAACAAAGTGAAAATTGCTATAAACCAAATTATCAAGATTAATTTGCTGTAAAATTTGCAGTTCTCGACTGCAAATTAATAAAGTTTCACGTAATAATGCAAATTTTTTTTTCAATTGTCCAGGCACCAAAAATGATATTGTAGTTGTTGTTGTTGCTGCAGAGCGTTTGCTTGTTCTAGTCTAGGCCGTCTCAGCTGAAACTTTTGGGACAAGTAAACCCATTGCCGCTTGTCGGTTGGCTTTCTCATTGTGCGTTTGTAAATAATATGCGAAACTTTGAAGCCGGCAAACTTTAGTCGACAGTTGGGATTCTTGCGCCTGAAAGTAACTTTAATTTATCGCCCCGGCTTTTTTATAGTTTTATTTTATTCATGCATATAAACATATGTATATATATTGTGCTTAATGCTGACATGGGGCGTGTGAGTCCAGCGAATGTGGAAAGACAACAACATGGCAATATCCTATCACAAAGGAGGCAAAGATTCGCTACGCGTCCGATGAACGATTGACCTAATTTTCGATGTGGATGTGCGTGTGTACCTCTATGTGTGTGTTTGTGTGTGTCTGTGTGGAGATTGCTCAAAGTACGCGCTTACTAATGGTCACCGTTTAGCTACAGTTCGGCACCAGACTGTACCAGGATACGTCACAGGATGAGTAAACTTTGCTTGACAACGTCACAAATTCCATAACACCACTGCTATATCCCTGGACTGTGTATCATTCAACAGCGTGTGTTGCTCTTGTAAGTAGCTTAAGCAATTTAAATTGATAAGCTTCCTATATATTTTTATGCTTCCCAAATTTGGTGAGGAACAATCGAATACATTTGATTTAGCTATACGTAATAAGAACCCGCACATTTTGTGACCTTAAGCAGCAAGCAAAACTCAAAAGTGCAAGCTAAAAATTGAATTTCTCAAGTCGCACTGCTTTTTAGTATATTTAATTAGAACGTGTGGGATTTTAGTTGTTTATTTTTCTTTGGTTGGCCTTATTTCCTTCTGAATTTCGTCTTAGCATTTTGTCGACCGGACTAAAGTTGACCGACATAAATTTCATTAATTAGTAAACATTTTTTTGTTCACAAACATTTTGAAGATTTATTAATGCTGGTTTGGTAATTAGCAAAGTATTTTTTATGATGGCTTCAAGATTAAATTTCATTAGACCCACCAAAAGTTCGTAACTCAACTATTTATTAGCTATGAATTATTCATTAACTTGTGTGTGATTTTATATACTCTGCAATATTGAATTTTATTTGACATTTAAGATGGGTTTTCACATTGTTGAATATTCGACATTCGACGTGTAAACAGCTGTCAGCTGCAAGGCTCTTGCTTGTGAATTTACAGCTATACGCACCTAATATTATGTGACTTATTATGACAGCAGCTAAAAGTATGCAATACGAATTTTTATTACCGCACAACCTACGCATATTATCCACTGGGCGAAAGTCAAAGAGGTGAGGAAGAGAAAGTGACAAAGGAAAAGTGTTGGGCAAAAAAGCACTTACCGTTACAAAATGGCCAGTGCAAAATTTGTTGTGGATGCATTATGTTAAAAAACAACGCCATTATTATTGCAATTCCTCGCGCCCCTTTGCCGCTGCGCTGTTCGCCTTGCCTCCTTTTAGGTGCAAATGCTGCGACGCCAACGTCGGCCGCATTGCTTCTGGTCGATTTAGCGGCTACGTCGGCGACGACGCCGCTGCGACGCATCCGCACGCATTTATTGAAAACACGCTTTGCCGTCTGCTGTTGTTTTTGCTGTTGTTGCTGTTGTTTTTGTTGTCGATGTTTAACAATCACTTTTGCTGCCGGCATTCAGCGGTTGTATGTAAATTGTTTCTTCTTATTATTCTTTGTTTTCAGTGTTTCAGGTGATTCAATTAACATTACTCATTTAGCTATGTTGCTGCCGCTATTGACAAACGGCAGCATGTGACGCCATTATTGCTATTATTTTGTGCATTTATCTCGTTTCAATAGTCTGCCTTGTTTAATCATTATGTCGCTTAACTGACCAAAAATTCATATTCATATTCATATTCATATTCGTATTCATATTCATATTCATATTCATATTCGTATTCATATTCATATTCATATTCATATTCATATTCATATTCATATTCATATTCATTTTCATATTCATATTCATATTCATATTCATATTCATATTCATATTCATATTCGTATTCATATTCATATTCATATTCATATTCATATTCATATTCAAACTCATACACATATCCATACTTATACACATATCCATACTTATACTCATGATCATACTCATCTTCTTATTCACACTCATACAGTTAAACTTTCCGCACTTTTGATGTTCGTTTTTATTTTTTTTTTTGGTTTGACATCGGCGGAAACGACTTTGGCTTATTTTCTTACACAACTTAATTGTATTTGTTGCCTACTCTTCGCCATCTTCTTCTGTTTCTTCTTATAGGCAACTTTATTCACATCTACATCTTCTAAATGGATTTCCTTCGTTAACCAATCCCCATTCGACTCTTTACCTTACTGAGCAGCTTTCGTTGTTGAGCCTTTTGTTTGTGTTTGCGAAGTTGATTTTATTGTTTTTCGCTGTACTGTTGTCCCTTAATTCTTATCAGTTGGCACTGGTTAGCAATTGAAATATTTTGCATTACCTTATATTTTGCACTCAATATAAAATATATAAAAATAATATTTAAAGCATTTGCCATAAGCGACATTCAAGAACCAACAACTCTTTAAAAAACTGAAGCTGCATCTGCGGCCACTGTTAAGAGTGAATTATAAAATAATATAGGATTATTCTTTTACACGTCTATCCCACTAAATAACAACACAGTGTGTGTGTGTGCATGGGCATGGGCATTATAAGCACAACGACATTCTGCTAGCAGAAATCTAGCCAGCAACCAATGGGGATCTCTCATATGCTAAGCAGCATATGTGTATATGCATGTTAAGATGTATGCTCAAGCCTGTCAAACATGTAGGTGGGTGTGTGTGTGTGTGTGTGTTTACATTGGTGTTTACATTGCGAGGCGCGCGTGTTTATGAATTATTAGCAGTCGAAAATCGGGCGCACGTTGAAGATTATTAATTCGATGGCGTATTAAATGCTGAACTAACTTTGCCAACGATTAGGCATATGATTAGTCAAAGCTGATTACAGTAGTGTGAATGCAATTTAATTATTAATTTTTGACTGTGGATAACCATTGTTCGAAAAGTTGCCTGTAAATGGATTATAGCTGCCCAAGATGTGTATGTGTGTGTCTATTATATATTTATTTGTAACTTTAAAGCTTCTGTCCACTAAAGCTAATAAACCACAATTTTAAAGTTCAACTATTCAATTTTAATCAGATTTTCATTTTATTTCTTCATATTTTATTATTTTCCAAATTAAACAAAACACCCAAAATTTCAAACTAAACTTAAAATCAAATGTGTTTAAACTTTCATATTAAGTTCTTTGCATTTCATTGAATTAAATAAAACATCAAATTTCAAATGAAACATGTATCGTATAATTATATCTATAGTCTTTTATGTAATCGCTTGTAAAAGCACTTTAAAATACACAATAACATGCTAACAGTTATCTGAGCTTATCGAAAAGAATAAAGTATCTGAAACTTTCTGAAGGTATCACATGCAACGCAACCGAGCTGAGACACAATTCGGTGGGTCAATTGGGAAGTTTTTTCCAAACCCAAAAAACAACCAAGTTACTTGTCACACACTCAAAGGAATATATATATATATAAATATATATATATGTATATATATATATATATGTCTGTATGTGTTTGTATATAATCCAACCACAGCAGAAGTGAAGCAAAGGTGAATTTCGCGTAACTTTCACTTTCATTTCTCGCACATAATTCACATAATGACAGTTGAAGTTGTCGTCACTCACTCCTGGTGGCTTATCTCTTATCCGGCTACAAATGTCAGCTGTCAATTTTTGTTGTGTTTGGCTCAAGTCCCCTGAGCACTAAATTTGTATTGCTAATTGCAGTTGCTGGTTCGCGTTTTAAGTGTTTCTTGGCTGAGTTGACAAGTGCAGTGGCGCTGCCAGTGTTGCTTGTCGTTTTTGCTTGACACAAGTTTCTTGTTCTGCTGTTGACAGTTTGAGGCATGTTCATGCATTTTTGAACTGTCTATTTTGGGTTAATGCGTATCAGTCTGTTATTGAACACGGCCGCATGGCAATCGGGCCTGCCTCAATTTCATTTTTATCATCACGCGTTTTCGGACACTGGCGAGACATATACATATATAGAACCGTTGAACACGTGTCGCGCTTCCGAAGCGTCGGGCTTTGAATGAGAAAACACTTTGCTGCGGTAGCACCCACTGCCAATTGACGACCAACGACAACTGGACGTTGAACAAACGTCTGCCGAACATCGCCACCAGCAACAAGCTAAGCAAAAGCTTTGTAGCACCGTTATCAATTCGCCGCGACTCCGAAAAATTACTCCATTTGACGCTCTGCTACTGCGAAGGGGCGGCTGCTACTGTTACTGTTAACTCAGAAATTACCCAGGACTTTGCAAATGTTCTTAAAATATCCTGCAAGCTGTTTAATTTAGCTCATGTTATTCTGCAGTTGCGTGAAGTGTTATCTCGAATAACACGATGTAAGTGTGCTATTTGTTCCCTCTGTACTGCAAAGTGACTGTGAAGCTACTGCTGTTAAACGACTGCTGTGGCTGTTAGGGATATTTGATTTCTGTGCGTGTCGTTACTTTTGAAATTGCCAACAGTGCTGTTTTTGCTTTTAGAAATTAACATGTTCCGACTGGAATCCGAAAGTGAGTCTTAGGATTCTCAGCAATGAAATTCTTAACATTTGCATATCTTTTTTTATAATAATCGCGTTAAAGTGGGAATAAAAAAACCAAAGAGTGCAAATTATTTAACCAAAAAGTGAACTAGAAGCAGCCAACAGTTTTATGCGCTGTCGTCAGTGTCAAACAATTGTCAATCTCGGGAAGATAAATTCGGCTATTTGTGGCAGACTCATAAATTCAATGCAGCAGAAGGCTGTAGCAACTCCGATGCTGACATACAAAAAAAAAAACAAAAACAAATGAACCCATACATATACATATGATTGTCGTTATTTATGGCACAAAAAAGTCTGATTTTTTGGACACGCTTCAAATCCAAGCAACAAGCTATGAGAAAAGATAAACAAATACGGTTAAAATGGGTTAAGGGTTAAACAGTACAAAAAATTACCGAAATTCGAGTACACACTTAAATGCGATCTTCCTAAATTGCTCTTAAGTCAAATAAAGCTGTAAATGTTGATAAAAACTTCAACATTTATATTGCAATGCCCCAAAATCAACAAATAGGAAAAAAGAAATAAAAAATTTTAAACACTTTCACTTTTTCATACAAAGAGAAATTCTACACGAAAATTCGCTATACATTTAGAAATTAAATTGTAAGATTCAAGTCGAGGTTCATTTGAGTGTCATAAATCAGCAACTCGCACAAACAAACTAAAACTCTTATTTTTTGTCCGTTCCGGTGGGCTTTGGGAGAGATGCTGTTGGGAAGTGTTGGGGCATATAAATGGCATCTTTGACTATTAGACTGTCATTGCACGTAAAACAAACTGCAGATTTGGCATTCCATGCCACACGAAAAGCAAATTAAATATTTTTAAAATGACTGCAAGTGGCATGTTGCAAGTATCGGTGCATTTTCGAGCTTATACAGCAGCATTAGAATTCAATTCAATTCGTTTCAATTCAGATTTCAGATTTATTTCAATTTCTTAAAGCTTTTCTTTCAACAATAATATTTGATCTTAAATTCCAATTCGTATTCATAATTATAAATATATGTAAAATATAAAATGTCCTTTAAAGCCTACAACCTTGGAAAATATCTACATATATTTACAAATCAATTAATGTCGAATTCAGCATTCATATTTAATATTCGGTACTTTCTAAAAGATTGATTAAAAGATGAACATCAAAATGAATTATTCATTTAGATTTGTTTAGTTGAATTCCATTTGGGAAATGAGCACAAATTTGAATGCACTTGCCTACATCCTGTATTCAGGCTTGTCCCATCCTTACACATACGCTGCTAGTTGCAGCTGCTAGGAGCAAATAAGGACCTAAATCGGCGAGTGTCAGACGCACGGCAGCAGAACCATTATGCATAGCGACGACGAGGCAGCTGCAAACACCTTTTGTGCGAGTGCTTTCGCATATATAAAAACAATTTTTTGTGAGCTTAATTCTTTTGGTATGTTTTCTTTCTTTTTTTGTCTTTTACATTTCAGCCACATTTGTTGTGGACGGCAACGCGCCTAAACCATTTATGTACATTTGCATAACTAAAACGGAGTACGATGTTTCCATTTAACCCACTGAGCTCATTTCCCGCCAGCAAAAACAGAACCACAACATACAAAACACAAGCATACAAAAGCTAACAATGAGACCTGTAGCGTCATATTTAAAGGGTGAGAAAAGCTGGAGGGGAATAGGGATGTGAATGTGGATGTGGATGTGAATGTGAATGCGGATGTGAATGGTCATGTGTAAATTTGGACAGGAGTTAACCGGGCAAACGTAGAGCACACATTTGCGCCCTAATATTGCAACTCATCTTGTCGAATGTGTTTTGCACTTCTTTGTTTTTGTATCCTGTTTGTTGGCACAGCAAACGAAATATTTGTTTGCGGAAATCATCAGCATCAGCATATCCGTTATGAGCTTACTTCCGAGAATGGAATTACGTAAAGCTAGACACTTTTTGAGTATCTGCAAATCTTAGGTGGTTGGTCAGCCGTACGCAGAGCAACTCTCCTGAGTGTAGGCAAAAACTCTTCCGATTTTTTGTTTCACAAATTTAAAAGGGGAAAGAAAATTTGAAACTTGCGTAAGTTTCATTATAGCATACATATTATAAATAATTACCTAAATTACTGCAAACTAAAATGCAAAGTAAAAGGCTCCCTTCATGCCATCTTAAAATATCGTCGAAAATACATAACCTATTTCATAGATGACACTTGTATTAGCTAATAAGTTTGTGGCTATAATCAGCGTACATAATTCAAAGGCGCACAATAAGCCATGACACATGACTCAAAATGGTGAGAAGGGAATATGGTAGCAGATTCTGTTCGAAAAACTAACGAGAACGGAGAAAAACGAGTGGCGAACGCAAATTGCCAATTATGGCTAGAAGTGCACGCATTTGCTGATTTATGGCATGAACGAATCTTTGATATACATATGTACATTTATTTACAACATAATTTCACTCTCTCTCTCTCTCTCTCTCTCTCTATTGTTGGTACCTGTAAGGAGTCCTGGCCAAGGGATAAATGCCTCCGATTGTGGCTGTTGCACGTGCCTTTACTGAATTTAATATGCCCTCCTTGGCATGACAACAATTTATGCTGCCACCAAACGGCTGCTTGCCAGCATATGCAATGCTCATATATATACATACAGACACATATGCATACATATATCTACAAAATTCGCATAGCTGGCCAAAAAGGACTCCGATTAGTTGCCGGTTAGGTTTAATAGGGAATCATATTTATATTCTGCTTGAAAAGAAAAAGCGAGTATATTCCTGTATGGCAACACAATTTTTTAACGGCCATTGCACCTATTGATTTGGTAAATACATATATAAATAAATATATGTATATATATATTGAATATGTATAAATAATATATAAATAATAATAACATAAATAATAATATAAAAATCATAGTTTTTGTCTTAATTCCGAGGTGAATTTTTCTAAAATGTAGAAATAATATACTTAATTTCACATAATTTCACATTTAAATATAATTTGATTTGAAAACACGTTCGATTTTACAGACAAAAGATAAACTCTAAATACCAGTCCGGAGAGCAAATTTCATTACTATATTCCGAATTTCAGATAGGATTTTTTCTAAGAATAATAGTCAGCATTTCTACATTTTGCCATTATTAAAATGGTTCTTGTTTTCAGACCGATTTAATTTGTAGCTCGATTTTCTAAATCTTACAACGATTTTTTCCGTATTCATCGGTTCTTTAAGGGAATAGTCCAGCGAACATCAGAGTATGGCAAAGTAGACGTCTCAAATGTGCTTTTTGTTATTGGCTCGTGGATGTCAGTTTATAAACATTTAAGCGGCTTAACTCGCTGGCTGACTTATCGCATTGTCATCAATTTGGTTAAGTAGATTTCCTACTGCCAAAATGTTATAGTATTTTTATTTGGTAGCAAACTGTGCAAGGAGCACGACGTGAATGCGGATGTGGAGGAGGAGGAGGCGGAGGAGTAGGAGGAGTTGGTTGCTGTGGATGGGATTGTTGATTGAAATTGCTCACGCCCCATGTAACTCGGAGGAAGGACATCTAATTATTGCATTGATTGAAAACGAGTTGACTGAGTGTCGACGAAAGGAACATTTCGTTTTCCTGAATAAAAACTATTGCAAAAACACTTTTGCTAGCTGGCGATGTCAGCACTTAGGCACAATAATCAATCACGTTTATCTGGATAATTGTTTGCGTAACACAGGAATGGGCAAATATACCCATTTCATTTTCAATTCACATTATTTGCGCTCAATTTCCTTTTGTTCAAACATATTATGTGCAAATTCAAATAACTTAAAGCTGGCAATCAAACACGATGAGACAAAAGAGTTGTCTTTGTCCCCGTACAATGTATGTCTAATACTGTCCATATATAGTATATATATTTATCAATGTATCCAATTGAGTAGCTCGAATTGTTTGCGACAATCAAATATTTATTGAAAGCATTGCGCAACTGCTTTGTTCAATAGTGAAGCAAACTGATTGGCTTTAAATTGAAATCTGTTGTCTTGACACTTAAAGTGACAACTTTACTGAAATAAAAGCCATATTTTCCGATTTATTTTCAAGTAGCAATTTGTAATCTTCAAGTTATTGAAGTGGAGCTGCTTGATTAGCTTTAAAACCTTTATAGCTTGACGACTAGAAAATAAATACTTGTCAGGACGAAAATCTTTTTCGATCTCTCTCAATCTCCCTCCCCACACACACAGCGGTCATTATGGTCAACATACTTAACAACCAATTGGCACAGTTCATCTACACACACACACACACACACACACACACACACATGCACTAAGCCATGTGTATGGCATAAAGAGGGTAATTTGTGTATTTTGCTGAGCACATATAAAAACGCTCACACAATAGCAATAAGGCTTCCGATTTGGATTCGGAATTATCTTCAGATTTGCTTATTTGCGCTCGTTTGTTGAATTGAAATTGCTTAATTTAGCAAATTATTTGGTAACAGTTTGTTGTTTTTTGGCCAGAGCGCATACACACTCAGAAATCGACATTGGAAATAGACGTAATTAGCCCGAATTTGGTTTCTTGTTTGTGTTTGGAGTGCATATTTGCCTCGGTTCTGCGTTCGCAATTTTCGGACGTTAGTTAACCCAGTTCAATTGAGTGCTATTTTGGTGCCTGGCAAATGTATTTTAAAGTATAACATCGTTAAATTTAATACTAAAACACGCATTACTTTATATCAAATTTGACCACACGCATATCATCGGCAACCGTTTTCAGATGCTCAATGTCTCGACGGAAGCGATAGGTGCCAATGTCCTTGCTGGCCTTTTCCGGAAGTTTAATTTTGATGCCCTTGTACTCGAAGCTTCCCTCTCGCTTCTCGGGCACCTCAAGCGCCTTCTCGCGCTTATACTCATTGTCATTGCCTATTTCGATGTGTTGCGAATTTGTGTGCAGAGCTGGGCCCAACTCATCCTCATCGATGTCCTTCCAGCCATCGATTTCAATCGGCACAACTGGGTTGCCATCTCTGTCGAGCACTTGTGAAGTAGCTGATCCGTCTATGTTTGCCTCACTGGAAACTGAACTCTCTGGCTCAGTGGCTGCCTCACCAGTATCAGGCCCAACTGTTGCGTTCACATCGCCAGCGGGTGTTATGGACGACAACATACTCTGCTCGAGCGATGGCATTGTTGTTAGAAAGTTGCGCGCAAACTCTTGATCTTCTTTGGCCAGATCATATATGTTAATGTCGCTGACCGAAATGTCGTTATTCACCCCATCTGTTGGCCTAGACAGCAGTCTCACACAGGTTACAAAATTGGCTTTCGAAGTATACCCCGAACAATTATGACGGGGCATTTGAATATTATTGCGCAGCCTGGCTAAGCTCCGGAACATTTTAAATATTTTCTTCTGTCTGCAAAATCACAAGAATCCCAAGGAAATATATTTGATTACAATTTTTTTTTCAAAATCCGAGCTCATAATATGCCGAAAACAATGTGTGGTATGAGAATATTATTTAAAACAAGTAACTCCCGAAAGGCAGTGAAATGAATTTCATCGACTGCTTGAATTTCGAAACCAAAATAATTTCATTAAGGCAAGCTATGAATTATAATTTAAACAGTACTTATTAAGGTGACGTAATTTAATAAATGGAAAGAAATGAAATAAAATTGATTTTATTAAATTAAAAATCAAAGACAATCTTATTTCTTAATGTCAACAAAAATTCAGGATAAATTAAAACAGTCTGTTAGGGGCAATCCAACATTGTAAAGCATACTTTTAGGATGAATAAAATATCTAAAATCCAAACTAGTCTCGGAAAATCAAAGTTGTAAAATCAAAAGTCAAGGACAATTATTTTTAAGAAGAATAATTCTTAATTGTCCACATCATTGCTGAATTATAAAGGACATAATAGGGTCCATTCTGGGATGATTCCTTGGGAAGGATTCTCAAATTCGATTTGATGTAAAATCGATAGGTTTGGGCAAAAAAAAACACCAATTTTCTATTAGGGTTAAACATTTTATTTTTATTCAACATGTATTTAAGCATATAAATTCAAATTTTCGTCTTCTGCACCGATTCACAAATATCAAGGCTATTTGGGCGCTCTTGTTCATCAGAAATCCATTCGAACTTGATCGGGATGCCAGTTAACATTAAAGTTGATGTCCCTGAAGTTAGTCACTTGTCATCAAAATGGATCTGTAAAAAGAATAAATTGTTTTAAGTTGCATGAATAATATGAGTTGGTCACTAAAAATAACTTAATTATAATCAGCAATATCAATTTGATAAATCAGTTATGGATTCAGCTGACCCTATGAGAGATATCATCATTCTAGTAGTGCTTAGCAGTATTAATGATTTAACTGCACTTACTTAATCCTCACTTATAAAAAGGAATCCTTTGTCGGACAGGTCGGACAGGTTCTCCATTGGACATGCCTTTTATGTTATAGTCGCTGCCATTAATGATTCCTTTTCAATGGAACTACATTATCTGAAGCGAATTAAATGTTGTGTTACAAAGCACTGCAGTGAATAATAGTATTATTAATTAATAATCCAAACGATGATGAATTTTAGCAACATTTCTAAGTTAGTTCCAATCTCGCTCTAAATAACATGTCTTCAGCTTTAAAACTGGTAAGTTCGAGGGCATTTTAAAATACCTCAGAATACACCGATTGCCAATACTACTGCTATCATTTTTAGTTCGAAACTCTGCTTTTTAAATAAGCAGCACTTTCATCTACACTTTACTTACTTAAATAGCTGACAAATATAAGAAAATATGCAAAGCTAAACAAACTGCTCTTTATTATATATAACATATTTTTTATTACTGCAGCGGGTCATATTTCAATTAAATATTTTCATATTTTGGTTGGCTTACAGAATATTTACTTACATCTCTCATTTTAAAAGTTTGCGTTTGAGTTTTGAGCCTGTGACTTTTGAGCTAGCTTTACGCTTTCCAGTTGGTTGCTCTTCGTATTCCTCTTCCTCCTCGTGCCCCTCTTCCTGTTTGCCCGTTCGCACTTCCCGATTCACTTTGTAGGCGTCGCTCATGCGTTTAATGTTCTCCTTGTGGACGACGTCGTGGTTAACAATGCGGTGCGGATAATCGCTGCCCAGCACGCAGCCATAATCTCTCTGTTCACCAAGTGTTGCCTTCCAGGGCTCATAGATGCATTTGGCTGGATATTTGGCCAATTCGGGTACATATTTCCTTATGTAGTCACCTTTGGGATCGGTTTTCTTGCCGAACGAAACGGGGCTATAGACCCGAAAATACTGATGAAAGAACGCCGAGGCCGACAGCCACATCCAGTTGCCAGCGTTTAGGGCCCAGTCCTGGTCCAGGAGTAGCTGCTCGAACACGCGCTGACCCTCCTCCCAGCTGATCCAGAGATCGCCGCGTGTCAGGAAACACGCAACCGCATGTCGCGCCAAATGATGGATCCAGCCTTCTTGGCGCAATTGTCGCATAATCGCATCGATAAACGGATATCCAGTACGTCCGTGCGTCCAAGCCTCCAGATGCTCCGGCTGTTCCTGCCACGGTATTTGCAAGCAGTATGCATTGCCCAGCATACGATCGAAATTTGGCTCAGCTGCGGCAACTGTGTAATAAAACTCCCGCCACAGCAACTGACCCACGAGGGAAACTGGTGGCTTTGAGTGCTTCGTCTTCCTTGCCAGAATCTCTTGGAGCCGCTCATGGAATAACCGTGCGCTTAGGCAACCAAATTTTAAATACGGACTGAGCACCGTTGTATTGGGCTCCAGTGAATTGGGCGCCGTTTTTGGCTTCTCAAATTTGGCTACCCACTGCTCGTCAGCTAGAGATGCCTTCATGCGACGCAATGCCTCCGATTCACCTGTTAAATACTGATTTATATGCTGCAACAAGGTGAAAGTGAATCCTTCTCACTTACCACCAGGAAACTTATTGATGCCTAAATCCTCGGGTCGCTTGACCAACTGTTCCAATGTGGGACAGTCGTAGATATCCGAGTCTGCCAACGGTAGCATTCCATCAGGCAGCTTCTCCGGCTTATCCAGCACTTTTGGCAACTTCAATTTCTCAACAATGCCCAAGAATTTTTGATAAGTAATCGGAGCTTTGCCCAGATTCCTGACTATGACCAATTCGGGATTATAGATTGTATGTGAACAATGGGTATCCACTTTTACACCCTGAGAAGCCGCCAATTGCTGTACAGCTGCATCACGCGATACGGCATAGGGTTCAATATCCGTCTCGTAGGTTAAGAGCTGCACTTGCCAACGCTCGAAGATCCCGGGGAAAACATCAAGGGGCTTGCCGCGTACGACATACAGCCTAGTATTGAGCGCCCTGAGTTGCTGGTCCAGGTCAAAGAGCGATTGCTGGAGAAAGCGCCAACGGTTTGCGCCCACCTGCATCCAATCCAAGATACCAGGATCCAGGATAAAGATGGGTCGCACATAGAACTTCTCTGGTGCGGCGCGGGCTACTTCGAATATTTGGAACAGCGCAGGATTGTCGTGGACGCGGAGCCCCTTGCGAAACCAGTGCACCAGGGTGCGACGTTGTGCAGTCATCTCGCAACTCCAAATCCTTTCTTACCACTTTCTAGTTGATTTTCAAAAGCAAATTCCGCCTGTTCTTTGACGGGGCTGCCAACTCATGTGCAGTTTTGAAAGAATACCAATTGCCATTTGGTATTTAAAATTGAGTATTTTGGTATTTTGGTGCACAAGCACCGGTAATAATCTTTTTTTATACAATACACATTAGAATTATATATAAATAATCCAAATGTTTGCGATAATTTACCAAATTAGCACCTAGCCATAGAGGAAAGTGCGCGTTAAATACGATAAGATATACGAAAGTAGTGCGTCTGTGCGCAATCAGCGCAAATCAAAATGGATTTGCTAAACTCCATATTAAACTCAATGGATGCGCCGCCAGCGACAAACGAACAGCAGAAGACGCTGATTAAAAAGCAGCGGGAGATGATGGAGCGCATGCAGAACAAGCAGAAAGAGGAGCTACTGCGCTTCCGCAAGTACGTTGAGGAGAGGATGGGTCGCTTTGCCAAGGACGATCGCACATGCATCGAGTTCCAGCCGCTTGACAAGGTGCATCGCTCCGTCATCCATGAGATAGCGGAGAATGGCGGCTTCATAGCGATGAGCTTTGGTCGCGAGGACGAGGACCGCCACACGGTCGTCTACAAAAAGGAGCACCCACCCAGCGAGGACGAGATTACAGCGCGCCGCAACGGCGATGGCTGGAGCAAGGACATAGCCAAAGAGTACTCCGAACGCCGGCAAGAGCGCCTTGCCCAGGAGCAATCGCAATCCACCACAGCCACCGAGTCGGACTGCAGCGCCTCATGTAGCAGCACAGATCCAGCCCATGCCGCTGAGGTGAAACCGACCAGCAATTACAAAGCAAAATATGCTCACCTCATCGGCGAATCGGCGGCTCTGCAAGCGGCACGTAAAACGGAAACAAATCAGAGCTACGGCTTTGTGCCCAGTAAGAACAAGAAGGATATGCGATCCATTGAGCAGACTCTGGCAGACATACAGGCCAAGAAGCGCTTGAAACTACAACAGCAGCAACAGGAACAGGAGCAGGAACAGGAGCATGAAGAGCAATAAACAAATGGATCTGTTGTGTGGAAAATAGTTATAGGATATATATATATATATATATATATATATATATTATGTATGTGTGTACGAATGTTTTGTTATAATCAAAGTTAATCAATGCGAGGCGAGGCGAGGCGGGTCGATGGAGACAGACACGTTACTTCCAAATGTTGACCATACACAGACTGTATGTATCTGAAAGCAATTTAAATTGTAAGCCAGTTGAAAATTGAGAGCATTAATTAGCTGCGAGTGGTTTAAATCGAGTTATATCAACAATCAACAAGCAGTGTCCAATTAGCAATTTCTATTTATATAATAAAAACAAAAATCTTAGTCAATAGCAACAAAACGAACAGTGTTGTTTGTTTTCATAACAAAATCTGCAACTAAAAATGACTGAAGTAGTATTGGAAAATGCCACACAACAGTATTTTAAAATATACCAAATTTGCCAGTGTTATTTGTGCCTGTCAACACCACGTGGAAGTTATTCAGATCGATGTTGGAACTGACGAGGAAATGTTGATGAAGTTAAAGTGCGCTTGGATTATAAATCTATCAAAGATTGGTTGGTTATAGCCATGTGGCACAACTTCAATCTACAGAGAATTGTAAGTATATATTGTATATAATTAATTAAACATTTCTTGTGATGATACTTACTGATAGGGACATCTGAATTATGTGATTGATTTATCATATTTATAAGCGCTGATTTAAAAAATAATTGATATTTCAACCTCAATTCACTACAATTGTTAGTAACACATTATTTTATTTATTTCAGATAACGCACTTCCATTTGGAAGTAACATCCAAATAGCAAGAAAAAAAGCTGAGGAGAAATGGATGTCCATTGGAGCACCTGGAATGTCTGGGATACTGGAGATGATGAAGTAAGAAGTTCATAGTTGTAAATTAACACATTACTATGACTTAACGTCACCAAAATGATGATATCTTAGATAGGGACTTCTGAAATCCATGATCGATTTATCACTTTACTGATTATATTATTGGTTATTAATAACCAGTATTTAATATTCGTATTACTCAACACAACTTTTTTTTTACAGATCCATTATCTTTGGACGGAGCGACAATCAATTCCATTAATTTGAGGTTTAATTTACCAAAATGGCCATCGTGATCAATTTTTTAATCAATGAAATTGAAAGACAATTCTTAATTATAAAATAAAAAAAAATATATCGATAACTATACTTTTGCGTTTTAAATCTGTACCAAAATTATAAAAAAAAAACTTGGAAGGATTTTCTGGGACTAATAGCTTTAGTTTAATTGTTATTGATAACATAATGGACATTTAAAAAAGGTTAACTGTACTTTATGGGCTTGGATTTGCTTTTTTTTTGGAATTAATAGCAAGCTATGAAAAAATTGCCGCATGAAAAATAATTACATTTCTGTAAATGTTGAATAGTGTCGGAAAATGTTGGCGCCATTATTTTGAACTATCAGCTGTGCACATGCAACTCTATTACTGCTCAGCTGTTTGCCAGATGTTCCTCTCACTGCCAGTAATCAGAATGTAACAATGTGAATAACAGAAGCCAAATATAATAACAAAAATAAGCATTGACTCAATCGACCGTGATGTGCTTGAACTGAATAAGCTAAACATAAGTGGCCAAATATGTTTCCCACTAAAACGGGTTCCCGATGTCGCCTTAATACCACCGCTTACTTAAATGTTGAAAATACCAAGCCTGCTGCCGACTCCACAGAACCAGACGGCTTCGTAAATGAACAATGGACTGCACCAAATGTGGATGAGTCAACGCCGTGGAAGACAATTGCAATCATAATCACACTGTTCATCGGTGGAACCGTATGTATGCTATAATATTTCAGTACACTCAGATTATCAACTTTGCACAACTGTGGTCTAGACTTGTATTTGCTGTGCAGCCTTGGATTGGTTGGCGGACGAGAATCAGAATCGCTCCGATCGCATATGGGCGCTGATAATAATTGGTGTACTGACGATAATACCAGGCGGATATTACTTCTACATTCTGTCATGTATTCTGATGCGTCGGCGGGGCTACACAATGGACGATATACGTCATTTGGGATAATTTAATATTTAACATTTTATTGAATTTTCATTTTCATCAATTGTATTTCTTATGTACGAACATGAAAAACTGTCGTGAGAACTCTGCATTTGTTTATTGTATAAAAATATTGTAAATACATACATGTTATCAAATTTTGCATTGTTTTTGAGAGTTTAGTGAGCGACACATTTGCTAGCTATTTATATATATATTTCACTTTCATGTCATATACATATGTTGATTATATAGAGCATGCGATTTACATACATATATTATGGCCTTTTTCGCTATGAAGCAAAGTGAGTAGTTTGAGCTTAAATATATATACATGTAATGCTTATTCATTTATAAACAATTGCTTTTCATGTTACAACAAGGCTAAGCTATATATATATATATATATATATGTTTATATATATATATATATATATATTGTAGGTATATATTTTTGTATACACAGATTAACAGCGCTATCGCATATACCTAACCGGATCGGGTACACTCTCAGTACTCGGGATACATAATACAGAACGAAACAAATACAAGTACAGATATAACGAAATTTAACTACAAATATGGATATACTCAATTACGACTCCATAACAGTCACCTCAATAGGCGGTATGAATTTCCATACATGCGGCTGCTGCTCGTCCAGGCTAGACGCAGAAAGTGTGTTTAAATTGGCTGATGGAGATGATAAAGTTTCTAATTGACTTAATTTGGTAGCTTCTGGACAGGAACGGGTCAAAATGCCGCTGCCCTGCTGCTGCGGCCTAGTGGCGCACTCAATGCTGGCCTTGAAGCGACCAGGCGTAAAGAATATCACAGAGCAATTGTGCTGCGATTGCGCGGACTTCTCCAAAACAGGGATTGTAATTCTAAATACAGATAAAATACATCATTTTTTTTGTGATTATTATAATTTGGAGCTATAATGTGCGTACCGGTTAGGTCCAGAAATTGCCACACGTGTCTCGAGATTGTAGTTCTCCATTCCATTTAAGTAGTCTTGATAAAATTTGATCGTCAGTACCAAATTTTTGAGCGGCTGCAATGATTGATTGGTGAGACTGATGCTTAGCTGTGCCCTCTGGCCAACGGTGCACGTCATCTCGCTGTGTGGCTGCACAGGCGCATCCTGGAAGCTTATATCTAAACAGCAAAAAAATACACAATTAGTTTGATTTATATGAATTTCTAATAAATACTTACACCACTGAATAGGAGACACGGTTGTCAAATCAACCATTTCATGCGATAGGACAATGCCGCGCAATGAGGCAACACCTTTAATGTCTGTGCCCGTCAACAGCCAATTAATCTTCACTCGCTCCGCAATGTGAGTTGAGCAGAGTTTGCTAAGGGCATCGCTGAAGGATAGAAGTTGCGTGCGAAAACACAGTTCTGTAAATTTAAGAAAAGCTTTACCAATGATACGCCAATAATAAAGATTAAAGATTACCGCGCTCCAGATTCTCAGCTACTTCCGCTGCGCGTGCTATGCAAACCTGCTCCAAGGAGCAGCGATCCACTGGAATGGGTACGCGGCAGCTTTCTTTGGCCTCAATGAGTATATTCTTGTTATCAGTGTAATTGAGCGACATTTCTTGAGCGGTTAAATTAGATATGTCCAAAACTAGGTAGAACTGGGAAGCGCTGCAAGGTAGTTGACAGTTAGTATTAAGAATGATTGAAAACTCATTTTACTTATGTACATCTCAGCGGGCAGCACATCCCAGCTAGTAATCTGGGCACTAGGAAGCAGCTCCAAATTAAAGGACACGGCACACTGTCGACAATAGCCGGCGACCAAGGCCTCTCCGCCAGAGTATTTGAGACGCAATTGAGCCTCAATGTGTTGGCTGCTCTGTGCGGGCCGTAGATTGGGCAAACCACCTACTGCGCCCGGCTGAACATTCAACGAAGCCAGCGACTGTTGGGCGCCAGATAAGGTTGAACGAACATTTAAATTCTGCGACTCTTGCTGGCGACGATGATCCGGTGAACCGACACGCATGGGAAGACTGGCATGGCCAGACATGTTGGAATAGGGTGATAGCGATGAGGCTCCATGTTCGTTGAAAGCCCCACCAGAGCTTGAATGTACAGAGCCGGCTGCCGGGGGCAGGGGGCATACAAAATCAGCATCCGCATAAATATGTAGTATAAATTCAATAGTGCTCAACGGAGCAACTGGCAGCTGAGCCTGCAACGCATAAATAATTGTTTTTATTAGTGGACAAATAGCACAATTGATGGAATTAGCATACCTGCAGTGCCTTGTCATCAATGCGAAACATTTTCTTTTGTAACTCCTGCTCCACATTTGAATTGATGCTCACTTCGAGGTGCTCTAGCGGCAACGTATCGCTTTCATTCCTAACCGTAATGGTGCAACTCGAGGATTCACCATTGTATAAGGTTAGGCTGGCAGATGTGACCACAATGTCCGCCCTGCTCATATTGCTAAAAGTGGCCGTCTGTGGCAGCGATGTCTTAATGGCAATACGTGGCAGAGCAGGTATCACCTCCACCAGGTAGTTTGGAGGCAAATTGCGTCCTCGCATGTGCTTCAGCCGACAGTTAGACTTGACGCCCAACGTATGCGTGCTGTAGCCCTGCAGATCCAGTTGGCCAGTCTCAATGGGCGTGCCATGCAACGAGATGTGAGTGGGCGAATGCGGTTGCAAGATAATGGTTTGGGGCAGCGATTCAAAGACGACACCGTTGGTAAGTAAACGCATATCGGTCACGGGCAGCTCAAACGGCAAAGGATTACGAAGGGTCACACAGACCTCGCACAGATCGCTTTGCACCCACAGAAATGCTGGATAAAACTCAAATTAGTTCATTTTTTTATCTTGTAGGCTTTTTGTAATTAGCTTACCTATTTTATTTTTGTTCTTCTTCTTGTCCCTGTTATCGACCGAGTTAAAATGAATAGGTGTAAACAGAAATGGCCCGCTGTCGGCTTTGGCAATCTTGATCCGTAGCGGACGCAAGTGTGGAGGCAGATCCTTGACCACCACTTTCATGCAGTAGGGCAGATCGGTGAGATTGGCGGGCGGTATCACAGTCCCATTTTCCAGCACCAGAGGCACGGGCGAGCCTTCGCACTGTGCGCTCAGATTCTACATGAAATCAAAAGAATTCATATTACATTATGAATAAGAGTAAACTTAATAATAGATGCAACAAGTTTTCAAAGCCACACCTGCAACTGGACAGCCATTTCACTTTGCTCCGTTGCAGTCATATTGTCCCATTGGGTTTGGAGCAGAAACGTCATATGGCGGGTGGCCAGTGCAGAGTGTCCCAGACGCCTCGCTGCAGTTATGAGACTCTGCAGTAGATCTATTTGCAGTGCCGGCCAACCAGCGGCATTTTCAAGCACTTCCAAGGAATCCAGCGATAGCAGATAGCCAGTAAAGCTGCCCAACAATAGGCGATAGCTCTGCGTCCAGTCTGGCGCCTGACTGCCCTGGTGGACATGTTTAAGCGCGGCCAAGCGCTGAAAAAATGCTGCCTTACGCTGATATCCGATCTGCTGATATAGTTCCGTAATAATTTCAAATTGTTTGACACGTTCTGGCTCACTCATGCTGAGATTAATGTAGAGAATATTTTGAAGGAACATCGCCACATCCAGGGGACTATTCTGTTCAATACAAATGCGGGTTGCCTTCAGTGCCGCCTCCGTCTCAATGGTGGCCGCGTGTCGGTATTTGCTATAATTGATTATTGCCTTGCGATAATAATTGGGTATCTCCTCCGGCTTGAGTATGTTGCCGGGAAGCTCGCCGTTGCGATGACCCATTGGAGCTACCGCCGATATTGTCGATGTCGAGGATGAGGATGTTGACGTTGTGGGCGTGCCCGACGCTGAGGAATTGTTCGTCAATATGGATGACACCGACGAGCAGGAAGATGAATGTGAGGTGAGTGCATCTGTGATTGTTCCAGCGGTGACATTTATTTTCTTTGTTGCATCGCTGGCACGCCACTTTTCCGGCGTTTTTCGCAATGGTGAAGTTCCTAAAAGATCACCCAAATGGGTAGTTAGAATAGAAATCAAATTTATCAATTGCAATTACAACTTGCCCGTTTCCTGCAGCGATGCATTCCTGTGCAGCGTTTCAATCTCACGCATTTGTGGATAGAGGATAACAGCCGACGCTGCACACAATCCTTCCTCGCTGGCGCCCACCCACAGGGAGTCGCCCACCGAGCGCAGCGTCTCATTGGCATTGTGGTACAGACTCAAGGCGTCGTCCAAGAGGCCAGCTTGCAAGGAAAGATCCGCCAGATTCTTCATCACACGGCCCACACAGCGTTTCCGATTGTTTCGTGACTCCATGTCCAGGCCCACAAAGTCCCGTTTCTCGAAGGGCGCCAACAGCAGACTGACCTTCTCCGCCTTCTCCCGCGAACGTTCCAGGCGACGTGACTCCAGCACCCAAAATAATGCATTCAAAAAGTCACCAATTCGCGCCTCCAGATCAACGCAGGTGTCCTGCTCGCGATAGAAAAATGCCTGCGACTTGAAATTCGATGGCGTGGTATACTCATCCTGAATGCGACCTGGTTGACATTCCTTAGTTCCCGTATCTGGACGCACGCCGTGCTCACCAATTGTCTGGAGCACCGGATGCGTATTGTCCACGACGCTTAAACCATCCTTCATCTGGTGATTTGTGATGGAATTGCTGTCGGCATCGGGTCCAAAGAAAATGGCACGTGACTCGTATAGTGTGCTGCCGTAGCGTACCTTCAGGGATTCGTGATGGCGACACAGCTCATTGAGTTCCGTTTGATTGTCAAACTTTCCAATTGTGACGAGGCCC
Source organism: Drosophila macrothrix (assembly GCA_035042055.1). Classification (NCBI taxonomy): domain Eukaryota; kingdom Metazoa; phylum Arthropoda; class Insecta; order Diptera; family Drosophilidae; genus Drosophila; species Drosophila macrothrix. The sequence continues at coordinate 9,091,932 of JAWNLX010000604.1, forward strand.
AACAAACGGCGATGCGTTTGAAAATCACCCCAATCATTGTGCTCCACGGGATGATCGTGAATGAACCGAAAATAAACGTTGCGCACATTGCCGCAGGAGTCTAAACGAAAATGGAATTATCATCATAAGTCACTCAATTTAAGTGGAATACTCATTGAAAGTGTGTCGTACCCGTTACTTTGATATTATTGACACGTCGCACCTTCTCGAATGCCCGCTGTAAAATGCGGGCTCGTGAAGGGCCCACGCCGCGTAGCAGCACCAGCAGGCAGCTATGATGCAGGGCATTCTGCTCATAGTCCAGCCGCGATATAACTGGATCCACGCCAGCATTAGACGCTCCTGGTCCCGATACGGCACGCATTTGAGGACTTCACTGTTTTTGCCTCCCGTTCCACTGTTGCCGATCTAGATACTCGGAATCCACATTTCCACTAACGTTTAGTGCTCTTCGTACCGCTGCTACTATGATTTGTCACTGGCATTGACATCGATGTGATCAATTAATTGTTATTGTTTCGCATTTAGTTGTGAGAAATGAGGCACAGTGCGATAATTTCGGATCGCCTCCCCCTTTTTTTTATTATTTCACTGATGCTGAGTACTTTCACTGTTCAACTTTCCTTACTGTCGTGGACATGCACTTGTGTCTGGGGTGTGCCTAATGACATGTGTATGCAAGAATAGGACAATCAATTACGTAAATATCGCAAAACCAACAGAAACTAAACGCAAGTTAAATTTTATTAGAAAGAAATCAGTGCTCAGCTGCTGCTACTCGCAGTGAATGCCAAAATCACAAAGTTCATGCGAATGGCTTCGTTAACAGAAACCTGTTAATAACATTCAACAGAAACGATAAGCGCATTCTGTACTTAGATATTTATTTATATTTTATTGCGTGTAAATACTTTATTTAGTGGGTCAGGCTTGTTTTTATAAATATAATGAATATAGATGGCTTTTCTTATATATGCATATTTATTATTAGTGGGAAGGAAATATATGGCAACACCCAACTAATTTACTTTTTTTATATTTAATTATTTTTCTGTTATGGTTTAAAAAGCTTGATTTTCGTTGAAAATATATTTGTATTTTGTATCCCAAAAAATGCAATTTGAAACGGTTAACAATTTTCGACTGCTATATTTTGATTAAAATATTACCGATTTTCAAAAGCAACTTATTAAAAAAATAAACACGAATGTTGAATAGAATTAAATAGTCTCAAAAGCAAAAACATCGATATTATCGTTAGTGAAATGGAGGAGTTCCCATCACTATTTTCAAACGTAAACAAATGAGAAATTCCAATGAGCGTAGAAACTACAAAAAAAGTTACGAAATATGAGTAGTCAAATGAAAAAATGCACTGGTTGCCATTTATTAGCACATGATTTTATGGAAATTCTATTAGATGATGACAAATTAACAGACTTTCTAATAGGACACGGTGTCATCTGCGCTGAAAAATTATGCGAAATTTGCAGCAAGCCTTGCCGCCTTGTTAAGTTGAAGGACAATTTAGTTTATCGTTGCCGCAGGACTCGCATCATTGCAAAAAATAAGAAGCGAAAGAAAACGGCGTGTGACTTCATGCAGAGTGTAAGGAATAACACTTATTTTTCTGGCTCTCAATTGTCGATACGGGACATATGCCTCTTCATGCATTACGAAATGATTGAGATCAGTCCCATAACGGAGTTCCTGAAGCAGGAATTCAATTGTAGCACGGACACCGTCATCAACTGGAGACACTATTTACGTGAGGTGTTCGTCGAATGGGCAGCCGACCTCAATTGCGGCAAGCTGGGAGGACCGGGAAGAACTGTCGAAATTTATGAGTTGATGGTCAGCAAGCGTAAAATAAATCGAGGGAAATTAAAGGATGGTCAATGGGTTCTTGTTGCCTTTGAGCGAGATGCAAAGAAGCTGTATATTCAACCCATCGAGAATAAAACAAAAGAAGATCTTTTGGGAATAATACAGGATAAAATTGAGGATGGTACGACCGTTTTCTCATCTTACAATTGCCTCGAGGACGAAGACTTTAGGCTCATTGAGGTGAACCAGTCAATTTGCTTCGTGAAGGGACACACAAAACAAGTCGGTAATATCTCAAAATATGCACGTAAAGATTCTCGGCTACTTGGCGAGCTCTGTGTTTAAGGCGCACTACCCAAATTATCAGGACCGGTTCCATAACTTCTTGACCAAAATAGCAAAGCTTTATGAAACGCAACAAACAGAGGAGCAGGTAAGCAATGTGAATGCAAGTACTTAATATATTTAAATTTAAGAATTGTATTTACGGTCACATATACTTAATTGCAGCATGAAGATCAATTGATTGGCTTGGAGATTCAATTCTGCCAACAACAGGATAGTAGAAGATACCCTTGTGATGTGTAACAAGGATATAGTTAAAACTTTGACAAGTCGTGAGGAAATGTGCTTTCCCTTGATTATATTTTCTGAATGCTTGACTTTATATGTGAGCGATGGAAATGTTTTTTGTTGCTGACAACATGCACGTTGCATAAAATGGATATTGTTCTATTGAAGATAATTCCAATAAAACAGGCTCAAAGGTAGGTTAAGCATTTACTAAGCCTTATCGGAAAACTGTTAAATTCGTTTTGTATTTCTTTTTATAGCAACTACTCCAACCGCCCTTTGTATTTATTTCATCGACGGCATGAGAGACAATACAATAAGTAACATTAATTCAGCCACAAAAATTCATATTTTACTTGCAATCCTATTTACAAATATATGTATTTATATACAGTGTCTCACAGCTCAAACTCTGCAGTGCCTAGCAAAAATTTTAATTGCCTGCCATAAACTAATTATACAATATTTTTCAAAAATTCCAAAGACCGATGGCAGGTACATATATTAACCACCATAATGAATATATGATCCCAATAAATTGGGGTTTCCCCACGGGCTAGGCCGGGTTATGTAAAAAAGTACCTTAATTTATGGTCGCATATTATTTGGATCAGGGGCGTTATGGACACCTGGGTGCCATAAAACCCGGATTTTTTACGTCAGGATTATTATTTTCGGTATAAATAGACCAATCCTTCGTAGTCAGTTTAGTTATATCCTGCATCTCGGGTGCAACCAGCCAACAAGGACTATGGGCAAACGGACTACCATTGAACAACGGAATCTCGTCCTGGAACACTTCAAGATTGGATATTCACATCGCCAAATAGCTAAAATGGTAAATCTAAGCAACAGAACTGTATTCAACATCATTCATCGCTTCGTCGACGAAAATCGGATAGAGGACAAGGGCAGAAAGGCACCAAACAAGATTTTCACCGACCAGGAGGAGCGGAGAATCATCAAGAAAATAAGGGAAAATCCCAAGCTATCGGCTCCAAAACTGACTCAACAGGTGCAGGATGAAATGGGGAAAAAGTGCAGTGTGGAAACTGTGTGCCGGGTTCTGCACAACCATGACTTTAATGCCCGAGTACCACGGAAGAAGCCCTTTATAAGCGCAAAAAATAAAGGGACTAGGATGACGTTCGCCAAAACCCACTTGGACAAGGATTTGGAGTTCTGGAACACATTCATATTTTAAGATGAGCCCAAATTGAACATTTTTGGCTTAGACGGACGGAATTATGTGTGGCGACAGTCCAATACTGAGCTGAATCCCAAAATCCTAAAGGCAACAGTCAAGCGCGGCGGAGGAAGTGTCATGGTATGGGCATCTAACTCAAAAGCCGGCGGCGGAAATGTTGTGTTTTTTGGAACAACAATGGACAAGAGTGTGTACCTCAATATATTAAAGGAAAATTTACTCCAAAGTGCCGAGGAGCGTAGAATCCGGCGATCTTTCCGGTTCTACCACGACAACGACCAGGACAACAGCCAAGCATAAGTCCGGATTAGTACAGTCCTGGCTTATCTGGAACTGCCCCCACATGCTAATTCCACAGGCCCGGTCTCCAGATTTAAATGTTATCTAAAATTTTTGGGATCTGCTGGAAAATAACATCCAGAATCACAGATCCGATCTCAAAAAATGATCTGCTGGATGAGTGGAGTAAAATCAGTCCAGAAACTACCCGGAAGCTGGTATCTTCCATCAATAATAGGTTTAGGGATGTTATTAAGACTAAAGGATATCATACTAAGTATTAACATCCTTATTTAAGTTTTTAAACGCCTAATATGTTACATTTCTAAGACTGATCCAAAAAAGCGTTGACCAGTATTTTGGATATGTTTTCAGTTTTTGACTAATTTTAGTTAATTAATTAATATTTTAATAAAAACTGAAGTTTCCTTTTCAAACGTGATATAACATAAAACAAATTGGCAATTAAACATTTTGCGTTTGTTTTTTTATTTAAACCTTATAGCACTTTACATTTTTTGCTAGGCACTGCAGCGTTTGAGCTGTGAGACACTGTATGTATATATATATATATATATATATATATATATATATATAATGTGCTTTTAAACATGATTTGAGTGTTTTACAAAATATTTAGCTGGGAAAAGAAATTTTCCAAAGCTGGTATCACTGTTCGCTTTCAACGCTATCGATACCAGCCTGGTTAGTAGGGGTATTATTACGCAAACGATGCCAGATTAGAAGCCATAATATTGAATGATAAATGCAATTTATAAGACTCTTCGGATTTTATTTGATACTTAAAGCTAGTTGACAAGTTTTAAATTAACTTGCTTATCGAAACTAGCGATACCTTTGCTTTCTTAGCTCTCTGACAGTCTGACGTCACAATTGCATGGCAATATTTAGTACATTTTTCAATAACATTGAAACAGCATCAGGCGCGATTAAAAACATAGCTTAATATTTGTTTTCTGATTAGTGAACAATGAATTTGCTGCCAAGAACGCGGGAAGAGTTTGGCCAAGCGGACTACTGGAATGAGTTCTTCAAGAAACGCGGCGAAAAGGCTTTCGAATGGTTTGTAGTCACATAAATACATATTCTACATGTGCCGATTGCCGGCTGAGCACGTTTACCAAATCGGAGATGCTTAAAACTGTTGCTGACTATATTTAATAATAACAATTTTTTTTTAGGTATGGTGAATATTTGGAGCTATGCGATCAGATACACAAGTATATAAAGCCCGCCGAAAAAGTCCTGATGCTTGGTTGCGGTAATTCAAAGCTCAGCATGGACATGTATGACAAGGGATTCAGGTGCGCTTTAAAGCCTTCTAAAGATCACTTTTATTCATTAATATTTATTTAATTATATAGGGATATTACAAACATTGACATCTCACCGGTTGCTGTCAAGAAAATGATTGAAATCAACGCGCGAACACGTCCCGATATGAAGTTCATTCAGATGGATGCGACAGCGATGTCCTTTCCGGATGAGAGTTTCTCAGTGGCCTTGGACAAGGGCACACTGGACGCGATATTTGTGAATGACGACGAGGACACTAAGGCAACTGTCGAACTATATTTCACGGAAATATTGCGCACAATGCGGTTAGTTTTATCCACTCATCTCCCATGTCCAATTTAAATAGATCCTTTTCTTTTCTAATTGCAGCAACGGTGGTCGCTATGTTGGCATATCCATGTTGCAGGAGCACATTATTAACTATTTGCTGGAATTTCTGTCGCGCCACAACTGCATGTTGCGCATTGTGCACTGCCTGGATGTGGAGCGTGCGAACAAGGAACGAAGCGAGGATGCTCTAACACTGCCTGTATTTGTCATAATTGCCACCAAGTTCAAGAACTTGCCCATGCCGGTGAGTAACTGCATCCGCATACTTTGAAATAACTCTTGACTCGTTAACATAAACTTTGACAGATTTTTGAATTTGGACTGGGCAACGATAAAATGCAACGTTTTAGCTGCGCAACAGAACTCATTAATGCTGTGGCTTCGGTGCAGAAAGCGGCGCTGGTTTGCAATGGATTAGCTCGCTCCAGCATTGTGGGCCACAATGAGATCACAATGGACTTGCATCAGGCCGCAGAGCCAACACCTCGCTACACAGTGCATATTCTGGATCAACCGCCAGCACGCGGTCTTGGCAAATATGCGGCATTTATTGTCCCCCAGGGAAGAGAGATTGAGTGGCTCTTTGCGACCCCGGCGGGTCGTAGAAAACTCCAGGCGTCGGCCAAGTATCAGCGATTGGCTGTTGTCACATTGCATCGCGATCAGGTTTATAGCACACTGGACGAGGTGAAAAGTGAGCTGGGCTACAGTATCACGAACCTGGCACCGGCAGGCCTCAAGGAGAAGATACCTTATCTATCGCTTGGTTCCGAAGTGGGCAAGCGAGAGACGCTGATTTCTGGTTGCTCCAAAATATCTGGCGATTTTCGTATTGAAGAAGTGGAAGTTGCTGATAAAACACTACGCCGTCTGATATTCCTCAGCAATCAGTTTGTGGTGCAGTCGGAGGCGCTGGTCAAAACTGGTAACAAACTGAACATCATTAAATATTTGATATAATTTCATAATATCATTTCTGTAATCCAGTTAAAATCAAGGCCAAAAAGGATCGCAAAAAGATTGATTTCGGTTACTTGGCGTGTCAACATCATCGTTTTATGTCCGTGGGCGTCCAGCTGGCGGCAACAATGCAGAGTCTGAAAAAGGATGTGCACAACGATGTGCTGGTGATTGGACTCGGTGGCGGTGGCCTGTGTAGTTTCCTGCATGCCGCATTTCCGTAAGCCTTCAAATCGGTTTTATCTATTACCCCATCTCAGACATTGTTTCCCTTACAGTCAGACTCGAGTCACGGCCGTAGAAATAGATCCCATAATGCTGGAAGTTGCTGAACAATATTTTGAACTGAAACAGGACGATCGCTTGCATGTCGTTATTGACGATGGCCTCGCTTTTGTCGAGCGTTGCCGCAATGAAGGTGGATGACTGAGTAATTGTCGGCCGATTGAATATATTCTTATGCTGCTTTTAAATTTGCAGATATACATTTTGGCGCTGTGCTTTTCGATGTTGACAGCAAAGATCTTACGCTCGGCATGAGCTGTCCGCCCCACAGTTTTCTGGCTAATAACATATTGCTGCACATCAAGGAGATCATTGGACCCCAGGGCCTGTTCATGTTAAATCTGGTGTGTCGTGATGAAACTTTGCGTGCGGAGGCTATAAACAATTTGCAGCAAGTGTTTTCATCCGTGTGTAGCTATAAATTGGACGAGGACATCAATGAGGTTGTCTACTGTACCAATGCTGAGTACAAAACAGTGGAACAATGGAAGAAACATTTGGGCACGGCTGGACGTTGCCTGAATAGTGCTGTCAGGGATCAGAAATTGGCCAACAAGGATTCGGTTGATGTTACGGATTTTTTGAGCGAATTGAAAATATAATAATCAGTTTGTAAATTTGCTTTTAAATAAATGTTATTTGCTTTTACCTTAAATAAAAGTTAAATTAATTACTAAATTAATATGTTTGCTAAATTGCTAATAACAAAACAATGTGGCAAAGTTTTGCAGCCGATATCTGCATAACTTACAAGGCTTGGAATATTAAGTTAACTTATATGCCTATCGTGAAATAATCGTATTCATTAAGTGTTGCTTTGAATACATATTCATATATACATGTACAAGCAGCGAGCATATGAATTACATCAAAAAATCATGAAGGTATAATTAATTTGTTTTACAGTCATTTGCATATTACTGCAACACTAAGGAACTCTTGAGAGAAACGAAATTAATCTTTTTGCTCGATAATCTTTTTGTTTAGAAAACGTGTGTGTTTCATTTACAATTTTTTTTGTTTTGTTTTTGTTTATTATCTACGAAAATAACAGTCTAATTGATGTTGCAGAACACAATTGAGAAGAAAACTACTCAGGAAATTAGTAAAATATATGATTAAAACACCCTACAAGCGAAACGAATTCTCATCAGAAGACCTTTCGGAAAATGTTATTGAAAGCCCTCTGCTTCTTCTTCGTTGTGGATGAGGTGGTGCTGGCGCCACTACTACTACTGCTGCCTGCGGTCTTGCCCGTGACCTTTGTCTCGCCCGAGGACATTATGGCCTCGCCAAGTATGCGAAATGAGTTTTGCGTCGAATTAAACGGAAAATTGATCTCCGACAGGGATGAACTGTCCAGACTGGCATTGGGTGTCAGCGATACGCTCGGAACTGACAACTGTTTGGCGTGCTTCTCGTTGCGCTTGAGACGATACCACTCCCAGGATGTGGCCTCATGCGCCGATTGGCTGCCCTTAACGCCGCCCATGCCATTCAAATTGCTGCCTTTGTTCTTGCTCTTGCTAAACGGCGACTTGAAGAACGCGGGCGAAGAAACGCGTCGCGATTTCTTCGTTGACTTCTCCGACTTGCCGTCAACAGTGTCCACAATCTGATAGCCGGAGGGGCCATCCGGCATAAATTCGTTGTAGGCCAAATCGCTGTTGGGTATGAAATTGCACAGATCTTCGTCATCCAGAATGAGGCTTTCATCGAAATCGCTTTGCGTTGGTTCCTCCTCCGCGAGGCTACTCTGTGTGCAGTTGGCGGGCGCCGACTCCTGACGCTTTAGCTCCTGTTGGTACAGCTGCTGGGACTTCTTTTTGGCCGCCTTGGGTGGCAACTTATTGTTATTTTTCAAAGTATCTGCAAAATAATGACGTTGACATTGTTAATGCTATTGTTATTGCTATTGCCACACTCAATTACTTACCCACATCGAAGAACTTGTCCGGATTTTCAGAGTACGTAACCTGTGCCGAGTCCAGGCTTGCGTGAAACGAGTGCTTGGCACCCTTCCGCTTGTGCAGCGATGTTCTGGTGTTGAACACGTTGCCGGCAATGTTGTTGTTGCTGCCATAGCAAACGGATATCTTACGCTGCCTGCCATTGCTATTGGCAACCTCAGATGGCTCCTCCACGGACACATCTCCGCACCCATTCAGTATGAGCATGGCCTCCTCACTGGGACGTCGCTGCTTGCCGGGTGACTGTTGCAACATCTGCTCGTACGATTTGCGACGACTCAACTTTTGATTGGCTAAGCCCGTCGTCGCTGTTGCCACCAGCGGCTGAAGTTGCTGGTTCTGGTGGCGCAACTTGCGATAGTAGACAGTGCCGACGACAAGCATCAGAAAGATGCAGGTGCCCACAATGATGATGACAAGGATGCAGGCCTGCACCTGGTACGTGAGCGCTCGAACATCGCCAGCCAGCTCGGCGCTCTGCTGCTGATACAGTTGCTCCTGCTCAATGTAACGACGACTCTGCTCCTCGAGCGTACGCACGGTTAGCGTCTGTTGTGTAAGCGTCTGCTGCAACTCCTCCACCTGCTTCTTGTAGCGGCGCGACAGCTCCTCCAGATACTGGCCAGACAGCGACATATTGCGTTCGAGTGCCTGTGAACAGAAGAGAACAGTGAAAAACATTAAATAACGATTGGCTTGGCTGCTTGGCTACTAGGCCGCCACACTGATGTTGCCCCTAACAATGGCGATGACAAGGCCACCCTTGCAAAAAAGCAAGAAGCTCAAATCAAAAATTATTCCAGCGATAGCGTAGGTGCGCCAAGCCCAGCCAAGCTACCCTTAATAAGTATGAAACACGCAAGGTTTCCCGCCACAAACACGATGTAGAAGTGAGCAGGACACAACGCGAACTTTGTATGTCCTTCCTGATATCCTTTGCAGAAGGCTGCCTTGAGAATTTAATATTGAAATCCAGTGAGCTCATTTACAAATTTAATAAACATAAAATTATAATTCTAAATTACCCTTGATAAGCAAACTTTTCAAAGAAACCGGTTAAATATTAAACTAAATTAAATTGAAATCATTGTTCTTTTCGCTTAAAATTTAATAAATGAATACTATATGAATCTCATACTTAGATTACTGCTAACATTCATGGGAGTAGAGTATTAGAAAGTCGGTTACAACCGCATGCAAAGTACTTACTTGAAAAAATTTTTAAGGTTAGTCTGATTAAAATCAAAAGAGTTGCGTATAAATTGTTCCGCACTTTGATTTTTGATAAAGTGCATTTTTGCAAAGATGTTAAATGAATTCATTTATCAGATTTAATGTTGAGAATTGAAAATCATTTTTAAGTCCAATGTACAAATATTAAATATCTAGTCCAAAATTGTCTTTAGTGTGAAGATAAAATACTTTGCTTACAGTATGAGGTATCTTTCAGTCGGGCATAATCGAGTAATGCCTTCTCATTATTAGTGCTTTTAGTCAGGCCAAGAATAAAATCGACTTCCAATTGAGTTTACAAAGTGTGTTTGGTTAATCGATACTCACCTTAATGCGATTTGATAGCCTTATGAAGACGCTCTCGGATTGGGCTCCGTTCGTTAGCTTTGGCTGTAAATTGATGCCACCTGCACCACCAGCTGACACTCCACCGCCTGCTGCTCCTGCTGCACTGCCTGTGCTTCCGATGTGGGCATTGCCATTGACCACTGCCGCAGCAGCTGCAGCGGCGCCACCACCAGCAGTTATCGATGCCACCGTTGTGGTTAGCAGACTATCAATGCTCTCCCAGTTGGCAAGATTGCTGTCATCCAATCCATTTCCACTCCCCACCAAATCGCCGCCGTCTGACTCGACTGTGGTAGCTGATGTTGGTGATTGCTCACTGGTCGTCACTGGACTATCAGTATTTATGGCCAACTCCATCTCTTTGACATCCATGGGTGTTGCTGCTGGCGTTGGCGTCCCCGTCTCGTCTCGCACAATGGACGCTGCTGAGCCTGTTGTTGTTGTGGGCACTTCTTTCTGAGTGTCCGTGGGTACATTAAATATATTCACATCCGATGGTGGTGCCTCGATTGTGGCTACTGTTTCAAAATTGACTTCAGTCGTGGTTGTTTTCGTGGGCGCTTCAGATGTTTCGGCAGTTACAATTTCCGGGCTGAGCGTGTCAGCTGCTGGCGAAGGCTCTTTCGGCGTGGTAGTTTTTACAGCTTCCGATTCCTGTGCCGGATCAGCTGTGGTCACATTCTCATTCAGTTGCTCGGCCACATTAAAATGCTGCTGCTGCTGCTGTTGCTTGGTCGTCGCCTGAGGCAACTTCACCGGCTGCTCTGCCGTTATGCTGTTGTACTCGACCTGCAGAAGCATGCACATGGCGCCCACATGCTCCGCAGGCAGCATGCTCAGGTAGAAGCTCTGTCGGGTGTCCATACCACTGCACGTTGCCTGCTGCTCTTTGTTGCTTGCCGAGCCGAAGCTGATTTTATATTCTGTGTGGCAGATACGTGTACGTAGGAGCTGTGCCCGCAGCTGTGGCAGCTGAAGCAGCTGCTGCAACTGCTCCGACTGACAGGAGAGCAGATTATTAATGCGCTCCACAACGGTAGAGTTGCAGCTTTGGCAGCTGTAATTGCCAGCTGTGGGTGTGAAACAGTGCAGCGACTCTGGCGAACGTAAGGCTTTCGTTGGCTTCACCAGCACCTGGGCGGCTTTTTTCACCATCTGAATGACGGCATCGGAGGCACTTTGAAAAATGTTGGCATTGCCCTGCAGTTGCTTGTGCGGCTGCTCCTGGCCGGCAAAGTCATCGTCAAAATCATCCAGTTCATCGCTGTGTCGAATCTCCGTTTCAAATGCCTCAAATTCCGATGTGCCAAAGACGCGAAAAAGGGAAATGGGGCAAAAGTGCTCCTTGGAGTAGTGCGAATGAATATCGACTCGCACGAACTTGCCGAATAGATGCGGATGCAGCTCGAACGTCTGCACCGTTCGCTTATCCTCTGCGGCGAAGCGACCCACATTGCTCCAGTCTCTAGTGGGAAAACGTTTCGAAACAGCAACCGTAAAATTTTTCGGCGACGAACTGAAAAGCTCAAAGTTGGCCAACTCAACTTTTTGGGCCTGGACAGCCTCGCACAGCTCGACGACAAACCAGATGCGACTGCCGCAGGTGCTCAGCATATATTCATCGCTAGAGTGGCTGAGAACTGCGCCCGTATTGGTGGCATCGCCGTTCGAGGCAATTATCTTGGCACCGCAGTCGGGCGATGCATAATTCTTGGCACGCGTCTTTAATGATGGCGCCTTTCCACTGCCCGTTCCGGTTGCATTGCGACGCTGGGCCGAATTGTTGACCACCTGCTGCTCCAGCTCCATGGCCTGCTCCCGACTGGCCTCGGCCTCCATTTGCTTTTGCGCCCACTCCGAGAAGACGGGCATCGGCACCTCCTCGACACTGTCATTGCTGGCCGCACTTGACGCGATCGGTGCACCACTGTCACCAGTCACATTCGCATCCGAGGTGGCATTCAGTTCGCCGGTGCCCAGCTCTAACCCTCCGCCCGGATCGTTCATCTTTTGCTCAGCTAATTGAATAAGATAATTAACTTTATTGTGGATCGGCTTTAATTTCAAATTTACTCACCCGTTTGAACTACTTTCTCGTCACCCTCAAGAGCTTCACTCGCCTGTTGATTCTCGCTTTGGTTGCTTGAATCGTGCGCAGGCGGCGCATTCGGCAATATGATCGCTTCCAAGCGATCCTTGACCTGCTCAAGCTCCACCGGCAATTCAGTCGTTACTGTTACGGCCGGCAACTCCGGAATGATCTTGGGCAGGCTGCAACCGAACACAAATCATAAAGTTTTGTATTATAAATTTAATATAAAGATATACATGTATGTGGCTAAATATTATATAAAGACAATCTCACCTCATGAACACAGTCGATATGACTATGATTTGTGAACACCATAGAATCCACAAGAATATTAAAAACATGATTAAATTTCTTCTCAGCCTCTTTAACTCACAACTTATGAACTTCACAATCGATTGAGGCAGCATTTTGCTAATATTTATAGCAATTCTACATGAATATTGTTTAACATAATAAATAACAATGAGCTTACTATCAATAGCACCCAAAATATCTGCCTATATATGAGGGCTGAGTTGATCAACCTTAAAACGATTAAGTGGAAATGGATCAATGTTGCGTATTCAACAGACAGCTTCAGTTGACAGCTGGGCAAGATAATATGGAGTATATAGCTATTGAATGAGAATCGCACGTGCCAAACCAAAACAAGGCCCAAACAAAACCGAACACCTGTGCACAAAAATGCAAAGCCCCAAAGAAACAAGAAAAAAAGGCGAACGTTTTTAACAGCTGAGCGTATATATCTTTAAAGCTATAGTACTCAGTCGCGAGTGATCGAGTAGGGAGTGCCTAAAACTTGTTAAGAGTTGAGGGTTGAAATATAATTGTTTTAAATTATTTATCTCCTTTTTTATTTTCGATTGCCAACCGTTTTGTGTGTAAAGGAATTGAAAAGTCTAGCAAGGGATTTGATTTTATCACTGATGTACTCGAAATGATCCTTGACTTTACTTTCGTATCTAAAACGAACCTTTCTAGAGAACCAATTATTCTCCAAGGAATGTCAGCAAAATTTAGTTTGAAATGACTAGGCAGATATCAGATGAGATATGATATACAAGCTGGACTACATTTTCCTGTCAGTATTAATCTGGATTTTCCAATAATAATAATCCAAAATAAATATATATATACAAATATTGAATAAATATGCAAAGATATTAAAAGTACGAGGTGTATATGTTATAGAGTTGCCCAAATACTGGCAGCATCCTGCTGGAATATCTAATATGGACCATAAAAGCTCGGAATTATTTTAATTATATAAGTTAAAATTTAAGGATGCATCTCCTACGCCGTAAAGTATATATATTATATTAATGATTAACATTAATACAAATTAGTTTATTAATATATTTTAAATAGAAATTTGACTTGTGTATAATTAGTCAGGGAAACACCGGATCGAATTTGTTGTTAATGAAAATGGAAAAGTATTGCGAAAACTTCACGCCGGATAAGTCACATTATATTTCCAGCTATAAAGATCATTTTAAAAAATTTCAGCAAAAACTCTAAATGTTCAAGATATTGCTTGAGGAAAGGATATAATTCACAAATTGAAGCTTGGAACTTTAAGCCTGGAGTCAATTAATTTGGAAGGTATTTTATTGGTAACTTTCAAGGTTCGTTAAATAAAATATCCGCAAAAATTGAGAGTAAAAATTATTTAAAAAAAAAACGGGGACTATGAAGCAATGATAACATTTAATACAATAATTGTAGGAGACATTATTTTGGTGATTTACAAAAGGCTAGGTGTGAAAGTCACGGGAATGTTTTTGACTTTATCTTTGAAGGATATTGTCTGTTATATAATATGAAATATTTGTAGCTTTAGCTTTCATGGTGCATCAATGTATGGACTGCTTGGAATTTGAACTCGTAAAAAGGTACCAGAGCGACTTGCAATACTTGTGGTCTTAACCATTAAAATAAAATACGAACTTGCAACTGAGACCTATGAACTGCGCTAATTTTAACACCTTAGAGCTGCTAAATGGAGCGTAACGGGAATCCCAATGGAAAGCTTATCAAATGGATTTCCTGACTGTGGCCGAACGTATGAGATGTGTCCGATGTGTGTTAGGCAAAGTTGTTAGTTTCCTGTTAGTTGGCAACCCCCTTTTGAGCACGCCCCAAATCGCATTTAAATGCAGGAATTCTATAATCATTTTGTGCTGCAGCCACACGTGTCAACAACGCCCACTTCGATGGCGATGGCGATGGCGATAGCGTGGGGCAAAGCTCCACCAAGCCTCCATCTGGTTGGCATATTTATGACTTGTCAGACTACATCAAAAATTTCAACAGAAAACTGTCTGGGCAGCCAGCAGGCAATATAGCAAATGGTGCCCGGCTGGCTGCCCGGCCGGCTCTTTCCGGCAGTGGGCTACAAGTTTGGCAGGAATTTCTGTGTGTTTAATTTTTTTTATTTTATGTATTTGAATAAGCTAAGCACATAACAAATATTTTACTACTTTTTTACTATCAAATAATGCTTTGAAAATTTGCTATTTTCTTTAGATATTTGTTTGTTTTTTGTTGTTGTAATATTTTCAGCAGTAACACACTTAGAGAAGTTACTTAAAAGCTTAATGAACATTGGACAAATATATTCTGTTAAAATAGAGGACAAATCCTAGATCCTAGTTAACAGACTGCTTTAAATAACCGGAAATAATTTTTGTTTACATTTCACTTCTGCTCGCAAAAAGGAGGAAAAATAATACTTGAGCTTTAATTACTAGCTAATTTTAAAACGATATTTTAACAGTTGTTGTCTTTTTTTTTAGCACATTCACAAAGTTGAATGCGTGCTAAAAATAACTATAATCATTGTGCGAGTTAGTTTTACACGCGGAATTGTTCATCTAAAGACTTAATAGTCTGTCATCCGGTGTGGAGATCAATAAATATCAATAACAATCTGCCCAGCATTAAAGCTTTTGTTAATATTGTCATGGCAAACACAAAAATTGCTTGCGAGCCACTGAAAATAATTGCAATTAAGCGCTCGTTATTCATATTTGTTAAATAACCAAACATGCGAAACCACTTTGGCTGCGGCTATCGACCAATGCAAATGATCTACTCAATGTGCTACTAGCTGGCTAAAAGGAAATAGCCATGGTCAGAAATGGTTAAAATTCGTTGTTGCTGTTGGCCGAAGGATTGTTGAATGTTGTACGTTGTCTATTACATTTAAATGTGTTACGAATGTTATTGAGTTGAGTGCACTGCAGGCACAACATCTCACACACACGACACGAGACACGAGACACAAGACACAGGATATTTAGGATATGCGATTGTATATATTAATTATTGTTAATCAGATGTTGCGCATTCGCGGACCCAACGAGCCAGCGTGCGTAGCGCACGTTCGCACCACTGGAAATCGAAATGAGAACTGAACGTATTCCAGACTAAGCTCTGGTAATTGTGCTCCAACTATGTGCAGATATTCGCGCCTTATGCCGTAAACAGCGAGAGAGAGAGAGAGAGTCACACGCACACACAGACAAGCAGGCAGGCAGAAAGACACGCACACAGGTGCAAAGAGAGCGCGCTTCAACTCTCAGCCAAGATAAGCTCAACTCAGCATCAATATCAACATTTTTAGTGCACTTGCAAACTTGACGATGCAGTCGTTAACTCTGCTGCCGGCAAACTTGTCGCACAGCTTTGGCTTATAAGCGAATGTGTCTATGTGTGTGTGTGTGTGAGTGTGTGTGAGTGTGTTTGCTTTTGTTTGTTATTAGTGTTGTTTTTGAAGCTACTGCTAGACATGCCAAATTGAAATCAAGTCAAATCCAGAGAGACTAAACTTTCACACTCAGCAACACTTGAAAATTACCAAATAACTGATATTCTATGTTGATCGATATGCATAAGACTATATTAATTAGAAGTTGAATAAAATTATCATGCATATAAGAGTCGACTTTTAAAGTTATCTCTCTTCTGAGATGAAGCTGTTATAGCCATTAGCAGTTGAGTTGGGTTATCGATAATTGTTCGTTATATTTTTATCGTTGAAGAAACCCAAGAAGCCGGACAAGTCAAGTCGAGTCAAGGGTCTGCAACTCCTACATGCAATTTCACAAAAATTTTACTATACACTACGATTTTATATTTTTTATTGGAAGTGCAACGGAAAGTGAAATTGCTGCCATAAGCTTCAAGTAAAGCTAACAAATAGCATTAAACCATTTGGCAATCTGCGTGCAGTCTGCGCCGTAAACAAAATTAGTGGCTACCGCCAAGTGACGCCTTCAGTGTCTTTGATGAGCGCCACTTTTGTTTTTTGTAAAAACATACAAAACACTATCGACAACATCGGCAACTCCTTCAACGCGTCGTTGTCGCTGTCGTTGTCGTTGTCTTCTTCCTCGTCATCGTCGCCATCGTTGTGGTGTTGTCCACAAAAACAGAAAACACAAAAGGTTACCGAAAGCGACAATTGAATTGCTTAGCTGATGTTGTTTGTAGCTCTGCTTGCAGCTCACAGACGCCACTGAAAGATAAACACTTGTAATGCGAAAGTGTTTTGATGTCACAGCCGCTTACACAATGAACACCTCAACAACAGCAACAACGGCAACAGTAACAATAACAACAACAACAAATATGACTCTGGGCACACACACGATCTGCTAAGTGTTTGAAGCAACTCGAAATGCAACACTCAATGAAAGGCTTTTCACACACAAGAGTTAATTTTTTTCGGTATAAGCAGGCTCATGGGACATGAGATAAACCAAAGCTCAAATCTAAATTTGGAGCCTAATTGTTAGTAATCGATCAGTAAACGAAACTTCCTTCCAATTTTTGTAATCGTTTAATATACGAAGCTTCCTTCCAATTTAAGCTTTAACAAAATTTAATAGCCAAGTGGGCAAAACGGGTCTATTCCGCTTAAGTGTCGTTTGACGATCTACGAATTTAAAATTTCAATTTAGGAATGGGTTGATGGGTGGAAAACAGGTGGTTTTAGGCGATTAAGGTGGAAAAAGGCTAATTATTTTATTTATAAAATATAAAATAATTTATAAAATGAACGAAAAAGACAGATCCTTTACCTTAAGTAATGACAAAATGGGTTCACCGCTACATTAATACAAAAATTTTTTTTTTTTTTAATGTAATGTTTTTTTTTTTTTTTTATATACCCTTTTAAATAATCTTTAATGGGTGCTGGAAAATTGTTAAGCATTGGCAGCCACCGCCTTGATTATCTTCGACTCCTACGACTCGAAATTTCATTAGATTTCGCATTGGAATATTAAGCCATGCAGACAGACTGAAAACAATTAAACGGTGTACAAATGCCGGCAAAACAAAAACGAAAACCGGCTTGGCAAAAACACAAAAAATAAAATTGTTGGCGTTTAATAGACAGGCAGGCTAGCAGGCTGGCAGTCAGCGCGCCTACGTCACATGGAAAAAGAGTGCTCGGAAAATGCAGTTGGAATGCGAATAACAAAACGAAGTGAAGGTGTACGACACGATTCGCAATATCTGCCGACGGACACCGGCTGGCTGGCTGCCTGGCTAATCGATGCAGCTTGACGAGATCAGTGATCGGCGACTGACGACTGACGAGCCCCAATCACCGATCAAACTGATTAAGCCAAAGTCAATGCGCGCCCGATCACAATCAATTAACAATTTGGACAGGTGAGCCGAGGTAGGCGTTCAGCGTTCAGCGTTTTATTATATTTTTTTCTTCGTTTTTTGATAACAATCAATAATTTGTGTTAACTGCAAGCATTTGGCATATTAATAATCTCCCACAATTGGCTGACTTAATCATTTGCATAAGCGACAATCGCTGCCATAAAGTCTGCTAGCTTTGATAGCAATGTCATGTTGTTGTTGTTGTTGTTGCTGTTGTATGTGATTATTGGCTGTTGTTGTTGTTGCAGATGTTGTGCTGGTGTTGTTGGCAACTTTGATTAGAGTAACAAGATCATGATGCATTTTCGAAAGCCTAAATTGCAAAACTTATTCGCAGAGTGGCGTCGAATCGAGTCGAGTCCTTACACATTCGCCGAAAGTGAAAGTACAACGATCATCGTTCGCTGCGATCACCTGCCATGTGTGAAATGTGTCTGGAGGGGAATTTTGGAAGACAGCATGATGCTTGAGACTCGAGACTTGATTGCTTGATTCTGGCGTACTCTATTGGGGCACACACATACACACACACACACACACACACACACAATTCAAATGCAACAAAACTGCTTTTATAACCCCCAAAAAAAAATAAATGGAAAGTCGATTTTTACTGATAAAGTCATTTTTGATTTGAGAGAGCCCGTAGAGGAGACACCGCGTAAGCGATTAATATCAAGTCAAATCAAACTGAAATGCCCACTTTAAATATGGCGCCCATTTAACACTTTTACAAATACAACAACCAACAACAATGTTTTTTGGTAATTTTGAAATATGCTGTGCAAGGCCTTTAAAGGATCGGGGCGATCATCGATCGGCATTGGCGTTGGCGTTGGCGTTAACTCCCACAGTGTCTCGTCGGCTCGTAAATAAGAAAAATAGGAAAAATAATCAAATATATATATATATATATATATATATATATATATACAATATTTCGCCCGACGCAGTTTCGCTTTGTTTTTTTTTTCTTGGTTTTTTTTATGAACGAATTGGCCAACACCAATAGATAGATAGTCCAGACAGCTAGCTGGATAGACCAAAAGCAAAGACGACTGCAAAGGCATTTAGAAAGTCGCCGGCCGCCGCTCACACGACGATGCCGTTTAAGAGTCAGGGAAAATAAATTGAAAACTGTAAAGCAAATTACCGGTAAAATGCATTGTGACAAGAGCCGGCGTGGGTGTTTTTTTGTTGTTAACATTCGCCATTGGGCTCTCTTTGCTTATGCATGTATGCATAGACATATTGCCGCTGGTTGTACTATAGAAACGAGCACGCAACTAATTACCTATCAAATAAATATTTCATCGCGACCATTTCTGACATACCTGGTAGCAGTACAAATGCCTTAGCGTTTCATTAACTTGCCACATTTTTTTTTTGTTTTTTGTTTTTGTTGTGTTGTTGTGCTTTATGAAGCTATTAACTTATATTATTCTTGCGTTTGGGTGTTTTACTTTTAATATCCATATACGAACTTTCTAAAACCAGTAAGACTCCTATCGATTTTTAATTTTTATGTACTGCATAAAAGTTTAAGGCTGGTCGGCCTTGAAGCAACGTTTCCCATGCTTACATCTATAAAAGTTTCTTTATTATTATTGGCTAAAAACTTTTATTATAATTGCATTTACTTAAAGCCGAAAATTTTGGTTTGTTAATTCACATTTCCTTGAAATGTAATTGCATTGCATATTTTTAGGAGCGCTTAACGATTTTCAATCGAAAATAAAAATAATAATGAGAATCAATTAATCAAATTGGCCTTGGCAAGTCCTAAGGGCATTCGCGAAGGAATCAAAAGTAACAATCAATAGTCATTTGTAATTTTTCTTGTAATGAGTTTGGAATATTATTATTGAGTCGAGTTATATATCTTTATATATATTGGGAATGGGGAAGGAAGTTTAAGAAAATATTAGTAAGTTTTGTTTGGATCTACTGATAATATTAATTTATGAGTAGACTTTATGAAATTACAAAATCAGAAACAGAACTCAAATGTCCTTAGATGTGCAACATAAGATGAAACGGGATATGTGTCACCCTACTCAAAGGGCATTGAAACAATCAATTAATAGAAAGGCAAATCGAAATCGATAACTGTAGAAACATTGCTACATATTTATACACATACATATGTAGGTTTATAAAAAATACAAGAACAAAAAACAAACATACACATGTATGGTTATAAAATATACAAGAGCAAAAAACAAACAGTTCAGGGGAATAAATTGATACGAGCGATAAAGTTCCCCGTCATTATTTTAATGAGGGAAATACCACAGATTACACAGTGTGCACGAGTCTAGAAAGGTCGCATTGTTTCTCTATCTCTATCTCACTCTCTCTATATATATCTGTCTCTTTCTACCTATCTCTCTACTATTCAGTGCTCTTTCGCACGTCCAAGTCGAAGGAAATTTGTCGCTTGGCACGTTTTTATGCAAAACACTTGCGTATTGATAATTGTTGTTACGCTTGAAGGCGCCTCTCACAGTTTGTCCACTTATCAATTATTTCTACTTAGTTGTATGTGTGTGTGTGTGTTGTTTGTACGAAACGAGTGTCATGGAAATTGTTCTTATGCAAATAGTGAAAATATAAATAACTCACCTCTCTTTCTCTTTCTGTTGTTGCTCGCTTTGTTTTTGTTGTTGCTGCTCGTTGTTTGGTGTTGTTGTTGTTGTTATTGCAACCGCATCGCCAACATGCCTTGCTTGCTGCACTTGCTCATTTGCATCTGCATCTGCATTTGTGTTTGTTTTTGTTTTTATACTATGATCATTTTTATTATTAGTATTAACATTGTTGATTAATTGATTTTTTGGCACTTGGGCTGTCCCTTCACTCCCTTCATCATTATCATTATTATTATTATTATTCTCACTGTGTTGCACTAAGCTAATATACTCGTTATTATTATTATCATTATTAATATTTACACTGGGGGCATTTAAATTCACTGACGTGTCTTTTACAGCAGCAGTCGGTTTAGTTTTTTTTGCACTCGTCGCAATAGTTGTTGGCGTGTTGCTTGCCAACTTTTCCATTACAATATCAACGTTATCTTCTGCCTTCTGACGACGTTTTGTAAGTTTTATGAAATTTGTTCTAAACGAGTTGGCGACCTTCTCTTCGTTGACTACCCCTTCTAAGGAGGCAGGCGGTCTGTGCAGTCGATGGTCCGCCTGATTGGCAGCTGCTGCTGCCTTTGCATTTCCTGTTGCTGTTGCTGCTGTTGTTGCAGCATCTGCTGCAGCAGCGTTGTCATATAGCCAGAAACAGCAGCTGCAGTAAAAAAAAATTAGAATCGAGAAAGTGGAAGAAAGGAAAATAAAATGGTTAGGAAAATGATTGGAAATGGTTGGAGCAAACAGTGTCTTTGCTTACCTTAGCAGTAGATTTATGTACATGAAGCGCACTAAATGTAATCGAATTTTCATCCTTTTGTTGTAAGGAGCGCGTACGCAACGTTTATTATTAATAAATAACAACGGAAGGCGTTTCGCGAATCGGCGCAACGATAAATTATGTTTCTCGGCCACGATTAATGCAGATATTTAATGTGTTGTACATATTTACCATTCGCTCACGAACGAAATGGTGCGCCCTTAAAATCCATGCATAAATGTGTCATATTGTGTCGAACTACAAAATAATAATATTAAAATGCTGCCAAAGTTGTCGCAGCGCAAAACAACAAAAATAACTACGGATGGCCGCTGCACGATAACATTAATCGATTACACGCTCTCGTGACTAGCTTCGTCTGTAAGGCGCATTCACTTTTCGAATTTTTATAGTAATAGTTGAATTCACGATTTTATGTAAATGAACTAGTGAAATATATCGATAGCAATAGGTTAATCGAACCGAATCAAAAACTGCACGTACATTTGTTTTCACCAGTTAATCGCAATAAATGTTTGCTTAAGAAATATAGCAACCATTTAATTCAAAATGTCATTCCTGCGTGGTTCTCTGAACTATGTCTGGTGCACGACCAGTGTGCTTGGCAAAGGTGCCACAGGATCCGTATTTCAGGTGTATACAAATCAAATTGTATTCATGTGCATGTCTTTATGTATATTTTTCTTGTCATTCCCTTTTTTTTATCAGGGAGTGAATAAGACAACTGGTGAATCGGTCGCCGTTAAGACATTCAATCCGTATAGTCACATGCGACCCGCCGATGTCCAGATGCGCGAATTTGAGGCCTTGAAGAAAGTGAACCATGAGAACATTGTCAAATTGCTGGCCATCGAGGAGGATCAGGAGGGACGCGGAAAGGTGATCGTCATGGAGCTGTGCACGGGCGGCAGTCTGTTTAATATACTTGACGATCCGGAGAACTCGTACGGCCTGCCAGAGCACGAGTTCCTGTTGGTGCTGGAGCACCTGTGCGCCGGCATGAAACATTTGCGTGACAATAAGTTGGTGCACCGCGATCTAAAGCCTGGCAACATTATGAAATTCATATCGGAGGATGGTCAAACCATATATAAGTTGACTGACTTTGGTGCTGCGCGCGAACTGGAAGATAACCAGCCGTTTGCCTCGCTGTATGGCACCGAGGAGTATCTGCATCCCGATCTCTACGAGCGCGCTGTGCTCCGCAAATCCATACAACGTTCATTTACGGCGAATGTGGATCTGTGGTCCATTGGGGTGACGTTATACCACGTGGCCACGGGCAATCTACCCTTTAGGCCATATGGGGGTCGCAAGAATCGCGAGACAATGCATCAGATAACAACAAAAAAGGCCTCGGGCGTCATATCGGGCACCCAGCTGGCTGAGAATGGACCCATTGAGTGGTCAACAACACTGCCGCCGCATGCACATTTATCACAAGGATTGAAGACGCTCGTGACACCTTTGTTGGCCGGCCTCTTGGAGGAGAATCGGGATAAGACGTGGTCTTTTGATCGATTCTTCCAGGAGGTGACTCTAATACTGCGCAAGAGTGTCATTCACGTATTCTTCACGAATCGCGCCACTTCAGTGGAGGTGTTCCTGGAGCCGGATGAACAGATTGACAACTTCCGGGAACGTATATTCATACAAACCGAAGTGCCACTGGAGAAGCAAATAATGCTATTCAATAACGAGCATCTCGAAAAGAAAGTCTCGCCACGCACCTTGGGTGAGTTCTTCCTGGCTATCTAACTATCTCTCTACGTTCTTTGTTCATGTCTGTTTGTCTGGCAGTTAACGCATTTCCCAGCACAACCATGGATCAGCCCATATTCCTCTACAGCAATGATGACAACAATGTTCAATTGCCGCATCAACTGGAACTGCCCAAGTTCCCGGTATTTCCACCAAATGTGTCCGTTGAAAACGATGCGAGTCTGGCAAAGGTGAAGCCAAGATCTGCTCTCTAAACTTCTATATAATATATGTAAATATATAATGTATGGTATATATTTCCCTTAACGCAGGCTGCTTGCAGCGTGGGCCACGAGTGCAAAAGACGAGTGGACATCTTCACCACCATGGACATTCTTATCAAGAAGGGAGTGGAGCAGTTTATCGAGATGCTTATTACCACAATTACACTGCTGTTGAAGTGAGTAAATCAATTGGGAAAACAATGCTCTACCAACTCTAACACCCAATTAATATCACATCACAGAAAAACTGAAAGTTTTGACAATCTGCTCTCGACGGTGGTTGATTACGCAGATGTGGTGCAGAGCACGGCCAGTATGGTAAGTTAGGAGAACCACTTTTACCACATAAGAACATCATCAACATGTGTCTATTTCCGCAGACCAAGGGTGATCAGGAATTGAGGTCACTTGCCAGCTCCTTGGACAGTGTTAAAAGTGAATTCGATGGAGCCGCCGATGTAATCACACAGATGT
Source organism: Drosophila macrothrix (assembly GCA_035042055.1). NCBI lineage: Eukaryota > Metazoa > Arthropoda > Insecta > Diptera > Drosophilidae > Drosophila > Drosophila macrothrix. The sequence goes on from JAWNLX010000604.1 coordinate 9,115,920, forward strand.
ACAAACATTATGTGACAGACGACGAGCTAAAGTGAGTAGAAAAGTAAATGCCAAGGCAATTGGGTTTTGTTTATACATTCCTCATTTACAGCGATCAGTGGTCATCGCTGATGCACGGCAAGAAGTGTCCTTGCCGCACACGGGCCAGCGCACAGGCAAAGTATTTGGTGGAGCGCCTGCGCGACTCTTGGCAACACCTGCTCCGAGATCGGGCCACACGCACTTTAACGTACAATGATGAGCAATTCCATGCGTTGGAGAAAATAAAAGTGGATCACAATGGGAAACGGATTAAGCAGCTGCTGCTCGACAACGTTAGTCCAGCTGTAGCTCAAATGGCCGAATGCCTGGCCGATTGGTATAAACTGGCGCAGACTGTGTATCTGAAGACACAGATTCTGGAGAAGGATGTGCGCGATTGTGAGCGCAAATTACATGCAATTCGCGATGAGCTGTATCACATTAAGTCGGAGCAGAAGCTGGATGCGGACACCAGGAACATAAACAGCAATAATCAATTGGCCAAAATCGAGGAACGCAATCGGTTGCGCATTATGAAGCAGCAGCAACTGGAAGTGATGGCTGTGATGAAGAAGAACAGCGAATTGATAGCTGTGCTGAACAATTTTGGGATTTGATAAGTCTGTTAAACAATTAAGACGGTACATTTTATTCCATAGTATGTGTATATAATCGGTAAATTAAATATAATCAGTATAATTATCAATAATAACAAAGTGCACTTTATCTAAAAATTGTTTTATTACTGCTTCGAGGCTCCAATAATTTTAGAAATGTATATACCTTAATTTGTGCAGTATTATTCATTTTTATTTAGAAAACAAACTTGAAAAATTTTCATCTTGTAAAAATATCGACTCTTACACCTTGTTTCTTTCATCGATAGCTGACATTTCTGAGAAAAATTAATCGTAACCCTATCGATAGTTTCAAGCGAACTTATTGGGAGATTGTGAGGGGTGCTTCGCATTTGTTTTCATTTTATTTTGTTATTGTTTATTTAAAATGTTCTTGTGTACAACATGCTGTCATTACTGAGTTCAGTAGCAAATCTTATTGACATTGTGCTGCTGAAACCAATTACTTCCACAATTGAGACGCTGCTAGCGGCCATTTACTACTTTTTTGCCGGTAGCTGTGTTGTGGGTTACTGGCTGGTTCAAGGCGGCGCTCACATCTGGAGCTTCCTCTGCGACGGTTACCAGCTAGCTGGGACTATATTCAAAGACTTCACAATCTTTTACATCAATCTGCATCACATAGTCTGCGATATTTCTGACTACATTTACGATGGCACCGGCGATGCATTGATCTTGGCAAGGAATGTGTTCAAGGGGATATTTATATTTTTGGCCAACGTGCTCATTGGAATCGGCAATTGTACATTGTGGATAGTGCTTCTGTTGCCACGATTCATCATTGTCATCTTGGACTATTTAATACTTGCACTTCATTACTTTGCTATTTGTATTGTTGAGCATGGCACATATTTGCTTAATAACATCTTTCGACTCTCCATTGGCATCGTCCTGCTCCTGGTGCTCTATGTGTTCCGCGGCTATGTGTATTACTATGCCGTCTATCTGCTAAGGAAACTACGCTATGAGATGTCAACAAAAGTGTATGGAGCTCTGCTGAGTGCATCTAGATGGATAGACCAACAATTATCCTGGGTGATGCAGAAATTTGAGATCAGCGAACGAACTGAGAATGCATCTCCAAACCGAATCATTTGTGTAGTTTGCCTGGACCGCAGCCGGAATATTGTAATGCTGCCCTGCCGGCATCTCTGTGTGTGCAAGGAGTGCTCCTTGCGGCTAGAACGTCTTGAAGATGAACGTCGATGTCCTGTTTGTCGGCACTCTGTGGACGCACTGATGGTTGTCTATGACTGACTTAATATTAGTTTTAGTATATAATTTTTGTATTGATTTTTGTATATTTTATTTAAGACAGCCAATTAGAGCTAAACATAAGTTTTTTATATAAAATCTACTACTGTTTTCCTTTTCTTTTGTTTCAATAATAAACTGCTTCACTGCTGGTTAGTAGTTGATGGTTAGTGATGAATTTTAGCAAGTCGATGCGCAAAAGTTAAGTAAAGTAGGCAATACAAGTAACACCCTCACTTTTTCAAGAATACATCTCCTGTATGGGCCTCCGGAATTGGACACATGGTATAATCACTTTAATAATTATACTTGGGTATAGATAGCATATAATTAAATTAATCTAGAGAAAGAAAACTCACTCGTTTAACACTCAAGAAAAAAGTAAACATTTTTATTTGAAATCAGTGAAATCAGTATACATTATGTAAATATGTATATGGTTGGTTTTAGAACTAATTTGCTCAAAAGGCATTTTAAAAAATTGTATGCTTAAATGTTTATTTTATCGAAATGAAATGATTTGTATTTGCTTATTATGCCGTTTCAGCTGAATTTCCATTGCGGATATACATATGTATGCAGATAAATAACGTTCAGTTACATTTTGGTTGGTACTAACAATATGAAATGAAACAATACAAAATAAGGACAAATTACACAACGGACTATATAACAATGCATAATATTATATACATATAATATATGTATGTATGTATATGTAAATATTATATTTGTATGTATACATAGCATCTTTAGGTATAGTATTCTTCTAGAAATTTGCTGGTAATACGCGCATAATATATTTAATAAATCATGCCTTCAACTTTAACATTTTCTTGTGCTTCAAATATGCTATATGTATATATGTATGTAAATCATTGCGATGCAAACAAGTCCTTTTTCAAAGGACATGACATTTTTTTCTTTTGGCTAATATATGTTTTTTTTTCTTTTTGAAAAATAAACATTTTTTCAAAAATCGATCCGATTATTTATTAAAAAAACGTACAATTTTTTTTCTCATCCATAAAGCTTCATGGGCTCTTACTTGTATGTATATATATATATATATATATATATGTTTACTTATTTTTAGGTAAGTACATAATAAAATATATGTAATTATATGTATGTGTATGTATATATTCAAAATATGAATTTTTATAGTATATATTTTTTGTATTGAAAAGTGTACTAAAACGCATTTCATTGAAAAATGTATCGTTTAAATTCTCAAAAATATGCACACAATAAATTTCCATACCTTACATATGTATGTGATTATATATATATATATATATATATATATATATATATATATATATATATATATATATATATATATATACATCTATAGGTATGTATGCACATATAAAATTACAAAAGAACATTTAACACAAACAAATGTGTTATGGATTCTTCAGTTAAAGTGCAAAAGTTTCCGGTAAAAGTTCTCTATTCAAAATATATATTTATATATATATGTGTTTGCTAATGTACGAGTATACATATTCTAAAGGTACAAAGTATGTTGTATGTATGTATGTATATATATATATTTCTATATGTATATAATTATATCTGGACTTAATGTGTATTTGCTTGCTATACGAACGACAGATTCTCAATTATTTACATATGATACAAAAACGGACAGAATTTTATATGTTTTTGTATTGTTTTCTTTTTCTATTTTTCGATATGTAACGGCTAGATAATGGCAACATCATGGATTCTGAATTCAAATTTAGTTTATAGTTTCAAACCAATTTGGTAACATTGTATGTGTGTGTTTTATATTATTTAATTTCAAACGATTTTAACCGATACTTAAGATTAGGATTAACATTTATTAGGGCTCACACAAGTGCTTTTCTTACAGATACTTAGTATGCATACACTCTAAGCAAAATGGCTGTTTAAATATATACATACATATATGTATGTACATCTGTATTCGTAATAGTACTACAATAGTTACATAGATTACTTTTCCTTAATTCAATAAATATATAAAAGTTATTTCTGAATATACAAAATATTTGCTCAACATTATGAAAAATTATGAAAATAATTTTTGATAATTTTTTATTGGCAGAATTTAATTTTTCTAATGAGTGATTTTTCGCTTGTTAATCTTCAACTTTTTTGAGGGGAGAATTAATATATTTCACCAAAAGACACATGAATTTTCAAATGCAAGCAATATATACTTGCAAATCTAGCTAATTGGTATACGAACACTTGTTCTGAATATATAAAACTCACCTCTCAAAAAAATTGATAATTAAATATTGATTATTTATACATCCTAATAAAACTTTACAATAGAAAAAAATATAGAATAGATTTTCTTATTATTGGCTCCTAAATTTAGCTTAAGCAAATTGTGTGCAACTCTCACCGCATTTTTGATTTTGCATAGTGTTGTCAATGAGGAATACAACAACAAAAATATGATTTTAAATTTATATATTGCCAATAAAGTAATAAAAAATAAGTTAATAACACTTAGGGCTTGTATTGTGCTTTTGAAAGCTTGAAGAGATATGTTTTCTTATTCGTTAAGCCTAAAAATGTTTTGTAGTCTTTAGTTTAATCCATCGAATTTCTTAATGTGTAATACATAAGTGGAAAGTTGTCTACTATAAAGGCTGTATATACTTCAAATATTTGCTATCTAAGAATTGTATGATTTTTGTATCATGCAGATTTGTATATCGTTTTCCTTTTAAGGAAAATTTATAGGTATGTATATGTTTAAAATATATGTAAGTTACAAAATAAATCATATAAAAATTGGACATATACATATGTAAGTAAGTATAAATGTGTTTAGATATATTTAACGCCAATCTAACACAAAATCACATAGAGGGCCGTTAATCAAAATTACACATAGAGAGAGAGAGAGAAAGAGATATTCAGAGCGAGAGAGAGAGAGAGAGAGAGAGACAGTGATGTCTCCTTAGTAATTCTTTGAGAACTCATTTGAAGTAAATATTATATATCTAGTTCATGAATTATAAATACATTTATTAATGAGCGACGATTAGAAAATAACTATGCTTATTCTATATTTAGTCTAAGTATGTATATACATTGCCTTATACATTAGTTTGTGTGTTTCTGTGCAGATCTGTATGTGTCAGACACGAATCACATAAAGGTACTTAAACTCTCTTTGTGCACTGGGCCGTGTGGTAACAGTTTCAACCAAGAATTCATGAAAGTCAAAACAAAAATCCTACATACTACCTACCTAAATATATCTAAAACTATGTTACTGATTATTATTATTATTTAATGTGTAGCTGGTATCTTAAAACAATTGACTAGAAGTAAGCTACGAGAAGGCAAGGCGAAAGAACTCTGATTTGTACTTGAAGGCAAGTATAAATTGGTCGAATTGAATATAAAGGGTTGTTAGTTACAATACATACATATGCACACAAGTTGTGCGTGTTGCTGCCTATTGATTTTGACAGTTGGAATAAAACAATTAACGTCAACAAGTTGTGTGATTTCTGTGCTGGCAAGCTGACAGACAAGCCACGAATACCTTATTCGTCGACAATTTACGACTTGAACCCACTGTAATCTGAACCCGCTGAAATGCTTCAAATATTCATGAACCGGGCTTTTCTGATTTGGCCGTGGTCAAAGTTTTCTGTGCTGTCAAACTACGCATGGATGGGAAATTTATTGAATAGGGCTTTCTTGATTTTTCTAGAACTCCTACTGGATAACATTTTTTGTTTATTGTTAGTAGATTTATACTATATGGGGATGGTTTTGTCTCATTTTCTTTGAGATCACTTAGTATCTAGATAAGGGTATACCAATACTATACATATATACATACTACTCACGTATATATATATATATGTTATGTTTATTTATGTTATTAAAAGCTAAAGTTTAAGGAAGCAAAGTTATGTGATGTGATCTGATGTATGTGTGGCGCCTAAAAGGGCAACGTGGTGACGAACATGTTCTCGATTAATGCCGGTGCAGGCACCAGATCCTCCAGTTTTAAATAGAATATCCGCTGTAATCCCTGCACGCTCAAAGAGCGCAATTCGGGCAATTTGCCCAGGAGGCGACTGAAATAATGTTGCTTCTTTTGCGCTTCCGCATTGTAGGTGACATGATCCCGCAGGCTGCCAATGATCTTCATTTGCAACTGCTCCACTTTCTTTGGCTCACGCAGGCCATGACGCTCTACAAGAATGCACAGAGAATAAAAATTAACAATATATATATATGTATATATGTATTTAGTTGAGATGCCTCACCTGTTATCAGTGTTAGTGCACAGAGGCAGGCAAATGCCGATATGTCAATCTCGAGATTTTGCAGGCTGCGACTAAACTCCATGATGCCGTTCAACCAATCGCCAAAGGATCTCTGGCACTGATTCCGATGGAGCACGGTGCCATTGCAGAATATCATCTTGGTTTCATCGCTGCGTGCCCGATATGACAGACGCAAGACGAACAATTCCAGCGAGGCGGATTGAAAGAGCAGTTCCTGATCCTCGGAGGTGAGATCCAGATAGCCGGGTATCTTCTCAGCAAACTGTTTGATCACATCCACCGAGCTGGTGAGCAACTGATAGAACTGATGCACCTTGTCAGCCTCACTCATGGCCAGTGCACTGGCCACAATTGGTGGCGTGAGCGGATCGAGTGGCTCCTCGTAGTGTGTGTAGTCGAGGCACGAGGGATCCGGTGTTGTATCCACATGACTGCGCACCAGCGCCGTTATCAGCGATATGGGCGGCGATGGGGGCGACTCCTGCGGCGACTTGGGCTTCGATGGCAATCGTCCGCGGCGACCCTTCAGGGAATCCGTGCGCACCACCTCCTTGACCATGCCCACCACCAAACACTTTTGAAAGCGACAGAACTGACAGCGATTACGTCGCCGCTTATCCACCGGACAGCTCTTGTCCGCCAGGCACACATACTTGGAGCCCTTCTGCACGGTTCGCTTGAAGAATCCCTTGCATCCCTCACAGGTTCGCACACCATAGTGCTGACAGGCGGCGGTATCTCCGCATACTGCGCACAACTGCGAGGAGCTCGCTGACTGCAGCAGTCTGCCCGCCTGGCTGTGTAGGAGATCCACACCAGCTCCACTCACTGGTGAACTGGCCGCTGAATTGGGCGTGGAACTCAACTGCACCTGCAGGACATGAGCATGAGCATGTCGCGGTCCAAGAGTCAACTTGGCCAGTTTGGGACTGTGTGCAGCAGCAGCGGGCGAAACGGAACGTTGCACGGGCAACGAGGCACGTCGCATGGGCGGCATAGAGACGGCGACGACGGAATTGGAGCCGGAGGTGGGACCAGCATTGGCATCGGCGGCAGCAGCGTTCGCTGCCTCCAGCTCTGATATGGTGGGAAATGTGGGCAGAGAGTAACGCTCGCCATTATTCGTGTTGTAGTTCTGAAAAATATTAATAATTATATGTATAAGCAAGTGGTACACTGGAAAAAAAACAAATACTTTTCGATCATAGAAAAAAAAAATCATTATTGAATTAAATTGAAATTCTACAAACTAATCTTTTCATCAGTAAAGAACACTTTGGTCAGAATGAGTATAGTTTCTAAGATCGCCATAAATTAAAATACGAAGGGCTCCAATTGAGGTAAAATATGTTGTATTTTTATTAGTTATAGATATATATATATATTTATGGAAAATAATTATCTTTAATTTTCTACGAATGTATATTTCAATATAATTTTCTTACATTTTCCATAAATATATATTTTTATAACTAGTAGAATACGAGAAGTATTTTTTTACTTTTTTAGTTTAAAGAAAATTATTATTATTAAAAATTACATTTTGAATTTTGAATAAATTTCGTTGTATACTTTGTATGTATACTTTTTTTTTGAGTGTCTTAATGTGTGACAAGGTGCTACTTACATGCTGCTGATAGCCATGTTGTTGCTGATGTTGTTGGCCATAGAACAGATCATTCTGGCCACTGTACTCGTAGAGCGAGCTGGCTGATGAGCTTGGCGAGAACTTGGAAGCGCCATTGATGGCATTGAAATGGCCATGATAGTTGTAACTGCCACTGCTGCTGTTGTTGTTGTTTGCGTTGTTGTTGCTATTGTTGTTGCCGGAATGTGAGAGGTGTGTGGGTTGAGCTTGATGCAATTGATGCAGCGACTGCAGCTGCCCGGAGGGAGGACCTGAACTAAGACCCGCCATCACTTCCGCAGCGGTGTTGGTCAGCGGAAAGCAATCATCATCCATTTTGAGGGTTAGCAACTGATCGGAGGGCGTGGCAGTGGGGGGCGTGGGACTGCCGCTGCTGCTGGTGTATTTGAGGGAATAGGTCTCTTGGAAACTGGGTAGGCTGCTGCCGCACGAGAGCGGCCCCCCAATTGGTGAGATCAGTAAATCGCTGGCGCCGTGTCGCTGCCGTTGCAACTGATGGACCGCCTGCAGATGTTGTTGTTGTTGTTGCTGTAGTTGTTGTTGCTGCTGGGCGTGTAGAGCAATAGCGGGATCACTGCTGGAGCGGAGACTGAGCAGACAGATCGAATGATGATCCTGCTCGGAACTGCCAGCTGGCTGATCTTGGATGGAGGAGAGTCGCTTGTCGCGCAGGCACGTCAGCTTAGTGAGATTCTCAATGGAGCTAGTGATGTCCTCGCTGCTGCCAATCAATGTCTCATGGGAGGACGGCGGCGGCACATCCACCTGTGTATCCGGATAGCTGGCGACCGAGTGGTGCTCCAGTGCCGGCGATAGTAGGGAGTTGTTCGAGTCCGAGGGGAAAAATAAATCCGAGAAGAGTTCACTGTGCGTGACGGCTGCATCGGCCAGATTGCTTATCAGCTGATCCTCCTCATGGGAGAGCAATGTGTCCTGGCTGGATGTGGGCAGCAGCAAGTGTTGATTGTGTTGTTGATGGGATTGCAGGGTTTGCTGATGCTGATGATGATGCCGGTGATTATGATGATGATGATGATTGTGATGATGTCCAGCACTACTCTCTGCTGCTGCTGCTGCTGCTGCCGACGTCGCTGTTGTCGTTGTCACGGTTTGCGTTGAGAAATTGTCGAACGACGAGAGTGAACTAAAGGAGCTCTGCAATGCACAAGAGTTCATCAAGGACTAAATTAGTAAGTCACACAGCACAGACAGCTAAGTATAGTTTCTAGCTCTAGCCACAAGGGTGGAGTCCCAATCGACGACGACAGCTAGACATGCGCGATGCTAGCGACTGCTCTGATTGGTTCTAAGGATTGCAACCCCTATACGAAATTGACAGGCATCTAATTCTGTAATTGGTTATGCTGTCTGTCTCGTCTGCGTGTCTGTTAACACATATGCATTTATTTTTTATTAAATTCAATTAGACAGCTATTGTGGTTTCCCAAGTACTTTTCTGCTCACACTCCAACCTCCTCACAGCAGGCAATTAACGCAGACATTCAGCAAAGTCATTTGTTTTGCAACATGCAAATTTCCAAATATATGTTTTGCTAATGGGTGGAATTCTACGCAACAGCTGCTAAAAAATTATTTAAAAAAAGGAATGCTTAAGCTGTGCTCCTTTCATTTCTGAATTTATCAGACTTAACATAAAGTGTTCTCTAAATTTCTTACTATTCTTACAGTTTTTAGTATGGTTTGATATGACATCAAAAAATAATGAAGCATTCAATTGAATCAAACGTTAAACGATCGGTTAATTTATATTAATATTAAATAGATACATTTTATTTTAATTATATTTGTAGTTAGCTGAATTATCCTTTTTTAAGCATTGCATGAAAAAAAATGAAGCTTTATAATAAGTATTAGAAATGCTCTTTGACCTAGTTCATGGATGAATTTTCATTTATTATGGCTAAAAGATGCATTTTAGAGAATATAAGATCATTTAATATTTTTATGTATCCAACATCATTTTGGTTCCTTACTTAAGCAATTTCCAATCTTTGTTAATTAAGCTATTTCAAGCTGAAACATAAGATTCAGCCATAAACCTACCTTTATTAATCTTATCTGACCATTTTGAATCCTTACTTAAGCAATTTCCAATCTATAAACCATAAAAATCAGATTCTTTCACAAGAATTTCCTTTATTAATTTTATAATTTTTTTTATTTGAAAACTCCTAGGATTCGATACGTTAATCTTATTCTTCATTATTTTTGAATGGCTTAGTGCAGTGCCCTAGTCAGCCTTATCGGGATGATAATATGTAACTCTCCAATTTCATCTCTATATATACACCTCATTTCATATAATTCTATACACATTCTCTCTGAATTTAACTACTATGCTAAATAGAAATGATTATTTCAAATGCAATTCTTCCACTTACATTGGGTTGCAAAAGTAACATGCTTGTAGTCGATTGGTTAGTTAGCCTCACTTGGCTGAGTTTAGTGCGTTCTGCAGTTGTTGCCGTCACAGTTTCTGCAACTTTTGAATCTGATTCTGTGTCCGTTGCTGTTTCGGCTTTAGGTGATCGAACTGGAGCTGTTGTCGGCGTTATCCTCGCGGTTCCACTGGATACACTTTCGCTCTTTATGTTTTTCACTTTGCTGGCGATTTTTGTGAAAGGTCTCGAGCTTTGCTCCGTTAATTTTGTGGGTGGCGTTCTGCGGGATTCACTGGATGTGGTCGTTGGTATTGTATCTGCACCTGCAAGGATACCAAAAGTGGAAAATGTGTTTAGCATTTATATGCTTGGCTGGGAATGCATGAATGCGTGAATGTCAAGCGGTGTCTGGGGTGCAAATACATTGATGATTCTTGTGAGCATTATAGTATAATGTCAGTGATTCAGCTGCGCAAACATAACATACACAAATAATATGTAAATATGTACATGAGAAGATTCATACTTCGTTTGGGAGCAAGATATTGCCAAAAAAAAAAACACATATATATAAATATATATTGTTGTTGGCCAATTGTCTTGCGTTCCACACGCAAGCAACCGTATCGAATGTCTTAATTAGAAATGCTTTTGTGCCGCTGTCCAAGTCACCAAGTCTCGACTTTGTAGATAGACACTTCTGTATGACACGAGGCAGCCCGGGGGAGACAAGGAGGCTTGGCTGAGGGGGCTGAGCTGAGCTGAGCTGAGCTCACGTTGCCGCCTAAGAGATGCTTTTGGCAGGGTTGTAGTCGAGCCAGCTCCAAAACGAGGATCACATCTCAATCGTAGTTAATGCTGCACATTAAATGTAATAAATTTTGTTGCCCATTGCAGCACGTCGACTCCGCTGGCTGACTGGCTGCCTCGTTGCCTGGCTGCCACTGCTGGGCCCACGTTGCGGGTGTTCGGTTTTGATTATAATAAATATTATGGCTTATTCGAATTGCAAAATGACAGTTTGTCGTTTTTTGGATTTGGTTGCTGTTATGGATGTTGTTGTTGGTTGGGTTTTTCATATTCATATTTCACAAAATTATTTTCCCAATTTTTTTTTAAGTAATCTAGGACGCAAAGTTGTTGAAAAGATCTCTTACAAAAGCTTTTTTTACAAAAGAGTTCGCAGACTTAAAATAACTAAAAACCAAATATTTTGAGCGTGCTCAACGATTTCATGCATTGAAACAATTCTTAAACATATTATTTTAAATTGCGGAAGCTTTTTTTATATATCTTTTATTTCGAATTAGAATTTTATACTTCGGAACAAACTGATTTCGTTATCAATAATCTAAATTAAGAACAACTATCAAAAATTGAGTACTGAGTACCTGATTACGGTTTTATATGTTCCTGTCTGAAATGCAGTTCTAAGGAAAATTCGAATGGAATAATTATTCGGGGGTATTTAATTTTAAACAACCTAAATAAAATAATTTCTTATTTTATATACATGGGTAAGCCGCTACCAAGCTCGCCAAATCAATGCAAATTCTTTCTAATACATAATTGTTTTTCTTGTATTTTGTATCATCGGCAATCTTGCGGCAGCCATCAGACGATAAAACAATGCCCAAGCAGACAAAGATTTAAAAATCGAAATGAAATATCATTGCACTGCTAATAGCCCTGGGTCATTTAGAAAGCAATTGATCGATACCCTTTGAGGTATGGCAATAAAATTCCCCCGAAAAACTACCGTGGGCTACTGTACAACAACAACAACAGCAACAGCAACAAATACAACAAAAAGAAAAAGCTACCGGGAAGAGCGTGCGATAAACATTTAATATAACAATGTGCCATTGTTTTTATTGCCCATGGGCAATAGCAATCATGTTTGTGGACTCCAAGAGAGCGTCTACTTTTGGGTTTGGTTTTTGGCTACGAAATCGCAGCCAGTTGCATCTTCAAAATTTTCAGTCGACTGCATTTTTTTTTTCTAATTGTTTTTGATGTCATTTTGACTGAAGGCAGCATAAACAATTTCTTTTGTTTACAATCATTGCGAGCTTACAAATTTATTGCAATGCCTTGCAATCGCTAAATAAAGAAGAAGAAAAAGCAGCCCGAATCGCTGTTTTCTCGTGGCTTCTTCTCGTTGCATAAGCCATCTAATTTTTTTTCCTATTTTTTTTTCTTTTTTATATAAGTTTGTTAATACATATTATTTTGCAAGCAGGCAAGACTGAAGTCTTTGCATGTACTTTGAACTGCGAACTCCATTGCACGCTCCAAGAAAGGCCTGATCAATGGACATGGACATATGCATCTGCCCGAAACTGACAGTCGAAACGAGGGAACACACACACACACACACACACACACACACACACACTGCACATACAGCAACAACTCGGAGACAGACAGACTTGCGCAGTGACCCCAAGAAATGGTAATGCGTCGTGGTCGACAGTATTTTTGGCGGGTTTTGGCGCACGGGTCAGGCGGCTCTAGTGACTCTGACTGGGCTCTGGCACTCAGTCATTGAGTCAGTGGGTGCAACAGCAAAAAAACAAAAAGAAAAATGAAAAAAAAAACAACAACGTTGCACCAGAAAACGAGACGAGACGTAGCTGAGACGAGTTGAGATTCAGCTGCCTTGGGTACGGCTTCGTGTGAAGTTTTGTGAGAAGTAAACAAATGGGCTTCAGACTTGGGCCAAGGAATTAGTCATTTTGGACCGTTGTTGTTGGCTGCGCTTGCTGCAGGTATTTTATTTATTTTGTTTTTGTTTTTTTTTTTGTTGTCAGCGGCGACTGCGGAGGCGTCGATGCTATCGCCTTTAAAATATCCACGACAACGTAGACGCTCTGCCCCAATACTAGACTCTAACGACGAGACGTAGACCTGCGCCTAGGCTGCAAAACTTCCTGGCAGTACCTTTGATGATGCCCCATTGTTGATATTATTGTTGTTGTTGTTGTTGTTGTTGTTGTTGGGTACTTGTTTAGACTTTCACTATTAATTGTCGATTTTCATCGATGTGGCTGTTGTTGCCTTCGAAGTTGTTGTTGTTGTCTCTGATGCAGCACTAAATGTAATACTTAATGGGCAATAGGTAATGGGGTTGGTATTTAAAGTTGTGCAAAAAATAAAGAAGAAGATGAAGAAAAAACCCAATTTCTGTGAAATTCATATCGAAATTGGATCTATTACTCAATGCTCGTCGAGTGAGAGACAATTTGATTGATTTATGCAATCGCATTCGCATTCGCAGTCTTATGCTATGCCTCATTGTAGTCGCCTCCTCTTCAACTAGTAATTGCCCGAGTCGTCTCAACTCCAAGGCTTTGCACATACACTTTGGTTATATCATGAACACTTTGCAACCTGATAATGTGTTTATATATATATATATATATATATATATTAAGTGGGGTTTAATTTTTAACATTTAATAACCACGTGTCCATCAAAAAGGACAAGCCAATTCAAATCTTTGAAAAATACAAAATATTAGTTATATTAACGGGTGAGATAAAGAAAGCTTAAGATACAAATTATGCACATTAAAGTGTTTATAAACCTTACAACAAACAAGCTTCATTTATGATATATTTTATTTATAACTAAGTTTTTTCGTGTAAATTGAATAATTAAATATGAGTCAAGTTATTGACATGTATTTCTGTCATTTCCATAACATCATAAAAATTTAAACAATTTTTTGATTTAATCATTTGAAAATTGTTGGAGTTAAGAAAAAGAGTAAATTCAATTCATTAAAAATAGGTCAGCTTGGTGACATATATTCCTGCCATATTCTGCTCAATTAACGTTGTGATTTATTGATAAATTAATGAAAATCAAATAATAATATTCATTGCCAATCCATTGTCAACTGCATTCTGGCAACAAAAAGATAAATGAAAAAATTAACGCTTTATATAAACCAAAAATTAAATAAACAAGGGCTCGAGTTGAGGGTGACCGACTTGGATATACTCTGTATTAAGTCAAATTCTTTTTAAATTATGCACAATAATCGTGGGTCTGAAATCGAAATTTATGGATGAAAAGCATGAACATGATTTGTTCCCAATAATCACCTGTATATATAGATATATATACTGTAAGTAATCGAAGATATATTCTTACGCCTGCCACGTGCATTTTCACAACTGCATTCTACGCTTTATAAACATTTTTAATGGGTATCAGGTACTAAAAAAACTGTTCGCAAACAATTCGAAAAAATGTACACTTTAAATGCTAAGTAAACCACAAGACGACTGACGACCACATCGACAACGACGGCGTCATCGTTTTTTAATCGCAGCAAAAAAGTATCGAAGGCCATCTTGGACATTTCATAGTCAGAGCCAGATTCGAAGCCGGCCATCCGAGGGGATTGAAGTCACTTAATACGCGCGTGAGCGCATCTTAACCAGTTGGGACACCATATAAGCCCCCCTCGGCCGCTCCCACTCTAGATTGGATGTTGCGCATTGGCCAATACTTTGGCTTTGGCACATGGCGACAATGCACTCTGGAACTTAGCCGGCCAAGTAATAGCCAAGGCAGATGCAAAGACAGACAGAGGCTGAGGCAGCTGCTGCATTGATACTAAAACTGAGTATATTGTGTACTTATAAGCTGTCCAGTGTTCGTCGAAATATGCAAAAGCGGATTCATAAAAACAACTGCAAGCACCGATTGCGATTTGTGTCTGTTCCAAAAATTTGCATGAAATTCTAATAAAAGATTTACCGTTTTGTTGCTTAGGTGTTAGCAGATGGGCAAATGCAGCCTCTATTTAAATATTCTGAACAAAACTGGTTTAATTGAAATTGGAGTGTTGTATCATATGTGGATATGTGGATATGAGAATCACATGCATGGCTTTCGGATTTACCAGTAAGTAACCAGTTCTAAGCCACATACCAAAAATATAATAAATATGCACTTTGCTCAATTTTATGAATATTTAGTCTCTTTCTTTCTCTCTTTCGCTTTCATCATTAGTATTCTCTTTTATTGCTATTTATAAATTTTAGCATAGAATACATTTCAATATTATTTACTTCATAAATCTTTTAATTTATTGTACAAAATTCATTGAAGTGTTTCAAATTTATTCAATATGCATGATATAAAATACTCTCCAGAATAGAATCACTTTTGATTATGTAAATGACTACTTTTCATTATTCTTGCAGTTTATTGTATAATATTTATTCGAATTTATGTTTTTTTTTAATAATATATAAAAGTGAAATTTATTTATTAAAAGGAGACGATCTCTTTGGTTTATTTCGAATCTCACAAATATCATTTAAGTATTTTAAATCGCTTAAATGAAAATGTGCATGCTTTTTACAAAACATTACAAATGTCGCACAGACATTCATTTTTTATTCATTTATAGCTTGCATCTAATTTACAAATTCAGCCTAAAGTGGCCCAAACTTGGTTCGACGTTTAAGCCAAGTTTGCGGCTGTCGGGTCAAAGGTGCAGAGACTGCAGTGCATCAACGTCGAGGTGAGTCGACGCCTGATTGACATGGCTGAGACAAAGATAAATAAGCTGCCAGTTTTGGAACGCCGCTTACATAATTGCGAGTATACATACCACTTTTCCTTCTTGGCCACGTTTCTAAGCGCGCGCATCCAACATCAAAAGCCCAGCACCCCAAACAAAACAAGGTGCAGCCTGGGAGCGGGTGGGAAGCTGCCCAGCCAAATAAATACAAATTTGACACAATTTTTTCTTTGCTACTTGTGCTTTTTGCATTTGCTGCTGCTGTTACATTGTTGCCAAAATAGTTTTTGCAACGAAATATCAGCGAGCGAAGCTAAAAACCTATCTAAACATGCAAGCCAACATGCGAATATACTTTTTACGAGGGTGGCTTGTAAGAAATTAACCTAATAGGAAAGAATATATCCAACAGGTTTTTCAAGATGCATGTGTGTCAATTCAGTAGCAAACATTTTTACGAGTATACTTAATTTAATAAAATGTTGAGGAATTGCAAAAAATTACTTGAGTTGCCAAACACATAATACTTGAGACTTTAAATACATGTTGAGGAATTTAAGCTTTAGAAAATGGTATATAGTTTCTAGGCCTTACTTATCAGCACTATTCAGCGAATATTCATTTTGTTTTACATTAGATATTATGGTTCGATCTGAACTGGTTTTAGACAAATAGGTTCCTTACATTTTTATTTAAGTTAAGAGGTTTTATTAAAAAACAATAGATAAAATGCAACTAGTTGGAGTAGCTTGATAGATTTGACAGGAGATCATATAAATTATAAAATCTTAACTTAAGAGTTGCTTAATAAACTTTTTGGCATACAAGAAACGTGGATTTACTTTCCTGATCGTAATACATTTTTACTCAAATTAATCGTGAATCAATTCGTATACTTTCTAAACAATAAAAAACATGCAATAAATCTGATTCGCTCAAAAGTCGACAGCTAATTTGTGCCACACTTTTGTACTCATAGCAATATAATCTATCCATAAATATACCCCCAATATATAAAAGTATTAATCCTGCCTTTAACTTCATCTGCTTAAAGCCGCATTGGCAATCGAATTAGTGTTAATTTCAGCTGTCGACTTGCTATTGTTGCAAAAGTGCACGTTTTGTGCTATGAAAAGCAAACAGATCCGAATTGCTAGATCGGGACATACCGATAGCAGCCAGTGGAAGGAGCCAGAACGAGAGAGACAGAGAGAGAGAGAGAGAGAGAGAGATAGACAAAGGGAGAAAGAGATAGAGAGAGAGAGAGAGAAATAGAGAGAGAGATGAGGCTTGGCCTGCGAACCAAATCGATAGCGAGCTAAACAAAACGAGCGAAGTTCCCAGCAGGTTGCAGCAGCACCGGCTCCACCGGCTTCTCTAACAACAATAACAACACCCAAAGGCAGCCAACCACAGCATTAAATCACCAATAATGCTTTGTATATGGGTAACTGTGAGATGCAGCGCCGGCTCCCAAAAATCTTAACCTCATCGTCGTCGTCGTCGTTGTTGTCATTGTTGTAGTGTTGGCTGCTGGGACACAAATTGGGCCTAACCCATATATTTGTCAGTGAGTTGCAGGCGTGCTCATGAAGATTTGATTTAGTGTACGGCACCAACGAAATCGTTATTTTTGCATATCTAAATTTAAGTTTTGTATCTTACAGATGCATAAGTGCACAATGCAATTTTATACAGACATACAAACATACTAATAGATACTCCAAACCTTTACACAGCTCTCGCGCTCACCGGTAACAAATTGTTGTGGTTCGAGAAGCTTGTGTGAGAAAATCGAACAGTTTAGAAAAACTAACTGGCTTAAAGCTCTAAACACATGGATGTGAACAACAAATTTTAACAGTCTACACTGTCTACAATATATTAAAATGTTTGATCTCATAATTAAAACGGTTCCATTTTCGCATAGAAATAAAACTGTCCGGAAATCCTCAAAATTCCAATACACCTTTGAGCGAGGCGAACTACTTTAAAGTTTGCAAGTTCATTAATTTTATTAACTCTTTCATTTTCAACTCTCTCTGTCTCATCGACACACAGGCAAAGGCCACTCTGAGACGCCTACACCATTTGCCGACTGTATACAACTGAATATTACCTAATGTATTTCTAAGTGCCCATATGCTTATGCCCCATTATCAAAATAAACATTTATGTGCACGTATGTGTTTTGCGCATTGCTGCCTCGAGTTATAGAGATTATGAGCAGCATAAACATGATCATCATCACCCCACATCCCATATCCCAAACACACACAAAAACTATTCACATCCCATCCCATAACATGACATGCTTTAAATTTTCATGGATTCGCCGGTACACTCAGGAAATGAATGAAAGCCAGAAACTTGTCTTAGATATCATTTTTCAGCTACGAAATGAATTTCTTAACCTTGTCCCTAATCAGCAATATGCAAATTTGATTTATTTTGTATACTTTTTAACAACAATTTATATTTTTAAGATTCACACAAAATTTTTAAAAATCTATATTGTGCTACTTTTTTAATATTTCAGATCGAGTTTTGTTTTTTTGCTGAGTGTAGCTGGTAGCTCTTACAGCTCAGTTTTATTTTTTGGTGAGGAATTCATGGCATCATCATCCTAGGCAAGGCAATACCGACTTGAATCTGACTCAGGCTCGGAGTCAACTTGCTGCACACGCTTTGACTGCAGTTTAAACGTGTCTTCAAGACGGTTATTAAATCAATAATGAAGCACACGAAAGCCACCAGCAATACCCCCAAAAAGCACTACGAAATCTTTTGTGGGCAAGACACCAAGAAAACTTCATCATGATGATCATATTGTGACCAAACTCTGGCTACATCATTAGCACTCGTCGTCGTTGTTGTTGTTGTTGTTGTTGCTAGTGCTGGATAGTTGTAGTTGTTGTTGTTGTTGTTTTTGTTGGTTTGTTGCTTGGTGTTGCTGTCGTTGTCGGTGTCGGTGTCTGTGGTACACCGGCTGACACACAAACATCGTGGAGTTCACGGAACGCACCCAAAAGCCAAGCTCACAGTTTTCGCCATTAGACGAGCTTTGTTATACCCACCAACAATTCAAACTAACACAATAGGGTATAATGAAGATTTTGTAAAAAATCTATACAACAGACGAAAGGAGCCCATAAAATGTATCAAATAAGTTCAATTTTCTTAAGTTTCAATACACGCACTACTTATAAGAAAAGCCTACAATTTTGTGCGTTTAATTTTTCGGCAAATATGAAATCATCACTTATGATTTCATTATCAAAACAATTGGGAAATCATACAAATCTATCTATATAAATAGTTTTAATCACGGGGTATCTTCAAGTTTAGACTCTCTTGAGTAGAGCACATTACTTGTTTTTGTAGTTTGGGGTTTTTTTTTTATTTTGCTTGTCTATTGTCAGACTTGAAGTTTCGTTTAGTTTTGAGGCGCTTCTCCTAGTTTTTTGTTTTATTTTGGTGTTTTTTGGGTCTTGTCTCAGCGTAGTCTCTGCCCAAAAAATCGAACTATTAACTTATTGCAGGCAGTGTAAACAAAGTTGGCTGTTGATTCGACGCGACGCGTCTCGTTTGCAATTCTTCGGCCACATTCCAATGCATAAAAGGCCCGTCGTTTGCAAGGTGTCGAGGGTTAACTAAGGTGTGATAAATTTTTGTCTTTAGCTACGATGTTGCCATCGATATTCCAAAAGGTCTGGCCGTGCTGCCTTTTTTTCTTGCTTTTGTTTTGCGTGATCCTAAAAGAGCAAGTTGCCATAATTGTTTTATTAAGCGATGCCATTGTATGGTATTTATGTGTGTACACACTGGCAGCATCGTGACATGCGCCTGTACAAAGCTGATTGCTATGAAAGCATTGCTTGTGCATATAGGCAAATCCTGCAAAGTTATCCCAGTCACAAAAATCGAGTTCTTTCTCTAATATGCTTATATGTATTTATGTATGTTTGTATGGTTGCATGTTTCTAATGGCTTTAAACAAATTAAGTGCGACCTGTGTTGACCGCTGTGTTGAAGTGTTAAAGCAGCACCATTGCTGCTATAAAAAAGCTGACACCTTCCACGAAATGTTAGCCAACTATTTCCTTGGCGTTGTATTTATTTTCATTTCGTATATTTGGCTTCCTCACCCACACAACATAGCACAAAACTCTGTTGATTTTTGGCGATAATTAATAGGCAAAAAAACAACGGCAGCCACATTCGGAGGGACCAAAGCAAATGCACCTCCAGCAGATTCAAACTCAAGCTTCAGCCTGCCGTGTGCTTGCCTGCTTCTTGTGTATAAAAATTTGTCTATTAAATGGTTGTTTTTGCTTTTTTTTCTTATTGTTGCTGTTGTTATTTTTGTTGCTGGCAGCATCACACGCAAGACGACGAGGCGACTTTAACTGTTTTGCTTGTCTATTACTTAATTGCCGGCCAGCGGACCTAAGTAGCAAGGGGAGACAAGAGTCAAGGGGGTATTCCACCCATAATAACAATTAGCGTGGCATTTTAATATGCATTATGTGGTGAAAAGATCGAAAACTGATTTCACACAGCCACAGCAGAAGAAGAGTCACGATTTAAGCCAGGACGATGAGGAAGCTGCAACAGCAGCAACAGATGCACCACCAGCACCAGCACCAACAGCTAAAGATGGTGCAGTTGAAGATGAAGGTGAATATATATTTGTATGTAAATATATGTATGTGTGTATATACATATATATATAAATATATATATGCGTTTAACTTGGTAATTAAGCTTGGCATAAATGGCGAATGCAGTTTTAACAACAAAGAACTGAGATCTTTGACATGCCAATAATTAATTAACATATCAGAAATATTTTGGAATTGTCATATTATACATCTTATATCTGTTCAAATGGGAATTCTTAAAATATTTGCTGAGATGTTAAGTGCATAGTAAAAATAAATCAGAAAATACACATGCATTTAAAGAACATTTTGGGAGATATAGTTATGAAAAATATAAGAAGCATACTTTTCTAAATAACTTTAAGTACATTTGTAAGTACCTAATGAAGATCACTTTAAAAGAGATTCTAAAAGTCTTTAAGCTCAGAAATACCCGCATAAATTCAAGTGTGCCTTGTATTTTCCAGTTTTCGTTGGGTTTTGCTTGCACTGACTAAAACAAGCTGTGTATAAAAAAAAAATATGCCGGTTCATGCATGTCATCAAAATATGGTTTAAGCAAAAACTGTCTGAATCTGAATTTGAGCAGAGTGCAAATGAAATCTCCGTTGACAGCTCGGCGAGCACAAGCAGAAAATAAAGCTAAATGAATTGTACATTCAGCACTCTGTGGTCAATATGGAAACCTGTTGATGATGATGCTCAGATCTCTGCAACAGTTTCCCATGGCGGCAACAGCAGCAGTGGAAGAAGAAGCAGCAGCTACTGATCGCCAAAACACACACACACATAGAAGTTGATTAAAATTTGTAGATGCGGCGGGCAGGCTGCGTTTAATTTAGTCGAATCAACGCTTTTGTGGCCGTGTCTATCTAAATCTTTTATTTGCTAAGCGCATTAGCGGCACTCAAACTGGTAAGCGCATACGAGTACTACTTCTTTATACTAATACAGCAAACGAAAGCAAAACCGAAACCGAAACCAAAAAAAAAATTAAGTCCCAAATTTACGCATACATTTAACACCCAAAGCACAGTTATCATACAAGCCCAGCAACAATGGGCGTATAACACTGCGAGGCATCACATTTATGATACCCTAGAAAAAGACAACTTAGAATCTATCTTACCATCCAACTATCCATTTATCTGTTCATCTATCCACAACTAGTAGCTTACAAATATGATAGTTAAAATAAAAATCTATTTTTATATTTACAAATATGTTAAAAGAATTTGCTGTGCGAATAAACTCTTCTTGAAATTCAAAGCTTTAAGGTATTCCAAGAGAGCATCGAAGCGTTTTTGCAAGTGTTTTTTAAGTTAATTGCTTATCCGCTTTTATTTGTTGTCTATTGGCATACCCTATATAGCCAGAGGGTATTAGAATTATGTCATAAAATTTGACCGCACATTTTTTTTTTGTACTTTAAGTCGTTCGCAAGAAATTTGTATTTGTGATAATTTTTTAAATATGTGAGTTTTCCAAATAAATTTCCCACAGATTTGTTAGTTTTCAGTTGCAGACAACACATTGACTGACATTGAAAATAGATTTCATATTGGGAATACCCAATAATTAAAAAAGTATTTAACTTTTGATACCCTCAGGTTTTAGAGTTTCCCATTAATCTAAAAACCTAAATACTCAAATTTAAATCTATTTACTATCATTTTCGCCCCTATACTCAGAAAATAACAGCTCTGAAATGTTTAAAATCGTCCTAGAATGAAAATCGACTTGAAAACTAAAAGAAAATCGCCCTAAAATTTAAAATGGCCCTGAAACTATAAAAATGAAATAATTCTAGTTTCTAGAAATAATTTCTAGTTATATGAATTTCTTCTGTTTTTTGGAAATATACTTCTTAATAATAGAAAATACTTCTAAGAAGTAAAATTGCACAACTAGCGTATTCAAAATAAACTTTCTGTATAATAAGGTGAACTTTCCATGATATTCTTTCCGAGTGTCTGACTATTTGTTCCGCAAGGGTATTAAATCGCTGCCATATCACAACTAACTGTTCTTTCTTGTTTTCTGTTGTGGCATTGTCTGCGCTTATATGGAACGATTAGAACTCCGTTGATTTGTATCTAAGATGAGCGCTTGGTGCGCCGATGGCGATGGCGACGACATTGTCATAAATTTAGACGATAACTATAGAAATAGAATAAAGCGCGTCGCCGAAGGGGAACCGGTTAAACCACTTTTACTCTCATCATTGGCCGCATCATAAGCAGGCCAGCGTCCATATCTGATCGCCATGGTTAGCGGACGCAAACGCTTCGATATCTGTCTCTGTCATCGACTGCGACTACGACTACGAATCCGACTCGGACTGTCTTGGATTGCAGTGTGTCATCGCGCAAATGTTGCGCCGTAAACCAATTTTAATTTATGCTAATTGTTCGACGTTGTGGCAATTAGATGGCAAACTCGCGAGAAAACAAATCCGAATTTCAAACTGCAAACGAAAGCGGACTCAAAATTCAATTGATATTCCGAAACAATATAATAGATATACACTATAGATATGTATACACATGTATATTTTATATATGGTTTATGCAGCAATTTGTTAAACCTTCTCGTGACTAGATCCAAGTTTTGCACGCATTTTTTTGGCAACTGATTTACAAGGTCTCCGCCATTTGATCGATGCACAATTGCCGGCAACTGATGGCAGCGACAATTATGTTGATTGGCAAGCGATCGATGTGCCGAAAGATAGACACGGTTAGAGATAGAGTTGGAGATAGAGAGCGGCAGGGAAACAAACGCAAATACAAACACAGAAACAGAAATAGAAACAGAAACAGAAACAGAAACAGAAAACTTGCCCCATAATTCATCGTATTTTATTTATTTGTGTTGTTGGCTCTCTTGTGTTATTGTTGCTGCTTTTGTTGTTATTGGTTATTTTTCAACCTGTTGTTGTTGTCATTGGTATCTGAGGTGTGTATTTTTTACCCTCAGTTACCAGAATGGCGTGTTAAATGCACAACAAGGTTCTTGTTTCATCCGTTAGATCCGTAATACTCCAGCGGCTATCGATAAAATGACTTTTTTTTTATTATTATGCCTTTTTACATACTGTTTTTTTTTTCCTTGGAGCCATAAATCATTTGATGCTGTGGGAATCGAGTTGTGGTGGTGTCTATATATGTATGTTGCTGTATCTGTAACTATGTGTCGTTGTCTATTGGCTGCACAAAAAGTTCAATGTTAAACAGCGAGCAGCAAGCAGCGAGCACACAAAAGAATTTGCCACAGTTCAAAGCATCGTTCATTATTCAGCTACAACTCCAATTCCAATTGCAAGTCTGCTTCCACATCCAATTGTCATAGTGCCAGAGTCAGAGATTGCAAAGTCAACAGTTAACTAGGTAAGTCAAAAAAGCCAAAAGGTTTTACAAATTGAATATCGGAAAAACTGGGCCAATCTTTGGGGGCTTGCTTTGGTTTGCCTTCAAAACGCTCAAAGGCTGACTGTGAAATACTTAAATCAGGGCTTGTCAAAAACTTTTTATTTTAAAAGGATGGGAGCTGCTTTAATTGGTATGAAAGGTTTTTCTATGAGCTTTAACTGTATCTAATCTAGAAGTGGAAAATTCATCTGCTTCAGTTTGAAGAACAACATTTTCAACTTTTTATTCACATCAAATTAATGAATAAGATATATAATTAGGCGAAATTTAATTTAAGTGTGGATTGACGACTTTATAAATACATATATCATAAGTCAAGCCTGAGTCTGAAGTCGTTAATCGATACTTAGAAAAAGATCGTTTGATATTTTCGTACATAATTATGATATCTGCTGCAAGCGTATACAAAAAATGAATGTATAAAGCGCCTGATAGTATCTTGAGAATGAATGTATTAATTAGTGGAAATAAAAGCTAAGAATAGCAGTAGTTATATATGTAGATGGAAGGTAAAACATTGCCTTGGGGAATGTAGATTCCCCGGTTGCGTCAAAGTGCAATCACAAAAGTGAAGGTTTCGTTGCAGCCAAGGTGCAGCTGGTGCACAAGATTGGCACATCTGCCACTTATTTGCCATTACTCGCAGTTGCAGTCCGATCACACATCGAACGACTGTTGCCCCTCTTTGGTCAGTCTGAGAACATACAAAATGTTGTTTTTTTGTTTATTTCTTCTTTTTTGCAAGATGCATTGAATTAAGCAATGAGTCCATTAAGATTGTAACTAAATACGAGCTGTGTTATGTTTGAAGCTATAGTTTAATATCAGATATCTACCCGACTCCTTTCCGTACACATATACATAGGTCTTCTAACGATAAGTATTTAAAAAACTTGCAAAAGCAGATTAAGTTAAAACAATAGAGAAATTACTGAGTTGAACTGGCAGACAGACTTGTTAGTCCACCTCTGTCTTATATATATCTTTGCCTGTCTATGTATTGCATTTAATATATTTAAATATACAAAACTGAATCTTTGGCTCTGCTTACGTAGCCGTTATTGATATTGCCAAAATGATTTTGAATGGCCAACATTTTTATTGAAATTTATAGCATCAAATAAACACATAGAAATTATGTTAAGTAGTCGATCACATTCATTATATGTAATATTAAAATTGATAAATATTCTCTACCAGACTGCCAATGATTCAGAACGCGTTTTAATTCGACTGTGTTCGGCGCTTGTTGTCATTCTTGGTCTTTATTATGGCATTGTTTTGCTATTTGACAAACTTGTCACATTGTTGCTTCTAGTTTAAATTTGCGATGTTTGTCATGGTAATGAGATGCGATTGCTATTCTTGTCCAAGCTAAATATAGTTGTTGATATGGCGAAAACCGCATCAATGTTATATTATGCAACGTTTTATTACCAAGCACTTTGGTATATAATAAAAATCTAAAAATATGTAGTTTTTTTGTTATTGTAGCACAAAAAACACAAGTAACACTAAATATTTAAAGAAGTTGTACTATAACAAATATGTCTACAATAAGTGAAAGCTAAAGTTTTATGCAATACAAATAAAAATAAATATATTCTTAAAGCCACAATTTAAGCAAACACTGTGATCAACCAGTTGATACGTGTATTCAAATATGCATATAAGTTGAGCCATTAAATAATAATAATAATAACTGTGTTTATATTTTGCAGGCAGCACGTGGTATGCGCAATATTACGCATACGCAGTGGTGGCAGGACAACGCACACTGGCGATGGTGAAGAGTGAACAGAAAATGGGCAGAATGCGGAGAATGGAACCAGAGCGAGTTTCCATTGTATACACAAGCTACGCACTCACACAATCTGACGCGCTTGAGGATGCTCTGTCTCGCTTCCTCGTTGACGTCATCAGTTCTATTTTGGACATGGCAACTAGCAGCAACGCGAAACGTGCAAAGAGAAACGAGTCTCTTATGTGCTGCGGCTCGCTTTATCGATCCGAGGATAAACACATGTATGCGTGCGTGTGTGTGTGTGTGTGTGTGTGCAGGACGAAAAAAGAGAAAGCGAACGAGGAATGTGGTGGCCAGCTGTCAATCCAGTGGGTACTGTAGTCAAAGCCAAGGACGTCACGATTTTCAAGTGCGTGCATGTCTGTATATATATCTGTTTGTATATACGTATGTCTGTCAGTATGTATATATATACAGTGCAAATAGTAGTTAACGATGCGTTGATTTGTGTTGTCCTTTAGTTAATAATATGGCAACGCAAGAAGGGCTCGCCACAAGCACGCATGGGAAAATGTATTTATGTAATACAAACACATGATAAAGTTTCCTTTATATACACACATATTATGCAGTATAAATTCATATGTATGTATTACATTACATACAGTTTCTATACGCAGTTATTGAAATCGATAGGTTGTTTGGCATAGTCCAAGCTATCTTTCCTTTAATTCTGATTTTCCAAAAACGAAAAAAAACATAATCAGACATATCGGAAACCCATAGGAAATGATAACAACAACAGTTGGTGTTCATAAAAAAAGAGAGAACAGAAGAATTTTTCGTTATACCAAAGATGAAATACACTTGCATATACAACATTTTTGTGGCAAAAAACATGTCCAGATCAAGCTTTAATTATTTTGATAATTTTGATTGACAATGTATGCAAGCATAGTAAAAATTTCTATGAACTATAGATATATTCCGCATGTAGAGCATATATTCTATACAAATTTCTCAGATTTTTAAAAATGATAATTTATGAAAGGATTTTCCGTTTGATCACAATATTTTCCAAATCAAAAAAATGTAGTAATTCAAGAACAAGAATGATAAATGCGATTTTTCACAATATGTGTGCTCTAAATTTGATAACAATTTATTACGAAATATTCATATATTTATTCATTAACCAAATACTAAGTAATAAGCATATTATTATTAACTAAAAGATATACTACTCTCTTCAAGGATATATTTATTTGAAGGAATTGCAAATATCTCCTCAAATGCGTTACACATTGCATATACAAATTCATGGACCCTCAGCGAAATGGTATCGAGAAAGACAAGAAATTCTGTGAGTGAAAAGAGGGCGTATATCAAACAGTTGTAACGCTTGGGGTTTTGGGTTACGGACTGTTGGTAACTGTGAAATCATCATGGGGCTGGCAAGAAAAAGCCAAACAAAAATAGAGAGACGGAACGAGAGCGCGAAAGAGGGAAACAGAGAGAGAGAGAGATAGAGAGAGGGGATGGAGAGGGAGAGAGAGCGAGGTAACGAAACGGCCTTGAAAGCAACGGAAGAGAAAATACGAGCGCGATTTTGTGAGAGGCACAACTCGGTTCGGGAGTTAAACTTTTCCCTTTTGTTTTTGCTGTTGCTGTTGCTGTTGCAGCTGTTAAGCACACGAATACATGCGCAAATACACACGCACAAACACACACACACATGTACATGTGTTCGATATATAAGATAGCGACGACGACCCCGACCTACAGCTGGTCACATACTCAATGACGTCACAACGCGTCTGTGGACTATTTTTGGTGTCGGTTCGAAACCACAGACGCACACACACACACACACATGCACACACACACATGCACACACACACATGAACACACATATACATATGTACACACAGTTTTCACTTAGATTACGCCATCAAATGTGTGGTGTAGCTTTTGGACCCCCCGCAACCCATTTCCCATTTAGGGTTTGAGCTCCACAATTTCTTGAGCTGCAATTTATTTTTGCACACACTTTTTTTTGGTTGGCTGTTAACGTTAAATTATTCTAGCGCCCTTATAAATAGTTAGCTCAGCTAATAAAGGTCATTGTTTTTCATTGTGTCCGTCACTATTAATATAGATGCGACTTTTTGTAGCCATAATTTTTTTGTGGCCAACCAATTGTTTTTTGCTTCTTTTTTTCTGCTTTACTGACTGATTGTCAATCAAGCAAACGCCGTCGCATCTTCAACGGCGGCAACATTAAACCAAGAAACAAGTTAGGCGCCAAAACATGAAATAAACAAGCCAATTGGCTAAATGCATACATACAAATGTACACATGCTATAAAGATATAAAAAAAAAATATATATATATAAAAAAAATACCGAAAAATGTTTTTAATTTTGACAACAACAACAATTTGTTGTGCTTCGTGTTTGCTTGCCTGCTTTTGGCAAATTTTCCTTCAAACAAGAACTGCTGAAAAGCAGAAGCTGCTTGCAAACAATCTTCTAAGCAGCAGCTATTAGGAAACATTTTTGTTGCATGTATGGCTGTATGTATGTGTATAGTTTTGGGCGCACATTACAACACCAAGTCGACAACAACAACAACTTGTGATTAAGGCAAGTTGTCAGATGAGAAGCGAAGGAGAAGGGGGACCGGCACTCTCAACAACTTGTTATCCGCTGCTTCTCAGTTATTTCAAAGATTTGACAGCGTTTATTCTACCACTGATTACAGTTAGATACGCCAAGCGAATTTGCGCAAATAATTCAAATAGTTGAACGAGACAAGCAAAAAGTTCGCTTTTTGCTTCTTTTACTTCTAACGCATTTCTATTTCAGCTACAGCAAAAAAAAACCGCATATCTTAATGGAATTAACTTGGCTTACACGTAAAATGATTGTGTAACTTTTCATTTTTTACTGTAAGATTTATGGTTCTTAAAAAAGCGCTAAACATGTTTATCTCTATATCTGTTTACTATTATTGGCATTAAGCGTTGATTATTTTGGTTACCTCTTGCAAAAGTCATTATAATATTGTAATAAAAAAAACGATTTATCTTATTTTTAAGAATTAAATTTAAAGTTAATCACTTTGTCATATTTCTGAATTACAAATTTAGTTGTAAAAAGTGTTATTTTAGATTAGAGCAAGGCTTAGTTCCAAATATATAAATAAACAAAAGTATCTCAGAAGAATGCTCATATATCCAAATTGCAATGAAAATTCTCAAAACCACATTTAAAAACTATTAAAATGCTTGTCCCCAGAAATCGATTTTAAATAAAGAAGAGAGAAAAAAATATTTGTATTCTAAATTATTAAATGTAATTTCTAGAGTTAAAAACTGAAACTATTTTTTCTTCTTAAAAAAAAAAATGGTGAGAACACTTAATGGCTGACCATCATTTTCAGTACGGTCGTCGACATTGGCCAATAGAGTGCAGTGCATAATGAAGAAATAAACAAAATTATAAGCAAACGAGGTAAAAGCAACAACAAGTGGCCAACGGCTAAGCAATCCAATCAGTTTCAAATTAAGGCTTACATATGCCATGCGCCCCAAGCAGCAATAAAAATTGACCAACAGACCAAAAAAACAAAAACTAACCAAAATAACGCCAACAACAACAACAACAAGAAAATCACTAACGAAAAAACTAAATAAATATAAAAAATGCTTTAAGAAAACCTGCTAGTTGCCGATGTGCCCTGGTGACGCCTCAAAATGCATTCCCATGCTGCTGTTGCTGCTGTTGCTGATGCTTCTTAGTCTCGACTGGTTCTGAGTCTGGGCAGCTGAGGATCAACTCGGATCAGCTCGGATCACATCGGATCACGTTGACTATTCAATGGATGCATCTGCATACGAAAAGTGTGACATCGCCGCGTGATCCGAGGACAATGCACTCGCCACATCATTGGCAGAGATACTGGCAAATTACAGCAACAATACTCAGATACTGCAATTAAATTGAAAGCGAAATCAAAACATACAAACTATGCGGAATCGATTGCGCCCAGTGAAAATAACTAGATAAATTTGTGAATTACAAGAACAACGACAACAGGCTTCCCAAAATCTATTATTGGCCCCACTCAAACCTGCTTGGCAATTATATATATGTATGTTTGTAGTCGTGTATGTATGTGAATATCAGCAATTTCCCCAGTGGCAAATTTTACGGCAATTGTTTAAAAGTAGAAATTATTTGAGCAATGCTCAGCGACAACAAATAGAAAAGACAAAAACGAAAGAATTACGTTTTGGCCGTTTTCCGTATTTATTTAAAACAAGTAAGAACGCAAATAGTTTGCACTCAGTGTAATAAGAGGGAGACATAGTCCGAGTATCTTGAAAAGCGTGTGAACCACATGGAAGTGTCGCAGATAGCAAATATGCCAATTAATGGCAAAGAAAACGAATACAATCACTGCAAATACAAATGCAAATATAATAAAATCAAAGCAGCCGATCCAACCCATCATTATTATTACGTCATTAAGGTTGACTCGCATTTCGATGATTTCGATGAGTGTATTGTTTTTAAAAAATAATACAAATACAGACAAAAATCTCTATTGTTGTGGCATCCCAAAAACAACTGAAACTGGACGCAGTTGCCCATTGGATGAGCTGCTGTAGATTTGAACTCAGATACTTGATAGCTCATAGCTGATGATGATCGATCCAAGACAATAGTAGTATGCCCATCCATCTCGTTGGAGGCAAGTTTTGCTTATAAAACTCGCATAAATCAACACAAATAATTAAGCCGTGGCCACCGTCAATAATAATGATAATAAGCAAAGCCGCAAAAAATGAGATATGTTATTCGTATTTTTTTGTTATTTTTTTTTTTTAATTTTGGCTATATTTGTGGTATACGTTTGTGAATGAAGAGCAAAAGTTGCAATAGTAATAAATTTAGCAAAATTAAAAACGGCCTTTCTTAACCAGATAATAATGAATATGCAGGACACATAAAAAATTATTTCAATTGTGTTGGAAACTGTGAATGACACACATAAAAATAGGTTAAGCAGATGAGAAAGATGGAAAATAAAAATAAAATATGATAATATATTTAATATTTAATAGGAAAAGTTACAAAAGTAATTACGCCAATAAATTTAGCAAAACTTTGAGAGAAAAAATGTGTTGGGAACTGTAAATGACAATATGATAAAAAAAAAAATATTGAAATATATAAAAAGCAAAAAATTTACAAATTGATGCCAAAAAAAATCGAAAAAGTTTTTTTTAAAAATTAATTAATTAATAAATGCAGGACCCATAAAAAATATGAATAGCTTTAATTGCTTAAGGCAATAAGTGATATAAAAATATATCAAAATACATTAAGCCATTGAAAAATATAGTAATTAATAAGAGAAAAAATATATAACAATTTTGAATATTAAAGAAACCGCTTGTTAAGCGAATCACAGAAAAAAATATTATTATTATTTTTTACTCATTCATTAAGCTTATATTTTGATGAAATAAATTAGCAGTTAATTCAAATTGAATAATTAGCTTAACAAATGGTATAGTCATCAGATACGATGAGAAACGATTCCGATAAAGGAACACAGTTTAATTAATATAGTTTAAAGACTTAGAAGATCCATGCAAGGATCGTTTAATACACGCACGGCAAGGGTATAAAAGGAGGCGTGTGCATGACAACAGCAACAGCCACACAACAAAAGTGTCTAGCAAAGATTATTGAAATTTTGCTTTTCTATTGTTAATTATAAAAACAAAAAAATTCACACGCCAAAAGAGAAATAAAAACAAAACCGAAACGAAACGAAATAAGCTGACGGCTGGCAATAAAAAAACCAATAATGACTCTTGATTATATTTTACATAGTCGAAAATGCAGCCTCATAGGCAACTGTGGCAACGTCATCAACACGTGGTTCGCAAATATATATAAATCATAAATGCACATACTCTATATATATGTATACATATATATGTATGTATGCATGCACAATATTCATGCCATAATATTTGCACTTCTGACGCATTTGATCACTTTCTTTGCGCTCAGCAACGACATCTATTTGATGGGTGCGAGAGTGGATGGTTGCGGTGGCCGGTGTTCAAGTTCAAACGATTCGTTGTGGGTACCTTGTGCCGACTATGACGTGCCACACGCTGCATGCTGTTGTTCTTGTACACGTCCCGTGTAATCCGTGGAACGGCTGTAACGGTTTGCATTTGGCTAAATGGCGTCGCTGGCGTCATGGTTCGTCATCTGTTTGCCGGCCACTTTTGGTTCCTCTTGCCAATACTCTTCATTACGATTAATACGTAGTGCAATAGCGAAAAGAACGCCAGTTTGCAATATTTTAAATACTCTTATATATTATATTTGTATGTAATAATATTAATAATAGCAAGCAACGTTTGTGTTGTGGTTCGCCCTAAAATTAAACTGCAATCTTGAACAGGTTCCAAGTATCTTGCATGGAACAAAATCTTCACCTCATTTAGGTCGATTCGCAAAATGTTATTATAATTTAATCTAATATTTTAACTGTTGTATTTGATTATGTCTTATTTTAGAATTTAAATTATCTTCAAAAATTCACGAGCTGCTCACTGTTAATTATTTCTTCGTAATTACCGACTGCAAAAGCTGAGAGCATTTCCCAAAAAAAATGTAAATTAAAATTATTTTCAAATTAAAACAAAGCATATTTCTGAATTTTAGAAACCCCTTTTCAGCACATTAATTTAATTCAATTAAATCGTAATTTAATTCGGTTTTAATTTTATATCATTTAGTTTGTTTCATTTGTTTTGTAAACCTCTTTAATATGTGACTTTATTGCCTATGAAATAAATAAATGTACTTCCTTTTCAGAAGACCGACGTATATACATGCCACATATAGTTTAAAAATGCACCGTATTCTGATTTCTCAGTTGGGTTAATAAAAGTGCGGTGGACAGTACACACACACACACCAAATACACACACTATATTGGTGACTGTGTATGTGCTAGTCATGTTTATTATACACGTACAGTTTATAAATCATTTTGCGTCAGACCCTCTGTCTCCGTCTCTGGTTCTGCCCCTGCTTTTGCCCCCTGCATCGGGCTCTGCCTCTATTTGTGTCTGCCACAGTGGCTGCTCTTCTTCGCCGTCTGCTGCCTTTTGGCGATGCTTTGCTGACGCTGGTAAACATTTGGTATGGCCAACAAACATACATAGATACAAATCCATCTACTATGGAGTCGGCAACGTGGGCAATGGCTAAACTCATATTTCTATTATTTGCTAAATATTTCACTACTGATGCAAAATTTATGTCGTCATTGTCTGCGGAGCCCGCCCCTTCGCTTTAGGCGTCTAAAACATTTGCTTATGCGTCTTGGCAAGCGTTTAAGATTTTGCTTTTATTTTCATTTAATTATACACAGACGATTTGGCAATGCGTAATATTGCGCATACGCAACGTGCAACTAGCAATTAGAAAACCATCACCAAAAGAAGGTACAGGGAGTTGGAGTTGAAGGAAGAGAAGTAGTTGTTGTCATACATATACATATACATATACATATACATATATATATAGATATATATACATACACGTGTGTATTCCGTTGCTATGCCAACTAGTGTTCGCATAGAACCCGCTGCTTCCTGCCAACTGCTGTTGGCCGGAGGAGCCGTTGACAGAGCAGCTCAAATGTCCAATATCACAGCCGTCGGGAAATAGATTGCGGCACGGATAGATAACAGCGGGAAATGTTACGGGTGCAGTTGTTGTTGTTGTTGCTGCTGCTGCTGTTGTTGTTGTTGTTGCTATTGGTGTTGTGTGATTTGTGGCAACAACATTTAGATTCTGTCTATAGCATGAATTGTTATTGATCTCATAGTAGATGTTGCTTTCGTAGGATGGAAATGCATACAAGGATTCGCACTTGATGGCCGGCAATTGATGCAGTTGCTGCTGCGGCAGCATTAGATCATTTCCAATGTTTCTACTGTTGCTATGATTGTTGTTGTTACTACTGATGTTGTTGTTGTTGTTGCAGCTGTGGCTTAGCGCTGGCGCCGCTTCTTGCTTCACCACAATCAGGGAGGCAAGACGATCGCGCATTATAGTTAATGAAGTTCAGCTTGAAATGTGCGTAATGAAGGTGATATACAAATGATGATGATGACACAATAACAGCAATAACATTAAACACGAAACACAACATTAATATGAGCACAGAGACAACAGCACCAAATATGGAACACATAGGATCAATATAAACACCTGTGTGGCGCACTCCAAGCCGATGGAGATCCAGCCCGACGTCCGAAATTGTGAACAACTTCCTTTTTTATTCAAGCACTGCAATTGTTGTAGTTT